>OX439036.1:78057368-79264401 GCA_949317995.1 Acholoe squamosa | reverse complement strand
AGCCTCTCACCATTACACTGACAGAATCTGTTGTCACCACATGCTGCTCTTACATCATCTGATATTGGAACCTCATCACAGTGAGTCGCAACATGTGTAGCATCAAAGGTTGTCTGTATAGTGAAGATGTTTCTATTTTCAACTTTCCCTGTTCAAAAAGTGGGGACTTCTTTATTAATCATTACAGAGCATTGAAATTAAACACAGTAATTGCTGCTACTATAGGGAACATAAATACAACTTTCGTGGTCTCGAGCAAAGTGTAGAGTAAAGTGAGGACTACTTTTTATGACGTCATCACGTAGGTCATGTGAAAAAATCAAACTGGTGCCATGGAATACGAGCATATTGTATTCCCCCATTGAATACGGCGGTTCTAGTACTAATCTATAGTAATGATTTTATCAGCCATGACATAAAAGTCACAAATTATTCCATATTATACCACGATTTCTTGGTTACTCAGTGCTTTTTGGTGGCTATTCCCGACCACATATCTGTCAATATTGCACACCCTATAGGCTGTAACATCAATTTTGTAAGGCGTGCGGTTATCCATGGATAACCCACACTCAGTGCAGTTATCCATGGATAACCCACACGCCTCTCATGTCCTTCCATGTCATATGTTACATGTTAAAACCCACGACAGACTTGACCAGGGCAGGGCTCGAACCTGCAGCCTAAGATCTCTAGTCCAATTCCCTATGCGGTGCACCACAGGGACTGACGTGTGATGGTCTGGGTTTGCTTGGTAAGATTGTAGAGGTAGGCGGGACGAGTCCCGGTCCAGGCATATATTTTCGTTCCCTACTGTCAAACCTAGCCAAGCCGAGACGGGCGCTGAAGGAGGAGACACAGTGGTCTAGCGGTTAGCGCATTGCGCTCAGCCGTCGAAGGTAGGCAGGTCGAATCCCGGCCCGGACGCGTCTTTTTTTCGCCGTGTGCGACGAGGTGTATTATACACAAACATAACCGCGAGACGCATTCAAAGCTTTAGCTGTCCGCTGCCAGGCGAGGAGGTGTATTATACACAAACATAACAGCGAGTCGCATCTTTTTTAGCCGTGTGCGCTGTCGCTGTCCGCTGCGAGGCGAGGAGGTGTATTCTACACAAACATAACCGCGAGACGCATTGAAATCTTTACTTTAGCTGTCCGCTGCCGGGCGACGAAGTGTATGTACACTATTTTTCGCCGTGTGCCGCTGCCAAGCCTAGCCGAGACGGGCACTGTCGCTATCCGCTGCCGGGCAAGGACGTGTATGTACCTGTACACACACTATGGCTGGCTTCGATCGAGTCCCGGGGAGGGGGAATAATTTTTGTTTTCAACTTGAATTTATTGGTATTCTATTGATTATTTATTGGTTGCGTGGTATAAAATAAGTAGTCAATGGATAATTCATGACTCGTGTGTGTAAGCAAAGGCTAATAACACTTGGCCTATGGCCTCTTGTCATTATCCTTTACTTACACACATTCGTCATGAATTGGTTACTTGTTCATTATTTCACGATTTCTGGGATTCTGAGTGCTTTTTCTGGATATTCCCATGCACATACCTGTCGATATTGCACACCATGAAGGCTGTAGCATCACTTTTGTAAGGCGTGCGGTTATCCAAGGATAACAGGCACCCGGTGCGGTTATCCATGGATAACCTGCACACCTTACATGTCCTTACATGTCATATGTTACATGTTAAAACCTATGAAATCTTTCATTGTCAGGGTAGGGGTCGAACCTGCAGTCTCACATCCCAAATCCAACTCCCTATGCATTGCGCCACAGGGACTTACAAGAGGTGGTTGGCTAGAACCAGGTCTGGATACGATACAAAGCCTGGGGAGGTCACTCACATATAACTATATGTATAAACACTATTTTTCGCCGTGTGCCGCTGCCATAACCGCGAGATGCATTCAAAGCAAGCCAAGCCGAGACGGGGGCTGTAGCTGTCCGCTGCCGGGCACCGAGGTGTATGTACCGATCATGTACACACTATGGCTGGCTTCGAGTCCCGGGGAGGGGGAGCAATTTTTCTTTTCAACTTGAATTTATTGATATTCTATTGATTATCTATTGGTATCATGGAATAAAATAAGTAATCAATGGATAATTCATGACTTGTGTGTTTTAGCGAAGGATAATTACACTCAGGCTATGCCCTCATGTAATTATCCTTTGCTAACACACACTCGTGATGAATTATCCATTGATTACTTGTTCACTAATTTGCAATGGTTTGCAATGGTTGCAAAATAAACTTGACTAGAAAAAGTGACTAGACCTATTGTAGACCCGAGTTCAAAACTCGGGCCTAATAATGAGATGAAGTCAGAAAATCAACTGAAGATGTAGTAGATAATCAGATGAAGTCAGGAAAATAATAGGTGAGATCTAAAATAAACCCGAGGCATTATACCAGCTAAAACATTGCTCCTTATGGCGACCCCTCCCCTTTAACACTGGCGTCTAGGGCTATGCATGTACAGCGGCCTCTTCTGGATCTTTAAATACATTTTGATAACTCAGTTACTCCTCCCATTGATGTAAGCTTTGAATTAACAGACGAGGATGCTGTAGGCTCCAGAGGTAAAATGGTGTATGACCAAGCCAAAGGTTGATATTCTATTGTCTTATGATTCATGTAGACTATATGGTGCTGGAACAAATTTAGTTAGTTTAAAACTTCGTATATAGCTATAAATGAATAAAGTTAAGAGATATCCATAGTCAGACTTATTGTTGGACCTGCTACATTTCCATGATTACTGAATTTTCCTGACTTCATCTGAATATTCCCGACCGCCCTATTAATTTCCTGACTTTATCAGATATTTTCCATACTTCTTCTTTCCCACCTATTAGTTCAGTGAGACTCTATTACCATTCATAGCCATTAAAATCACTACATTTTTGGAAATCCGCCTGCAGAAGAATGATAGCCTTCATTATTATACAGACGACTAGGTCTCTTTACTTTATAGCACATGGAAAAACTCAATCTTGTTGGCTCATTCTAAAGATGAACCATTCAGACAGAACTGGACAATGACATAACTAACTGACACAAGTAATATCAGAGCATTTGCAATTGTGTACAAACAGTGGGATGCATTTAATCTAAGAGACCCATGTAATATCCCATGATGAATTGTTTGCTGAACTTCAAATTCTCAGTCCTCCATACGGATGCATTTTCCTTTTTGAATTAATAATGTTACTACAATACTTCTTAACCCTCTCCCCCTCACTGGGTGGGGTAGAGGTTTGTAAACAATTAAAGGGTGGTGCACTTACATGCCTCACACATTTCCTCAAGGATCTGACGGTCCGATGATTCAAGTGATATGCTCTGGCCAGAGGGATTCCGTAAGTCATTAGCTATATTTCCGTCATAAGACCCAACTAGTCCACCATTCGGACGCCCTTTATTAGCCTCATCAACCATAACGAGTGCTTCCAGAAATGATGAACTACTAATCCAGGGCCGTGTCAGGACAGAAAATGTACCTGAAGGTAAAAGAAAGTTGAGAGGATATTGCTGTCGGCTTGACATATTACCCCTGTCAACTGTCAAGTTAGTGCTAGAAATCTGCTGCTGTCAACATAAAATGTCCCACTATCAACTGTCAAGCAAGAGTATATTCGTCTGATGTCAACACTGATTTTAACTTGCCAAATGTCAAGTTATTAAGGATAATGCTTGAGGCTAAGAAAAAAGCCAGGTAACAAGATGGGGTTATCTTAACATCTAATCAAATTTATTTCCAAGTTAAAACAATGTTCAAAGATGGTTCAGCTTATAGTCAGGTGCCTCAAGTTTAAACTATTTTTTCAGCCATTTTCTGAAAAAATTTTTTTTCCGAAAATGTCAGAAAAGAAAGTGCAAAATTGCGATCAGGTCCGAATGATTCAGTAATCCCCCACAAATGTTGTTTAAACAAGCAAAAAAGTAAGTAGCATTTCATATTAGGTCATTTAAGGTTGACCTACTTATATAGGTCAAAGGTCACAGAAACAGTTGAATCAACATTGTAATCGGTATCATTGATTCAACTTTGATTCAGCATTGACAAACCAATGTTGAAACAACGTTGAGAGTTTGAGTTGAGTTTAGTAATTTTTATTTTGGCATGAGAAAATCACATACATGGGACGCTTTTCATTAATATGTCAATAACTATATACATCAAATTAGATACACTTATCAGTTACAATTGTGGTGAGTTTATGTCAGACTAGTTTAGACTACAACTAGTAGAGGTCTTAAGTCTTCCTCAGTGAGTTTACTTAGGAGGTTTACTTTTGAATTGATAACAATATGTCAACATCGATATGTCAACCGTTGATCTAATGTTGAAATGATGATGGTTGGTAATGCTGAAATGGAATGATTGAAAAGCTGTTGATCAACACTATCAACAAAATATCAACCATTCGTCTACGTTGATGCAATGTTCTGTGCCCACTGGGTGTTAACCTCTCTGAATAGATCAGAGAGGAGATTGTAAATAATGATTACTTTGTCAACAATTACGATTTTCGAATTGATGTTTTCAAACAATTGCATAATTACCCCGTCCAAGCATTTCACTGAACGCACTTATATCTGCCTTATGCCCTAATGAGGCAAACAAAGTCATGTAGATGTTTATGTAAGGAATATCAGCTAGTCTCTATGGTTATAACTTGGTTTCAGCATAGAGATATACCTCCATGGTTTCAGTAACGAAAGAGGTGTCAAAATTTAAAGGTGCTTCTGCCTTTGACAATTTTGACCAAATGACGTTTTTGATAAATGAAGATTCTAGCGTGATGACATCTCCATCTTATAAACACCGATCAAGAGAATTGTAGATGAGGAAAATTAATATGGCTCACCCCAGCAAGCACACACCATGCAATTAACATCACCTTTACGTTAAACTGACAACATTTACGTATACCCCACGCAAAACTGATGTAAATTGCATGGTGTGTGCTAACTGGGACATAGTGTGCTTTGTATGTCCCATTATTGTATACTAAGGCCAGCTGTAGGCAGGAAAATATCATCAAAGTGGTGAACTTATGTGATCATCCTGATTATCTTAGGTTAACAATGGGGAAAGATGACCCTAATAGGTCATCAGTAGTGATCATTATTGAAGCCTATATCTTCAGTTTACAATCTTGGTCAAGGTCTAGTTTAAATCAAGCTGATCTAATGTTTATATATGGGCAAACATGATAGACTTTCACGTTGATGAGGGTTTGCAACTCAATACCTAATGGGTTTGATTCTACAAGGCAAAATCATGTCAGTTGCTGTTGAGCTGCTATGTTGTTATTCACATCATGCTCTGTTATTGTTTATATCCGTCTTGATCGGAGTGAAGTTTTTCTGAACAGCTTAAGGCACACACCTTGGTTAGTAAAATACAAATTATGCCCTGCCTGTTGGGTGTTACTCACTATCAGAGAACGTAGAAACGTAGCCCTCTGGTGTAGAAGCTGTTGCAGGTTCCCTTGTGATGGTGACCCCATAAGCCTGGGCGATATTATTATCATCAAAACTATCTCCATTGATTGATGTCACCATGCCACCGAGACTAACTTTTATGTCCACTCCTAGAGATGAATGTAAAAGCCAAGTACAGTATCCTTTTTGTTGGACAAGAAAGGCAGTTCAATGAATTTTCAACTCCCCCATTTTCTTATAAATACATATTAGCGGCATTTTCGAGCATATGACTATGAGGGATGCATTATAACTAAAAAAGTTAACAGATGCTTTATAATGAGACAGCTAGATATACAGAAAGCATGCATTTCGTTTTGTTAGACTGGGGCTGGGTTTAGCCGGAACCATATAACAAAGCACCAGGAGGGTATTTCAGAAGGCACTATTGCCATTAGATCTAGTCATTTCTCAAACCCTACGAGTGACCAGCTCCTGGTACAATTTGGATTGGCCATAGACCCAGGTAGCAAATGTGGTGTGGCCTTACTATGGCCCACACTATATTTGATGTGGCTTCCGATGTGGGCCACACTGGGCTGACGGATGGGCTGCTGACAGTTTTTGTCATCAGTGAGTTGTGTGGGCTACATTTGGCTAACCACTATGGGAACAGACCTGTTCCAGAGTGGGTTGGCTGCTTTGGGTTGAACATGGCTTTTTGATTTGGCTCAAAGTGGGCTGTCCACTTTGATCACATGGCACCATCTGGGATAAATGTTAAAAACTTTTGTTCAACATGGGTTTTTGGTGTGGCTCAAAATGGGCTGGCCACTTTGATGACATGGCGCCATCAGGGATGAATATTATAGGAAATTTAATTTTTCCTCATTTTCTATAATTTTGAACCCTGAAACATACTGTATTACCCTCTCCATCTACATAATACAGTATAATCATCAATTTGAACTGTCTTATTGGCCAAGGCATGTCAACCTGACCTAGTCCAGTAACATGCAGAACTTCAGTTTCACAGTCCCTCCCAATAGAAAGCATGCTTCAATACTTAATATAAACTCCCAGTGGAGTATGCCTTGTGCCACCCTATTCTCAGCCCAATCTGGGTTATCAATTTTTTAGAACTGATCTATGCCTGATTTGGGGTGCCCACTTTGAAACAAAGGTGGTTGCCCATTTAAAGCTGATCCCAAATCAGTTAGCCTAATGTGGCCCACACATCTTGCTGAGGATAAAAACTGTTGGGAGCCCAACAGTCTTAGTTCAGTCTGCCCTATTAGGGCAACCCAATGTGGCCCTGACTGGAAACCTACCCTTTGCCCAACCTAAAACCACAAATGGTGTTCTGTCCACTTTAAACCAGCTTGTCTGACCCAAAACTGAATTGGCCTAAAGCGGGGTTACTACATGGGGAGCTTGTGTGGGGTATCCACTAGGATTTGGTAAGGACCCACTAGAGGCATATACATATCCATAATATTATTTGTAAACACTAAATTTAAATTGCATTGATGGGATAGAATCAACACAAGATAGATATAATATGTCCAGTTAATTAATATATGAAATATCTCCTGCCTATCAAAACTAGTCAAAACGCCACCCATCATGTCCCACTGGTTGATACATGATTTAGAATAGGAAGGTATAGGAAGGGATTTTGGGTACAAAATGGGTCTTGAAACTCAAGAGCTACTAAAAGAAAAGTGTACCGGTTTGCCGGTTAGACAAATAATTGACATAAATTTTGTTATTCCTCACCTTCGTTATTGAGCTCAAATTCGATTGTGCCTGTCCCATTCCTTGCAGCAACACCATCAATTATACTCGTGCCATTTCCTCGACTCACAAACCTGAAGTCAACAATTGCCGTCATGTCTTCATACGCCCGGATGTAGCCAACAGGACTGCATGAGTAACGGAACCCATCTAATGTTTTCATGACAGGATCTCCAAGACATGAACCTAGGAAATAACGACCTAGAAGAGAGAAAACAACGCTATAGAACATTTTTCACAACTATGGAAACATTTGTGGGCAGATGAGGGGAAAGGGCCCTCCCTGCGGGATTTTAAGTACATGGTTTGGCCACTAGGGGAGCTGCAAAGGCCTATAATGTGAAAAATAGGCCAAAAATTGCTCTTATGTACTTTTTTACACTGAAAAAGATGGTTTTCTCAAAAACGTTATATTTTCTGACACTTCCTGTCAATTTGGAATGTGAATGGAACGTTTTGAATCGAAAACAAGGCCCAAATAAGGGTTCTCAGATAAATGTGTTGTCATGGCAACCAAAATGACGTTCCAAATAAAGAAAAAAATAATGCCAATCGATAGAATGATTTGTGGAGATTCATATGCTGAAAAAATCATACAGATACCATTTATAGATCCAAAGCTATGCCCAAATGTATGGAAAGGTTTGATCATTTTTAATTGATTATTTAAATGATTATGCTAATCAGATGCCTGATTTAATAAAAAAAAATAAATGATAGATACAGTTATGTCCTTCCATTTTTCGTGAAGTAATATCTCCAAGACCAAAAGGGCTATCTGCAAGTGTTATACCCCATTTTAAAGCCAATAACTTCAATTTTAAATATCACATTTTACCTCGGAGGACCCTTTCCCCTCACCTATCAACATTTCTCTAAACGTTTTTTTTTCTACATGACTAGCTGCCTGATGCGCAAAAGGGGGATATATATTTATTAGACATGGCTAATTCGGCCCTGCCTACATATCAGGATTTTGAGAAAGGTGCAGAGTTGTTTTCCTTGTTAGCTTCTTTTACCTTTCAATGATTTTTAAGACAATGAGCGGGGGGCAGACACTGACCTTTTGAAAAACTCTCCTAAAGTATACATGAGAATAATATAAACATTTCACATTTTCTATGATTTCTGCCTTAAATACTGATCAAAATCGGCCTAAACCGTCTTTAATTCTCTGCCATTTTTAGAGGCTCATCACATTTCAGCAACTAATGTGAAGAACTAATAGCTTGAGGTAAGTACAACAACTTCCGAGAAAATCGTGGGGTTTCATAAACATTTGAGGGAGAGATGGGATGCTAAAAATCGGCAATCTTTTTCGCAGAAATGCGCGATCGGTAAATGAAGAAGAAACTCTTTGTGTTAACTTAAATCACAACCAGATTACACTTCCTTTGAGGAAAAGTGTTTATAGAGAAACAACACCTCTTCTGAATCTCCAGGATCGTGTTAAGATGATAAAAGTACTAAAAATCTGGCGGGTTAATGAAAATCGCCCCTTGATGTGATTATTTTTACCAATAAATAAATAAACAATCAATTAATCTATCAATCAATCAATCAATTTATATCTTGATGATTAGGCTCTAAATATATCATTGATAATAATGTCTTTAGAAACACACAATAAATTAGCCTTTTTCATAAAAAAATACAATAGTGATAATTATAGTGATTTTTAACATTCATTTTGATCTAGAGGGAATCTGTTTTCAGTTTTGGGTTTCTGGTGAAAGTCCCCAAAGAATGGCATAAAAATCTACAAATTAAGATTGTTGGAATTGTTGCCATGGCAACCAGGACCAGGAATATAGGCTGATTTTTCATGAAAATTGTTCATTTTATATTCCAAATGTGTGACATTTCTACCCATAATGGAGCGTTTTAAATAAGACTATTGAATTAAAAAAATTAGCTTAATGTATTTCTTTAATCATTTTAGAGTTATTTTGCCCCTCCAATCCCCCCTGGTGGCCAAATGGGGAATTAAAAATCCCCCGCCGTGGGGTGTTGTTTTTCTTTTTTATTTGGTCTTTTTTACATTTGAATCTTACATTAGGCCAAAAAAGTTGTGTTCGGTAACATTGCCCAAAAAAATTAGGGTAGGTGGGATGATTTTTTTACAATTTTTTTAAAGATCAAGGATCCTGATACTGTAATACCCTGTGCATAAGGTGCATCTTCGGTGTAATAACTACCCTGACCTGAAGGAAATGTTACAATGTGCAGCTGGGGCTTTATTTTTAAAGATTTAAAATAGTACCCACCTAAAGTATAAGTACCCTGCAGATAAGAGCACCCTGGCCTTGGGATGATTCTAAGCACAGTAGGCATCTTACCTTACATGTGTGGGAATCGGTAATAATTAGTTTTACCAAAACCAGTGTACTGTAAATTCCTGCATATAAGCCACGTCTTCCATGCAAACCAGAGGGTTGTTCTGGCTTTCGGGGTGCGGCTTATATGAGCAGAGATGAAGTCATGAGTCTTTTAGCTGCAAGTGCCACCCCTGCACAAGAGGATTTAACAGTATAATATTATAAAGATTTTGCATGGCCAGAGGTAAAAAAGAAAATCCAATTTTGGGAGCAGTTTTTTCCCAGGCAAAAAGAAAAATAAATCGATCAGTCATGATCGAATCTTCGATGATCACACTGGAGATTCTTTAACCCCTGAATGTTGAAAAATCCCAGCGGCCAGAGGCAAAAAGAAAAACTGTTTTGGAAATGCCAAAGTACGGAAGCCGTGGAGGGTCACACCTTGAAAAAATTCAACTTGAATTCTTTTTATCCTCAATATGGAAACAGCATAAAATGGCACATAATAACACTATACCGTCAAACTGAAATTTCAAACTGTCAACAGCAGACAAGGAACTTTAGATAACCTGATGGCAATGGATTTTGAGTTTTAGACCAAAAGGATCGGGCCCAAAAATAGGATAGGTCGGGATACCTGAACACAACTGTTTTTTCTTTCCTTTTTTTCCCTCTATCATTTGCAATATGTGACAAGACCTGCAATAAGGGCCCTTAGTGCAGGACGCATACGGTCCTTTTTAATCCCATTACAGGTCACATATGATGTTTTGGTAGGATTATTGCATTGGTGCCTTATGGTAACATGGGGCGTTAATTGAGAGGTGGGAACCAGCTGCTTCTCAGTGCACATGCACTCCCCTGGGTAACATCCGGGTCATGCTCATTAATATTCATGAGCCTCCTTCCTTCCCCTCCTCTGTTGTCCATCATAATTTCATTCGTCGGGGAAGACGCACGGTTTTTGTTTAGTTTGTGATGAATGAATATCAATGTAAGCTAATATGTTTAATATTAACCAAAAGATCTGTTGATTCCTGTGGGCTCCATTGGATTTGCTATGAAGGTTTGCTATGAAGGTTTAAACAACAACAGAGGGATAACAGAAAGAAAATAAAGCTGACACCTGAGGGAATATTGGCTATTATAAAACGGCTGGCAGCGGGCTGGCAGTGCTCTGCTGCATGATAGAAGTGACCTTGAGTGCATTATAGGAGTACAGTGCCCACCTGAGCAAGGTCACCATAGCAGTAAACAAGTCAAGTACCATTAATTGGTCTAGACATACTTTGATTGGGCACTTAAGTGATTGGAATGAAATGTACAACGTTTTATAAAGAGAATAGACTCTTCACATCTCGACTGCCTGTTGTCCTATAATGCACTCAGATGCATTCGTGCATTATAGGACAACAGACAGTCTTGATGTGAAGAAGATCATTGTCTATTCTCTAAATATATAATTTATCTGTAAATTATTAGAGTTTTATTGCCTATAGTGTTGATCGACCAAATCATTTTGTCTTACCTGCACTGCTACATGTGGTGGGGGGCCTTAGAAATTTGTAGTTATACTCCAGTCCTCCATCCATGCACCACTGCCTGGCTAGGATATCTTCCTCCATAATGAACACCAATCCTAGGGGAACTATGTGGCCAGACATGTATGATGGTGGATAGCAGCACAACTGAAAGTTTATGAAACGATAGAGGTCAGTTACATAATATTATGTCAATTTTGGGCCTGTATCTAGACCGTCTGATAGGGGGGGGGTAACTTTGTTCCAAAAGCTTGACCGTTCCACAGAATAATTCCATTCCCACTGAAATGTTCCATTTTTGGAATGCAAATTAGGACCATGTATTGCCATGACCCATCCTTAAAAGGTGAGGGCTAGATCGCAGGAGAAAAAATATGAGCTATTCACAGACTCATAAAGAAGGCATCAATAGCTTTCATTTTAAGATGTATTATTACACTTGTATGTAGGAATACGGGAAGTATGTTTAAATTGTTGCTGAGAAAATATGACCCCTAACATCTTAAACTGAGAAAATACCTTTTAAAGGCATTGCAATTGCTACAAATTCACAAAACTAATGAATTTCGAACTCAATAATTCACTACACAGTAATCACATTGAGGTACTTTGTGTTCTCTCTTAATGTACTGTTTGATGTATACTTCATATTATTATCTGAAAGCTGTTGGAGTGGCCTATTCAGTACAAGTGCAGAGAAAATTCAAAATTTGGTTATCATGGCAACCTGAAACATTCCATTTGTTGTCATTAGTTAATATCCCTATCTATATCATATATCAGTATTCTATTAAAATCCATTAGGTTATGATCACATATTTTTATTGGTAAATTAGGACTGTTCAGAGTGAAAACTTCATTTTAATTATATATATATATATATATATATATATATATATATATATATATATATATATATATATATATATCTGTGTGTGTGTGTGTGTGTGTGTGTGTGTGATCTGCACTGGGCAAAAGGACCCTATTCCCCCTGAAATAAGGTCCCTTTTCGCAGATCCTGTCACATATATAAAATCCAGTATTGGTTTTAGATCATCATATTAGGTAGTCATTGAGTGACACAGAAAAAATACATTGGATGGAGCTGAAAGCATTTGATTAGATTTTTGAGTATCATTTCTTTAGTATCAGTGCAAAATCCTTGCAAAATCCTTAGGAATTTACTTTGTCCATACCAATTACCCAAGAGATGTCCCTATTACTTAGGTTTGTATAGTGTAATATGTGGCTCCGAAAATGGTGTGGGTTATGCAAAAATAGGTTCATATAGCTAAGATAATTAATGAGCCTGTATTTGTCCTCTGTTCTTCCCACCCCTTATGACTCTCAACACGGTCTTTATGTAATCACTTACCCTGTTAGTAAAAGTATTCCTTAACATGCAAGATGCACCTCGATAACTGCTGTGATACTGATAACCTTGTATGATACTGCTATAGAAAGTACATGGACATCCAGGAAATTGCATTGTTGGAACTTGCCCCATCATCCACCTCAGGCATTGAAACCTGTTGTAATGAAGGTTGTAAAATTCAAGCTGCAAGAGCGGAAATCTGTTGGTGAATCTTCTGATAAAGGTTCTTCTTGGATCTGCAAATGTATAAAAAGTGTACATCATTTAAGGTGGGTCGCTACTATTGAAATTCGACCTCCTGCGCAGGTCCCAGCGCATATAGGTTATTTTCATCAGAATGAAACCATTTTTGGTATGCACACACCTATACATTCCCTAAACCCCCACAATAAATCTTTGTTCAAAATTATGCAAATATATCGATTTGAATTATTGACATATTTACATCTGGATCTTTTTCCACAATTCTCTAAAACCTTTGGAACCTTTTAATCATCACCCTTACATTCCCTTTTTTCAAGTGCACTATAAGAGTATACATACTGAACATGTATGAACTGAACTGGTTATTTAGGCTATTTAGGTAAACCCTTATTACGGCCATCAGGTGACTGACAGGCCTAGCTAAGGGTGTAGGCAAGTGTAATTATACAGGAAAACTCACTGTACGCATGTATCTACAGGTAGTGGGCTATTACAGGCGGAGGGGAAAGAGGGATTTTATGAGCTAAAGTTGTGCCCAAATAAATCTTAAATAAAGTCATTTCTCTGGATTTCCACCATAAAAAATAATGTTAGTCCTTCCACCTCCACTCTGTGATTACCGTGCTAATCTTGGGGAATCGATAGCTAGCATCAAGTGGTACAACCATGTCTAAGTCCCACAGCCCATTTGGAAAGAAGACACAAATGGGTAATTCATCTCCAAGGGTTTTTATTCACATTAAAGTCTGATTATAAATCAGTGATTTTTATGACTGTAATATCAAATGTTTAATCACAACTCCACAATATCTCCAAAAGAATATCATGACTCCAATAAACAGGAGGTACAAACTCCATAACTGATAAACAATGGATCCATTCCTCTCTGATGTCCAACCCTTAGACAGCCAACCATGTATTTGATTATTAACATGAGTTCCAACAGTTCTATACTCCTTAACTAATGATGGTAAATGCTTATAAGTGAGTAGAGGTAGAGAGAAAGCCTATGACAATTCGCAGGATGGTTAGAACCTCCTATCCTCCTAGATTTCGATCCTGAGTGGGGTCCTCAGGGACCTCACCCTCTAATCTAAATTCCTAGAGAGCACTCCTATGGGTGTAGCCTCACACAGAAAAGTCCTTAAGATTTTCAAACTATTTCTATTTGTGAAGCTGTCGAATACAAAGATGTTCCCCTTTGATTCCAGGTCGAACTGTTAATCCCGGATGTCTCAAGCACAATTTGTGCTCCCTCAACTCTACTCAAGCCTTATATACCTACTAGTTACAGGTGGTTCTGACTTTTCTCCACTGGACACCCTTTGGACTTTCACCCTGGTCGCTGCTCTCGAGGATCAGTTAGAGTGGGATACATGCTTTAACCCATAGGGGTATAATCTTGACTACCGATACAACCACCTCCTGGATCTCAGACCTGTAGAGACTCAACCTACCCATGGTCACCTCCTGGTTGATAGACCCGTGCGTATCCAATACACTCTAGAAGTGTATGGTGTCGCAGGCAACAGTTACTCATAACCCTACAAGAATATACTTGTCGCCAGGGCATCCCTAATACCTCATAGGATCGTACCCATGTAGTGACCACTTCTTAATTCTATAGAGGTGTAATCCCTACAGTTCCGATACTATCACACATACCCCCACTTGACCTAAAGGAGTGTATTCTTCTACTAACCAGTTATTATAGACACTGAACACTTGTCGGATCAGGTTCCTTCAGACGGTTCAGCCACAACTCCAGTCTTCATGTTATTTCCAACTTTTTATTCATACTACCGATTCCAGGCCTCCAGCCCTCTAGTCACTCTCCCGAGTATAGTCTGCAGTACTAGCTTATTATTTTCACATTTGCTATTAAAACTCCCTTGTGAGCTCTTTTTATATTAAACATATTTCATCTTCTCAGAATATTCCCTCTAACTCAGTAGTAGATTGTCACTAAACAGTGACACACAGTGTATTTGAGAAATCTGTGTTTTCCCCTGTTGATTTACAGAGAATGTAACAGTAACTCGTTACAGTGTATAATATCTAAAAAAAAAGTTTAAAGAAAATCTAGTGATTTAAAAATTGGAATTCTGATAGCCTTTCCAGTGAGATAATAGGTGATTTATCACACCCTTTACCAAAAACATGAAAAATTTACCCAGAATGCCCTGCGATGGGGGCACAAACAAAAATTCTTAGAAAATAAGATTATCAGAACGTTTATCATGTGAAGTTTCATATACAATGTATCTATGTTTTAATTGTTATTACAGAAAGGAATTCTCAAATCCAAGACAATGATTTCTGATTTTAGGTAAAAATGAAAATACTTTTTTATTTTTGAAAATTCTGTAGTAAAAAAAAGTAGTGCGGGACCCTTTACTTTTTTTCATATTCTGATTCTAAATCATTTTAGGCACTTGTGAGAGAAAACTTACGAAAATCTAGGGACTTTTATTCAATGGCCGCAACCTGCCTTAAGAGATTTTGTTTGGCATTCAGCATTCTCTTACTAAACCTTCATCCCAAGTATGTTGTTTTCTCTCATTAATTACAGGAAAAGGTTATCTCACAGGGATGTGAGCTCATGTAACACTGTAAGAAAATAGACGGGATGGGTATATCAAAGTTGAAACAACTGCGTAACATTGTAAAGTATCTGGATGTTGAAAACTCCTTAAAAATATATAAACAAATGATTGTACCTATATTAGAATATTGTAGTTTTATCCATGAGTCAGGACCCAAAACTATAGTGGATCATATTGATGTAGTACAAAACCATTGCCTGTGTGCATGTTTGAAGATGAGAAATGCCTAAGATGTCCATATAGCAGACCTCTTGACGAGATGTAAAGTTGAATCACTTAGTATCAGGCGTAAAAAATTGTTAGCATGTTATATGTATAAATATGCTCAATGTGAAGAAAATGTTGTGGTTCCCACTAGAGAATTACGAGGGCATAATAAGAGAAAACTCAAAGTGAGCAGACCAAAGAAAGAGATATATAGAAATAGTCCATTATATCGTGGAAATCAATTATGCGAAATTTTACCGGTAGAAACCCAACTAAAAACCTAATATAGATGGTTTTAAATTGAGCTTAAGAGGTGAAATACTAATGGCACTAGGCAGATTATTAATTGTAACTGGTAATATATGTGATATGACAAAGCTGCTTGCACGATATGTTCATGGAAACCACCTGTGTATCATACAATATATAATGTACTCTGAACATGAGATAATTTTTGTACTTGGCGACTGAATGTAACAACTACCTATGTAGTGCTTCCTTTAGCCAATAAACAGTGTTAAAACTTCAAACTTCATGATGTAAACCTATTTGGCGTCAATGTGCATGGCTCCAAACATGAAATAAAAGTATGGGTATTGTCATACTAGTAATTGTGCATGATCAAGTTGTCACATGAGAAATATCATATGACTAGTGGTATATAGAGAGTAAGAATATCAAGCTCTTATTAGTGCTATTCCAGTTATCACTGGTTTATTCAGCTTAGGCAGAACATGTTATGTATCAGTAATACAAATGTTAATATGCAGGTAATTTCCACACACAGTAAATATACAATTGGTTATAAAGTATAAGGTTCAGTTCCACTCCACCTGTGTAATAATAATAATAATAATAATAATAATAATAATAATAATAATAATAATAATAATAATCGGTTGGCATGTTCCGACCTTCATATCTCAGTCGTTAATGCATCTAAAACCTTCATATTGTGCATGTGCAGAGTTGAATATGTCAAGTAACCACTGCCCACTTTCTAGGCGCGTAACTTGCGTTAATTTGTCTGTAGCGCATTCGAAGGTTAAAACCATCCCGGTTGCATAACTTCCTTAATAATAGAAGTTGGGCCTTGATCTTGGGCTCATTTTGAACGTCTAATCATGGCAGTTACATAACTGCTTTCATATTTGACCTGGGTTGCTCTGGAGCGACGCTAGAGCGACCGGACGGGTATAGCATCATTACTTATGTAACCTATTGTTCAGTCTTGGGTGCTCAGACACCCATGACGGCGTCAGCGGTGCCCAGGCACCCATGACCGCCGGTTGCATTCACCTACAAGACATTATATTGTGCACTGGACCATGAGGGTGGACTCTTTGATGTTGTAACCTATGTATACTTGACATAGCTGGTGTTCAGTGGAGCATGAATGCTCTTCTAGACATTCTAGACATTCAATGTATTAATTTCTTATATATTCTTTGATTAATACAGTAATATGTTAAGATAATTGGAATAATAAAATGGTATATGATAGTATCATATATACAGTGGTTTACAAGAGATAAATGGTTACTTGTTGCTTACTTGTAGGGACAAACAGTTGGGAAATTTTGCCAAAGGAGACCGGTCTATAACGGCTCGTGCAATATCCAAGGAAGACTTCGGAAGTTGGTGGACTATATAACTCTGTGAAGATAACTTGAACACCAAACTGAAACGTGTTGTAGTCCATGGCCATTATTATCTGATAATAAGGCTACAAAACAGAGAGATAAAGCAAAATAAGATTTAATGATTATTGTTGTACAAACCACTAACCCATAAAACACAGTTTAGTACTTAAGACTATAGATGAGACCGACATTTCTCTGCTAATTTACATCATCAACAGCAAATATCTGCATAATCACTGACAATCAGGTGAAACTTGCACAAAACTATTTATCTCTGGAATTGAGCTTTATAAAACTTGACCCGTCCGTATCTTTTTCCATGATACTCTGTTCATATTTTCTAAATTAAACAACGATCATGGGATACTCTATAGGGACTGGTAAATCAATATATGCTTTCCCCTTTCAGACACTATAAATCGGTAGTCATCCTGCAGTTGCAATAAAACCTGGTGTTTTGAATGTTAGTAGAGCTTCCCTTATTATTCGATAGATCTCAGCAGTGCATTTCAAAACGATATCTATAGCTATGGTTTTGAAATGCCCTCCTGTGATTAGGCTTGTGTTAGCCAACCGTACTTAGCACAATAGGACCGACCATCGTCTTTTTCTATTGATTTTGAAAGGTTCCTTTTGTGATTTCTAAGAGAGATTTTGAGAAAATAATGGGTTGGATTAGTGCTGATCCGACCGATTTCCGTCTGTCGAACCAGTGCCCAAGGCTCGTGTTCCACTACCTGATTTGGACACCCTATCGGCCGACAGCTGCACTTGCCCACGGGATTGAACCGGTATTGTCATTGGTGCATTTAGTAGCCTCAATCAGCACTGAATATTATGGCCAAAATCGGCAGCACCCTCGGCCAACAGTTGTCCATGTAGTGCACCAATGGAGAGAGTGTTATGACGTCGTCAGAGTGAACACCCTAAGCGGAGGCTCTCTCATAATATCTAGGATTTTCATATCTCAGGAGGTGTAAACAGGTTTATTCTAGGATAAGTTTCTCTATGAATATATAGTGGATACCTATACCACTCCCAATTCACCTGCCTGCACTCAGGCCCTACACCCATACACACAGTGCACACACTGAACAGCCACAGGTCATATACATACACAAACTATGGCCTCACAGTATCAAAACTATATGGAAATTAACAATAATAGACTAATACCTGAAGGGGGAAGAACTGGATTGTCTCAATATCAAAATCTTGAAAATTCAAACATCACACAGAGGAGAAATACCCACACCCCCCCACACTCCCACCCAGAGCTACAAACACCAATGTCCACTCTATCACTGACCCATATTGGAGAGACCCTAGCTCTAACTACATACCAAGCAATCACCAGGACTGGTGGGGTAATAATGACAATTCCCAGCCTATTAACAGCCCCAGCTCTGACCCACCCTATGTGGCCAAAATACTCAGTGAATTACATCAAATTAAAACCGACATGGGCTCTCTCAAACTTCTATGTACTGAATTCAATACATATAGAAGGAAAATTGACTCAGACCTAGAAGATATTGACAGGCGCCTCACTGAAAATAGACAGCACATAGGCACACAGATAGAGGACCTAAATAAAAAGGTTAACACAGTTATGGGCCGCATGAATGCAACACAAAAACAAGTCAAGTCATACACCAGTGCTACACATAGTGCTGGAGGGGGCACTTTCGTAAACCACTCACAAGGTCAATTCAGATCCCCTAGGTGACTAAATGTATTCATTGATGGAATCAAAGAGCTACCACATGAAAAACCCCTAGACATTGCACTTTACTTATTAGCTGATCTTGGGTTGGATGCATCTATAAGTGATATCATCGCAAACAAGACATAAACTTAATGAAAATTCTTTCTTTTATAAGAAGATGAGCAGCTATAGTACTTATCATTATAACTGATTTAAATACAGTACTGAGATATATATTTGTTCGATACTTGCTATATCTTTTTTACGTACAGAAATTAAATGACATGTTTCTATACATTTCTTTTATAATTATTGCTGCCATATATTTCTATATTGGGATCCATATCCAAAGAACTAAACTGTTTTCTTACTAAATATTTCACTATGAGAGAGCCATCCACCCATTCATTGATTGCCCAGTAAAACCCTCCACCCTATCTAAGTAGTATATAAGTTCCATGCACTTTCATGCACTCTACACCTACAGGGCATAGTCGCGAGATTACCCAGTCAGTCTTGTATACACTACATGACAACCTGTCGATTCTTTATTAACTGTTTCTACGTTACTGCACACTGTTCTATTTTTCTTGACCTAGTCATTCATTCTTATTTTTTGACGGTGTCAACTATCATCACCCAATCAGGTGAAAATTCGTATTGTATAATGCGTAACTGATTGCTCAATAAACAAACAAACAAACCTATCAGCAGCTATTAAGAGCATCCATATCAGGTGGTGGAAAATGACCCTAAGTGAAGACTGACCTCCAAGTGTTCAGATTTTTGTGCAGTGGTTATAATTTTTATTGCGTCCCATTGGCATGATATTAGGCACAGAAATATCTAACATGCTAGATATTTCTGGATTTGCTTCGGCCACCATTGGCTTTGATGGTGTCTGCTGGTTCCAGATGAAAAATGTAGCGCTATTCCACTATACCCAATCGCTGCCTGATTTGATGCCTGATGGTACACAATGATTTCTGATGCTAGCCGATACAAATCGGGCCAAGATTAGTGGAGGACCCGCTTTATAACCATAAAAGACTGTAATCGTTTACATCTTTTTTTAGGGAGGGTACTTTAATGGCCTTTGCAGCAAAGAAAAAGATTCTGGTATGGTTATTGAAATTGTATCACTAGAAAGGAAGTTTGTCTGATGAATCTGATAGCGTCATAATTGCCAAAATGCATCCCAGTTGTGCTTGCACAACACTGTAAGAAAGAGTGCAATCCCATGCTCTTTGTATCTTTTTCTCTGGCATGCTTTGCTATTTCCCTCGACAGGTATAAACATATAACCTAACAAAAGGCTCCTTTTCAAAATCATTATCCTGCACCTTTTATTATTCAAAATGAAACACATTTTGCAACCCCTTCTATGTATAAGAAATGCAGCACCTATACATGTTTGATATCATGATGTGATCTGATGCATCAGATAAAGCGCTGGTTCCACAGGCATAAAATCGGTCGGAATCCGACGATTTATAATATATCAAAAGTATAGAAAAAAATCGGTCGGATTAGTGCTCATCCGACCGATTTACTCCTATGGAACCAGCACTTAAACTGCTGCTCTCCTCCATAGTGAGAGATATTTCAATAACTATGCCAAAGTTTTTTTATTAGATGCAAAGGCCATCAAAATATGCTGTCATGGAAATAGGATAGTGTTCTTCTGTAATACCTACCAAACTGAGTCCTGAGTCCTTAAATACGGTGGCTACAATCCCAAACACGACGTCGTTCGCATTTTGCACAAGTTGATATGAAGCCGCTGTCACAGAATCTGCATCCCCCCCACCGAATGTACGGAAGCAGACATGTACTTGACTTGAAATCTGAAATGATTCAAATGTCCTCGTATCCATTAACAGACATGAGCCATATATGTTATTTCAAGGCCGAATCCCACATGGCGAAAAATAGCTCAAATATCTCTTTGGGACCTACCCCACATTCACAAGAGATATAACTACAGAGGGGTGTTTTATAAGGGAAATTTAAGATAACTTATAGTGAGTGTGTTTCATAAAGACTTGTGGTAAATAAGTTATACTTGATACTTGTGGTAAGGCAAGTTGTCTTAAATATAACCCATTGTCTTAGAAGAGTGGAAATTTGTGTGTTTCATAAGGGTTTGCCACAAGTTGCTACCACAAGTCTACAGGTTGTAATAGCGACTTCCAATATCACTTTTTGTATTTCATAAGCAAACTTTATCTCTACCCTAAACCCTAGGTATAAATTTTAAACTTTTTGAATTTTACTTTTTCATGCATTGTAGCTGCTGAGGATGTTGATGGTAGCTAGTGAGCCAAATGATGTTGCATTATTCACATTTTACACTACTTTATGGTACTTTTACAAGGAAAAATGGAAAAGTTGAATACTTGTCATAAAAATATAGACACTCTGAAAAGGGAATCTAACATGTCATATCATTGTAAAATTGCATTATGATGTTGAGTGAAGCTGGCCATTAAAGTTAAAGTTGATGAGCCAGGTAGGTCCGAATTGAGCTTAGACAGTTTTTATTTAGCCAAGTAGGTCGGAAAGATGAAATCCACAGAGTTTCCCTAATAAAAAATGACCCCTCATTTCAAAATCCACTGATTTTGCCCAGAAGAGAACTGCTTATTCTGGAATCCTGGGACATTTGAAGTATTGGAAAAAATACCTTCATTTCGCGATTTTTAGAATGCAGAATTTTTAGAAATTAGTGTACAAAGGGCAGGGACCAGGATTCATTCATATACCCTTCGTTTTTTTATGAAAAGGAAATACATGTAATAGAGAGATGAGGGGGGTGAATAACTGAAAATTGTTTTCTTTGAAATACATTCCATGGCTTTGTGACAATGTATAGACAGAATGCAATATTATTTTATATGGGAAGCAAGTTAATTAAAGGGGTACATTGATTCATATTTTAACGATCTTCTGGTGGCCAGGATTTAAGATTGTCATTGGGATTGTGAAATATACAGGAGTCAAACATGATTCCAAAATCAATGTCAGAACACCTCCCCCACCCCCTCTATCAATGGTAAAAAACAATCTCAGTGAATTTACACTGAGGTGAGGAACTATAAATTTATTAAGTCAGATTTTCGGGATTTTAACTCCTGAGAGATACCTCCGATTGGTGGTTATTAAGCCTTTACAAAACACCCCAAAAATGGCCAAAAGGTATTGAACATTTTGGCTATAAGTACCCCTGTGCGTACACAATGCATATGCCAAAATACCCAAAGACCCCCCTCTCCCTGTACGCACATGTACGCACTTGGTATAACCCCCCCCCTTCCTTGGTGCGTATGTAATAAATGGATGGTCTCTAAAGATGTCAGAAATGGATGGGAATGAGCCAGGTAGGCCGGCAATGATTTGATTATGAAAAAACAAAAATGAGCTAGGTAGGTCAGGCACAAGCTATAAAGGTCTGGAAAGAGCCAGGTAGAGCAGAAATGACCTAAATGGGTAGGAAATGGACAGGGTAGACCAAAAATCAGGAATTAGCCAGATATATCAGAAGCGAGCTAAAAGGTCGCAAATAAGCCAAGTATGCAGGAAATGGATTAAAACAGTTAGAAATAAGCCACATAGATCATGGAATGAGCCTGGTAGGTCGGAAAGTAGCTTGTACAATGGGTGGGGGGGGGGGTTGGGTGAGCTATATCAAAAAGCTAAATCAATTTTGGACCAAATGAATGTATCAGAAAAAGTTATGATAACTTAGCAGCTTTTACAACAGGCTCAAGCTCATGAGTTTGCAACAAATAAAAGTGAAAAAATCATAAAAAATAAATTTGTCTTTCCTGATTTTTTATCAATTGCAATGGAAAATACAGGTCTTTAGAACCATCCTCATAAAATTTCATGATATAGCTATGATTCTTTCTTGAAAAAAAATAATAATCCTGAAAATACCTTGTAAAATCATTTCTTCATTACAACTAGTGGTCATTAAGCTAGATAAATATTCAAATAAAAGAGCCCATTGCTAAGCAACCATTTGGAATAGAACAAAATGAATAACACCACTGGATTCCTTGGTATCGATTTAGGGGGGGGGGTAGGTGACCTTAGATATTTCATATGGTGAAAACTAACGAATCTAGGGCCTGCCAAACATTGAAATTTTCTGTACTTCATATGGCCATATATGACCCCATTTGACCCCATATCAAGAATAGTCTAGGTTCCCTATTGAAGCTTCTTGGCCATATGGTGTAACGGATGTTATTGTGACATTGACTTTAAGACCTTGTAAATATGCCAAAAATTTATATTTTTAAAGTATGAAAATGTCTATCAATATCTACATAACATTCTCGTTCGTTCTATGTCATACGTATTCATCTGTCTATCTTTCATATATTTTTAAATAATTTTCTTTGAAATAAGTAATGAATGATTATTTTATTTGTATTTACAGAGAAATCTTCTGAAAACCACAGAAAATTAGAAAAATGTCCCAGAAATTACTTGCGAATATATTATGTGATAAACAAGTAATGAGACAAGAATATATATTTGAGGACAATTGGGGTAGAACAGACCCCCTTTTTTATTACTAAATAAACAAAAAAAAACACAAGATATTTCCCTCCTGGGAGCCAAGATACCGATATGGCTACCTGTGGGGTGTGTGAAAACTGTGTGGTACTGTGAGAGAGAGGTTGACCCCAAGGGGTCAGGAGGTGGGACATCTCCCCAGACACAGTGACCAGTGAGGTCCCAGGTGGGAGTTACATGTACTAGTAAACTCTCCTTATAAAACACCCTCGGAGGGGTGTTTTATAAGGGAAGTTTAAGATGTCTTAAAGTGACTGTGTTTCACAAAGACTTGTGGTAAATAAGTTGTACATAAAACTTGTGGTAAGGCGACTTGTCTTAAGTATCATCCGATGTCTTAAAAAAGTAGAAAAGCTGTGTGTTTCATAAGTCTAGAGGTTGTAATACTGACTTCTGACAGCAACTTTTGTGTTTCATAAGCAAAATTTATCTGCACCCCCACCCCTGGGTATAAATATTTTATTATCATTATTTAAAAATTTCAAAGGGTTATACATGTCTGTGATGTCCATGTCATTTGTTGGTAGAAATATGATTATCATAATTGCATTTTCCATTACTGTATGCACCTTTTTGATAAGAATTTGGACCTATCATAAAAATGAAATACCACTTTAAGAAAGATACACTACCCTGCGTATGAGGTGACCCCACGTAAAAGGCACACCCTTAGCTCAGGGTTGAAGGGCTAATCATAAACCAAACATTGTTATGCATAAAGATAAGCTAAATAAGGCCCTCCATAGTTTAGAATCTGTTGTTCTGATGTTTTAACTTTTTAAGATAACTAACATATTTTCTGATATCTTACATTTTTGCATTTCTACGCATGCAAGATGATGCCATAGAGAATTCCCTAAGAATTTCCTGGGGGTTTACTCAGGCAAAAGGAAAAAATCAAACCCAAAAAGATGGTCCCCAGTAAAAAGCGAGTCTATTTAAGACATGCTGACCACACTTGATATATCTTACCTTTTTACAACAACTGGCCTGAAGTGTGTTTCATAAGAGGTTGTCAGAGGAATCTTTTTTACCACAAGTCGACAGGATATTTACAACAACTACTTATGAAACACACTCACTTAAGACATGTTAAGCGGTTGTAAATATGTTGTCTTAAACTTTATTACTTGTCTTAAATATGACTTTTCTTATGAAACATCCCTCAGTAGGGTTTATCCCAGTGGGCACAGAATAACTGATTATTAGTTGATTTTGTGCTTTAAGAGGGTGCCGCCCTTTTTAACCATTCAGGCAGCACTCGGTATTTAACTAAATCCAGCTGCATATTCAGCCTTTAATAACATAATGACAGGTGTGGTCCTGGATAGCAGCTTCAGCTGCAGGCCTATGACAGCAGGGCATATAAAGAGCTTATAAACAATAGTCTTTTGAATGGATAAATAGCCCTGCAAATTAAGTTCTTATTAGTCAGTGCACTGCTATGGGTTTATAAGTGCTACTTTTGGAGCTCTTAATAAGTGTATCTTGTAAGGCCTTCTGAGGAGGTGTAAATGAAGGGCTGCAGACATAGAGCTTATAAGTAGCTGATTAATAGGTGTATTTGTAATGGCCAATTAGGACTGCAAATAGAGTGCTTATTACTCTGATGATTGGACTTAATAAGGGGTGCACCTGCAGTGCCTGATACTTGATACATAATTATGACCGTCAACTTCTGGGGATTTTTACTCTGGTAGGAATTGATCCGGGGATCTTTGGATTTGACCTTCCGAGCTCTGTTTGGTGAGCTATCCTGGTGACAGATAAAGCAATCTTATTCCCACAATCTGATCATGAAGAGAAAATTAATTAGGCCCTCTTTAGCCCCACTGCCCCCCCAAAAAGAATAACAAACAAACAACAAAACAACAATACCTGCTCATACTGAATTACCCCTTCATTATACTGTAGTCCCCACAATGGTGTCCGAGGTTATATCATATTATTAGCACCAACCTCACCACATGCCTCGTTAGCAGGTCATAGGGCATGGATCTGAAGGTGACAAGTTCATATCCCGGGGACGATTTTGTAGAGATTTCTGATTTTGGTAAATCAATCTTATTGCTACAAAGTGATCATGAATATATCTTCATAGTGGGTTTGTAAGAAAATATTGTGGCGCTATTTACCCACCCCCCACCACCAATTCATGCAAATAATAAATAGCCTTCATAGTATCAGCTTGAAAAGCAAGTTATAAGGAGACCCCCTGGGGCCCCGCACTTTCAGTCATTTTGGTGGTGCAAATAAGTTTAAAAAAAGATGGAAATTTTATATATAAGAGGCAGAATTACTTAATGAATTTGTAGTGCCATTAAAGGAGGAGATGTAGGGGTCTTGTAGGAAAAGGTATTTCATTACCAAGTTTTGTAAATTTTGAGAAATTCTCAATATTGTACAGACTCAGTTGGTTGGCAGCCATAAGACGCTTTTTGCCTCCAATGGTGAAGGTATATATGTGACATGTACTGGGACTAGGGACCTTAAAGCACCCTGCACTAAGGGCCCTTTTCGCAGATCGTGTCACAATTATGATGTTGATCCATGTATCAACTTTCCCGCATTTTTTGGCAATGTGGTGCAAATAGTGCAGTTTTGGTGGGAGTTATGCGAATAGTGGCTTGGTGGTGTGAATAACCTGGGTGAGGAAGTGCTGATGCAACAGGATGAGTGCACAACTCATGGGAGCCAATCACAGGCTTTTCACTTTTCGAGTTATCAGCAATTTACATTGCTGCATTATTTATCCTCTATTCCCTACAGCAATAATGTCTAAGAATATATTATGTCTTAGCAACACGTACACAACATGCCTTGTTAGCTCAGGTCATAGAGCATTGAACTTTGTATCTAAAGGTGGCAAGTTCAAGTCACCAAAAGGATTTTTTAGATTTCAATTCAGAGTGCATCATGCCAATAGGTTGGCATGATGCACCAGTAAAGTGCTCACCAGCAGTTAATTGATGCATCAAGCTGACTCTCCAGGACAGGATCAGCCCTTTAGGGTTTGCATAATGCATGAATGTAGCCGTGGCAAGTTAGTTACTCAGTAGGGCTGCATTTATTCATTCATGTCAACCAATGGACATTATGCATTGATACACTGGTACATGGTCTGTAAATGGTTATTTGGTGCTGGTACTTATAGATAGAGTGAGATCTAAATTTGCCATCATGCCCCAATCCGTGGGGGTGACAACTGCCCATATGCTCCACTCCACACTGCAAAGATGGTGTTTAGATCCTAAACACAATTCTAAACATATTCTTGCAACGTTTTTGTAATCACATTAATTTCCTACACATGTTTAGCCAAACAATGTGCTTAGCCCAAGTGTTTAGAAATCTAGGTGTTTAGGTTTAAACTTTGTGTTTAGATATCTATGAATTTTGTGTTTAGATGTTTATGAATTTTTGTGTTTAGATGTCTAAATGCTTTGATGGAGAGGGTGTGCAGACATGTATACATTAAAAAAAAGATGTCTTTTGTTTGTTTTCTCATTCACTGGGGTTATTTACATGTCAGAGTCTCCAAAGATTTCAGCCACACATATCTACATGTGCATGTATGTACACACTGCATCAGAATAAGAGACTTGAGAAAGTATAACAGCTTGGCAGGAAGGAAATTGCTTTGTCTATTCCAGAATAACATGAAATAGGTGTCAGTCATTGAGCTTATTGATTATTGCATGCTAATGTTGGTGGTGTAAGGTGAATCTAGTCAAGTTTCTATTGCCCTTTCTATTCTCATGACATTTAATGAATAGAAACTATAATAAACATGCGGTTTGTGTACATTTGTCACAAAAATTGATTATAATTGTGTAAAGATAGTCCATTCAAAGGTAGTGCTGCTACCTGGTGTGGATTCAACATCCAAGTATCTAAACATAATGATGTCTAAATCTAAACACCTATTATTCAACTGTTTAAACTCTAAACATCTAAACATGTTTAGCAAAAATGTTTAAGTAGTTAGAATAAAAGTGTTCATTTCCTGAATGTGTAGTCGATGAGACACCTAACTGACCTATGTGTTTAGGTTTTAAAAGTGTTTAGACCTAAACATGTTTAAAATCTAAACACCTTTTTTGCAGTGCAGGGCTGTGTTTCATATTAATCTACAGGGCCTCATATGACATCTCATTGTAGTAGGTGTATAGTTTAAATAGCATATTGATAGTGCCACTTTCAACACCTGCCTCACTAGCTCAGAAATGAGAACAAAAATCTCACAATTTGGAGTTACCTGGTTCAAATCCCACCAATGATCAACAAGGAAACTTAAAACAAGGAATGCACAAACTATTCATGGATTACTTAGACTGATATAAGAAGTTCACTATGTGAACTCATTTTGTGTATGAAATAATGGGCTTTTTTCATCAGGTGTCCTTAATTTCTATATTTCTTTAAAGTGTTTATTTAACCACTCAGCTTTAGGGCTGAATTCACCCTACAGCAGAGTGGTTTAATAAGTGCTATAAATGCAGGGCTACATAACAATTACAATTTAGACTGTTTGTAAACCCTTTATAATCCCTACGGACTGATTAGTCACTTATTAAGTGGGGCTGTGCCCACTGGGATGGAACACAAGGACACTTTTGTGCTCCCTTATTGCTTTTGGGCCTTAACAAAAAAAAAAATAAGGTTAGTTTCTAGTCACCTGACTGACCATAGCAAAACAGGGTGATCCTAGAAACATTTTTTTGCCGAATTCTCTTTTTAGATTTTTGTTTCTTCCATTTTTGCATTTGTGTGTGTGTGTGTGTGTGTGTGTGTGTGTGTGTGTGTGTGTGTGTGTGTGTGTGTGTGTGTGAGATCTGCAGGTGTATATTTGAGAGCTTAAACAATCATATCCCTTACATTTTCACAGTTCTCGAATTTTCTTTTTCATATTTCTACCATATAATCAAAGAATTTTACATATCTGTCTGTACATTCTTATACAAAATAAAGAAATCAAGAAGAGAGAAACTGACCTACTGACCCATGTTTTACTGGAAACACACAATATCTTTTAGCCTAATCACATGACAGTGACTAACAGAATATATTTGGTTATGCAAATCAAACTTTCAATCTAAAATTACCCTGTTTATCTATAATTGATTGATCAGTCATAGTAGTAGCATATCACCATTCAGTAGATGTTCTAACACCCACAGTATCAGCGGAGGATTCATGGTGCAATGGTTAGCACAGGGGATCCCAGCACTGTCTGGTGCATGGGTACGAATCCCAGATGGGACAGAATTTCCCCAAGAATTTCTATTCACCTGCTGTTCAAAAATTCGTAAAATCTAGCTCCTGCTTCACTCATTTCATAAAAACTCCTCCCATACCTGACCCAATTCACAAAACCTCCTGCCAGAACTGACCTAATTCATAAAACTTCCTGCTGGCCCCCAACTGTAGAATGTGGAAATAAACCTACAGTAGGAACAATGGGGTGCAGAGCACTGGGTGCCCGGAATTAGGTAACCCTTACTAGTACTAGAGACCAATTATAAAGATAATAAGTCCATTCTGGATATATCAAAATCAGTTGGAATATCAAAGATACTTCATATCATGGTCTAAACGTATGCTGATTGCTCAGAAATGTCATTTTAGACACTCTTACATCGCACAGGAGGCCATTCCTTAAAGCACTATGATCACACTCAGCCCTGCGACTGCAAATTTATATCAATAGTATCCGATGGGAATCTCTGTACGACTTGAAGGATGTAGCCATTGTGGCCTATCTTATTAGGAAATACCCCCCACTCTTAGGTGTTATTGACTGTGACCCATTCTGGTGAAACAGAATTCAGAGTAACGTCTCCTCTAACTATGTTTCCAAACCTTTAACCTTTGAAACTGATAGACAAGTACTAACACATTTGTGATAGGTTACATGACCAGAAATCCATCAGTTGTTAAAAACCGCAATCAATATTCTGGCCTAGAGTGTCCTGAATTAGGGTCCTATAACTCCTTTCAAAATAATATGTTATACTTCATGTTCAAATACACTCTTTAGAATAGAAAGTCGGCACTGATGATGATATGAACAAGATGAACACTCTCTGTCATGTCCCATTGTTGAAGATATTATTGCATGCCAATTATGTATGTGAGAAAATTACTGAAAAGTCTGTTATACACCATTTGCACTCATTCTCCATGATTTTGCTTACACGGGATGGAATCATCAGATTCATACTGAATTCCCTACGTTTGGAGTGCATACTATAATTCCACCCATTGGAGATGTAAAAGGCATATGATTGGGCCATTTGCATCCACTTGCTAAGCTTGTATAAAAACATAGACAACATTAAAGAGTCCACTAGCACATAGATGTGATGTCATAACAGTGTGTTGAACATAATTTAATTAGAATTTTAGATGTGGAAAATATCGGATTGGGTCACTTTAACTTATGCAAATGGAGCTAGCCAATGCCCCTAGAACAAGGAATGTAGATAAATCTGTAGATGGCCCTTGCATAGAATGTGAAGTTCAGAGTATTTGATTACTTACAATTGGTGCTATCATTCCAAACAGCATATTCAAACTCGAACCAACCCCATTTGTAGCACTAATGCAGCTGGCATAGCCAGTTTCTCCAAAGTTGGCAATGCACGTTTGCTTATCGGAGAAGAACCCCATGGCGCTGAACTACAACAGAAATGAACTGATTAGACTAGTGCGAGCACTTCATACAATAGGAGTAGTACATGTATATCGATATTGAAAAAAAAGAACACATTACTCCACGTTCATAATCTGGCAGTATTATTTTGGGCGACTACCCATTGGACCATTGCTCTATTGCCAGGTAACCAGAGGATGTGGCAAACCATAAAAGTATTTTAGAATAAAAGGTGTCTAACAAAGATGTGCCCCTTTTCTTAACTTTTTTTTTAGAAAGTGAGATGAAACCCACAAAAATCCATTTCGGTTTGATAATCTATTCTATCGTGTTACGGGGCAGAGAAAACAAAGAAACCTTGGTCTCTTCAATGTTAGTTGCTATTGTTCTTGGGGCGACCCTATCCTTCTTCATGATTTATCACAAGGGACGATTGGTCCCATATTGAGTTTTTCATGGAGTTTGGGAAGAATGCCTTGCTGTGCTGTGATTTGCAAATCAGCATGCCGGTACTACGGAGCCCTTGAGAGGACATCCGTTTTTCTCATTTCTTTAACTCATGTTCGTTTCTGCAACTTTTATTTTCGTGTCTGCAACTGATATTTTTGTTTCACTTTTATTTTCGTTTCCGCAACTTTATTTTCATTTCCACAAGTTAATATTTTAGTTTTGCAAGCTAATGGTTTGTTTCTGCAACTAAATTTTCTGTTTCGGCAATTTCTATATCTTTGTTTCCACAGCTTAGTATCCACAACTGATTGACTGTGCACAAGAAACTATTAATTTGCGGTTAAATGATTTGTGAACATTTTGAGCTTACACATGTATGTACTTCCAAAATAGTCTTATTCTGATTAAGATAACTTATATGCACAGGGACCTGTGTAGTTGGCTCAATTTCAATATTAGCGACCACCTCAAAAGAGGCTTAACTTTTATGCTCATCTCTAGAAGCGTCTAAAGTTTTTATCCCCCCCCTTCCCTAGGAAGGGCCAAACGGTTGTATGCCTCCCCTCAAACCCACCACCCCTGTTGATATAAAATAATGACCACTCCCTACCCACACCAAACTTTCTTTTTTCCCTATCTTTTTTTTCATAATTTTTTTAACCTTAGTAAGCTTGTGTGGCACTCCACAGTTTAAGCATTTAGGCTGACTGCGTTAAATTGTAGTCCGCAGACTACCCTAATAACAATAACAAGCACAAATCAACGCAGCAAGCAGGCACGTCTTGTCATAGCACCCTGGGCCAATAGCGCTGTAACCAGGGTGGCAGTTTACCTTAGCAACAAGTACAAGCATGGTGCCCAAGCTAGTTCCCATTCTCCCCAGGAGGGGGAGACAGCGTGCAGTACAATCCCTTGCACCAATACCTGAAACAGCCCAGGTGCTGTTTTCTCGTCAACCACACCAAACTTTCTTTCTTCTTTAGGAAGTGATCATTTTTTCAACGGGGGGGGGGGCTACGGAACCCCTAATAGGACATACCAAAAAGAAATTTTTCATGCAGAAAATATTCTTGCGGAAACAGGAACATTCCTGTGTAAAAAGGGACATTCCTGCGGAAAGGGACATTCCTGCAGATACAGGGACATTCCTGCAGGTATAGGAACATTCCTGCGGATACAGGAACACTCCTGTGGGTACAGGAAGATTTCTAAGGGAACAGGAATGTTTTTAGGGTTTAAAATTGAAGAATTATCCACATAAATGCTGCCAAATATTTCAGAGATACTTTTTCACATGCAAGAATATTTGTGCACCCACAACAATTATGTGTGCATCCCCAAGAATTATTTTATGTAGCCGCTAGAGTTATGTTTGCATCTTCAAGAGTGTTTGTGCATCCACAAGAGTTGTTTGTCTACCCGCAAAAATATTTTTGCATCCACAGAGACCCGTCAAATAAAGATTGTATTTTTATGAGAGGTAACTTGCAGTTACGAGGCAACGGTTAAATAAAATAAATATGGTACCCACTTTTTGTAACTTAAGTGAACTTAATAGAGGCTATAACATGTTAAATAAAGAACATTTATCTCCTCCAAAAATGAAAAACACAAGTAAGAAAAATAAATAGAAAACAGAAATATACCAGTGGAGGTATGTGGGATATTGAATGGATATTGTATTGACCAAATTGGGTAAGCCCATCTCGAATATTATAATTTTTATTAAGGTTTATAGATCATTTTTGGACTTATCATGTTTATTATACAATCTTGACCCTTCCTCTTGTAAAAATATTACGGTACCCCTTCTTAAAGACCAATATTCCCTCTACAATACCCTTAACACCTCTTGTAAATCTGACTTTACAAGAGGTTGTAAGTGATGCCCATATTTATGAGAGGTGAACTTACGAGGGGCTTACAGTACCTTATTTACGGTACCATTTTTATTTAACGATATTGTACCTATGGTATTGTAACAATTCTTTATTTAACGGGTCTCAGGAATAGTTTCTGTACCCACAAAAAAAAATTATTCCTGCGCCCTTGGAACGAGTTTGCTGAATAACGTCAATCAATCAATCAATTGATCAGTACGTGGAAGTATTGTTTTTATACCCGAAAGACTTGTTTTGTCCCTGCAGATATTGTTCTGCAAGAATGTTTCTGTACCCACAAAAATTATTCCTGTGCCCGCAAGAATTGTTGAGTACCTGCGGGCACAGGAATTGTTCAGTACCTGCAAGAATTGTTCAGTACCCGCAAGAATTGTTCAGTACCCGCAGGAATTGTTCAGTACTCGCAAGAATTGTTCAGTATCTGCAGGCATTGTTCAGTATCCACAAGAATATTTTTTTCTGGGATTTTTTTTGTTATGTCCTATTAGGGGCGTAGTATGGAGCCCCTAAAAGGATATAGCAAAAAGATTTTTTTCATGCAAAAAATATTACTGCAGGTACTAAAAGATTCCTACAGATACTGGAAGATTCCTGTGGATACTGGAACATTACTGCAGGGAGATTTCTGCGGATACAGGAACATAAGGGCACACAAAGAATTTTTGTAGGTGCTAGAATTATCCTTGTGGGTACTAGCATTACGCATTCACCTGCCAAAAAGTCTTTTTTCCTACAATAGAATCTTTCTTGCAACAGCCAGAATTGTTCTTGTACCCGCAAGAATTGTTCCTGTATTCGCAGGAATGGCCTTTATGAGTAAAAAATATTGCTTGCATGTCCTATCCAGAACTCTGTATTTATCCCTAAGAATGTTTCTTTACCCGCAAAAATCGTTTCTGTGTCCGCAGGAATAGCTTCTGTACCCTCAAGAATGTTGCTCACTGTTGCTGTACCTTCAGGAATTGTTCAGTACCCGCAAGAATTGTTTCTCTACCCAAAAGAATTGTTCAGTATCTGTAAGAATTGTTCGGTATCGGCAAGAATATTTTTTTCTGCGAAGAAATTTACTTTTGGTATGTCCTATTCTGGTATTGTCCGTTAAATAAAGACTCTGTTTCTACAAGAGCTTAATTGAAATTACGAGAGGTAATTTACGATATGCTACAGCAGCTCTTTACCCATTGTTAAATAAATAAGGTATCGTAATTCTGACTTGTGACCTCTTGTAAAGTCTAATTTACAAGGTGTCATTATTTAATGATCATTTTAAGGGGATTTTAGAGGGGAAATTGGTCATTTAGAAGGGGTATCATATTTTTTTTAACGAGAATAAGGGTCTTGTATAACAAACATGACAAAGAGGAATAGAAAATATAATAAGCCCCTATAGCCTGAAGTGTAAAATCTCTTTTATATTTTTTTTTTCAAAAATGTGTCATTCAATTTTGGGTAAGTAAATCACCTTTATTTAATGGTCAAATACCCTCTGGTAACAGCATAATATTACGACACCTTCCTACCATAATTTTTTATTTTACGATGATGAAAAAGGGTCTTGTAACATACTATACCCAATTTACAAGAAGCAAAAGATACGGAGCACTTACGGTACCTTATTTACGGTACCTTTTTTATTTTACGACAGGGTATCTATCGTATTCGTAACACTTTTTCTCAGGGGGGTCAGAATTTTTTGCAGGAGGCAACTTGCTACGTCGGACTATACTCTAAGGATATAGCGCATTATGCCTGAGGGCATCTAGGCTAGGCCCTCAGGGCATTACCAGTGTCAACTATATCCCAATGATATGCCCTTAGGACATCTAGGCCCTAATATTCAGATTATGCCCTGAGGTCATTCTACAGTAGGCTACCCAGGTATAATACGGGTAGCTGATAGTGTACAAAGTCTAGAATATGCCCTTTGGATATGTGTTGCCCTGAGGGCATACTGCAGCAAGGTTAAAGTTAAAAGTCCTGTAGGCTGTAGGGCCTTTTCCCTGAGGGCATTTTACGTAGGACTACTTATAGAATATGGACTTCTTAATGAATGAGGGATCTCGGCTGTTTGCCCTCAGGGCCTATCACAATAGGCCTAGGCCAAATAAAGAAAAGGTTTGTTTCCAGTTACCCGACTGACCCTAGCAAAATAGGATTTTGGAGAATTTTGTCTCATTTTTTCATATTTTAGAGAAACTTTTCATTTCATTTTTTCACTATTTCCTGTACTCTTTTTGTTCTTCCCTTCTCTCACAGTTGTCACTTTTCCATCACTATTTTACAAAGAAATCAAAGAATTTGATACGTCTTTTGATATGTGCCCTCCTTTTCCTATCTATAAAATAATGTAAAAAAGAAAAATATATATAAAAAAAAGAAATCCGACCTACCAACCCTCCCCGTACTACGGAGCCCCTAATAGGACATACCAAAAAAAAAATTTTCTGTGGAAAAATTTATTCTTGTGGGTACTGGACAATTATTGCGAATACTGAACAATTCCTGCGGATACTGAACAATTCATCCCCTAATGGGACATACCAAAAATAATTTTTTCTGTGGAAAAATATATTCTTGCGGGTACTGAACAATTATTGCAGATACTGAACAATTCCTGCGGATACTGAACAATTCATCCCCTAATAGGACATACCAAAAATAATTTTTTCCCCAGAAAAAATATTCTTGCGGGCACTGAAGAATTCTTGCGGATACTGAACAATACCAAAAAGATGTTTTTCATGAAAAAAATATTCCTGCGGGTACTGGAAGATTCCTGCAGGTACAGGAATTTTTTTGCAGGTGCACAAAGAATTCTTGTGGGTGCACAAAGAATTCTTGTAGGTACTAGAATTATCCTTGTGTAGTGTACTCTCAGGAATGTTCCTGTACATGCAAAAATACCCCTGTACCTACAACAATACCCCTGTAGCCGCAGGAATGTCCCTGTAGCTAGCTGTAAGAATGTCCCTGTATCCGCAGGAATGTTCCAGTATCCGCAGGAATGATCCAGTATCCGCAGGAATGTTCCAGTATCCGCAGGAATGTTCCAGTATCCGCAGGAATGTTCCAGTATCCGCAGGAATGTTCCAGTACCCGCAGGAATATTTTTTGAATGAAAAAAAATCTTTTTGATATGTCCTCTTAGGGGCTCCATACTACGCAGGTCATGTTACTGGAAACATACCTTTACTTTTTTTGGCCCTATATGTAGTTTCTTCTTTATTGATAGGAAACAGGATATGTCCTGGGGACATGAAACCCAGGGAACACAAGTCTCTAGGCCTATATATCCAACACAGAGTTGTCAAAGACCTTATATGGCCCTCCATTAATTTCAATGCGATGCCAATGGAATGCCCCTAGGACTGCATTCTCTCTTCTCATGACCAGTGTTGGAAAATGCGTTTATCTCTGGAAATGTACACAACGCCCCCATGCGGCGCGATCTGCTGCCCCGAGGGCATATACCGGTGTCACAAGTTGCATTCTGTGAATTTTTTCAACTACTTGACCAGGGGGGGGTCAAAAATGATTTCACCTGTTTTCAGGAAAAAGCCCGCATTAACCCTTACATGCCCAGAATAGCAAAAGTGCACTCTTAAACATGTATATATTTTCAACAGACCACCATGGGTTTAATATTAATCAGATGATTTAACATCAGAAGTCTCGTAATGACAAGGGCTTTTGAACGGTACCAAATATGGCATAGTGCATTAGGTTTATGATTATGAATAAATCCCATTGAAGAAAATAACGGATTGAAAATAGGCTGATGAAAATACCAAAAATATTGATGAAATAATTTTCATGTCATTTTCTCCATGGAATCCAATTGTGATATGTATCTTTGTTCAATTTCAATTAACATGGCCTTTTTGAAATGCTTTATGCGCTGAAAATAGCCTTTTCCCCACCGAAATAAAAAAAAAAATAATAATTTTTTGGACACCTTCACCCAAATCGGACCATTTCATGTACAATCATCATTCCCTACTGACTCATATAATACTCTTACACATGCTTCATATTACATTTTCTGAAAGTTATTTAACTGCCCTCTTTGTTACCATTTAAACCCGTACTTTAATGTGGACATGATGTAGGTAATATCCTCTATTATGTCAAATTTGTTGGGTAAATCAGCTTCCTCAAGATAATTCTGGGCACAAAGGGTTAAAAGGGCATGTTAGCACACATTTTCGGTCCTCCGGGGGTAAAAAGAATGTTAACCCTTAAAAGGGGGGGGGGCAAATTTCTTTTCGCACATCCGCGCACAAACCAAGCCCCCCTTTCTACGATATGATATCAAAGTGACATATGCAATAAATGCGAATACTTACGTATACAGTGTAAGTGTATAATTCATCTATGTAGAGAGGATGGGGAAGTTGAATGGGTATACTTCCGCATGGAGCAGATAAGACAAAACAAGTTGTTCCTTGTGTTCCTTGTGGAGTGTACAGGTTCGGAAAGCTAGCTACAAAGAGAGGTATTTAGGATTACTAAATAAGTTAAATAATTCATTGATATTACCCCATATATAGGACGGTAAAGAAAAAAAGGGCACCAAACCGGTTTGGTGGTGGTGATTATGTATGGTTGGATGTTTACTACCTGGCTCGGGTATATCATTTAATGGAGGTAGCAAGATGGACTAAGTATAGGATAGAAACGCTTGTGGGGTTTCTACAGGATATAGACACCCGACTGCTTCATGTGCCTTAACTTGAGTTCTGTTCTCCTGCTCTATTGGATTGGAAAACCAAAGAACAATAAATATAATTATTGAATGGTAAAAAACTCTAGTAGTTGAATGGTGTCATCCATTTCTAGTGCACCTTCTACTGGTGCCATGATGGAGGAAAATGGGTTAAAAAAACAGCACTTTCACCTTCACAAATGGAACAGATGGAGTTTAAGCCAGGTCTGTTTCACCGTACAACATATTCTAAGTTTGCAGGCTCAGCTCGATTTTTGAATAACCGAAACATGAGTATCTGAGGACAATTTTTTTAAACATCATAGTGGAAATACATGCTTATATTTTCATCGTTTAACTCATTAGGAGTTATAAAGGTACGAATTTCACAAAATGTCAAAGCTTTTTGTTTTGCACTGTAAATTCTTAATAAAGGACCAATTTAAAAGTCGGGAAACTGGCTTGTAGCCCAAGGTCTGGAGACCACAGGTAGACATTTGAACTGATAGTCCCCAGTTTAATAATAAACGCCCTGCAATTGACATCACTTTTACGCTATCTCTACCTTGTCAGTTTTATGCATAATGGGACACATACGCTGGAGCAATCTCTCTGCATAGGTCGAATTGCACATGGCGAAATAAGGTTTCAATATCTCTGCGATTTTGACTGTTGCATTGCATGGCCCTTGTGGATGCTATACAACACATGCAAGGATTAATAAACTCATTCCGAATACTACAGTGGTAATTAGGGTCAACTTTGCAGCAGTCCTTGCATTTTATTGCCATGTAGGATTCGATCTTTTGGTGTGTTTTTATTTGTATACATACCTGAAGCTGTATCAATGAGACGGACCAGAAAAATGGCTACAAATGGCCTCAGTGGTGCCTATATCTAGTTGTATAGAAATCACTGGTCAGTACGTCATCCCATATTTTAGAACCCACTAGCTTCCTTTCAGCACCGTTATAACGCTCTGACTGTGTCTATAGTATTGTGTATGACCAAGGTAGTTTTATATAAGATCAAAAAGAAGTACACTGAAAATATAGACTAGTAGAAAAATGATCAGTGCAGATGAGTTTAGGTGAGCATTCTTGATAGATGACCGGTCATCATTTTGATTACCTCATTTCTGCCACCAGGGGCCCCCACTATCAAACTATGTTATAATTATATAAATCATGCCCAAGGATATATATTGATTTAAAGCTGTACTGAGAGTATTGATATTTGAATAAACAGATAACATATTGGAAATGTGAACATGTAGAATTCAATTTACATTTTTATTATATTAAAGGAGAATTAATCCGAGACAGAAAATTAAGAGCTGAGACACCTTTTCAGTAAAATGCAAATCTATACCATATGGGGTTAGTTCCAAATGTATGGATGAACTCCAATGATGTTACTGCATAGATGGGGGAGGAATTCAAGAATACATCTATAACTGTATTGTTTAAGCCAACTTGCAGTAAAAGAAAAGGAAAAGTAATTAAAGGTATCACCCATGTCATCATTTTGATGATTCTGTGTTTTGCTCAAAAATGTGGAAAATAACTTAATCAATTTGATGACCCTAAGTGATCACATATGATCACCCAAAGATCACCAGGTTGCTCCTCGTCATATTGAGCACCCTAGAGTGATCACTACTGATCACCTATTTCAATTATATATATTTTCTGTGTACAATTATAGTGTGCTATATACATAACATGTACACAAGAAAAGTTAATAATTTTGTTGTAAATGATGACACTCACGTTGGGGAGCTTCTGTTGTTGTCATGGAGAAGGCTGCAATAAAAATTATTTGTAAGTCATTGATAAAAATAAGCTGTTGTACATAGAAAATTATTGTTGGCATGCACATTGGCTCTAAAGCAAATCTTACTCTCGACAGACTTGAACATTTTAGTAGGCACTATTCCATTAAGACCATATCAGACTCAAGTGTGAACTCACCTCCACTTGCCTCATCAGCTACTGAAAGACAAAGGAATGATAAAAGTAGTATAGAATTTCGGATACTGGAATATAATGGGTACTAGCATACACTTTAAATACTACTTAGAGTAGACATTTACGTTGCATCACCTTTTCTATCGTCAATTTAATTCCTCATTTAAACTCATCGTTTATTTGCAATCAACGATTACATACGCATTTCTTTGGTAGGTTTATAACAACTCACCCATATCTTGTGGCTGTACTACTGGGATAAGTACAAGCAGCACGATGGACAAAAGGAACAATTCTCCCCGGCAACAAGCACCCGGCACAGACATGGCTACACCACCACCAGGCACAAGCTCAGGGCCCAGACCTGTAGAAAGAGAGAAAAGTGATTTCACATCTAATGACATTGTCGAGCGTTAGTGAGGCAGTAATGGTTGTTTAACGCTAATAACAAGAGAACTATATTTAGATAGACTTCAGGTATTCAACTGAATAGATTATGACCATTATGTATAGGAGTCATGCTCCTCCTCCCTGCCAGGTGACATCATTTATGGATGGCCCCGTTGCCCATAATCATGTACGTGTACGTTATGGGTGGCCACAGGCACTTATTTTCACCTCCTCTATTTGGCCCTTCTTACATGTGTACATGTCTAATCTAGACATTATCCCAGGCAGCAGAAGCGCAGTGGGCCATGATCAACCAATAAGGTCGATACAATCTACCACTCAAAAGACCTTGCAATTATGGCCTCTTGCGAATTGCGATCCTTCCCTATGGTTAAAATTGTCTAAAAGCCCACTGTGAGTTATAAAGTGCCTTGAATCTCCTCAATTTGGGCCACCCTGTTGTGTTCTTTCAGCCTTTTTATTCTAGGGGTGTTACTTCACATATTTCTGACTAGGAACCTGTCATTATTGATATTTCATTAAATGTTGACCATAAATCCAGCGCTGTGAACAGAAATCACGTGCTACTAGCATGCGCCACTAATCCTATTTTGGCCGTAGCCCTAGGGGAAAAAGATCACTGGTAGTGCTATAGGCAGGTGATAGTAATCAAGCTGATGCTAGAGGCATGTGATCTCCGTGAGCCTTGGTTTGAGGTTCAACTAGGTCAAGAGGTCATGATCAGTGTGCAGTGATAGTTGAATTACAAAGATTAGGGATCAATAGTAAACCAAATAATCATCCTCCAAGCTCTAATAGAACTAGAAACAATTAAAGGGCTAATGATACTGTCACTACGCCATCCGTCAGTGACTGACAGCCATCAGTTGGCCGTGAATCGAGGGTTTGTTGTGTATACCAGCGGCTGCGCCGCTGGATAGTGGCGTACGAAAGGTGACTCGGTCGTGCCCCTACCCCCCCCCTACAGTCAGTCCTATGTCAATACAAACTGGGCCAAAAAACATCAACAAAAACGCCACACTGATTAAACTGATAGCTCTAAGAAACTGCTATGTTTGAATGGCCTGAGACTGAACAAACAGTGTCCCCAGGTTGAACAATTTAGCGCCACCTTACGCCCAAGGCACTGCGTTCAACAACAATACAGTTTGTTACAGCTATTTGTCACTCAACAGCTCTCCCAGCATAGTCTATGCCATCCCTCTGTACGGCCAAACAGCGGAATGCCAATGAGAGTCTCTGCTGGGAGAGTGCTCCATGCAAGCCTGTCGAGGCCTGCCGTTTTGTATATATGGTGGAACAAAGATAAGCTCTTGCACTACCAGTGATCTTATTCCCCATCACGTTATGGCCAAATTAGGATCAGTGGCACATGCTAGAGGTATGTTACATTCTGTTCAATTTAAAGATGCATAGGTGTCTTTTATGAATATGGAAAAAAAAATGGCATGGATAAACTCACTGTATCATAATAAAAATGTACATTTTATAGTGGCTTAATTAGAATGGAAATAGTAGACACTAGTATGCCCATGGATATGCGACACAATCTGCGAAAAGGGACCTTATTTCAGGGGAAATAAGTTCCCCTTTCCTAGTACAGGTCACATATTGTCAATCTCATCAAAATAAAGGTGGCAATGATATCCATGCATTGAGGCGGTTTTGTATGTGCTTTATTATAATAGACCTTCAATATGAAGTATAATAATCCATTCCTAGAATTTATAATCACCCTCTCAGTATTAAATTATTTCTCCACATACTAATAACAGTAGGATTGTAGTGGAGGTTAAAATGTATGCATCTCACCATTATCGCAAACTATTCTGGCCATGAACTTTGTGATGTAATCCTACATTATCAATGGTTTTTATTCAATTTGATACATAAATAAGTGTGTAAGGAGTGGTGGCTCAAGGTGAAAAGATGGTTGTCTCTTGGTGAAATTGGTATGTCCCAGAAGATAAGTCCTATATGGAAAGTAATTAGCATTTCTGTACATTTGGCTATGCTATTACTTAGGAATGATAGTTATCATTGCCTAGTGTAAAATTGTAGTTTATATATATATATATATATATATATATATATATATATATATATATATATATATATATATATATATATATTGTAGCGTATTTAAGCTCCTCCGGATAAGAGAATGACGACCAGTAACTCGGACAAGTATAATTAACGTGAATCCTTTATTGCCTGGCTTGCTCTGCCACACCAGCTAAGTATATCTCTATATATATGCCGCTTTTCCTCCTCTCTGGAGCAAGTGCAGGTGCGTCCTATAGCCACCCCAAACCCAGACTGACTGTCCGGTGGGACACCTCCAGTATTTATACACTTGCAAGTCCACCGGCGCTGGTGTATGTACAACATACACCGCCGCCGGAGACGCTACTCCGAATAACACAACTTTACACAATGCTGACGTGACTCCGCCTCCGCCGGCTTCCCCCGCCCCCATGCCAGGATGGTTTCGGGATCCACCGACGTCGGCTCGGTCTACGCCACACTCTCCCCAACTAATTAACAGTCGTACTGGGAAAGAATGTCAGAGTACCCTCCTGCAGATGGGTATCCAATTTTGAATAAACAGTTATACACCATGGCCCCTGGGTGTTTGTGATTATTAATTCTTAAAAATACATTGAGCAATATAGATAATCATACAGTATACACAGTATCAATACTTATAGCATGCTCCACCGGATAGCTTCATAATTTACAAATGGTTTAACTATTATACAACTGCTGCCTTCAAGGCCAATACAACATCACTGCCACCGCCGAGATGCCCCCGACTCATCCACCGAGCCGTCCACCGGTCCTCCGAACCGTCCACCGACGGCCACCTTCCTCCGGTTGTTGCCGTCTCTCCTCCGCCTGCCTCCAGATGCCGCCCCCCTCGACCAGGTCTGCAACACAAGGTAAGGCACTTGTACTGCTTACCCCACCGGAACTGATGCATTTTGTTCTTCATTTAAGGTGCTACTGCTCCCCCAGCCTTTACTGGCTTACACCCATCAATTACTTAGGTGCATTCCACGTCGTCCCAGCTTATCCCGCAGTCACCCTCCGACCCGGCTGCATCACCGCCCTCCCTCCTTTTCCTCCCACCGACCTCCGCCGGCGCCCTCCTGTACTGGAGTTTCCGCTTCCCCCGCCGTAGATACACCGGAAGAGACACTTACCCTTTTTTTACTGGGTGCTCGTAGAGGCTTCCTCCTCCTCTCTCTCCTCCTTCTCCGGGGCCTTCGGGGTAATAGGCCATGGCTGCACGCATCTGGAGCACAGTCCCTCCCTGGAAGCCTTGGCATACCTGGTTCGGGTCACCTGAACCAGTTCCACATCACCGTCAGCCAAGCTTTGCACTGCCGAGCTGCACACACCCCTCGGCACCACTCTCATCTCGGGCCCCAAGTTCCCCGGGTTCCGCAAGCGCCTCGTATACTCCTGCAGCTCACGGGGGCCTGTGAAGTCCTCGTTCCAGGGCATCAAGTTCTCTTCCACCTCTACCCTTTTACCAGAGTCGGGAGCCGGGGGAGGGGTAACCACCACGCGGCTTACAGACACTACTCCTTGTGTGGGAGCCACGCCCCCGTCAGGTATGGGTACCACCTGGGCGTCTGTCACTATTATAACACGTTCGGAGGTTGGTGGGCCTAAAGGGTCCTCATCCTCCACACTCCCCTGCACCGTCTCCACCCCCTCCGGCACCAACACCATAGTCTCCATGTGTCCCGCCTCCTCCCCAGCCTCGATTTGTAAGAGAAAGTCCCCCTTGGGAGACTGCACCACCAGCCCCTCCAATCCAACAGTAACTGTCCTGGGGTAATGCACTAAATCAGGCCTCCCTTTTGCTCTCCCAGCCATCTTGCCTTTTTGTTGGGGGGTTACTCCAACGGGTTCCCCCTCATTATCCATGGGTTTGCTGCCGGAGCTCGTCTTTGCCGGGGTCTTGGGGCGCTGGCCCGTGGGAGTTAATGTACTCAGTAATATTTCCTCAAGGCTGCGCCGCGTTCCGGGGGTGGGAGTCTGGGGCACCACCGGTGGACTAGCCTTTTCCGGGGTCTCCCCCGTGCGCACGGTAACCAGTGTTTCTAATCCTGTTTTCTGGCTACTCTTTCCCGGGCCTTTCCCTTTTCCTCCTTTTGTCTTTTTAGCTTTCTGTTCTTTCAAAGCTCTTTTCTCCTCCGCCACCCTGGCTTCTGCTTCTTTCTTTTCCTCTATAGCCTTCTGTCTTTCCATTTCTCTCTCCTTCTCTAACCTCTTTTGTTCCTCTAACTTCTTCTGCCTGGCCCTCTCTCTGCCAGCTTTGACCATCGCTGCATACTGCTCCTTGAGGTCAGGGTAGCCAGCCACGCCGGGGGGGTATTCAAAGATCTCTTCATCGACTTTAGCTGGAGCGGAGACCATCTCCGTGGCTCCGTCTGGGGTCTGGTTTACCTGGTCCCCTGTCCTCCTCCCCCTCCGGGGAGTCGGTGGTGGAGGTGGCCTCTTCCTCAGCAGGTGTACATAATTCCGGTTCAATGTGGGGCTTGGGGCAGTCCTCCTTTAAGGTGTACTCCGGCGGTTTTTCAGGGCTGGAATCGAGTCCCCCGGAAATTTCAAATGCCTTTCCTTTTTCAGGGCTGGACTCCTGAGCTGACTGTGAACCGTCGTCTGTGATGTCATCGTAAGTCCCAACCTTTAGCTGGGTCCTCCGTGTTGGTATACCCGTCTTAGCCGCATCATATTCCTTTTCTATTTCATCTATGTCCAGTGTGCCCACCGGCAACTCCTTCTGGAGTCTAGTTAAGGTTTTGGTCGGGGTCTCCCCCTCCCTACTGTACCTGTCCATTAGTAATTTAAGAACAAAGAGAACCTTTCCCTCCTCCTCTGGCTCCAATTGATATTTACCGGTGACGGGGTCCGTTATCATTTCTGTAACCCGGCGGACGGCTCCCTCCTTACCGGGGGACCGGCGCACCTTTTTGTCGGGGGGCTCCTCCACTGCCTCCTCGGACACCCGTTTCCGCCCATTGCCAGTACTACTCCGGGTGGCCACCCTTTGCGCAGGTAGTTCCTGATTGGGTGGAGTTTTCAGTCCTACTAGTTCCTCTAGATATTTGGCCGCTGCGGCCACCTCCTCCATTTCCTCATCCCCTATGCTTATCCCGGGGGACACCAGTGACGATATGATAGAGGCGCTGCCCGGTGTCTGGCTGGAGGGCACCACCGCCTCCGTTTTAGAAGTGCTTGCGGCGGCGGACTCGGCCGGCTCCTCCGCCTTCCCAGCCCCTCCTTTTGACGTGTGGACCTTAACCTTCCGGGGTTTGCCTTTAGACTTGGGTTTTGCAGACGTAGAGGTGCCTGGAGTTTGTGCTGGAACGGCCCCCGCCTCCCCTTCACTAGCCAGCCGCAGTTGCTTGGTCTCTTTCGGGGGCACCCATCCTTTTATGTCCGGGTGCTGTCTCTCCACGTGGCGCACCAGGTCATTCTTGTAATCTTTGGCGACCTGGTATTCACAGCCGGTGGAGGGGCACTCGTATCCTTCTTGCACGGCCTCATGCTTCCTCTGATGGCGTTTTAAAGCATCGCTGCGTCCAAAGGCATACGGTTTGCCCTCCTCCCTGCAGATCTCACACCTGTGCTTTGGTATCTGCACTCCCCCTACCCATACCATGGGCACAGACTTCTCGTCTTCGTGTGTCTTAGGCATATTACCGAGTTCTAACTGCTTCCAATCAATGGTCGATATTGCCGAATCCAGGGGATGAGTCCTTCCTTTATACACCCCCGGCCCGGCCACACCCCTCCCCCCTGAGTTGTCTTGGCCAATTAGCAGCCAGGAACCTTCCCCGCACGCCTGTGCCGCCGGGGTTTCCCCTGTCATGAGGCCGTCACCCGACCGTGAGAAAGTCCGCTCTGCTCCTTCCTTCGAACGTTCCGGTGGGTAGTGGACGTGGGAATGGGTTCTTGACCAGCTGTCTTTCGCACGGTCCTTCTTCCTGTAGGGTTTGTTGTTTACTTTTCGGTGGACTGTTTCCTCGGTGGGCCGTTGGCGGTGTTTATTTCTATCATTCTCCCTTCCCCCGTGCCTAGGGCAGCTGTGGGACCGTGAGGACGAGGATTTGGGTGGAGATCGGCCCCCTCTCTCCCTCCGGCGGCCCTCCCTGTGAACCCCGTCTTTCTTTACGCGCTCCCTTGGCCCTTTTTTTTCCTCCTCCCGTCCGGCTTGTGTGTCCCCTGTTACACCATTTCTACAGCTCTCCTCCACCTTCCTCATTACAACACGTCTGTCCTCCACCATTTCTGTTGGGAATGTGACTGTTATCTTCAAATAGTGGTCGTCTCCCTCCTCATTGACGTCACTCGCATTCTGGTTTCGTAGCAACACCGGTTTTGGCGGGGCTATCACTCCGGCAGGGGGCGCGCTCGGCGTTTTTGGCGGAGTTTTAGGCCCGTCCCCCGAGCTAGGCGGCGTAGTAGGCTTGAAGGCGCCCGGCGGGGCCGTGACCCCAGCCTGTACTAAGTATAGACACGTAGGCACAATCTTAGGCGTCCCCTCCGCCTTAGGCGGTGTTTTAGGCCTCCGGGGTAAGCGACCCTGGGCTATTAGACGGCTCTCTCTCTCCTCATTCCGTTCGTTATCGTACTCTGCCTCCTCTAGCATTTCATAGACCCTCCACCTCTCTGCATGCTTGGCTAAGATACGACATCTCTCTGGGTCCTTCCTCCGTCTGGCCCACTCTGCCCTCCTGAACTCGTTTCTCTCCCTAGTTTCTTCTGTCTCCTCCTCCAAGGGGGATAAATATTCTTCATCCAGGGGGGGTTCGTCATCTGGGGGTTCACCCCTCCAGTGGGCCATTGCAGCTTCTGCTCTGACCCTAGTCTCCTCCTCCCACCACCATTTCCACCAGCTGTCCCCACCTTCAGCCATCTTAACAGGTAAGTATGCTTGGTCACGAGGCCCAGGGGTTAGGGTCCCTTATTATCGCCCGTATCGCCTTAGCCCCCGGCGATCCATCCCCCGCACCCTGGTCGGAGTTGGCTACCTCTTCCTCCGCCGGGTCTAACTCCGTGCACTCATCCCCCAGATCCTCTTCCTCTGGCAGGCAGACCTCCTTTATAGAATCAAAATGTACCACCTTGGTTACACGGCCCCTCTTTATCTTGTACACTGCATCCCCTATTCTCTCCTGCACAGTCCAAGGGCCGGTCCAATAACATTGCAACTTGGGGGATAGTCCTCTCTTCTTTAGGGGGTGATAGTAGAAGACCTGGGATCCTGTTGGCAGATGGCCCTCCTCCGCCCTCGCATCATAGTTACGTCGTTGGCGGGCCACCGACCTCCCTATGTTACTCCTAGCTGCCTCATACGCCCGTGCCATCTTCTCCTGGACCTCAGCCACGTATCCAGCCTTATTCCTCGGGGGTGGGTCCAATGGGTAGATCAGATGCAGGGGGACGGTTGTTTCTCTTCCCAACATCATCATGTTAGGCGATACTCCGGTGGAGCTATGCACTGATGACCTATAGGCGGCCATCACAAAAGGGAGCTGCAGGTCCCAATCCTGCTGGTCGGTGGCCACCACCGTAGCCAGTAGTGCCTTAATGGTCCGGTTAGCTCTTTCCACCATTCCATCACTTTGAGGCCTAAAAGCGCAAGTCCTTGTTTGTTTGACCCCCAGCAAGGCTACTATCTCCTTAAACAACCCCGACTGGAAATTCTTGCCCTGATCGGTGTGAATCTCCACCGGCGCCCCTAGCCGACATATGAGCTCCTCCACCAACTTCCTTGCCACGGTGGGCGCTTCCTGATTGGGAATGGCGTAGGCCTCCGTCCACTTAGTGAAATAGTCAGCTGCTACCAGGATGTGTTGATTACCTCGTGAGGTCGGGGGCAGAGGTCCCATCACATCCAGGGCTACCCTTTGGAGTGGTAGACCAGCCCCAACATGTCCCATTAGAGCTCGGTGGGGGGCGGGGGCTGCCTTCCGCCGCAGGCACGGCTCACACTGCTCGCACCACCGGGTGACATCCCTCCGGAATTCAGGCCAGTAATATCCTCCCTGTACCCGCCTGATGGTCTTGTTACGCCCTAGGTGTCCGGCCAGTGGTTCTCCGTGTACCTCCTGCAGCACCTCCTTCCTGTTAGGCTTGGGAACTGCTATCTGGAAGTGGGCCGACCCCGCCTCCCCTATCCACCACCTCCCCAACACGCCCTTGTGTATTGTCAGCCTCTCTCTCTGGGCATACCAGGCCTTCTTCTCGTAGCTCCAGTCCCGTCTTACCGCTTCAGTGGGGGCCTCTCCTCCTTCCACCCACCCCGGTACCTCCCTGAGAAGGGGGTCATCATCCTGCAGCTTTTCCTATGCCGCCCCCACCGGAGGATCCGGCCCCTCCGCGGGGGATTGGTTCCCTCCTTCTAGCACTTGACTCTGAGCTCGTGTGAAGACACGACACCACCGCCTGTCTTCTTCAGGGTCTCTGCCGCATTGTTTACAGGGTGTCCTGGATAGGCCATCCGCATTACCATGGGCCTTTCCTGGTCGGTGTTGTATCACTATGTCATAAGTGCCTATGATCTGAAGCCACCGCGCCAGCTGGCCCTCCGGTTCTTTGAACTCCAATAGCCACCGAAGGGATGCATGGTCGGTGCGCACTACCACCGGCCGACCCACTAAATAGTGTCTGAATTTCCGGAGGCCAAAGGCTAACAACTCCCGCCGCGTAACACAATAGTTTCTCTCAGGTTTGCTAAGGGTGCGACTGCCATAAGCCAATACTCTCTCTTCCCCATCTTGTTCTTGTGCCAGCACCGTGCCCAACCCCGTATCACTGGCGTCCGTGTCCATAATAAGCTGGCCTTCTGGTCGGGGGAACCCCAGGATAGGAGCTTCTATCAATTTCTGCTTCAGTATCTCGAAGGCATTTTCACACTCCGGCGTCCACTTGAAAGGCCGTCCCTTTTCCGCCAGAGAACTGAGTGGTTTAGCCTTAGTTGAGAAGTCGGGGATGAAGGCTCTATAATACCCCGCCAGACCGAGAAAACTCCTCACTTCCGTGATATTCTGTGGTGGGGGCCACCCCTGAACAGCCTCCACCTTGCCTGGGTCGGTCCCTACCCCGGCCTCACTGATCTGGTGCCCCAGAAACAGTATCCTCCGGCGGGCAAGTTGGCATTTGGAGGGTTTTATCTTAAGGCCGGCCTCCGCCAGTCTTTGTAGTACCTCGCCCAACCTCTCCATATGCTGTTCAAAGGACTCGGCAAACACGACAATGTCGTCTAAATATACCAAACAGGTACGCCACTGAAGCCCCCGCATGGCAACCTCCATCACTCGCTCAAACGTCCCTGGGGCATTACATAACCCAAACGGCATTCTGATGAATTGGTAGAGCCCCCGGTGGGTGGTGAACGCTGTCTTCTCTCTGTCCTCCGCCATTACATCCAGTTGCCAATACCCACTGGCAAGATCCATTGATGAGAACCAGGTGGCCCCCGCCATAGTGTCCAAGCAGTCCTCCACCCGGGGCAGAGGGTAGGCATCTTTTACTGTAGCTTTGTTTAACCGCCTATAGTCCACACAGAAACGGGTTGTCCCGTCTTTCTTCTTCACTAGCACCACCGGAGATGCCCATGGGCTTACTGAAGGCTCGATTACCCCTGCCTCCAACATTTTGTCAACCTCCTCTTCCACCGTGGCCCTTCGGTGGGGGGCTAAGCGTCTTGGTGGCTGCTTTATAGGGGGTTGATCCCCCGTATCTATTCGGTGTTGGGCCATAGTGGTGTGTCCCTTATCACCCTTATGACACTGGAAGGCCGCCAGGTGTTGATTAAGTAACCCCGCAAGCTCCTTTCTTCTGTCTGGCTCTGTTCCCTCCACCAGCTCTCTTATAAGCCCTCTCTTCTCCTCCGGCGACATAGCCTCCACCCGACGGCACCAGCTTCCGGGGTTCTCCCCCGGATCCTCTCCCGGCGTTTCCACCCGTTGGATGCCACCCAGACTCATATCCTTGTAGACGATGATCGGTTCCGGCCCGGGGTTCAGCACCCTGACCCAAGTTTCTCTGTTTATTGGCTGGACCAGGCCTCTGCCCACCAGGAAGTGGGGTTCACCTTTGTGCCCGGCCATACTTTCTATCATGCCATTCCCACCGTCCAACCGCCGACCCATCACCGCGCCTTCCAGAAATGCTTCCTCCCCCGCTCCGACCACTGCTGAGCGGGTGCTCACCACTCGACACACCGATTCTGGTTGGGTCCAGATTAATCTTCCCCTGGCCACGTCCACCACAAGCTGGTTTTCTCGTAGAAAGGCGGCGCCCAATATTCCTTCCGTCCCTGTGTCCCCCACGATAAACACCGCGTTCGTGCTCCTGCTCCCCAATTGTAATGAAGCCTGCACCTCCCCTTTAAGTTTCAGGGGTCTTCCATCCACCGAAAAGACAACTTCCCCCGTTTCTTGGAGCGGCCGATCACCCCCGTGTCGTTCCCACCACCCGTGGGAGATAAGGTTTAGTTAGGCGCCAGTATCTACCAGCATCTGTATAACGGCTCCCTCCAACTTGCCTTCCACTATTAGTCCTCCGCCGCCCCTCTCTCGCCTTCCTTGCACAATATTCATAGGCCCAATCCCCCCCGACCTGTACCTGGCCTTGGGTAGAGGTCGGTTCTAGTTTCCCGATGGAATAACATCCTTTCCAGTCTCGGGGGCCCCCCCAGGTTTGTCAGTTCTCCTGTTGGGGCACTCCCGCTTGAAATGCCCTTCCTGGCCGCACCCATAGCAGGCAGTACTCCGCCTCTTCTTTTCGGTGGAGAGGGGCTCCTCCATCTTCTTAGCCATGCGGTCCATTAATTCCACCATTTTATCCATCCTGTCGGTGTTGGTTTTGAGATGCTCATTTACCGACGCGTCAGTGGTCCTAACCCTCTGTGATGTTTCCTGCTCCACCTTCAGGTAGGCTTCTGCCCCCACGGCTGTCATGACGGCAGCTTGTAGGTCCTTTGGCTGTGACTGATAGACCCATTGTCTTAGAGGATTATCCAAACATAGCAGGAATCTGTCCAAAACCAGGGTGTCTGTAGTTCGGGCGTCGGCCTCGGGGTAAGCTAGCCGGGTGTACTTCATCAGGTCCTCCCTCAATTCTTGCAACGCCTCCCCCTTCCTCCGTACCCTGGTGCGGAGGACAGCTTTATAGGTCTCCTCTTGATTGGTGGGCTCGAACCTTTCGACCAGCGCCTTCCGGAGTTCGGTGTACCCTTCCGGCGTAGCTGGTTTTCTGCCGTTCAACAGCCTCCGAGCGGCCCCCGCCAAACTCAGCCCTAGGAACATCCCGGCCTCAGCCTCGTCCCATCCATTCACCTTCACACACAGGTCGAAGTGGTTGAGGTAATCGCCTAGATCCCCCGTCCCGTCGTATTTTGTGGGTTTAACCACCGGTTTTCCTTTTGCACTCACTTCGCCGTCAGCTCCGCCAGATAGGGACGGCAAAGCGGGTAACCTGGTTTCATCCACTGATGGTTGCTCTCCCCCGGCCACCTCTTTTTTTACAATCATCCCCTCTCCCTTGTTGTCAGGGCCCTCCGTCCCTCTTCCTTCCTCCCGTCCCTCCACTGCCGGTTTTATCTTCCTATGCTTTGAGAGAGTCTCTAGGAGCTGGTCCCACTCCTCCTCCGTCCAATCCTCTGACCCTTCCTCCAATCTCCTCCGAGTCATGCTTGAAGTATTTTCCGTCTTGACTCTGGGCTGGCGCCTCCCCCGGCTTGGCCTCCGGGGTATCTCCCTCTCCACCTCCTCCTTCTCCCATGGCCATCTGAAGTCATTTACGGGACTTGCACGCCCTCCTCCCACCTCTACCTGATTGCCTTCCCCCGTCCAATTCCGATCCATAGGCTCCTCCTGCCTTTCGGGGTATGGTTCCCCAGGTCTGCTTTCTGTGGGTCTTCTGATTGTCACCTCCTCGTCCACTACTTCCAGGAGGGTCCCCCGACCAACTCCTTCTCCTTCCAATTTCAATGAGTCTGTTTCCGTTATTCTTGCCTCCGCCATCTCTAGTCCCGCGTGGATCCGTTGAAAACACCGCTGTCACCAATGTAGCGTATTTTAAGCTCCTCCGGATAAGAGAATGACGACCAGTAACTCGGACAAGTATAATTAACGTGAATCCTTTATTGCCTGGCTTGCTCTGCCACACCAGCTAAGTATATCTCTATATATATGCCGCTTTTCCTCCTCTCTGGAGCAAGTGCAGGTGCGTCCTATAGCCACCCCAAACCCAGACTGACTGTCCGGTGGGACACCACCAGTATTTATACACTTGCAAGTCCACCGGCGCTGGTGTATGTACAACATACACCGCCGCCGGAGACGCTACTCCGAATAACACAACTTTACACAATGCTGACGTGACTCCGCCTCCGCCGGCTTCCCCCGCCCCCATGCCAGGATGGTTTCGGGATCCACCGACGTCGGCTCGGTCTACGCCACTATATATATATATATATATATATATATATATATATATATATATATATATATGAGCAATATAAATGTTCAAAATCTGCAGCCAAAGTGGGAGAATTCTGATAAAATGATCAGTTGGTAATGATAAAAACAAGTCAAACAGGGCAACTTCATTGCATCATTATACAATGATAATTACTTAATATATCTAAGGAAATCATGCCATGGGGTACAATAACACCTCTTTTTCAATAATATCAGGGTCCCAAGCCCAGTGAAAATATGTTAATGTGAGAAAAATGAGGTGACAGGTGGACGACTCAAGGTATGTGGTCGTCCTTTGGTTAATCTACCCAGAACTTAACTATCTAACATCTGTCGATTTCATCCCTTTTATTTTCTATGGAGAAAAATATTGATGAGGGGAGAGGGATGGTCCATCCATCGGCATTGGATGCAGCCCTATAGTTGCAATAGGCATACACTTCAAAGACAATAGCAGTTCAATAACTGGGATAATAAACAGCATAATTCGAGGATATATAACATTTATTTATGCACGTGTTGATGTTAGCCAAGCCCGAGTTGATTGTATCCAGTGGCTAACATCAACAAGTGCATAAATAAATGTTAAATATGGTCTTTATACCATGGTACCCCCCCCATAGAGCTATATATCAAGTATTTACCTTTAGAATTAATGAATTGTGATGCGGACGAGAAGAAAGGCTTCCGCCATATTGCATTGCTGTTTGTCAACACGCCATGCGGTCCGCTGAGAATAACATTCAATTTCAACCATCTATATAGCATGTGAGTCCTCCTAGTGTTCACAGAACCAAGAATAGACCTTCTTCTTAATGTTTCTATGTTTCAATAGATGATTTTTAGGCTATATTCCCTCAAAATGGTGAAAATATGATCGGTCCCAGTTCGCCGTCCGACAAGAAAGGTAGTACTTCATCTATACACAAGATGGCGAGACTGCAGCGTGGCAGGGGATGTTGACACTATGGCGTAGATGCGCAGCCCACTGTCCGGTATGGTAAAGAATACGAGTCAACTCGCTGTCAATGTATCTCGCAGCCAGTGTCAACATCGTTCTTTATAGCCTGGATACATGAACTCCGTGTATCATTAAACTTGAACGCAAAAATATGCAAATCAGCCATAACCATGGTATAAGTGGAATTAAAGGTGGATATGAAATTAGAATCATACATCAAGAGCCAACACACTGCACCTTCGAAGTTATTCTCCGTGTCTTGAAATTTTCTTTTTGACTTTCTTATATTGTGAATGATAACGCAGTGAATGACATGACCCAAGGACGTTAGGCAAACACTTTATTTTGTACAACGCAGCCATATGTTGCGAGCATAATTTGCGCAGTAAGCCGGTCAATTAACTGCAATTAGCTCAGAATTCTTATCAGAGCAGTGGCATAGTAGAAAGTGCTTAGCTGCCCAAGGGTTATGTATGGGTGCTGATATATACGAAATGATTGGAGTGAAAATATTGATTGTTTTATATAGGACTACAACTTCATACTATCCCTTATAATTTGTTATCAGATGTATTGCATTCTGAAAGGAGGATTTTATCGCAGGTAGATAACTTTATCCCAGGTCGCTAAAATTTGATATTAAAAAAATTAAATGTTATCCTATAAAATCGTAATACTTTGTGCATATAGGCTACATGTATATGAACAGCATGATAAGCAAAGCTATAACCTATACCACTGTATACAGAATCACGCACCCTAATCACGTAATCAATTAGAAGCAGGGATAAGGTACTTAATAGGATATAATTATCTCCTGGGTGATTGTTTCCGGTATGATGTTCTACCGGGTACGTATCCCATCAGCCAACAGCACTGAAACACCTACTTTCAGTGGCCCTAGATCTCATTTCAAACCCGTTGAAAAGAAAAGATTATGTCCAACTAATTTGTAAAAGGAGAGTTAGCAGCAAATCATAGTCCTCATCTAATAGTGTCTATGACAAGACCTCTTTGAGAGAACGTGAGGTGAAAGTTCACCAGCAGATAATTTTTTTCTTAATCTTAATTGATTGATGATTTTGTTTTCTATTCTCCGCCTTCTGTGTACGTGTGTACTCGCCCCTCCGCTTACTCTCTCGTCTCTGCCTCAATAGACGTGAGGCCCGACATGGGTTCCAATATTGACTTAAAACCCAGATAAGGCTACCATCCTACATGTAGGACACCTGATTGATTGAGTCTATATCCAGAAGCAAATTTGATAGATTCAGAATTAAAAAGTTGCAGCTTATGTTTCTATGTCCCTGACCAAGGATTGTACAGTATAGGATAGGTTACTCTATCCACCCTCTCCCCCCCCCATGAAACTAGGTGACCTTGTGTGTTCAGTGTTGGGCCCTTTGTAGGGTAAGGGGGTTTATGGAGCTATAATGTATCTTCATAACAGGGATCCTAAAGGACCATCCAAACCAGAAAACCCTGCTTAATCCAAAAATGATGGTCTTTATTCCCAGAATTTGACCAAAAGTATCAAAAACTGAGGTTTGATGAGGGAAGATGAGGGAAATATTTTGAAAATGTACAAAAATGATATTGAAAATGATTGGAAATCTTTAAATATAGAACATGTAAATCAGAGTTAATAGCTCAATCCACATACCCAAATGTCTGCCTATCTCTCAGTTCTGGGCCTGTACATTGCTCTGCCTATCCCACATACAGCATATCAATTGTGTACCTATCACTCATCCTGCCTCTTCAATCCAAACATCTACAGTTAAATCTCTTATAATGCTTACCCCTCACCATACCTTATCTTATTTGTTCCTTCTTTGCTTTTGTCTACCTATCCTCAATCTGCCTATCATTCATTTTACCTATCCCTCATGGTGACTATGCCTCAGACCCTCATGTTTAAGCCCAGTGCCAGATCAAGCAATGGCAGACCTACTATCCCAGCAAATTGTCGTGATTCCTCGTCAACCTGTGTGAAGTGGCTCACACATGTCGCTAGATGGAACACGACGTCGCTATAGCACAAGATCACCAGGAATAGCAATGGTGATGATCACATGGCCTCACCTCAGATGGCGAGGATGGTGATCACTCAGACTCACCAGGGATGGCGACGCAGGTGATCACTCACCTCGCTAGATGAAACACGCACCTCGTCATAGTGCATGTTCACCAGGGATGGCGAGGATCGTGATCACTCATCCTCACCAGGGATGGCGACATGAGTGATCACTCATCCTCACCAGGGATGGCGACATGAGTGATCACTCACTTCGCTAGATGAGAAACTCACCACGTCATAACGCACATTCACCACAGATGGCAAGGATCGTGATCACTCACAATCACGGGGATGGTCACTCAGGTGATCATTCATCTCGCTAGATGAAATGCACACCATGCCATAATGCACGTTCACCATGGTTGGCGAGGATCGTGATGACTCACACTCACCAGGGATGGCAAGGCGGTTGATCACTTACCTCGCTAGATGAAATGTGCACCACATCATAGCGCAGGTTCACCATGGATGGCAAGACTGGTGATCACTCAGACTCACCAGTGATGGCGATGCTGGTGATCACTCATCTTGTTAGATGAAAAGCTCATGATCATCGACATGCAGCCTCACATCTGCCAGATCAATGTATGTTTTGCCAGAGAAGGTATTGCCATATGTATCTTCCCTCTAACCACAGACAAGGTGTTCATGTAGATACTTCCTTATGTATTTTTCCTGTAACCAGAGAAAAGGTGTTTATGGATAGTTGCTTTTATTTTAGAGATACCTCTATCTAAATTCAATTGATATTTTCTCTATATAATCTTGTTTGATTCAACCCTGAAGTATTACATGGAAATCAGTGTGCAACAAAGCACATTTGATACGTATGGGACTTATACTTCATGCCCACACTTCCTAGATAGGCTACATGTTGAACAGTGGTGCTGTCTCAACAACTTTGGCAATGGTGGTGATAAGTTGCCATTCTGAGTGAGAGTGAGTGACAGATGATGCAATCCTCAGAAAGCATTGACTTGGAGTGACACAAATTCACGCATTGAGTGAGACAAAGGCCTGCAATGGTGGTGATAAGTTGCCATTCTGGGTGAGTGAGTGACAGATGATGCAATCCTCAGAGAGCATTGACATTGAGTGACACAAATTCACGCATTGAGTGAGAAAAATGTTGGCAATGGTAGTGATAAGTCGCCATCTTGTGTGAGAGTTGATGCCAGTGGCATGGGAGTGGTACATAATCACACAGTGAGTCAGATCCATGTTGGCGATGCTTGTGATAAGCCGCCATTCTGAGTGAGAGTTGACAGGCAGTGGCACATATTGACGGAGTGAGTGAGATCCATGTTGGCGATGGTGGTGATAAGCTGCCATTCTGAGTGAGAGCTGACCGGGAGTGGTACATAATCACACAGTGAGTCAGATCCATGTTGGCGATGCTTGTGATAAGCTGCCATTCTGAGTGAGAGTTGACAGGCAGTGGCACATACTCACGCAGTGAGTTAGATCCATGTTGGCGATGGTGGTGATAAGTCACCATGCTTTGTGAGGGATGACAAGGGGTGGCACATACTCACGCAGTGAGTGAGATCATGTTGGTGACTGTTGTGATAAATTGCCATGCCATGTGAGACTGACACACAGTGGCAAAAGATGACGCAGTGAGTTATCACTCAAAAAGGAGTCACCATTGATGACCAATCATGGCGACAGATAACCACAATTTGCTGGGATAGGCCTCAGTACTGAGCCCTATAGGGCTGACCCGGGATATATTATCAACCAATGAGATAATTCCCTCCATTCACTGGAGAACCTTTGGGAACATTATGTAACACCTGGTACCCACCATGCAGGTTGTTATCAGTGCTTATCTGGCCAGGCCCCAGATCAAGCAATGGCGGACCCACTGGACCTCAATACTGATCCCTTATATGTATCTAAACTTCTTGCCCTGGCCTCCAAATGTGCTTCATAGAACTGTCCTTATAACTACCTCTATGATATCACACCCATGTACCAAACTACCTAAAGTAAAAAATCGACAAAGTTAGAGATTTTGACATTCACAGAGAGGTCAGATTGGGAATTGGACTGTCGTCCTATTTGTAGGATGGTGGTTTTGCCCGGATCCGTGAGAAGTATCAGATTAACAGTTTTGAAATTCAAACATGTTCTTATATTTTATATCTACATCAATATCTGAATGTAAGAGCAGTTTGGAAATTCAAACATCTCACTTGAATCGTGGATCAGATCTATACCATGGAGTGATTCATGGCCCTCTTGCTTCCTATGCCTCTGGGCATCCAAAGCAATTCAAAGTTCCCCGATAAAGTCCCCAACGCCGTAGAATATCACTTTGTTCTGCGACTTGAGATGGAGCCACTGTGCTGGTGCAATTAACCTTTTTGTGCCCAGAATTATTTGATGATTTTACATTATTTCACAATTGTATCACATTGTTGATAAGAAAATGTGTTGTTTTGATCTTCTCTTTTGATATGGGCTCTGCATTGCATTTTCTGAATAGTTATAACTCAATAATGACTTTCAGTCAAGGATGTGCCATTTCTGGTCAGGTCTGGTAACCATAGTTACCAAAACATTCCGTTTGTTGTCATTTGTTAGTATTTGGTCTCTATTGGGCTATATTTTTGTCCATATTCCCTGCAATCCTGAGCCTTACAGCACATTCAAAGCTGATTCTCCCTGCATGTGTACTGCACTAAGGAAACATAATGTGTTAGTACCAATTGTTGCATGGCTTGTTTTTATGGTTATAAACAGTTCTGGTAAAATCTAATTAGAGTATGGAGAATTTAGTGCATAAGATCCAAGATCATTTTGGTATCATGTCAGATATTAGCTCCCTCTATAGAATCACATAACATAACAGCCCATTTTCAAGTTTTGACTTCCTGTGCTGGATATAGTAGAGATAGAGCAAAATGGATGGTTGTATCGTAATTGGGAGGTCAGGACCATTCTGAAGAGGGTCTAACTTTGCAGATAGGATCAGTAGAAGTTTGTGAATGACAATTTCCTTCAATATACATGCATTTAAGCCCAAAACCGCGCTTAAATGCGCGCTTGGGCACCTAGCCAAATTGGGTAAATTACATGAAGCGTTTCTATTTTGACACATGTAATCATATGGTATGCTTAAAAGGGCCCCAGATGTGTAAAATCGACAAAAGGACAAAGCCACTTCTTAAAATCGACAGGGGACATGGCCTCTTCTTAAAATCGACAAGGGACATGGGGTTGGGTGACAAGAGACAATATCCATTTCTTAAAATCGACAAGGGACACAGGACCCCTCTGTCTAGGGCCCTCTTAAATCCAACACGGTTAGGAATTACAAAATAAATTGATATTCTACCAGGGGACTCCATAAAATGGGATGATGATAGATATGCAGAAATATATATATATATATATATATATATATATATATATATATATATATATATATATATATAATTCTAAGTAGTTGTCAACATCGTGGAAACTAAACTGTCACTTCAAACCTGGGTCAATCCATATCTGGTAGAACTGATCGGAATCAAGCAGGTGCCATAGATGAATACCCATGTGGTCCCAAGATTCCGGGGGCGTAGGAAGCAAATTTCTATAGGGGGCAGGGGTCTCGGTTGTGTGGCCCACTACACCTTTATACATGTATATGGCTTTATATAGGAAACCTTCCTATTAATTATTGAGGGACCCAGGCCCCCCTGGACCCCCCCCCCTTCTATGGGCGGTGGGGGGGGGGTCCAGGGGGGCCTGGCCTCCAGCGGTAGAGAAGAAGGAATATGGGGAATTACGTCTATTATTCGATATATATGAACCAGGAAGCTTATATCTGTGCTCTTCTATCGTGTCAATCTACTTTGCCTTTATGTAGGCTTTTTATTGTCCACTAATGGGCGCAGAGGGAGAACATTGGAGGGGGCCTAAATTAGTTTTAGAACAGGGTGATGCGATTGCGCAGATGCTTCAGCTAGTATATTATATGTGTATGTATATCAATTGTGTATATATGCGTATATGCTTTTAGATAATATATCCGGTAATCCGGATTGCGTAACAAACCCTTTACCTGCCCTTGACGATGATTATGAGTTTTGATAATGAGATTTAATCAATAAGGGAAAATAACAACCCAAGATATCATACTACAATTTCTAATAGAACACGAAAAAGCGTTGACCCTATAGGGGTAATGGCCCTATGCCCTCTGCCATGATGTTTTGATCACATAGAGACAGTATGATGCATGCTATTAAAGAAATGATTAACAATGTTTATTCCCCACCTCTAAGTCCTAAATCGTAACAGAAATACATTCCACATGCATGTATAGTTTACTGACTCTTACCACTACATCCCTCCAAAGTCCCAGCCTATCATGCCTACTCCTGTAGGTATACGTTTACCTAATGACGTCTGATCCTGTGCATGTCTTCCATAGAATATCCATGGTGACCACCGGGAATAGCTGTGAGATATCAATAGTCCCACAGGCTTGGTTAAGTTTAGAATTGCTCAAGTCTATGGATTTTGATAACAGAATTGAAATAAAGTGAGAAACAAAAATTGAAAATAATTCTGGTGAACCTAGCACAGCTAACAGAGAAAGGAAGACGGAGTGAGGGGTATGGGGGTGTCTGGGTATTGGAGCTCAGGGAAGTCCTGCTGCCAGTCTTGATTAAGTTATCAAATCATAGTTGATAGTTCAGACAACTGAACTTCTAATACCTTCCGGATCTATAACTACCTGTATACTCCTTATCAGTTTCCTTTGAGCTTTCATAAGAGTATACAGTTAAGCTTCTACAAGTATGCCTTGAGCCTACCTGATTTCACCTTGAGAAAACCATGCACCCATGCCTACTATGTACCAAATCTGACCAAAAATAGTGCATTTTAAATGAAACCATTAAATTCTGCATAACAAATTACCTTAATGTATTTTTTATAACGATTTTAGAGTAATTTTACCCTCCATTGCCCCCTGGTGGCCAAATGGGGAATTAAAAATCCCCCGCGGAGGGGTGTCCTCCCTTGATGGGTCACAAATATGCACATGTATCTAGGAAAGGTATCCCAGATATGCCCTAAGGAGCTGACAGTGAAGGAATTTATATAAATCATATGTACATAGAAGTGTTTGTAGGTCTACGTTTCCATCTATGAATCATTTGACAACTTAGTTTCTCTAGATTTTGAATTTTATTGTTTTGTAAGTATGTTATAAATGTGTATGATGAAATGTCGGATACTATCAATTTTCCTCTCATTTCAGGTTCATAGAATGCCCTTCACGCAGACAAGAACATGAGGGGGGCGGGTACCTAAAAGGGTGTGTGTTGCAGCTAGACTCCCTTTACAGAGGGAGCCAGACTCCCCTCAGAAAGAGGGTCAGAAAGGCTGTGTGGACCCCCTTTCCTGAGGGAGTCACAAACGGAGTCAATCTGAAAGCAAAACCTGGACTCTTATAAGGGAGTCACGATCTAAAGAGGGTCAGAAAAGGAATCAATCTGAAAGCAGACCCAGACTCCGTTTCTAACCCCTTTCCTTCTTTCTGTGTAGTATGGTTTAGACCCATCAAACATGATACAATGTACATGGAAAATAGTGAAAATTAGTTGACACCGACAGGGTATGTGAACCTACCCTATGGAAGAACAACGTAAAACTTTGGTACTTTCTTTTGGCCATTACTTATATGCATCAAACACTAAAAGTGGGATAGGAGCTAATCCGTTGGGAAATCTTTCCATTGATATGTCGATGTATGTGATGTGGGTATGATATCGTGTTTCTTTTATTCCTTTAAACAGTTTAGAGTAGGCCTAACTGCACTCTGGGGACCCGATCCTAGTTCACACTCAGAGATCCTGCATTGCAAGTAATGTGGTGTTTTTCATGTTAATTATGATGATAAGATAAATGACTTCTGCAAAACAATTTAATTAAAATAGGACCTGCTGTTTAATGGAAATGGAAATGGCAATAACTTTAAACTAAGGCCGGTGGCAAAGCTTTTCCCCGGATTCATCTCTATACTGTGGTGTTGAAAACCACAAACTATAACCATTTTCATCAAAAAGTTATGAGTTGAATTTATGAGCCGCTTAAACAGGGTACTTTGGAATAGTTCTTACGCTCCTGTTCTCATGACGGTGATGTCCTCTATCAAAAGGGGTCGGCATACACGATCCGCCGTGTTGGTCGTCAACACTCGGTTATAGTTGACAATTTTAAAAAGGGTATGATTTTAACACAAAACATGTAAGGGGGAAAGCAACCAGGTTTTGCCTTAAAAAGAAACACTTATACATCATGGAAGGTTGATAAATAAAAATGAACTAAACCCCTATGGATGAATATCGAGACAAAATAAATGATGGCCTTGGCTGGTGGCCTTGGCTGGTGGCCCGGGCTGGTGGTGCACCCCATGCGTCAGCGTATTCTTTACGGTGACAGAGGTGCTGCAGTCAGCGCTTTGGATAGGCTGACTTTTCTGTCACTGGTCACTGGTGACAGCATTGTCAGCCTATCTAATGCTATTGCACCACACATAACCTTGAACACCCTTTCTGTGATTGTTACCCCATGCGTCTACAGTCAGCGTATTCTTTACGGTGACAGAGGTGCTGCAGTCAGTGCTTTGGATAGGCTGACTTTTCTGTCACTGGTCACTGGTGACAGCATTGTCAGCCTATCTAATGCTATTGCACCACACATAACCTTGAACACCCTTTCTGTGATTGTTACTCTGAGTGTAGTATATAATGCTTGGAACTGGGTTTCTCCTATATAAGCTTCTATCCTATTCCTATATATATAGAATAGAATTCTATACTATAGACCAGGTATAGAAAAGAATCTTGCCCCGCAGGGCTACTAATATAGGATCAGAATAGAATCTTGCCCCGCAGGGCTATTAATTTAAAATTGATACTTTAAGGAATAGGATAGAATTTTCCCCCGCAGGGCTATCAACTTAAAATTGATACTTTAGGGAATAGAATAGAATTTTGCCCCGCAGGGCTATCAATTCAAACCTTCTATTATAACCCTTAATAAAGCATCAATTTCATATTGATAGCCCTGCGGGGCAAAATTCTATTCTATTCCCTAAAGTATCAATTTTAAATTGATAGCCCTGCGGGGCAAAATTCTATTCTATTCCCTAAAATATCAATTTTAAATTGATAGCCCTGTGGGGCATAATTCTATGTTATTTTTTATTATAGTCTAATCTAATTCTATGCTATTCCAAATTGGTTAAAAATCCTGTATACAACCAATAGGGACAGTATCATTAGGGTTTAGGGTTGTTCCTCTAGTTCTATAAGAAGAGAGGGATGTTATCATGGTTTGAAAAGAAGAAACCATGGCTTATTAAAACCATGATAACATCCCTCTCTTCTTATAGAACTAGAGGAACAGCCCTAAACCCTAATGATACTGTCCCTATTGGTTGTATACAGGATGGGTGACCAGTGACAGGAAAGTCAGTGTATCAGATAGGCTGACCGTGGGTGCCCTGTCATCGTATCGGATACGCTGACTGCAGACGGGTGGGGTGGGTGGTGAGCCTACGCCGTAATCTGTAGTCTGAAGTCTAGCTCTAGCATGCTAATGGGCGGTGCATTATGTGCCCTGCACTACATCACCAACAGACCATGTCGTAAAGGGATCCGCCCAAGAAATAAAACTGGAGTCAGTCCCTTTTATACTTTATGTATCATGAACGTCATGATCATTTCTGCAAAATCAATAAAGGATTGGTTAAACTTATGTTATTGCCACTTATGCTTTTGGACCTTTGTCTATCTGTTACTCTATACTGATACCAATAATATTTTGGTGGTCATGTCCTTCAAGATGCAATTTCAACTAAAATGACCTTTTGGAATGTGATGAAACAACCAAACTAAGGTCAATGTTACCTGTTTGCCCAGTTAATGACATACACCATTTTGATATGAGTACTCGCTGTATGTGAAAACAGGAGGCACCCAGATGTAGATTACTCCTCTCCTATGGTGGGAGATGCGAGTAAGATTCCTTACCAATTCATGGCAGGGAATGGCTATAACAGAAGGGGGCTCTACCAGCTGGTTTAAAGTTTATTAGCTACCCTAATTGCTATAGTTTAAGCACACCTGCACTTATAGAACTCTGATATATGTTACTCCCTGCGGTGATATAGAACCTATTCTAATTTGAGAATATTTTAAATATGGACTTTTGGTTTCAGGGGGGTCTTTACCTATGCTAAAAATCACCTATGATTATTTAATATACCTGCACTTAAACTTTAGAAATTACAGTTTGTGCATATACTAAGGGCATTCAGTGCATCCATTGGTCACAAGGTGCCACTCATATGCCATGTAGCAATCTATATGTGACCATCCATCCATGACTAGCCAAAACACCCTCTGAGTACCAAGGCTTGTTATGTTATCCAGTCATTTTAGTGTCTACCTACAGTAAAAATATTACTATCCATATCTATTTTTCACCATGAGTGGCTGTGAATATTGCTTTAAAAGTTTGGGGATAGCTTTAGGAAGGAGCACTCTATAGAAATATGGTGTGACAGAATTTAGGTGGGATACAATCTTTCAAATCGTAGTGGGAACCCTTAGCCTACTACAAGTGAGGTGTGTTTCACAACGATGAGTGATCACCAAATGGCCTTACGATAACATATTTCAGATTCACGTAAAAGATGCAAAATAAATAGTTTAGGCGATTGTTTAGATTCACAAGTTAGATTTATGCCAAAATCGTTATACTGTGTACTTGATAATTCAATTAATTAATCAATCAACCTAACAAAAGAGGATTGAGAAAGTTAATATTCTTTGGAATAGCATAAATATAATTATGTCAATCTTCAAAAGTCGTAATGCATTAAATGTGGGCGAGAGCCAAACACTCACTACTTGATATAATAAATATATAATCGTCCAGTCCACTTCATAATCTATGTGAGCGATGTTTATTATTCGTACATTCCGTGATCGTTAAAATCCACAATAAGGCCCCGATCGTTCATCGTTCTGAAACAGACCCCTTGTGCCGGCATTATTATTACGAGTGCCTTAGGAAACTCGATCTATGTAATAGCTGCGTACGTGCTGGTTGTACAGATCAGTCGTAGTGTACTGCTTATGATCACTCTAATCTTTGGGGGCTTTAAATCATAGTGGCTGTGTGCAGCCGGAGTACCCTAAGGAATGACCTCTACACATTGTATATCAATTGTAAAATTCCAGCCCAGTCTCGTCATGGACATAAAATGAAAGGTGGTAGTGGTAACTAAGCAGTTCAGCTGAGACTTCCTCTACACACCGGATTCAGGACACTAGTTTGGTTAGCCAACCAGCCATGCCGACTGTGTCCTCACCCAGGTCAATAAAGGAGTGGTCATTATCTATCAACAGGGTGGGGGTGGTGGGTTTAAGGCGGGGGCGTAAAGATTTCAGACCCCTCCTGAGGGGGGGGGCTAAAAAAATGTTGACCCCTCTTGAGGGGAGGCTAATAAATTGACCCTCTTTGTAGCAAAAAAGCCTGTGCGCTACTATAGATCAAAGAAGGGCGCAAAAATTCTCCAGCTTGGGGGGGCGCAAATAATTTTAACTGCCGTCGAGGGGGGGGGCGTAAAAAATTTCCGTGCGTCTGCCCAAAAAATCCACCACCCCACCCCCCCCTGTTGATAAATAATGACCACTCCCTAAATGAACCCAGTCTCTAGCCTTTTTCGGGTTCTTATCCTGAGTTTCGCCAGTTCCAACGGAAATGTACTGAATTAGAAATAGCTGGAATTTCTATGGTAAATACAAAGGGAAAATGATTTTCCATTTACAAAACAGATATTAGCCATAGATACTGGTTTCCAGTTCTTTTATTTGAAATAAAGGTAACTATTAGTACCATATATGGCTGTCTCTACAGCAAAAAGGTTATATACATAATAGTTGAAAATACAATGATAGTGATTATTGACCTCACTACCTCACTACCCCCCCCCCCACCCAAGGCCGCTAGAGTTCTGGTCTGTTGGGTTGGAAGAATGCACAGGCTTTCTGGAAACCTGCCCTGTCAGCAGTGTGCCCTATGCACATTATGTGTATACTGTGATGGCATGTATAAACGCTTACAAATTTCAACCTGCCTCTACCCCCACTCATGACCAAAGACTGGCGTTCATTCAAAGAACCGGTGCTTTTACAGGTCATTACAATGTATGTAATTGTCAGACGCTTCGGTAGATCGACCAGGCAATAACTGAGTCTATGGAAATTGGACAATAAATCTAGTAGGCTTGCTAGTGTAGTAGGCAATATATGTAACGGATATGATTGCTTTCTGTAGTTACATAATGGCATATTTCTTTGTTTCTGAATAAAGTCTTAGCATTTCCAACAAATCATACATCGGAGGATATACTTTTGGGAATGGCTGATCAAAGATCTATCGGTTTTGTCCTATTCAAAATTGAGATTGGGATAAGCACCGACTCTAATCAGCAGTAGTACGCAATTCAGCATCAAACCAAATAATGTTTCTATTCTTTTGCAAGTGACGTTTATCTTAGAATACTACATATATCCTATTTTCAACTAAGATATATCATCATGGCAACTTAAGCCAACAATATCGTAATATGTCCATTTAATCTAGATTTGAAAGAAATAAAATCACATAGCATTTATCATTCTGAAAAATCTATTCTGCAGATAAGTACGGAGATGAAATGAAGAGGTAAAGTATAGTCGTGAGAGATACAGTCACTTAATTGTCTATAGAAACGTAGTCTGTACTGACTAACAATATCAGGACTGTTTTTATCAGTGTATACATGATAACAATAGGTGTGGCTTAAGGCTTAGAAGAAGAGGAAAGAGAAAAGATAAAAGGGTAGATTACCCTAAAGATGACTGTTCTTGTGCAGGTTTTCAATAAGGGAAATGCAGTAGCTAATATCTTTGAGTCTTATAGGTCCTTTGGGTTCACCAAGGTACTAAGTGAAAGACAATTATTTAGGCTTTTGGACCAATTACCTTTCTCAAGTCCATGTGTAAAGTTTATCTATTGTTTTTCATCATTTCTAAGACCATCTTAGTTAGTCTATTTTCACCTTGAGATGGCCACCTTGCACCTTGAGCTGACCACTTGATAACTACCCTTTTAATGGTGCTATGATCATTAAACTATTATTTGAAAAAAGAATAAGTGTCTTCTATAGATATGCAGCAAAATAGCATAATTAAAACTATTGCATCATAAGAAAATGTATGTTTTTACAGTGACTCAATTAGAATGGAAATTGGAGGCCACTTTATGGCCATGGATATTGTAAATCTCATCAAAATAGACATGGTATTTCCAACCCTGCATTATAGAGGCTTTGTTTTTAATGTTCTTTTATAGACCTTCAATATGGACTATAATAACCCATTCCTTAACTTTATCATCACAATCTCAGTATCAAATACTTCCTCTTCACAGTAATAACCATAGCATTACAGTAAAGATTGAACTGTATGCATCAGAGCATAATCCAGTGAAGATTTCTATCCCAAACTATTCTGGCCATGAATCTTGTGATGTAATCCTACATAATCATTGGTTTCTAATCAATTAAATGTACAGATAGGTGTATAAGGAGTGGTCAACTCAAGGTGAAATGGTGGTCACCTCAAGGTTAAATCAGTATGTTCTAGGAAATAAGTCCTATACAGAAAGTATTTAACATTTCTGCACTTTTCCTTATGCTATCATTTAGCAAAGATATTTATCAATTCCTAGAGTCAAAATGTTGTATATGTGAGCACTTGTCACATCTTCAAATTATCGAACCAAACTCGGAGAATTCTGATGAAATGGCCAACTGGTCATGGTAAAAACTATTCAAACATGGGAACTTTAGTGTATTATCATGCAATGAAAATTACTTCATATATTCCAGGACATCATTCTATGGGGCACTCTAACACCTCTATTTCAATAATATTAGGGTTCAAGACCAATGCAGTACATGTGGGAGTGAGAAAATCTAGCTGACAGGTGGTCGACTCTATGTATGTGGTCGTCTTAAGGTTAATCTACCCTAAGTGGAGCACATCTTGCTCCAATAAAGCTTCTGATGTTACTAAGCTATTTGGGGTTGATGTTATTACCCCTTCTTTTAATATGTGGACTGATGTTAGTGTCCAGTTTGATTGGTCAGATCAGGTATCCATCGACTGGTGTTATTTTCGATGGGGACAGATGGTATTGTCATATAGAGATAAATAATTTTATTTTTGTTGCAGAGTAGGAATTACTTCCTATTCCATAGTCTTAAAAAATTTATTTTCTAACTACTTTATATAACCCTAACACATTTGTGAGGGGACATCCCCTCAGCTTAGAAAACCAAAAAATACCGACTTAGGACATCGGGTTCCATTTTTATTGCTTGTTTTGTGTCATGTAACGTCCGGTACCAAAATGATGAAATATGGAGGTAAATAAAGTTGTTGTCAGTAATAGAGAATGTCCCATTATGCATAGCAAACACATGCAATAGCAAGGCCAATATGTCTATTATTAACTTCAATTACGAAATGGAACAAAATTTGAGTTATGCATGCACAGTAGACTGCCTCTTACATGATGATAAAAGTACCGAACGTTACGTAACGTCCGGTACTTTTATCAGAATTATTTCACATAAGCTGCTCTCAAATGGAGACAAATGCTGATAGACACACAATTCTTTCACCAAAGTAGATGATAATAGGTCCCTTTATATAGGTAACAACAATAATGTTGAAGCTTTATTTTTTCCATGTAATATAACTGATTTAGATTTAGGTACCGGACGTTACAAATTACAGATTTCCATTTCAAAGACACGTGATAAAAAATTCTCATTCAGTAACATGTCCAAACCTCATGGAAATGATACCTATAATCATATACAATATAAAAAATAACTTTGGGATACTCCAGATGTTCTTTATTCAATACAGGACACTTGTAAAAAATACAAAAAGTCAAAAAAGAACAAATTTGGCCATTTTTTTCACTTTGGCAGGCTACAAGTCTGAGAGTTTTTGATGCATGACCACAAATTAACATTTTTCTGATAGCCCTAATTGTCCTCTATCAAATGCGTCTATGTAAGACAAGATTGGTTCACAAATATTTTTCTCCAGAGTCATAAGAGTCCAAAATAACCCCCAAAACACTAAATCTACTGCTTTCTGGCGACCTGACCCATATATGGATAACACCTTGCAAACTCAGCCTAGTAACCAGTCCACGCCCATGCAATTAAGTATACATTACAACTCGAAAATGTCTTGTGCATATAACTTCTACGTGAGTGGAGGGTGCGGTCCTGCGAGCTATATAGATCTATGCATGTATACACGTACTGAAGCATTTTCATTATGAATTGACCTTGGGGCCGTTTGATGGCAGGTCCTGTATGGGATAGAAACTTGTATGGGGTGTCTACGGGATAAAGTTGCCTGCCGAAGGAGGGCATCTAGGTATAGGATAGACACTTTTATGGGATATAGTAGGCACTTACCTAGTTTTTAAGACTTTGTCCTATGCATTTTATCTATTAAGCAATGGATAGATCTCATAAAAAAGTGGATTTGCTCTTTAAATGAAGTCTTTATGCCAAGTATAAAGGAAGTTATGACTGATTAAAGACCCAAAATCAAACCCAAAATTCTGCCAGTGTTAAGAGTTTAAATAGGGTCCAGATTTTTGATCTAGCATATTGGATACAGGACTGGCTACATCTCTGAAATCATTATTTTGGACTATTTTCTTTTCATGTATGGAAGAGTTCCCCATAAAAGGTTGAAAATCAATGTATCATATCAAATTTTAACAATTTAAAGGGATTTTATCTTGACATAATATCATCTGCCATTTTGCGATCTGACAGAATTGGTGCAAAATTATGGAGTTGATATGAGATCTTTAATTGGTTAGAATTTCCCTTTATATTGACATAAAGACTTCATTTAAAAAGGAAAATCCACTTCTCTTTATCAGCTCTATCCATTGCTATATTTATATATAATGTACATAGGAATGAATTCTGGCAAGCAGACAAGGGCCTAACATGGAGAAGCTGTTTGAAGGGTGATAGCAATTGGCACGCTAAAATTTTGTGGGGTCTTGCAAACATCCTGTTCCCCTATGAAAAGAAAACCCCTAGACATTTTCTAAACCATTCTTTCCTGTAGAAAGTGTGGGAACTATTCTCTTTTATGTGAGATTTAGCCTTTATACCAAAAGATGCTTTCTCAATTATGGGTTAACTTCACTTGGGGAGAATGGGATGTTTGCCTGCATCAATTATTTCTCATATAGATTCATATTAAACCCCTAATCAATCCCTTTAAAAAGAGCCCATGTTTGTTAAGATCCGTCAATGAATAGCTACACAATGAGGTGTCAAAGAAAGGACAGTTTAGCACTCCCCAGTTTCAGCTTTATCACAGTTTCACACCTCCACTGCAGCAGAACCATGCACTGGGGGTAGGTAAGTGCCTAGATATAGACACCCGACGCAGGAGGGGGGTCTATAGCCTGTAGGAACTCCATAAAAGTTTCTATCCAACTTAGAACATGATGCTTTTATTGCCCAGTGTTCTACAGACTACAGTATATAGACCACCTCAGATCATGCGTTCTCATCATTGGTCAGTTCAATCTATCATGTTCTAAATTCTGTAGGAACACCATGGAAGTTAGAAACTGGATGCTTTTATGGCCCAGGTATTCATGGCATATAGATGATCCCAAACCCAGCTGTCTTATTGGTCAATGTAAAACATCAGTTTCTTATATCGCATAGACCAGCGGATATTGCAAAGGGATGGGCTGTGACTGTGAATAGGAGGGGGGGGGCTGCGTGTGTATTACCAAGGGACGCACAGGGTATATGGAAGCCTGTGCCTAGAGAGTGAGGGTATAGGTGTTATAATTATATACACTGTCTCCCTCCACAGGTTTAGTCCATCTAGCCTGTGAAGGGATGGGCTGTGTGTCTTCCATGGGAGAGGCTCTGTGGTTGTCTGTGTCTTATATCAAGGAAGTTTTTTTTTTAACAAAAATAACCCCGTCTTGGCCACCGTCAACAAAGGGAAAACCTTGGAGCCTTTCTACCCATGTCAGTAGCGGATCCAGGGAGTTACCCGGGGGAGAGGCATGGGGATAATGTTTTCCTCGATATAGTCCCCCTGAAAATGATTTGATTTTTCTTTCCATTAAACAAACAGCTATGCGGTTAGCAGCGAAGTTTCATCTGAATGTATACAAAAACATATGTTCAATAAAACAAGATAATTTGTGTAGAATTGGCTGGCGTGGGTAAGTAAATATGGCACAGGATTAACTTATTACCAGTGCACCCCTCCCCCTCGACCAAAAAATGTTTCTGGGTGTGCCCCTCCTTAAGCAGCCGTTTTGGGTGAGTCCGTCTCTCAAACAGGGGCACATTTCTCGTGCAGGCTTACGGGGGTCCATAAGGAAGTTCCATAAACCGTAACTTTTCTCCATAAGCCATAAAAGATATCTCTAGAAGCGATTTTCTCTTTGTATTATCTACAATTGACACTGCATTTGCATGGGAAAGTTAGATCAAGTCCTTATAGTCCCAATTTCACAGTTTCTTACATTAAAACATTTATTTTTCTCAAGTTATTCAAAAACTCCCTAACTTTTCTTATGGAGACCGTAACTTGACCATATGACTTCCATAAGTCACCTCCACAGCCGAGAAATGCAACCCAGGGAGGAAACCCTTGCCTCATTGTCTCTCTGTGGCAGGAATCAAGTTGGGAGCGGGCTCTGCTACCCTACCAGCCCTCCCAAATAGATTGAGTGTAAAAGTACATATCGTTGTTTTAGGCATAACCCTCTTTCCACAAGCAAAGAATATACATGTGAATATGAAAGTGTACACTGATTTGGAAAATGGGATTGCAAGGTACGGAGAGAGGTTGCAATAAACCCCCTAGCTACCCCTCCTACCCCACAACACCAACCCCGGGATGGAGGTGAGTACTTATCAGTTATATGTAAAAGGATATAAGGATATATGAAGGCAAGATAAAGAATTGAAGTGATATTGATATCGTGAATTTCTTATGAGCCAATATATGTGGAGGCCGGTGAAACACTTTGTGGAATTCTAAGCATAATACTTGTTCAATTGTTCCTCTTGCATATAGCAGAGTCCTTGTATACCTGTCAGAAAATGAAAGATCCATTGGGAACATAACCTAATCGATGTGCAGGCAAGCATTAGACATTACACACACGTTCCCATAGTGTTAAGATCTCAGGGATCTACCTACCTGTATAAGACTGCCTATACTTCTCTGATGATCAAAGTATCAAAGTCACATGTCTAGGAAGGATAGGTGTCTTCTTGTGTCCACCACCAGTATATCTATCAATAAATGTGATCAGATCCCGTCCTATGTTAATTCAGGTAATGACTACTCCAGTAGGGTAAGGGTGGATCTGCACAGGGTGTGGTAGCTGGCGGGTGAATGTTGTGTGGCTGAGCACTGGGCACCACGGCTGGCTGATCAGGGTCACACGATTTGGTATAGAGAGTGTGGTAGCTATGCCCTGCGACCTAGTAAACCAGCCTACCTTCCTTTTTCATGCACTACCGTGTATTGCATGTACTTGACTGCATTATATATGTTTACTATGTGTATATTGATAGAAAATAATTACTATGACAATTTGAGATACAAGCAAGCTATAGTTCCTATTATGGAATACTATGACTTCATATACAACTTAGGACCTGATCTGTACCAGAAAGAAAGTGGGTGAATGGTCAGTGAATAAAGTACATAAGATCTGCAAAACAGAATGGCTACTACCTAGAAGGAAAAGACATTTGGCATGCTTAATCTACCAATATGCAATGGATGAAAACAACTGTGTAGTCAGTGCAGGGAACACAAGAGCCTCACAAAAGAAGAAAATGAAAGTTGAAAGGCTGAAGCGTGAAAAGTACAGTGGACCGCTATATAGAGGATCACCTATACCGGGGATGAGATGCAGCATGTTGAGACCATACAGCAATTTAAGACCAAAATTAACTACATTCATTAAAGAGTGAGACAATCCTGCTGAACCAAAGCTCCCTCGTTGATTAGAAAATACACAATGAGTATTATTATAATGATGTTCTCTGTGGACTGTATGTGTGCTACTTTCTCCACCTATATTTCTTGGATTATATGTCTACACAGATAGTTGACATTATAAAGCTTTATATACACATATCACAAAGACATATAAAAGATAAGAGAGTAAAGTTTGTAAAACTGTTCATTACCAAATGAACTGACATCTACTCTCATTACTAGGCAATATGGTATAAACTGACGTGGTTGACAACAACCAAACAAGGACTCAAACACAAGAAGATTTATAACATTAGACATGGATTAATTTATATTTGACTTTCTTAAATAGTCCACTATATTACTGAAGATTTTAGACTTATTTGCATTTAATTCTACACTACCATTCGTATATATGTTGCACTGACTGTAACGGTAGACCGTGTTGCATTTACATGAGTTTTCGGTCAATAAACCTGTTAAAAAAATAAAGTGGAAGCTGGAGGAAATTTATTTGAAATTCATTTAGTATTAAAACCATTGGTCTTAAAAGCATAAATAGAGCTATATACCTTTTGTGTAGATAATATGATAATGTAAGGGTGGGATGTCCTATAGCCTTTCGTTGCCGGGAGGCGTGGCGCAGTCAGTAGTGCGTCCATCTCGGGACTGTATGATTATGAGTTTGGTTCCTGGCCCGGTCAGGGCACAGTGGTGGTTCCAAACGTTGCTGTAAGGAATGATTTGAGTTTGAATTCAGAAGACGACGACGGGCCTTTTGTTAAGTCAAGACTTAACAAAAGTCAAGAGTTAACAAAAGGTCCTGCACTGGTAACATTCTAAAGCATTTCAATGATAGATTAAAGCCACATCCACTTTATAGACAAGAAAATTATTGGGTTTTTTTCATACTAGAAATGAGAAAATACTTCATCTTAAGACAAAGTATGAGTAAAATTGTCTAAAATAATCCTCTTCCATAAGCATTATCTACTTCATTTAAGAAATATTTCAGTAAATTAAATCCTGGTTTGAGAAGAAATATCTTGATTTAAGAATTATTTCTTGAGATTTTATTTATTTCAAGTAAACTGTCTATACCAAGATTTCAAGTAAAATTTTGTTACCTTAACCTTACTTAATGATAATTTCTAAAAATAAGAAAGTTATTTCTGGCTGTGCTTGATGATAAAATTCATTCTTCTTAAAGGATAATTGTTTATGTATTAAATCAGATCAGACAAGCTGTTTAATCTTTGTCCAGAAATGCACCAGAATGCATCATTTGATGTCTAGATTTCAAAATTGTTTTGGGGTGCATGCCCCTTCCCCCCTCTAGTTGTGTCACTGCACTGGGCTTGTGTAATAACCAGAAACCACCCAGGTAGCACAGAGACATTGGCATAACGTTGGGCCGACGTTGGCCCAACCATCGGCTTTACATAGGCTGCCCATCCTGCCTACGTAGGCCCGACGGTGCCAACCAAATGCCAACGTAGGCCCAACGTTGGCTTTTGGTTGGCAAACATCAGCATTGGCAAATGGTCGGCCAGGGGCCGACCATTTGCCGATGTCCTTCCAACGTTGGGCCAATGTTGGCATTTGGTTGGCAAATGCCACTGGTCGGGCCTACGTAGGCCCGATGGGCAGCCAACGTTGGCCCAACGTTGGCCCGATGCGTCGGGCCAACGTTGGCAAATTTTTATGTGCTACCTGGGCAGCAGAACGACAGAATAAAGGTTGATAACTGACAACTTCTTGTGTTTATTACTGTTCTGGCCTTAGTACTAACACTTGTCTTCGACTTGTATCACTTGTGCTGAATACTTGCTTAACTAGCTTATAATTAAGATGCCTGCCCTCTTTAACCACACTTGCTGCCAGCCACCGGACACCGGAAACCAGCTATGTGTCAGCCGCCAATGAGTGTCTGATTACGTCTGACTCTAAACCACCGGATCTGCTCTTTTATAGTGTGGAGACCCGGATGTGATGTCACATGACACTGATGTCACCACCCACACTCCCCCTGGTGGCCTGAACACGCAACTACCGTCCTGATCCGGTGGCTGCTACCGAGCCACCCACAATGAACTATCTATGTTCATTACACTTGCAACACCCCAGCCCCGCCCTCTCCAATATAATGCCTCTTCATCAAATCTTAGCTTTCCCCCTCTACAAAGTACTAGGTCCTCCCCTGGAAAGGGTCCAATGCAAATTAGCCATGTGTTTACAAATCAGCGAAAGTTTTGTTATAAAGATGACAGTAGACAGTTCTCAGTTAACTAGGCCCATAGAATTAAAGGTAACACTGCTTACCTATTGTAAAGTAAGTCAACCCTCACCCTTTACTGCATTGAGTTTGGATCAGAATACCTTCACGAGTCAGGCTGTAAGATGACTGTGTACTTACACCCGCAGGCCTTAAATGTAACAAATTGTCCATGAGCCATACCTTGAACAAAGGACATGAGCGCCAAATGGCGTGACTTCTTCTTCCCACTTTCATTATTAGATAATGAACCATCTACATGTAGTACCGTAGTCATATTCAGTTGCCCAAATGAATATGATTTACCCTGCCATTGCCCAATTTGGAACACATGCACAACTGAATATGATTTACCCTGCCATTATATGGAACCAGGAGGATGTCTTTCCAAAACATATTGTAATGTACTACTAACAGACGTTTGAGATGTGTAGATGAATAGTACTGTTTGTAATATTTTGTGAGATAGATATATCTCACAATTTTGAGGGATAAAACATTTGGAGAGATGGGGGTTTAGAGGGATGGTAAGCTTCTGAAACATGACATGTCTCAACCCTCCATAATTTAATGGTCCCCATCTCACACAGTGGCGGATCCAGGATTGTTTAGAAGGGGGGGGGCAAGACTTGGTGAAAGGGGGCTGTGTAAAAATGACGTCATGCTTTTTTTTGACCATTTCTGACCCCCCTCTTGTCATGTTTTGTCATATAGCTCTTGACCCCCCATGACATCATGCAGAGAGATACCTTCCCCCAGGTGACTACTGCAAAGCCTATAAACAAAATATTTAAGGACATATAGAGGGTGTACTTTTACAACCTGTCCTTAATAAACAAAATTCTTTATTAATTTTGACCAATAAATGAACTAATTGACAAGCTCGTATGATACCCGTGTATACCCTATGTCACATCTGAGGGCAATGCCCAGACTGTGCCCCATAATCTGCTACATTAAATGGTTTCAATAAAATGATTCCTGGCACCTGATGATGTCACCTTCAAATGTAGTTAAAGGTTTTATTACACCCCAGTGCATTACGGTCATTATAGCCCAGGTTGGTACCCACAATTATCTAACTGCCCTTTTCCAGGGCCAGTACAAACACACAACCTCTGACTATCTTTCCCCACTGACAACTCGTTACCCAAAGCCTTTGTCAGCCTCGCCAGCAGATAGGACATAAGATATAGTTGATAACACTCCAAATGTAGAACTGATCATTCAGCTGTTGACATCTCCACCTCAGCAATGTCCACCCATTCCAACTCTCCTCTGACTTTGATAAGCACCTCATTACCCTGTTGGCGCAGACTTAGCTGATGAGGTACTATGTTTCGTCCGAGCACTGCAAGCCCTCGGTTTGGGGCCCCCTCTTTTCTTTTCCTCTCTTTCTCCTTTTTCCTTGTCCCTTTTGTGTGGGAGGGGGCAGGCCACCCCCTGGATCCGCCTCTGTCACAAATATTTGTGAGATTAGGGCTGATTGGACATTGTCCCTAATGTTATCTCAAAAGTTTGATGGATATGGCGTTTTTGTTGGTTATGGGCTTTAGGTGGACCCTAGTCTCAAACGGCTCCTACCCCACAATTTTTGAAAAAAAAAATGTTGCCCACCACCCTGTCAAGGGTTCAACACCCCCTAAAACCCACCATCTCCTCCGCCCAATTCAAGGCTGAAAAATGATCACTCCCTAAGGCAGAACCTAAAATACAGTATTGATAATTGTCGTCCTGAGGCCTGATTTGCATAAGCTGTGGCTTATAGGCCCTATGTCATATACATTATTTCAATTAAAGACAAGTAGGCACTTGCATGGGAAGGTAAAACAGACGTTTGCTAGTGTGATATGCAGAAAAGACGGTCAAAACTGAGTTTAATTATCTTTATTTGGCAAACAAATCACATGTACGGGGGGGGGTCATTGAAAGGTTATGTCTCTAGGAAATACACAGTTTTACATGATGAGTTGACTAGATGTTGATATACATCTCGGAAGTAAAGAAGATGTATATGTGAGCCAGCAAGCAGAAAGGGCAGTTCCTGCGGGATTTAGTACCTCATTTCACCACCAGGGGGCACCACTATGGGCTAGAATAGGAAAAATATGCCTAAAACTGATATAGGCTACTTTTTTATGGTGAATTCAATGGTTTTTGAAAAAATGTTCTATTTTAGGTTGAAAGGTTCCAAATTTGGCATGCAAAAAGAACGTTTTTAGGCCAAAATAGGCATTTTTGTTGATTTCTGTTGCCATGGAAATATGGTTTTCATTCCAAATAGGAAAATCAATGATCCCATTTGGAGGAACATTCCACAAGGTTTACTATGGTGAAAACAGAATGAAAATACCATTTCCATATCAGAAGTTATGGGCAAAAGAATGAAAAATTATGCTAATTTAGCTAATTGACATAAATTATTCTAATTAGCTATGTATCTCATGACCAATTAGACATAGAGCTTATTGACATTCACAAAATGGTCACACCTACCCATATTTAGCAAGCAATTCCTCCAAAACTAACAGGAGTATCTTCTCATACAATATATCTCTGTAAAGCTAGTGATCTGAATTTTAAAGTTGACTTTTAGCACGGAGCACCCTTTCTCCTTGCCTCTGCACATATAATCAATTGTTTTCTAGATGATTAACCAGTTAACCTCCCCTATAAAATGCAGGTCGGTCACGCCAATTGTATCGGAAAATCATAGTATGTGGCTTGTTATGAGATTCAAAATAAAGAACAAAAAATATATGAAGGTTAAGTTTAGGCTATTGGCCTATGTTGTCATTGACATAGATGTTCTATGTCACTGTCTATGTCCTATGTCATTGCTGCATGAGTCAATGAATGGGCATTTATGCACTATTAGCTCTTAAAGGGTTAATGTGATCCTTAAGGGGGTTAATGGTTAGCAACTGGAACTATCCTCCTCGCACCTTTCTTTGTTTGTATAATTACAGCTATAATGTCTGCTGCCCCATGTATCATGTGATAGCTTCCCCAGCTATATCTGCATGAGTTATGGGTGCATTGCACCATTTATGTGCACATTTTCTCTCTGTACAGTTTGTGGGGTACACAAAACATTCATGCAAATGCAAGTGTGTAATTTTTTTCTATTGTAGCAGAATTGGGGTCCAGTTATCATACTCTTATATAAATGCTATTAACTCGACTCAATGACATAATAATGGCATTTGACGTCATACCTTGAAATATATCTTTGTCTGGTGCAATCACATCACATGCTCTCATATATTGCAGATGTTAAAAACAAGTGTGCCATTTGAAATCAATAAAACATCTTGTGTTAATCAATTATTCTGCAGTGCAATATAGTGACGCATAAGTGATGTCTATGTAACATCTTGATGTGCTCAAACCTAAGACATAACAGACCTATGTCTATTTCTTGTCTTTTGCTTTTGCCCAAATAATTATGTGTTACTGACATCACTACAAAGATATGTTTTTTTTTTTGTTTTTTTTTTTAATAATTCAGGCATAGTAATTGTCATGTATGATAGTCATGTCATTATGATGTGAATTCTAATTAAGTTGTAATGTATTCCTGTTAGAATGTCATCAATGATGCAGCACATCATAATTATATCCCTTAGATAATTATTGTCTCAAAAACAAGGGGTCTCATCTTGCACTTTGCTGACATTCTTATCCACATTGGTACATTCATGATCAAAGGTTGGATCAAAAATAATCAACTGGCTGCAGTTATTGAACAAGGCCAAAATGAATGTCTTCTTGAGTACACAACTTATTTATTTTTCGACATTTGAAGGGGGTTTAATGGTTTAACCAACAATGCACAAGATATACATTCAATCCTTGCTTCCACAAATTTTGAAAATGCAAGGAAAATGCAAGGAAAACCATGGTAAGGGATTTCTGGTGGTAACATGCATGTTACCACCAGAAATCTCCTTATATGAAGTGTCGATTTTGGGAACCCCTTTCAAACCTCATGTCATGGCCCTGACAACTATAAGACAAATTCTCAATACCACAAAATGAATAAATAGTATTACATTAAATTGACATCTAATGCAAGCACCTCTGCAAAATTAAACAAAAAAGACTGCTTTCTAAAGATGTGAAGAAAATTCATAGTTTTCTGTCTAAGGTAATAAGTACATTTTGATGAATTATTTCTGTTTAACTAAACGTGATTTTCAAGTAAATGGGTTACATAAAATACAGAATTATGAATCTTCTGACATGAAAATTATATCCCAATCTTATGTTGAAACCACTTTCATATTCGATGGCTACTGATTGAGATTCTGATGCGATTTATTTATGTGAAAACCAAGGAAATAATTATGTAGCTATTGGGTGATTTACTACAATTTTTTTCTGCTGGGTGAGCCCTGCTCTCTTTGGATTGTACCATGGAAAGCCCCATAGAAGAAGGCCTCATCTCCCACAGCCCCACGCTAAAGGCCCCCCGGTCTCAAGGCCCCAAGGTCATAAGGCCCCAGGGTCCTAACACCCCAATTACGTCATATTTACATCATAATTACGTCTTAATTACGTCATATTTTCGGAGTAGATCACCCTACTCCTGTATATACGTCATACTTACATCATTTTTTTCCGAAAATCTGGGCCCGTCGGTTACGTCATTCTTACGTCATTGTTTAAGAAATTGTAAGGCATAACTGTTTTTTGATGGTCATTGCTTACATCATTCTTACGTCAGTTTTACGTCATTCTTACATCATTCTTACATCATTTTTACGTCATGCTTACATCATTCTTACGTCATTTTTACGTAATTCTTACATCATTCCTACATCATTTTTACATCATGCTTACATCATTCTTACGTCATTTTTACGTAATTCTTACATTATTCTTACATCATTTTTACGTCATGCTTACATCATTCTTACATCATTTTTACGAAATTTTTACATCATTTTTATGTCATGCTTACACCATTCTTACATCATTTTTACGTCATAATTACGTCATTATCCTTACATCCTTTTTTTAGGTTTCTCCATCGTCATTCTTACGTCATTTCTTACATCATTTCTTACGTCATTCTTACGTCATAATTACATCATATCCTCACTTTCTCCATCGTCATTTTTACGTCATTCTTACGTCATAATTACGTCATATCCTCTTTTTATGCAATTCATTTTTTGCAATTCATTCTTTCGTTTCTCGTTCAGTTTAAGTCATTCTTACATCATTCTTACATAATTCTTACAGGATATCACACTTTGTCTACGTCATTTTTATGTCATACTTCCCCCCTAGGCCACAGGGTGAGGCACCAAATTATGAAGTTTCGTTCCAATGAGAGGGGTACTACAAAATTTTTGTGGATTTGCATAGGGAATGACCCTAGTAATCATATACCAAAAGTTCTCCGCTGACATTCCTGCAGTTTTTGCATAGGTCAAGGTCAAAGGTCAGGAATTTCCCTCTATATTCCTATATAAAGCTGTTTAACCCAAGAATTGATTGCATGTTCTCTCTGAACTAAGTTAAAGGGCTAAAAGAGAATTTTATGGTTTTGTTTGGGCCAGAAAATCATGCTGATTCCAAATACACTTATCATATTAGTCTGAGTATGCTGGAAGTGGCGAAAACTTGATATTCAAAAATAAAAGTAATATTGAAAAATATGTGAAAATATCAAAAATCTGTAAAACATGAAATTAGCCTTTATCAATGCACAAAACACCTAGTTCAGCTAGCTGGTGGGTGAGGAGCATAATACGTATGAAATGATTATGTAATTAAGCCTTGACCTACTTAATTAGGTCAAAGGTCACAGAAACCATATATGTCATATCTCTGGTTCTAAGAGGCCTTTCTACACACTTTTAAGTTCTAAATGGGGTTTCTCACATAGAAGAATTGAATGGAGTAGGTTTAAAACTCATAGGATGCATTGTCTTGTGCATAAATCAGAAATCATCATTGATTGTCTATTCAAATGCAGATTTATGAGGGGAAGTATTAGCCACATATTTTCTGAAGTAATACTTGATCCCCTGCCCTAATGAAACAGTAAGTGTGTAACAAGTGTTATGAAGAAAGGTTGACAATTACAGTTGGTTAGGTAAGAGTGAAGTGGCAACTCTTCTTTGGTCAAATTCCCAAGAGATGTGTCTGTAATTGTCCTGCCTCTAGTTCTGAATTTAACTGCAATTGGTTAATAGGCCCTACTGGTAGGCTACCTAATAAGATTAGTTGGATTTAATTATAAATAATCACAAAAATGATCACAAATAATTACAAAAATAATCACAAAAAAATATAGTTGCAAACTGATAACTTTTGTATTGTATTTATACATCCTTGGATGGCCTTCATATCCGGTTGCAAACTGAGAACTTTTGTATTGTATTTACACATCCTTGGATGGCCTTCATATCTGCAGAGGCAGTAAGAAAAGGCACACATATGGGGCAGCCAATGCAAATTTCTATAGAAAGTGAATGTACAATCTGTCAGGATACCAATTCTGCAAGGGCTTAAAATTAGTGTAGGGTAACACCAAGCATGTAAGCAGTGGTATATAAACCATTTCAGAGACCTACCGTGGATTATAGAGTCTGCCTAAAGTATAGTTGCGGCTTGCACATGGGTTTTTGTGTATAAAGAAGATGGTTAATGTCAGGGTGTGGCTAATATGTATGGGAGCAGTTAATACACATGGTTTTATGATAGGATGTGGTAAATAGGTGTCTAGGTCTAGGGAACATTTGCCCAGCCCTTTGAAAAAAAAAAGAAATAGAATGTGTTACATACTATAGAACGGTCTTGCATAAGCCAGACCTCACAGATAAGGCACATGATTAGTTGATGGAGATCCCATAAGGCACATTCTGGCCTTGATTTTCAGCAGTTATACTAGGCATAATCTGTAATTATTTTTTGCCCGTAGACTCTGAGCATGATTCTTTTTATTAATGAAAGTATTCCATCCATTCACCACAAAATGTTTAGGTGCAACTGATACAGATCTAATCAGACACTAGATCAAGCAATGGCAATGCTTGTCAGGAATACAAAACATCTTGAGTTCGGAAAGAAGCTGTAAGCCACAATATGCCTCATTCATTGGGTGCACCTTAAAGGCAGATCTGTACAAAAATGTACTAAACCTTCAGTTTTCAAGCCCTAGTTGCTGCTTTTACCTTCTCCCGAAGTGGGTGAAGCTTGAATGTGGGAGCTGAGATGTGATCCAGGCATTGTATGGGGAAAGTTTTGCAGTCTAAGGTGCTAAGGGGTTCTTGAACATTAGTGCCAAAGATAGTAAGGATTGCTCCTTTGTGAAATAATTTACACCATCAAACCTTACTTATCATTACTAACAGCACAAGTCTTGCAGGGGCCAGGAATTGGTTACTACCGTATTATTCTGTGTAAATCCCTAATGCAAAGTGGCAGCAAGCATTCAGGAGAATCCTATCAGCTACAGTAGGAATCTGATTTGCCTATAAGTCATGGTTCACATATGGGGTTTTGAAGCAAAATGCATGATAAAAGCTATAACAGTCACCTAAATCTGAATATTTCAAGCCCCTTTATCCTGCCATCAATTCCTTTTACTTGGCTGATTCATTCCCCCTACTCCACAAATCTGCATTAGTGCAGACATTCCAGTAGTTGGTTTCATTTCAGATTTATACACACAACAATGCATCTTAGGAGGTCAAAATATTATTCCTCATAACACTATTTGCAGGGTACAACTCAAATTCTACAACATTAATCTACTCAGAGTTTGATATAAATATATGTTTGATATTTCAATACACAACACTGAGTTGCTTAAAGCTAGCCCTCCATTTTGTCTATGTCAGAAACCCCTATCTTGAACTTAAAATTTCGCAAAGTCTGGCTAGAACTGTAAAATGGTTTATGACTTTTGACCTAATTGAATATGTCATGGTCTATCTAACTAATTACTGCAACCTTGTTCAGACACTTGCATTAATTCATGTAAGCCTCCTACCCAAAAACAAATTGTTTTAATAAGCAGGTGATCCAGTATTACTTCGGACAATATGGGGCTAATACTTTTCCTCGTAAATCTGCATTTGCATAGACAATCAATGCTGATTTCTGATTTATGCACAAGACAATGCATCCTATGAGTTTTAAACCTACTCCAATCAATTCCTCTATGTGAGAAACCCCTAATTATAACTTAAAAGTGTGTAGAAAGGCCTCTTAGAACCAGAGATATGACGTATATGGTTTCTGTGACCTTTGACCTAATTAAGTAGGTCAAGGCTTAATTACATAATCATTTCATTATTATTATGCTCCTCACCCACCAGCTAGCTGAACTAGGTGTTTTGTGCATTGATAGAGGCTAATTTCATTTTTTTACAGATTTTTGATATTTTCACATATTTTTCAATATTACTTTTATTTTTGAATATCAAGTTTTCGCCACTTCCAGCATACTCAGACTAATATGAGAAGTTTATTTGGAATCAGCATGAATTTCTGGCCCAAACAAAACCATAAAATTCTCTTTTAGCCCTATAACTTAGTTCAGAGAGAACATGCAATTAATTCTTGGGTTAAACAGCTTTATATAGGAATATAGAGGGAAATTCTCGACCTTTGACCTTGACCTACGCAAAAACTGCAGGAATGTCAGCGGAGAACTTTTGGTATATGATTACTAGGGTCATTCCCTATGCAAATCCACAAAATTTTGTAGTACCCCCCTCATTGGAACGAAACTCATTTTCTAAGGACAATATTGCTACTCACCCTGTGGCCTACCCTAGGAATTTCATCATGTGAAGTGATTACATCATATCTACATCATATACCCAAGTAAGTCTGTTTAAGAAAGAATCGCATTCATCAAGTCTCTTCGTTAAGCGCTGGTTCCACAGACCTAGATTTTTTTCTATACTTTTGATATATTATAAATCGTTGAATTAGGGCTATTCCGACCAATTGTATGGCTGTGGAACCAACGCTTTATCCTTATCCCATTTTGTGTCTTCATGTCATACCTAAGTCACATGTCCCTCCCTGGTCTTCATTTACTTTTGCATTCAACTTAGCCCACTTAAGCCCACTCAACCACAAAAAGCACACGGCCCTAGTTTTCCTTCCATCTTACATCATTCGTTCAACTTATTGACAATATACATAAATTTAGTGGAACTAGTACTGCAACTATGGGTTGTGGTCTTCCTACAAGATTCTTACATATTTCTTACATAATACACTTCAAAACTACAAGTTCCATAATTCTTACATCAAAACTACAAGTTCAAAAAATAACACGATTAGCTGCGAGATATGATCACAGTAGTATTACGGTAGAATGACGTAGATAGCTGGGCAAAAATACAAGTTATGGCCTAAAGGTTAGAAATAAATCTGGAAGCAAAACTACAAAGTTATTCACCTATACTGCAATCATATTTTTATTGTATATCTTAAACATATCTTCAATATCACTCAGAATGATTTGTACCCATCTCATCAAGTTTAGACTGTTGTTTGAGTGTGTCTACTATAAGACAAGACTCTTTTCTCTCACAGTCGGTTTAACTTACAATCACAGAATGTTTGCATATATGCATGTTCGCTACACTCACCATGTGTTTCATTCAAAGACAATAAGTTTGGATGGATGTATGTCCAATACAATACAGGTAAACTTATATCACTTACATTGCACTAGTAATAATCACATTTATTCCGGACGGAAGATGTCTACTTAGTATAATAGTCGACTATGTACAATACAATATAACTTTAACATAATATATGTCTGTCCATTTTCCAACTGCGATAAAAACATTTGTGGACCTCTTGTCTTCCTTAACCCTCCATATCATGGCCCCTACTTCCTGTCAAAGAGTAGTTCATTCTCCCAACTAGCTCCTCGTATTTGGCACAAGGCAGAACCCAATACATTATCTTGAAACATGTTGAGAATTCTGGTAGGCAGAGGCCATGGGTGTCGTTCATCTTTCTTTGTACGAAGTCGATGGTAAGTAGTTGTTTAGACCTTTCTCCATGCATCTCGATAGTAGGCATTCCTGTGAACGCCATCAGGATGTCTCCCACCTTCACCTTGTTGTGTTTTCCTTCTGAAATACCAATGTCATTCCGGGGTGTCACTCTGCCCTAATTTACATAATCTTAATATCCGGTAGATAGAAATATCATGTATGCAAACTTATAATGTCATATTTATTATTACTATAAATTATCATTGTATACTATATTTGTATACTATATAAATAATCTCAGCTATTATTAATTTACCTACCCTCACACTCTCTAATGTTCTGCTTGAGCCAATCCAATGTGTCAGTCTGTTCACCAGTACCCCAGTGTTCACTTAGATTTATTACGAGCCTTTCCAGAACGTCTTTTGCCGTCACCTCCATTCGTCTTCGGCACAGTTGGATGAAGCCCATCCTGTGTTGGCGGATAACTTGTCCTACCTTTCCCAATCCCATTTCAAGCCTGCCAACAGGTACACATTAATTATTAACTTTATGACATACAACCGGCGACGCTCACTTGTAATTATGTTTTACATGATTAGGCCTCCCTACCCTGTATCTAAAAGGCATATTTAAAGAAAAAACAATAATTTATATGGATTATCTCTCCTACTCATTTGAGAATCTGCTTGTAACGTGAAGTCCCTATATATGCTTGGATGGTCGTACTTACTGTTCATATGCTCTTTGGTGAAGAATAAAGAGTGCCTCTGCGGCACCGGCGTTGCTCATCTTAATTTTGTCCTGGTCCAGGGTTTTGTCCTCAGCCAAGTACTCATCTAGCTCCCACTCCTTTCCGAACTTATTGTGTTCTGCGGCGGCCATCAGGTGCTGGGCGTCGATTGCGTTCTCCAGCTGAGAGAGAAAAGTAGTGAATTATTGGACCTTGCATATCACAAAATGGCTCCTAGCTCCTGATCTAGTTTTCTCACGGGGACATTCTACAATTGTGATATAAATTATTAAATTTTCTCTTCTATAAGAAAGCTCACAGTAGTGCATATTTATTCCCTTAGGGATTCATGGCACAGTTGATAGACTGCAATGCTCTACTGATTAGCATCCAGACATCCTGCTCTGTGATTTAGCTATACAGGCACAACACATATACATAATCAACATAGTGCTTATTAGGCTCTCGTCTGTCATAGGAAGTTGCCCCTTACCATGCACTACTAAATAGGCCATCGGGTGGACAAGTAATAATTGGCTTGTGATAAAAGGTAACGGAGTCATGGTGTGACAATAGCTTTTCTGTTCATACCACAGCAATGCAAAAATTGTCACAATTTCTGAAGAACAATTCCACCATTAGGTAGGTACATACCCTTGACAGTTCTTCTGAGTCAACAATCGTTATGTAGTCCTTCTCCAAGGCCTCACTCATAGTTATCTTTCCCTTCATCTCTATCAGGCTTTTGCTTCCAAGGGCAACTGCTTCTGCTAACTCCTCTCCCATGAATGCAGGACCAGGGCCGCCACTACCCATACTCAGAGCCACAGCCTTACCGATGTAGTAGTATGTGCCTTTCAAGTATTCTGTTTCAAATAAAAATAGAAAAATGAAATTTTCTCTCCTACTACGTATTTCTTTCATTACACTTTTGCTGTTTCCAATAAACCTTTACTATTTACGGATTATCTCCACTATTTGTCCAATAGCCTCATCCCGCAAAGAACATGGTTATAAATGCACCTTTTTTTTAGTTTTTAAATAAAAAAGAGTTCCTGTTACATACCCACTTCGTCATACACCAGTATTTTGCCCCCTTCTCTTCCCCTCATCACTGGTAGCTGGCCTGCTGAAAGGATGAGTTTATATAGGTAGAGGCGTTTAGGTCCTCCCCTGTCTACTGCACGTGAGTCTTGGAGAGTCCCGTCTTCTGCCTCGGTGGCCAATCTTACCATAAGGTGGGGACTTAGGTGGGAATCGTCTTCCCAGCTCCTGAACGATTTCCAAGGTTCATCAATGTTAACTTCAAAAGAGTTGTATCCTTCACTTTCCTCCTCCATCATCCTGTCTATCGCCCACATGAGCTCCCTCTCCGCTACCTCCCAAATGTCCTCCCCGGGCCTTCCATACTGGAAAGAAATTGTTCATTTATTAAATGATTACATATATTTTTGGAAAATCTACATATTTAAACACTCTGTTAAACAAGTCTTTTCTTCCCATTTGTTTGGGCTGAAAACACTTCAATTTTAAAGGCCCTTAACAGTATATAGTTAAGTCATTAATATTTATTGTACATCTCTTTAATCAAGTGATTAAATGCTAAACCCTTCAGTGTTTAGGTGTCTGACAGGTAGTATATATTAGCCAAACACTTCAGGGGCGGATCCAGGGGGTGGGTCCTGGGGGTCAGGACCCCCCCCCCCTTTTGGTTCACCCATTACATGTCCAAATAGGGGTCCCCGGAGGTGGCCCCCCCCTCCTTTGGGCCCACCAGAAGTCCACTTTGTATGTCCCCTTTAATGACCAGGCTGCACTTGCGATGTCGCTGCGCCACGCTTGTGACATTGCCATGATACCTGGTAACTGAGGGTTGGACCTTTCCAAAATCTTGGATCCGCCCCTGCACTTTAACACTTCTAGTTTTTAGGTCTTTAAATGCTGGTGTTGAGAAAACTTGGTGTGTATTTTTAAACACTTTTTTCAGTATATAGCTTCCATTTGAAAAACTCACCCCCATCCATGTCACTTCTAGCTCCACGTTTCGGTCAAATACATCTCCTATTCTTAGATCTTTGTCTGCCTCCTCTGTCATATGTATGGTCCCGTTCAACTTCAGGTCAAAACAGTAGGTTGCACCTTTCTGTTTTTGTATCTTTTCCACTAGACTCTGGTGACGGAAGCAGATAATACGATGCTTTTAAGATATGTATGTCTCCTTTTCTGGCCCTCAACTCTTAATCATAATCAAGACATTACCTCAATTCTATTGGTTATCTTATCATTATAGCATACACTTCCTACCCCATAGCCCACAGAAGTGCAAAGTCTTTTTATGTAATGAGAAATAAAATGAGGATTTACCAACTATGTCTCACCATATACTATTAACTGCTTACCCAGATTCTTGTATTTCTGCTGTAGTGTTTCTCAAATCTTTCGAATGTCTCTCCAGTGACACTGATAGTTACCCAAAATCCTTCTCCTATTGATACATAGTCATCGTCTGACTGAAAGTTAAAAGTCATGTTTATTGATGTATCTATACTTTTAGAGCAACGATAAAATAGCAGACACCCTGGGTAGAACCTATTTACCCAGTTATACCTCACTGCAAAATTTATTTATTTCACGATTCTAAACACGTGACATGTAATGCTAAAGGGGCCCTTTTTGCAGATCGTTTCACACAGTTTGTTGCAACGTTTTTGTAGTCACATTAATTTCCTAAACATGTTAAACCAAACAATGTGCTTGTCTCAAGTTTTCAGCAAAGTAGGTGTTAGGTTAAAACTTTGTGTAAATATGAATTTTTGTGTTGAGGTGTTTTTATGATTTTTACACACTTCTAAGGTTTCCTCCTAATCACCTATTCATAGGTCGGTTCTCAAAATGTTTTTTTTTTTTTAAGTATGATGTGGTCACCACAGATTAGACAAGATGCTGATTTAGGTAGATAGGTAATTATGCACCAATTGTCAATCCTCTTATGCCAAAACGCAGGATTCAGTATAACTTGGGTAAAGTTATCTTCATGGCTTGATTCACTCTTCATGAAATAGCCAATTAAAACTCTTTCATAGAATGCTCCTTAGCTGAGAAATTTACTCCCATCACAGTACACAGAGAAAATAAAGGGAGTCAAAAAGGGAGTCCAGGCTTGCCTTCAGATTGACTCCCCTTTCTGATGAAAGGGAGTCAACTGACTCTCTTAATGGAGTCCAGGTTTTGCCTTCAAATTGAATCCCCTTTACTCCAAAGGAGAGTCCAGGTCACCTTTAACAACAGGGGGGGGCTCTAGCCTATGGTTGACTCACTTTCTGGAAGGTACAATTGTTCTAAATATCTTACATCTTCACCCATATTCTCTAGATATGAAGTGTAATGCCAGCCATACTTCATCTTGCACACTTTTTCACTGCATGGTGAAAGACATAACAGGGGATACTGAACTCCCCTTACTGTACATTAGTTGAGATAACAAAGCAGTTTACTGATTGTGGCTTTAGCTTTTTCATATCTGTACAGAATGGGTGTCTAAAGCTTTTGAATATATTTAAATTGCCCATATATCAACATATTTTTGTTACTTTACTGTATTTAATTTGAGGGTATGTATAGATTCTATAATAATTGAATTTTTTAATATAAATTTCATTTTTATATACTCTGGTTGAAATAAAGGTGTGTGCATCCAGATAAATCCTCTTTGGAGATAGTGCTTCCACCTAGTGGAAATTAACTGCCTGACTCCCCCTGGCATACTTAGACTCCCTTAGGGAGTCCAGCTCATTTATGACTCCATTATTCACCCCCGACTCTCTTAGACCTTGTCAAAAGGGAGTCAGGATCTTGTGACTCTGAATCAAAAGGGAGTCAGATAGCCTAGAAAGGGAGTCAGGAAAGTATTGACTCCCTTTTTATACCCTAGACTCCCTCCCCTTGTGACTCTGTTTATTCTCTCTGTGTACCTGATGTTGAAGAGTCTTCTCTGCTAGACTTTTCCATATTAAAATTAAATTTAAACCAACAATTTCATTAAATAATTTCCCCCGCCTCTAGCTGCGTGTTTTCTGCCACGTCCCAGTCCCAGTTGTCTACGTGATCCCTTGTCCAGTTTGTCCACGTGGTGTCCATTAGTTCCTCCCCCTCCTCATCCGAAGCAGGTACAAGGATGACGTCATACTCATCTATCATGATGACTGAGTTCTCATCGCTCTCCCTGTCCGGTGTGTCAGGTACCAGCACGTTGTACCTCTCTTCCAATTGCTCCTCCAACATGCCCTCTTCTTCATTGAATACCACATGAGGTTCAGGTATTGGCAGTATTGTCTGTAGGAAGAAAGATATATTTATCAATATTTTGCCCTCATATATTTTCTTTCCCCCTCCTCCTGCATCATATTATCACCCAACCCAAACATATGGAAATTTTCACAAAAATTCTTGGATTAATTTTTTTAGGGTTGCCCCTGATTTGCTATGGTCGGTTGGGTGACAGGAAACATACCTTCTTTATCCCTCATCCTACCTTTCGTTCATATGGTAATAATTCAAAGAATGCATTAAAAACGGCACAACACAGCAATTCATTACGCTTGTTTTCCCACAAAGGGGGAGGGGGTAATGAGGTTATTCTGTCTTTTGTTAACTGCATTGTACCTTTTTTGTAAAATATGACAAGAAATTTACCACACGTCGCGGCACCACGTAAACCCTGCTTCCTGTGCAAATTTCCTCAGGTTCTATGTGGCGTAGCATCCCCCTTCTGCCCTCCTGCTTCAAGTTGTAACTTGTGACTCTGGGCCAATTTCTGTTGACGAAAGTATCCCAGTCATCCCTAGTCCAGTGTTCTCCTATTTCAATATACTCTGTTCCATCTTCTCCGTGTCTCTGTGTCAAGATGGGCATTCCTGTTCAGAAGACAAATAAAGATTCACAGGAAAACTGATATGCATCTATAATGGCAGATAAAATGGGTTTCCTGCGCGGCATGAAGACGGAGTAGCCTATTTATCGGTGGAGGGGGATCAGTTGAAATCTCAAGCATCGTAGTGAATCCAACTGTGAAACAACGGATAAGTACTGATTGAGAGCCATAGAATAAGCAGGACATCTTATTTTGCTGACATACGGTGAGGTACTGGCATAATTTTGACATTGAAACTGACACATTATGGCCTCCGTGTCAGTGGACGATAATGGGGGAATTGAGCAAGAGGGGATTGTGACGCGCTCTAAAACTGAAGAAGAAAGAGCCTTGAATGAAAAGGGGCCAAAAAACCCTCCGAAAGATGTATTAATTCTCCTGCGTGACACTATCAATGAGATGAGAGAGGAATTGGGACAAGGGTTAAAAGATATACGTGACCTGAAAGAAAAAGCTGAGGTTTGGAATTCGCTCCCGCCTCGTATCAAGGCCACCGAGGACGAGGTAGCACTGCTACGGGAAAGAGTCAGAATAGCTGAAGGAGGATTAAAGGGAACTAGAACGACAGTCAAGGAGCTAGAAGGATTTGCGGATTATGCAGGTAAAGACATTGACGAGTTGAAAGCCAAAGGTGCTAATTATGACCGTCGCATAACTGATAACGAGGATGAAATCACCGAGCTGTGGGACGCTATAGCAAGACTCCGCAAGGAGAATGAGGAACTTCAACGCTCAGTTGAAGAGCAGGTAGATATACGGGTTGCAGAACACATTGATAAACAAGTAAAGAAGCGCAGCATCATTATTGATAAGCTAGAAGAGGCCTATAATGAAAATCTCCCCACAGAAGTGATGAACATCTTGCAAGAGTTAGGGCTGACCATAGATATCTCAGACATTGACCAGGTAACCCGCCTGGGGCCACCTTCTGGCCCCAATGCTAGACCCAGAACGCGGTCTGTCGTATGTGTCTTCACACAGCAACTCCTCAGGGATAAAGTATACTCTAACAGAGCACGTCTGAGACACAGCCGCATTGATAAATACAGATCCATTTGGATTAATCCGGACTACACCTCCGAGGACAGAGAATTTAATCTAGCGTTGAAAGGTATACAGCAGCTTGCACTGAAGAACAACCATAAATGTGCAGTTTACGGCCAGGAAATAATAATAGATGGAGTGCGCTACAACAAATCAAACTTCCGCCTCATCCCGCCGCATCTGTCACCAGAACGCGCCTTTACTATACAAACCAAAGCTGGGGTGGCCTACATGTCTGCTTACAGCCCCCTATCAAATTGGCACCCTACTCCGTTCCACTTTGAAAAAGTAGAATGGGCATCAGTAGAACAGCTCTACATGTACAAGAAGTGCAAATACCATGGCAAGGACATGTTAGCTACGCTGATAAGAAATGAGACTGACCCTAGGCAAATCAAGTCCATCGGTGACTCGTTTAAACCCTCTAAGGAATGGAAGACCCAGGAACAGGATAAGTTGTTGGAAGAGGCAAACCTGCAAAAGTTCCTCCAGATTCAGGAAGCCCAAGACTTCTTAGCTCAATTCCAGGGCCAGACCCTGATTGAGGCAACGCGTGACCCTGTCATGGCGGCAGGTGCAACCCTTTTTTCACGAGAGTTACATGAAGGGAAATGGAATGGTCAAAATAAGATGGGGAAAATCCTGATGAAAGTTAGGGATAAAATATTCCCCCCTCCGCTGCCTCACAGCCCGCCCCCTGTAGATCCCCATCCCTCACCTAGGAGGGCAGGAAGTACCGGCCCCTTGACTCCCGGGAGATCAAGTATATCTTCGCGCTCTGAGCAGCCCCATACGACTCCTAGGGGTTCTACCCCAACCCACAGCGTGAGCCAGCCACAACAGCCCAACGCACTGCAGCCACAACAGCCCACCTCTAATACCCTTGACACACAGCAAAGGCTACACAGAGACAACCGGCAGAGCCCCCCTTCTACTTCTACTCTGACTTGTGAGCCCCGAACCCAGCCAAATGCCCTGAGTGAAAAGGCCCTGTAATCCAAGCTACCTAAAAAAAAAAAAAAAAAAAAAAAAAAAAAGGGTCCCCTTTGTTATCCGTTATCATTTGTTGATTCTCCACTCACTACACAATGTCCTACTACTAGCATCTGCACACGACTAAAGGTTCCACGTGCCTTTCATATTGTCAACAATAGCATGGGGTGTCAAGCCACGCCCAGTGTAGTGTCAAGCCACGCCCAGAGCAGAACAGGCCAATCATAGCCTGGCAGTAACAAGCAAAGCAGGTTAGGTTGTTTCCCCACTTAGGTCGACGCAACCAGCGACGATCTCCCTATTATCGCTCCACGTGGCCTTGAACTACGAGCACGACGGATCACACACACATAACAGCATTTGATGCGGAAGGAACTGTAAGTTATCGTCATGGGCTCAGTGTATAAGGAAAACTTAGCACCAGGAACCGGCAGAGGCAGGCCCCTGGACAGAACAAGGCCCATTAAAGTTACTATCATCACTGACGGTCGTGGAGAGTTCCTGGGCGCTGCCTTGGCCTTGATCCAAGATCAAAGTATTATGTTCCAAATAATACACAGACCCAGGAAAACGGTGCGCCAAATTATCTTAGAAGCTATACAGCACTACAATGAAGGAGGAGTTGACAAAATACTTATCCATGCAGGATTCTACGATATATGTTCATTTGACGAGGGAGGGGAAACCACCCCCCTGTCACTAAATATTAAACCCCGTCAATATCATGTTGACCTATGTGATTGGATAACCCATGAACTATACTGTCTAGATCACTTATTGGATGAATCAGTGCCAGCTGGAATCATAGTATGGATACCCATTGTTGGGGCCAAGACTTCGTCTCCTAGGAATGCTTCACCCTCCCCAGACCTACAGAAAGTCCTAAATGAGGCGGTAATGGCAGTGAACAAGTGTGTCCTTAATTTCAACGATGCACGGCGTCTCGCTACACCACCAATGCAGTTCCCCATTCATTCTCAGGTAGCGGGTGTATGGCATCATGATTACCACCTAATGTCATACAATAACCTCCCCACCCCCAGGTTGATCACAATCTGGGCGGATGTCCTGCACCAGTACGTTCGCACATGGCTTATGAATGTTAGCCACCCCGCCTACCCTGCCAACTAAACTGGTACCGGTACTCTGTGTTATGGTTTGATTTGCTCGGTACTGAACTAGCTTGACATATAAGGTTCTTTTTTTCATAGAACTGATCTAGACTCACTCCCCTCCAAATGTATTACCCTTCAAGGACCACAAAGGCAAAACTTTCATAAGTCTGCCCTATGCAGTCATCCCGCAGTCTCAAGTATTACACCGTCCTGAATACTGGTAATTATATGGACTCAATGAACTGAACCAAGATAGACTATCCCTACTAGGTGGAACCTTCTATCCTCACTGTATTATAAACTGAAATGAAATATGAAATTTTATGGCACCCATATTCCACTTCCAAATAACCGGATTCGAACTGAACTTATGTAATTTTGACATAATCCCGGACTGAGTAGCCTGAAGATGCTCTCGTATCAAACAGATATTGATAAAGTCAAGGTTTTGAGTTCCAAGTTATTATAAATTCTGCATGATGAAACGATGCGCGGATCTTGTACTGTAAACATGTAACAGCCGATCTGTTCCAAATAGTTAAGATTTGCCTAGAGATAAGAAGTTTCTGATATGAACCGTTACCCCATAGGGGCTGAATTAAGTTCACACAAACTACTGCCCTACAAGGGCTGAGTTCTCTTGTTAGACATACCCTGTAAGGGGTGAAGTTGTTCTTGTTGGGATCCTAGTCTCACTTGTCTGTTAAAATAAGTGTTGGATAGTTCTAGGTATGATGCGAATATACTGAGACATGTAAAGATAGGTTCCTTTGTGAGTTAATGAAGTTGTCTGGTTTTAGACTGTCTTATTCAGGCCAGACCTAGCCTTATGTTATCAAATAACGCCCAGCGCTATGATTCCAACTTCAGTTCTATGATCTATCTGAGATGTTCTAGGAAGTTGATTAAAAGTGTTCAATAGGTCCTGTTCCAATTACTGTACAAACTAGAGATATGGAGTCCCTTGGAATTAAATATCCACAATGCATGAATAGGTAAAATAATCTGATAACTGTCCCCCTCCCCGCACTCATGTCTCCGTACTCATGCCCCCGCTAATCTTCCCCGCTTCAAATGTAGTCGATGTCATTGTTCCGTCCATCTGTTCCCTCTATGTATGTACTCGATCATGTTTTGTCTGTGTGTTGTATGTAGCCTGCTATGGTATCATGATGATCATCTTATATCTTTTGTGTATAAATGGATGATAATAAAATCTCACAGAAAGGTTTTGGAGGCGATAATGATACTGAATATGTTAAGCCTAAGGGCCTAATGGTCATGTCCTGGAATGTGAGAAGTATGGTAAACAAGCAGGTCACCCTGCCCTACTTTACATATGTTAAGAGGCCTGATGTGTTTGGCTTGTCAGAAACCTGGCTAAAGCCAGATATGGATGAGCAGCTGTATCAATTCCAAGACTATGTTTTGCATAGACTGGACAGACCCGCCACTATGGCTGGGGGAATTGGTATGCTCATTCATGCAAAGCATGCACATGAGAGGTTAGAAGCTGCAGAGGCTAATGTTATGAATGCACACTGTGAACTCATGATAGTCAGACTTGCTCGCAAGGGTTGTAGGCCTGAATTTTTTATTCAGATATATAGGCCACATGATGGAGATATGAGTAAATTTAAGGACCACCTTTTTGAGGCGCTTGCTCTTGTATCAACATATCACAGAGAGCCTTTCATTTATGTAATGGGGGATTTCAATACCAATGTGGACTCAGCTAACCATAATTCATCTGCACTTGAACCGATAGTACATAAATATAATCTACATCCTTTTATCTCTCATCCCTCGCGCCCTGTCTATCATGAGACGAATGTCATTGATCAAATCTATTCTAACTCCCCTCATATAGGGAGGGCAGGGATCTTCTGGTCTGGTATAAGTGACCATCTCCCCCAATACGTTGTTATGAAGAAGATCAGAGAGCGTCGTGTTAGAGCCACCTTCAAGGGGAGATCGTATAGGAATTATAACTCCACTGATGTTAAGAATGCACTCTTACAAATTGATATAACTAGATTGCTAGCTCAGGATGACGTAGACTCCCTCTGGGACGACATGTTAGGCTTGATAACCCAGGTAGCAGACACACTCTACCCTGTCAAGAATTTTGAGTTCCCCAGGAAGAAGCCGCCCTGGCTCACTAATGAGCTATTGGCTTTGATGAAAAGTAGGGATAAGGCATATAGGTTTGCCGCCAAGCACTGGACCCCACAGAATAGGGAGAGTGCCAAGGTCGCCAGAAATAGAGCCAACGAGGCGGTCAATAAGGCCCAACTTAATTATTTCAGAGGACGGCTAATTCAATACAAAAGGGATCCCAAGAAATTTTGGAGAGTGATAGAGGAATTTCTTAATAAAAAGGTAAAAACGCCCATAACCTTGCTTAATGAAAGCAATGAACCTATAAACCTAGAGGAGGTATCCAATACGGTCAATAATTATTTTGCTGAAGTCGGCCCAAACCTAGCTGAGAAAATACCAGGTTCCTCTTGTATAGCCCCCTTACCCTCATATAGCCCTGACCCTGGCTCTTTTTCCTTTAGACCTTTCACTCAGGGAGAGGTACTGAGAGAGATTAAGGAACTAAGCCTGTTTAAGTCTACTGGTCTTGATGATATATCTAGTACCCTGCTTAAGGACAGCCTTACTGCTTTACTGATACCCTTTACACATTTACTTAACAAATCTCTGTCGGACTCGAAATTCCCAACCCAATGGAAGAGGGCTAAAGTAGTCCCCATTCCTAAGGTCAAGAACCCTACTAGCCCAGACAAATTAAGGCCTATATCCCTCCTTGCGGTGACTGGCAAGATCATGGAGAGGCTTATTTATAAACAGTTCTACCTTTACCTGGAAGGGAATGGAACGCTATCATCAGCACAGAATGGCTTTAGGCAGAACAATGGCACCCAGGATGCTGTCTATCAGGTTACAGAAGCAGTGCATAATGCACTCTCAAAAGGCCACAGTTCCTTGGTCATCTTTCTGGACTTCTCACGTGCCTTTGATTCTCTGAACCACGACACTCTGTTATCTAAGCTTAAAAATTATAACCTATCCCCGTCCGCCTTAGACTGGTTCAGGTCATACCTCAGGGGCAGAGCGCAGCGTACCATATGTAATGATATACTTTCTGATTGGAGAAATCTAACACATGGAGTTCCCCAGGGATCAACCTTGGGTCCTTTGTTGTTTTTATTGTATGTAAATAGCCTGCCAAAATTAAATACGAACTGTGATTTCACTTTATATGCAGACGACACTCTTATGCATCTGCAGCATCAAGACCCGGAGGTGTTGGGGTTGCTCATGCAGGATGACCTTGACCTAGTCTCAGAATGGTGCGATACCAATGGTCTTACGGTGAATCCGAATAAGTCTAAATATATGCTAATGTCTCAAAGCCCAGACCTTACTGAACTGGACCTACAACTGAGAGGTATCAAGATAAATGACACTAATAAATATAAATATCTGGGAGTAACTATAGAACAAGGTTTTAACTTCAATGAACACTATGTGGACATGTGTAAGAAATTGAGGCATAAACTCTGGTTGTTTAGAAGGATCAGACCTGCCATGGATGTGGATATAGCACTCAGATTGTTTAAAACTATGATTTTGCCCTACTTTGATTATGGGTGCGTATTTCTCACCGCCTTACCTGCCACCCACTTCTTTAAACTTCAAGTGTATTGTAATACGGCTCTGAGAATTTGCTTTAACATAAATGATCCTACTGCCTGTCATGTAAAAGACTTGTATAAGCGTGCTAAATTACTACCAATCGACCTCAGAAGGGTTTACTTTCAATTGTCTTTATGTCATAGGCTTGTATATGAGGGTAAAGTTGAAATACTGTCATCTACGGGCACGCGGGCAACAGCTGCCCCAGTTATTAAGCTACCAAGGCACAGACTAACTACTTATCTCAATGGCCCCACATATCAGGCGGCATCTAGGTGGAATGTCCTAGACCCAGGCCTCAGAAGGAAAACTGATAGGAAAGAATTTAGTGTACAAGTTAAGCGCAGACTTGGGCGTCTTTTTTTAGACAAATGGAACCGCGAAACCCCCTTCCTTCTGTTTGAAGGGACTGATATAGTGGGAGGCCCTGTCTGAGTCTGTGCCGTGCTAGCTCACACTTGAAGTTAGTTGATTGAATATGTCTGTTTAACTTGTTATCATGAATCTTTATTCAACTTCCTAAAATCAGTATACATTTGTATGTGATAAAACGCGTATCCTCGAAGGTAAAATCGAATATGACTTCCCGTGTAACATTTAATTGTGATGAGCTCATACTGAAATTAATGCATATATTCCTCCCTCAGCGACCGAATATACTTGTTGGGCTTGTTATGTCTTGTCCCTCTCCTGTACTCTGTCCGTATACCTGTAATGTACAAGTTCATTGTATTCAACTTTTAAATGTTTTTAATTTACATTATATTTATTCATTTTATACTCAGTTGAAGCAAACCTACTATGCTTAAATGTGGAAAGTTGTACTTAGTTAATGGACAGCTTGTGTGCCCGCTTCGCACGCCTCTGGTTTTCATTGGGTAGAACAGTAACACTGAACTCTGTAAACCAGGACCAAATAAACATGTTTAAAAAAAATAATAGGATGCCAGTAGTATGGCCAGTATATTATTTATATCCAATTTAAAGTGATGTTGAAATAATGTATATCGACTCATAGTCCATGTTATTGGGTTTTGGGGGAGGGGAAGATAATTCTGATATCCCTGGACCCATTACATACCTCGGATATTAAAGGGGATTCTTCTAAAGTTAGCCCATACTCTGTGTGAACTAAATGTAAGAACCAAACTGTAGTCGCAAAGTAGTCGCATTATTGTCCCTTTGTTTAGGATTTCAGTGGGACAAAAGAGGGGTGGGGGTGAAGAATGGCACAAAATCGAATGACTTCATTTGTACACGTCCTCAAGTTCCCAAATGATATAATTTCATCTACCTTATCCTTCCTGCTCTAGTTCTCTCCTTTCCTCGTCTGTGTCTCCCACGCTTGTTGTTCCAGGGCGCAGGCACCACACAACGACCTTCAATGTCTCATGTCCCACTGAAATTGTAACAAGAACCTATCAGAACTAATAACCTGTTACTGCCATTCCCTGCATTTAAGTAGACACTATATGGCCTTAGTGTGTTCCTTGACCGGGGGGGGTCAGAATTTTTCAACACCTCTGATGGGGGGGTCAAAATAATTTCACCTGTTTTTCAGTGGAAAATCCCGCGCGTTATTATAGGCTAAAAGGGGATTTTTGTCCCTTATGGGGGTGGGGTCAAAAACATTGTATCCCCTCAAGAGGGGGGGGTCGAAATATTTTTCGTGCATACGCGTGCAAACCCATCAGCCCCCCCCCCTGTTGTTAAAAAAATGAGCACTCCCCAATTGGAACTTGATGGATACCAGACATTTCATATTTTACTTTGATAAAAACGACCTTACCCTTTAAGGGCCGCTGATGCATTAATGCATCATGCCTAGTTTTGGTCATGATGCATCAGGAGAGTGTTGTCAAGTCTGCTCTCCATTATAACAGCACTTCATGGATGCATCACACAGACCCTCCCGGAGTTTGTGTATCAATCCGGTAGGGTCAGCATGAGGCATGAATGTTGCCCTGGTGAGTTACTCACCAAAACTTAATGCCGACCAATGGGCATGATGCCTTAATGCAACAGTGGCTGTTAACCCTTACGTGCCCAGAATAGCAAAAGTCTGTCTCAATAATATATGTATGTTCAACACGGGTTTAATATTTCTCAGAGTAAGATGATTTTAACACCAGAACACTTGTAACATCAAGGGCTTTCCAACGATACCAAATTTCTTATGGTACAAAAAGTATGTAATTATCAGTCGGCACTATTGCAAAATGATAATGAATTTAATATAGCTTTAAATGCATGGACAGTGCGCGCTCTAGCCATCGCTATACATATTAATTACAAAAATACATCAATAATATCACAAAAGTAATGATAAAAAGTGAAAAAATAGCCATAAAACTTATGTTCATAACTTTTTCCAAAGATTACTATTATGCTATTGATAATTTTCAATTTTTATCAGAATACCCAGAATGGCAGATTGATGCGTTATAATTTCAGAATAATCGATTTCTATTCAAAATTGGCAAAAATGGTATTCTGAGCATTTGCATCTATTTTACTTCTATTCATCCCCTTCATAATGAAAGTATTCTCTGTAATTTCAGAAATCATTGTAATGCTCGTTTCATTCATTTGTAATCTTTTATATCATTTTTGAATGACCATTGATTATCTCCCTTATGAATCTTAATATAATAAGTCCGACCCTGATAGTATTTTAATTTAAGGCCCAATAAAGTTTCCAGTAACTCAACCAACCTGAAAGAATCAGATATAAATCCCATACATTTCTATCAAACTCAAATAAAAATTCATGAAAAAGAAAGCAGCTACCTCCTCTAGGTCTTTGTGTCGTGTTACTAGAAAAACATGACTTTTTTTGGCCTAAACAGGTGGTCTATATTGTGTTGTGACTTCGTCCCTGGATTGTAAATAGCCTATGTTATTGCGTGTATACAATTCTAAAAAAAGGCTGGTACAAAGTGCTCACCTTGGTTGGTCATTTCCTCCCTCCTTCTCTTATGCGGGCAGTGCAAGTAAAAGTCCTCACTCCTAAGAAAGTAAGATTATTTCCCTCCTGTGCTGTACTCTGTGGGTCATTCCTTCTCCTGTGTCTCCGTGATCGTTTTAATCTATTGATTAATCATGTATTTAGCGATTCTACCTGTCTTATACAGTTCGGCCCGCCTCCCCCAGGCACTTCACACCTGACCTAAGCCAATCACCGCACATCCTGACAACTCCGTCCGAGTCGCTCACCCCCCGCCCCGCCCCCTCAATCCCAACTGTACACGGGCAGGGGACTTATCCTTTGAAGTGACCTTGTCCCGGTTAGCATCGTTTCTGCTCAGGTGACCACGGTCGTCCTCCCACCCCCCTCCCCACCGACCTTTCTCATCCCTCAACTGTTATCCGCAAATTTTGATTACAGTAAAACTTGGATACAACGAACCCCTTCTTACAAGCTTGAAAAGTTCGTTGTAACCAAATTTTGTTAAAACCAAGTTCAGCGTTATGGGAGTGGAGGGGGCACTTCTACCCAAGGTTTACCTGAAGGAGCAGAATGCCATCTCTAACACATGTTAAGGGGTGTGATAGTACTTCTATACCCGCCTCTATTGAACCCTTAGCTGCAGTAGCGAAATGAGCGAACTAATAGGTGGCAGGGGGTGTCATAGGACATCTATACCCGCCTCTATTGAAGTTTAGCTGCAGTAGCTGAATGAGAGTTCTAAGAGGTGTCAGGGGCTGTGATAGGTCTTCTGCACCAGCGATCTATAAACTTTTGTTTTACCCTTTTTCCAACCTCAGAATGGTCAAAATCATTTCGTTATTAATAAGTTCCTGCCAATAGAAATTTGTTCTAACTATATTTTTTTACTAAAGAAATGTATAGGAGAGCTCTGTGATCAGGCACTTTTGTGTGAATAACCAAAATTCGTTATAAGGAAGTTTGTTATAACCAAGTTTCACTGTACCTCATGACATACCTATCAATCGTCTATCTATTACCTACCTCCCTAAACTTGAACCCATTAAGGGCACGCAATGAGAATACTTTGGAAGTGTGGGGGACTGAATTTTGCGCAGTGCATTTATCAGAGGGGGGCGGGAGGGTGCATGATATACTGTCTATTACTTTGATACCATTTTAACCATCTCAAGAAGTCTCAATCACTTTTCAGTTTCAAAATACTATCCCCAAAATCGGTAATTAACATTATAATACCAAAAGTACCTGTCCAGTTAAGTCTATCCCATTTGTTCAAACCAGGCTGCCATATCATGGAGATAATTGGGTTGCCATGGACGCATTTTCAGCAGAGCTATGCCAAAGGGCAAGTGAGGGAGTTTGGATTTTTGGGCACCACATAAACAACTCTAAAGTTCAGAATTCAATGTGTTCGTTCCTATTTTCTAGGTTTGTAACGTTTTTACTGTTTTTATGTTGTTTGTGTGTAGAATTTGTAGAACAATGTAGATTGCAAACGAATGGATGAATGAAGCTGAATAACTATTCTTTGAATAAAGAGTAAATGTTACTAGGGGAATGGGTTGTTCATGCTCCAAACAATATAAGGTCCAAAAAGCCCAGCCAAAATGTTTAATCATATGAATGATGTTCTTTCATATGAAATACTTTATTAATGATTTGCAGAGGAGCTGCCCTACTAGTTATCAGAGTGACATTAAATTGCTTTGGAGGCGCACAATGGCAGCCCCTACAGTTTGGCTCCTAGAGTATTGTGTACTGAATTGGTCCTAGGCCCGTGACTAGGTCCACCAAGTGACAGGAACTTAAATAATTTTTTTTTATTCTCTTTTTACCCCAACACAAATTGGGATATATGGGGGTTGTGGCAAATCAACTACGCGGACAGTGGGTGACGCTGGAAAACCCAAGATGATATTTTTTACTCTTGATTACCTTTTGGTGTTTAAGATCTAGAAATTGGCCAAGGTGCTCTAGCTTTTAACTTTTGGCTTTATTTGAACTATTAACTTTGTACAATGATATTCAACAGGAAGAGTAAAATTCCCTATGTTCCATGGAATAACACTATCCTGGAACCTCCGCCTTTAAAGGGTTAAAGATCGCACCTCCTTCCCTCTCACTTAGGGTGGTCACATAGGACTAAACATCAGAGGCATCCAATCTTGCCACCAACGGACAGTGAGTCACCCCCCCCCTTCCCGTCATCCGCTCCTTGGGTTAGAGCGGCAATCCTTTGAAGTCTGCAGTGAGATGCCCTCCCCTCCGTTTTGTTGCGGTCATGCAACAACGATCATGGGTCCCTTTGTTTCAACTTGTGGCACTTGTGATGATGTATTCGGGCAATAAAACTCAAAGCCTGCAGGGGTCTCGGCCCGGCACCTGGCTGTTATTTTATTGGCCGGTTATGTAATTCAAAATCAAAAGAGCGACAACCAGTTTAGTTGGTTCGTTAGTTTGGTCAGGCCACATTGACAACTTGTGGTCAGTGCTATATGGAAGGTCTATTTAGTTATTTCACCCTTCTACTTCTCATCTAGAACCCGCTTCTCTCTATCCGATATCCTCTCTGCACCCAGGAATCGGTAAAAGTTACCCACAATGTGTAAGTACTATTTTTCTTTTTTTCTTTTTTGCAGGGACCGGGCTTTAGGCTATTTGAACTCCCGTTTTTGGCTATATTATCTGTAGAGGCGGCGGGTAGGGGTTTGCGACCAGGTCCCAGGTCCCCAACATTTTGGGATCACTTTCTTTTTTGGTTTAGTATCGGTAATTTAATTGCCCTCCCCTTTCATCACAATGGATGGGGGCCCCCCATATCACATGTCGATTTTAAGAACTGGTCATGTCACATGTGTATAAAATTCCCAGTCCATGTCACCTCTAAGAGACAATTCCTATTTCTATTTCATGTCACTCATTTTTTCTTCATTTCACAAAGGCCCATGTGACATGTGAATCTTAGAGATGGTCATGTCGCTATCTCGACTTCATTGCTGCATACCCTTAATACATTCCATGTGTCAGAGCACCCTAGGCTAGTCAAACACTCATAAATATACATGTAATTGTGGTTTTAAGAAATGATCATGTCACATGTCCCTTAAATCCCCGTCATTAGGCCCATTTCACATGTCAACTTTAATTAATGTCCATGTCACCATGTTGAATTTGTGGTCACACTCAGGTAATAACAAGCAGTATTACATCCTCAATTTTCAGGGGCGTGGGAAGCAGTTTCAGAGTGGGTGGGTGGGATCATGGGCTTTTTTTTCAATTTTTGTCCTCCCTTTGCTTGAACTATTACATTTGATCTTTTGAGGAGTTGGCCAACAGTGACAAGTCCACCCTGTCCCCCCTGCTTTCCACGCCCATGCTTTTGGGGGGAAATGCCATCTCATGTCTAAATTCCATCCACCTATTGAATTATCCCCATCCGTACATAGATATTATATCTATTGCAGCTTCTCTCGCAGTTTCTGGATTGGGATTCATGCATGTGCAAGTAGTATGCTTGCGTCCTCATACTAACACCATTGACGGTATACAGGAGGAAATGGAACTCCTGGTTTCGGAGGGATATGGTAAGTCAATTTTTCTTTGCTATATGCAGGATCGGAGGTGTCTTATAGGGCTACTCACACCAAAAGTAAGGAACCATGGGTAATGACACCTGACCCTCATCCCCCCAAAAACTTTCTTGGTTTTAACTGGGACTTAGTTTGTGGACCCTACAGGAGGGAAATAAAAAGTACAGATTTAGGTTGTGGGGGGATTTGTAGAGGATTTGGCCAAAACACGATGTGGCCCTGACGATGTGGTCAAAGTTGGGGACTATGTGGCCAAACCCGGTGGACCATGTCTGGACTGTTTTTAAATACAATTTGCTAAAAGATAATGGATCCCCGTGGCTGACCCAATTACCTACCCTAACCCAATTTAACCCTGGGACCTTATACATAGATTGTTTTTTACAATATTCTTCGCATTTCTCACCCTATCTTTTTGGGCCAGCAGAATTTTCAACATAATTTCAACTCGTAGGCCCACACAAGAAAATTTGCAAGCCCCAACTCATCAATGTCAGTGACAGTCAATGTACTATTGAGTCTACGGTCCTAATGAGGCAGACTCACACCATTATTTTTTTTTTTTTGGGGGGGGGGCATGTGCGTACAAAAACTAGAGGGAAAGTAGTACCTTTTTCATCCTGGGGCAGGATCCGGCCGTATCCTTTAATAAGGGTGGTTTTTTTTTTGCCTATTTAGGCCAATGGGGTATATATTGCTAATAGGGGCATGAAATAACGGGCTGTGTACACAAATGATAGCCATAAATTTTTGAGTGCCCCCCCCCTGGACCATTGTTTCATGTATGTCTGATCTGAATACCTTTACTTTTGTAGGTCGGATTCCATGCCACATGCTTTCTGGAAATAGGCTGCTCCAAGTATCTAAAACGTGGGGTGAAGACAACTGGAGAAGCCTTGTCCGGCGTGCTTGGCCCCGTGTCCTTCACTGACAGTTTGCCAGATCTAACAGGCATGGCAGACTAACCCGACTTTGACCAACTACTCTGAATGATGGGGAGCTGGTATACATTCTTCCCATTTTTGTTGTAAGTTTTATGTCATTTAATTTGTGTCTTTCTTGGTTATATGTGTGAGGTCGTCTAAAATTTTGTAATAACAATGACTCGAAAATAAGAATAAATTTAAATCCCCCACCCCCACTTCAATGTCCAATACAGTACGCCTTTTATCCTTTTAGAGGGGCCTACCTACTACTGATGACTCCGAATACATGGTAAGTACAAGTCTTGTTCATTTTTCTGTAGCAGTAAAGCTTGAGGGTGTTTGTGTCATAGTGGGTCCATTTAAACTTCAACAGTATTCCTTTATATATATATATATATATATATATATATATATATATATATATATATATATATATATATATATTCCCTTTCTTAGGAATGAAATAAAAATAAACCTGTAAAAAAGGTGTTTAGAAGGTGTTGATGTTACTTTATAAACATGTTTACTCTTATAATGTGATTAGCCTTTGTGTTTAGATTTCAATTATTTTTAGGTTTTTATTAGGCTTTTAAAGTGTTTACTGTGTTTATGTTTAGGTTAGTAATTAGTGAGTGAGTGTTCAGATATAGTATCCATAGATAATGAACTTTTTAGATCATCTCAATTATTCTATTATATGTACAGTAGCCAGAGAGTACATCATACTCCCCCGGATAATCACCACATCTATTTGCCAACATAGGGAGTAACCCCTGTTTGTAGATTGCATCAGAATGGCTGAATGTAGAAAGCATTGTCTATTCTTGGACTACAGAGTAAAGGTGTCTATGGAAAGAATGGCTCATAGATCAAATTGTTCCAATCAATATATATTTTAAATGACCAATCCAAAATGTTCAATTGGAACATTTATGTCCTTTCATATGGAATTCCTGCCTATTTACAACAGATTTTTGGCATATTTTTGACAAGAAGAGGTCCTTTTTCTACACTGTATTTATCTAACTGAAGCGTTTTCTTGTCCACAGAACCTGCACATGAACCTGCTCCAGTGTCCTGGGACGAACCGGTTGCTGTTGTATTCTACGGGGCCACCTTTCCTCCTGTCCAGCAAACATTCACCTGATATTTCCTTATGGAGGTATGTGCTTTGACTATTTATTTTGTCCCTGTTCATCATTCTTGGAACTTAGGAATTCACATTTAGTCCACTCATTCTAGTCATATACCCACCACCAGAATAACACATTAACTCTTCTTTTACCGGACGCGCATTTTTGCGAGTAAATCGCCGATTTTTGGCCGATTTTTGACACCCTGTCTCTCCCTCAGATATGGATGGAATCTCACCATTTTTTCAGGGATTGCCCTTTGGCATGGGGCCCCTAAGTAGTTAAAACCATTAGTCTCTACTCCTCTTTCCTGAGATATCGTGAACTTCTAAAGATGGTTGAAAATTGAGAAAGGTTTGGGCTGATTTTAATGAGTATTTATGGCAAAATATTATGAAAAAGGTAAAATAATTTCATTTTTTCCATGAAAACCTACTTTAAGAAGTTTTTCATGAAGAAAATGATAATACCAACGGTTTTGGTGTATTTTGGTGGATTCCTGACCAAATTATTGGTTACTATGGCAACAAACATACTAAAAATAGCAATTTTTCATAGATTCGGTTGTCATGGTAACCAAATGGAACAGGTATCATGTGACCATGTATTTCAAAAATTCTAAAAATATTCAACAATATCTACCATGTGCCTTTTAATTCATGTCAATTGATATAGGGAGTCCTAAGATATCATCATTTGAAGTTTTATGAAATCATCATTTTGCAGGAGAGATATGCTATGTTATTCCCATCCTATCTCCCTTATCAGAGGAGATACAGACAATTAGGATTCCAATTATTTTTGTCCATATGCTTACCTTGGATACTCATTACTTAGCTTCTAGTAGGAATATCAATACAATTCAAACAGTATTTGAAAGATAATGACTTCTCCTAGAGGCCGATTTTAAGCCAAAAACAATTTGGTAGAAGAAGAGTTAAAAAGTAGAAAATTCTGATTAATCGAGAGGTATCTGATTATCAAAATTTCACTTTAACTTAGATATCCAATGAAACATGTCTAAATTGCTAACAAGTGTTGTTTGAATTCACTTTTTGGGTAATTTTGGATTGCATTATAGGCGTTTTACAGTAGAAATGTGTGGAGGGCAACCATTTTTCTTTTGCAAAATATGGTAGGGCAAAAAAAAAAAAGTTTGTTTCTGGTCACCCGACCGTGCTCAGCTCAAAGGGGCCGACCTCAGAAATTTGTTTTCAAAATTTTCCCAATTTTTGAACATTTTTTTTTTTCAAAATTTTCAAAGACTCACTTCTGAAATTGTTATTTCACATATATGGACACATTTCCCCATGGATTCCCATATGCCAAGCAGGAAATCAATGTTTATAACAATCATCAGTGCAAAAAACTGCAATATTTGACTATGTGACACCTTGGATACAGAAAAAAAAATCAAAAAAAAAAATCCAACCTACCGACCTCAACCTTTTAGACCATGTTACCGGAAACACACCTTTTTTTTAGGCCTGGGTTGGACCCATTTTCACCATCGAATGTTTGGACCTATCGGGTCTTTGGAATCATGGTATTGCAGTATCATGCATAGTATTTACCCCTTTTTCTTCTTCACTATTTCAGACTGTTGTCAAATTTGTTCGCTCCCTGAATGGTTCACAGAAGAAATTTCATCTGTCCTTCTACGACCAGCCTTTCTTCTCACACATGATCAGGGGTGATGTCCTTATTGGCTGTGCAATTCCATTTGACTGCTCTGTCCATGTTCAATGGATTGTGCCGGCGGTAAGTGTGGTTTACATTTTATGTGTTTTCCTACACTTTCAAAGATTGACATTAACTATATATACCAAGGCCCAATTATTTTCGTGGACAAATTTTAGTCTCTTCATTTTAGAGTCCTGTTTCTTTTTGTTGTATAATAGTTTGTTTATTCATTATCATATTAAAATTTGTAGACTGTCCCCATCCCAAATACGCTGACGGCTGATAAGTTCATTGGGAGATGTCATTTCCGTGGGGAATATGACATCGACGGCCCTGCTGAAGGTTCCCCTTCACAAAAATATCAAGTTCGCTCTTGGCTGAGGCGCTACGTCCATGACTGTGAGGGTAGGTACATGTTCTCTGGCCATATATCCACTTCAAACCAATGAGTCTCATACAACTTTTTCTTCATTTTTTTAATAACATTTTGAGCTTCCATTTGGCTATATCTTTTTTTTTGCAAAATGAGCATTTGTGAGCTTCACCCCTCCCTTGATGACGCTTGCGCATATGGCATCAAAGCTAATGACATTTGTATTTCTTTTCTTCGTTTGGGTTGCAGCCTATCTCTCTTTCTGTCCTCCTCACTGCCATCACCAATGTTCCAGTTCTACTCATGGATCCCGAGGGTGATGAAGACAGGTTCTATGTGACCACAGTGTACTGCGATGGATTGCTACTTGATGATGCTCGTAGTCTTGCCGTCCTCACCATGTTCGACACCAACCTTGCTCTAATGACAGTTATGGTACCGTGTCTCACTTATGCTACGTTTGCTTCCAGGACCACACTGGCCATTAGAAACATGGTGGAACTGTATGCACCTGAAATGTAAGTTGTTCTCTCTTGTGAACCCTTCATGTGTATCTACAGTCAAGCTGGCATGGTCCTCCTATCTGGAAAGTGTGCTGGCCTATACCTAGGCCAGGCCTTGCTAAGTCATTGAATGACTAAATCTATGAACACTTTTCTAATTGTTGATGAATAACATGCTAATTCTAAACTTATGCCTTCCCATAATGTAGATGTATCTTTCTATTTTATTCTTCTACTCTCATCTCATGTACTTAAGGAAATAAACTGCTCAAAGAAAGAGTTGGCGGTTTTCTTATTTCATTTATTCAAGTCCTAGCACAGTCACACCGCGTTCTGTATTACAAAAACAGTATTACTGTCAACGCCATTCATATCCCACTAGGGCACCCTTTTCCCCTAGAGTGGCAGCATACAGATCACAACACCCATAGAACTTTATGGGATGAATACTTTAAACATTATGTTATTACCACCGCTACAGTCAATGAATGTTATACTTTTTCTCATGTTAATGTTTCTGCCAAAACTGATATAACACACACCAAAACAGTAGTGGTACCAAATTAATGCTGACTCATAGGTGAACCTGATGGATATAGGGGGAACCTACATGTATATGGCCATCCACAGTCTTCTTTACTTGTTGATAAATCAGAAGTTTATTTTTTTTAATTTTTTTAAAAAAGTCAACATTGTGTCTTTCCACTGGTCATTGTTTCACAGGGCTATAATGCAATGTATACATACAAATGTTCCCGGATATTCCTTTTAATCATGATCATACTATAAGACTAGTTCACCCATGGCCTGCCATCGTGCATAAGGTTCTGGGGTGGGGCTCTACTCCACCATCCTGTACAGCATCGCCATACCTCTCAGGAACATAATGGTTTTTGCACAGTTCAGGTCTTCAGTGCGATCTTCGAAGTGGTCCCTGTACTGATTCCAGAGGGCAGAGATTGTTTCAGTGAGCCACATTCGTCCTTGGGTTTTCCTTGACACCTCATGACTTTGTCCGCACATTGCCAAGCCCATGTCTGTTTCTTGATTGGCATTTTGTTCACAGAGTCTGATGATGAACTTCCACAGAGTTGGCTTGTTTTTTCCTATCAGTGTCCTCAGGCCATTATGCCAGCCCTCTACGGAGTTGTTGCTCTTGGGCAGATTGTCGGACACTCGATTGCTGACCGACCAGAACTCTCTTTTGTAGACTTCATCTTCGACATTTGAGCCTACAAGCAGAAAAAATTGGGAGGTGTTGTCAACCTATTTATACATCATCAAGGCCACCTGGTGCCAAAGCACAGAACCACAATGTCTACAGCAGTACTTGCAGTAATCCTGCATCTACAGCAAAACACTTAGTAACTGAACAGTGGGTGTTGCTGTATTTGGGGCTACAGCAAATATATGAGAGTATATCTACAGCAACACTTGCTGTAATCTTGTATTTACAGCAACAAAGTTGATACTTATACAGCAAAACTTGCTGTATTTTAGATTACAGTAACTTCTACTGTATGATCACTGCAAAATTTGCTGTATATGTACATTAACTTTTTTCAGTGTACAAAATCTACCCTCTATAAAAAGGTGACAAAATGTGGGTGTCTTAAATTGCAGAATAAGATTGCTTTTTTTTCTATTTATCTAAATATTAGTGAAAAAGCTTATAGTTTACTTACCGGTGTAGTACTTCTTGAAGTAGAGGAGTGTATCTTTCAAAGCTGGTAGGTAGCCATTGGCCCGGATGTGTTCTGCTGCAAACTTGAATACCATCCTTATTCTGTCTGTGAAGATAAAAGAAGGGTGTTGTTCTGTGTATTTCTGGGTGGATGAAGTCTATTTCTTCAAATATTTCCTTTATGGTCACTTCAAGGAATGAGTAGGCACTTAGTGTGGGCCATACAGAAGTTGATGTTAGCCTTATGTATTCCATTTGTAGTTATATCATGTGATAATGTAATATTTATGTAGTATCACGTAGTATCATGAATTTATTCTGTCCTGTTTATGTACACTGCAAAAACGGTGTTTAGGTTTTAAACATATTTAGGTCTAAACACACTTAACACCTAACATATAGGTCAGTTAGGTGTCTCATTGACTACACATTTAGGAAATGAACACTTTTCTTCTGAAAATGTTAAATTAGGACAAGTCACCTACGTGGTGGTAGAAAGGCTAGGGCTGGGATGATGCGCGCCTCTATTGCAAACTCACCGTCTTCTTGGTACAGAGTCTTGGCCCCTTCTGTTGTTTGCAGTTTCCTCCATACACTCTGGCACAAGTGGAAGTAGCAGGCTTTTATAATAACATTTGGAAACTCATTCTTGGCTGCCTTCTGCAATGTGAAAACAAGTAAAAGATAAATAAAACGTAAATGTGCTGAAAATATCAATGTGTGTGCAAATTCATCCCATAATCATACATGCATATGGCGGATAGTTTTGGGTTTGTAATAACCAAAAAAATGTTTGAGTTAAGGGGCCAAGGAGAAAAACATTTTCATTGACTGTCCAGAGGCCTGGCGAATTTTTCAAACATAAATGGCTACTTTTAGCCTGAGTTCTACGATGTGAAGAAAGAAATTTCTTTTAGCCATCAAGAACAAATAATATTTACCTCTACTGCCGTCTCAAAGTCGATCAGGATGCTCCGTGGATTAAGGGGTGCTTTGCTCTTTAACTTGGCGAAGACTCTTTCATATGCCACTTGAGACTTTGATGACATCAGGACGTAGACACAGGGTACGGTGATTGCATCCACTTTGGCATGTATGGCGTAGAGTTGGTAGTATGGTTTTGGGGTAACCTTGAAGGTACCGTCCATAAACCATTCACGAAAGTTTGACAAGCAGTTCATGCCCTCTTCTGTTGCTGTCAGACAAAGGAAAATGTATATGACTAATTGGCATTATTGAAATCGACCTTGTGTAAAATGAATTTTTTTTGCCAGTAAAACCAATCAATCAATCAAATATATATATATATATATATATATATATATTGTGGCGTAGACCGAGGGGTCGGGGGTGGTGGCGGAGATGTCCTGTTGCGGAGGCAGGGGAACCACCGACCCCGGAGTCATGTCAGATGTTCTCGTATTACCATATATGTATGTCGGTGTAGACCGAGGGGTCGGGGGCGATGCCGAAACCGTCCTGGTACGGGGGCGGAGGAGCCGCCGACCTCGGAGTCACACCAAAACGTTCTATTTACCTGCGTTCGGAGGAGGGTTCCTCCGATGCTGGATCTCTGTCGGAGACGCCAGCGTTGGAGGGATGGGAAGCGTATAAATAGGAGGGGATCGACACCTTGAGTCAGTCTGGATCCACGGGTGCTGGTGTCTACATCTTCAGGCTTCCCCTCCATAGGCTAGGAGTTACACAAGGATACTTAGCTGGTGTGGCAGAGAATGCCAGGCAATAAAGTGTCATTAATAACAAGAGGCTGAGTTGTGTGATACTTCCGCAGTTCAATAGTGGACCCCGATAAAAACGCTACATTGGTGACAGCGGTGTTTTTCTACGGACCAACACTGATAAGAGGAAGGATAAGATGGCGGAAGCAGCACCGATTCCAGACTGGGAGGCGGAGACAGGAGATGGCCGCGAGGAGCGAGGAACACTGCTAGAAGTGGTGGACGAGGATATCACGATCCGGAGACCTGGACTGGAGAGACCAGCAGAGGAGGCCCCCGAACGACAGGCAGAGCCGTTGGAGCGGGAGCAGTTGGAGGAAGGCCCGGGAGTGGAAGGAGATAGCGGGAAGAGAAGGGAGCTGGAAAGGCGGGGAGGGGCCGACGGAGAGGGTAGCTCCAAAAGAAAGCCCGTGGTTAAACCTACAAGGTACGATGGAACAACGGACCTGGAGGACTACTTGAACCATTTCGATCTGTGCGTCAAGGTAAATAGGTGGTCGGAGGCAGAAGCAGGAATGTTTTTGGGCCTGAGTCTGACGGGGGCTGCAAGACGACTCCTCACGGGGCAGAAACCGGCCACCGCCGACGGGTACAGGGACCTGAGGAAGGCTCTAGTGGAGCGGTTCAAACCTACAAACCAGGAGGCGACATATAAGGCGTTCCTGAGAACGAGAGTGCAGAAGACAGGAGAAGGGCTCCAGGAGCTGCAGGAGGACCTCATGAAATACACCCGCCTGGCGTACCCCGAGGCGGATGCCCGGACGACGGACACTCTGGCTCTAGATAGGTTTTTATTGTGTCTGGAGAACCCGCTGCGGCAGTGGGTGTATCAGTTCCAACCCAAGGATCTGCAGGCAGCGGTAATGACGGCGGTGGGGGCGGAGGCATACCTAAAGGTGGAACAGGAGACGCGGCAACGGGTGCGGTCTGCTGACGCCTCAGTAAAGGAACATCTTCAGGCTAACAACGATAAGATAAACCAAGTAGCGGAGATGCTAACGACCCTCATGAAGAGGTCGGAGGGATCGGCCGCCGGAGGGGGAGACAAAAAAAAGAGGAGCACGGCCTGCTACGGGTGCGGCCAGGAGGGCCACTTTAGGAGGGACTGCCCGGTGGCGAAAGGAACAAAACCTGGAGAGAGAGCAGTTACGGGAGAGGAAACGCGGCCGGCGGGAAACTAGAACCGACCTATACGCGAGGCCAAGTACAGGTTTGGGGGAATGGGCCTAGAAACGTGATACAAGGAAGGAGAGAACGTGGGGGAGGCGGAGTAATAGTGACAGGGACCCTGGCGGGGGCACCAGTGCAACTATTAGTCGACACAGGGGCCTCTCTTAACTTACTCTCACAGCGGTGGTGGGAACAGCACCGGGGTAGGAGGACCTTGGCAGCAACAACGGTGAAGGTTTTCTCTGTGGAGGGCCGGCCGATGACTTTGATGGGAGAAATGAGAGCGGAGCTGCACTTGTGTCGCTTACTACAAAGCCACCTTTGTAGTAAGCGACACAAGCACGGAAGGGATCCTAGGGGCAGCGTTCTTGAGGGAAAATAACCTCATAGTGGACGTGGCGAAGGGACGGTTTGTATGGACGGAGGTGGAGGAAGTCTGCAGAATAGTCAGTGTGTGCTCGGCGGTCCTGGGGTCGGGGGAAGAGACATTCGTGGAAGGAACAATCACAGGCCCCTGGGAGACCGGAGGGGACGGTATTATAGAGGGCCTGGCAGGGCACAAAGGGGAACCAGACTTCTTGGTGGGGAGAGGACTGATACCACCGGAAGGCAGGGAAGCCTGGGTCAGGGTTCTCAACCCCGGGAGGGAACCAGTCATCATATACCGGGATATGACACTGGGGGCGATACAACCAGTGGAGGCTGGAACGGGGTCCTCGGAGGCAGAGGCAGGCGGAGGCAGCTGGTTTCGGAGAACGGAGGGCGTGGACCATAAGGCACTCATCACGGAGCTGGTGGCAGGCTCAGAAGCGCACCGACGGAAGGAGTTGGGCCGACTGTTGGAAGAATACATCGATGCCTTCCAATGCCATAAGGAAGACAAAGGGCACACAAGCCTTGCGCAACACCGAATCGATATGGGACACCACCCCCCCATCAAACAGCCACCGCGGCGGCTAGCTCCCCACAGAAGAGAGACGGTGGAGGAGGAAGTAGATAAGATGCTGGAAGCGGGGGTCATCGAGGCGTCAGTGAGCCCGTGGGCATCGCCGGTGGTCCTAGTAAAAAAAAAAAGATGGAACCACACGTTTCTGCGTAGATTATCGCCGGCTCAACAAGGCAACCGTTAAGGATGCCTACCCCCTTCCCCGGGTGGAGGACTGTTTAGACACCATGGCGGGGGCCACCTGGTTTTCGTCGTTGGATCTGGCGAGCGGCTACTGGCAGCTCGATATAGCGGAGGAGGATAAGGAAAAGACGGCGTTTACCACGCATAAGGGCCTGTATCAATTTATCCGAATGCCCTTTGGGCTGTGTAACGCACTGGGGACGTTCGAGAGGGTCATGGAGGTGGCAATGAGAGGACTACAGTGGAGAACGTGTCTGGTATATCTCGACGACATTGTGGTTTTCTCCGCCACCTTTGAGGAGCACCTGGTGCGCTTGGGGGAAGTATTGGACCGATTGAGGACAGCGGGGTTGAAGGTGAAGCCATCAAAGTGCCAGTTAGCGAGGCGGAGAGTCTTGTTCCTGGGTCACCAGGTGAGTCAGGAGGGGGTGGAAACGGACCCGTCCAAAATTGAGGCCGTGCAGTCCTGGCCTACGCCGGAGAGCGTTATGGAGGTGAGGAACTTCTTAGGCTTGGCGGGGTACTATAGGACGTTCGTATCTGATTTTTCTACGGTGGCCAAGCCGCTGAGCTCATTGGCGGAGAAGGGGACAGCGTTCAAGTGGACGGGGGAATGCGAAGCGGCATTCCAGGAGCTCAAAAAGAGACTAACGGAGGCGCCCATCCTTGCATTCCCCCGAGCAGAAGGGGCCCTGGTAATGGACACCGACGCCAGCGATACAGGACTGGGGGCGGTACTGGCCCAGGACCAAGACGGAGTGGAGAGGGTTCTGGCCTACGGGAGCCGAACCCTGGGAAAGGCGGAGAGGAACTATTGCGTTACACGAAGGGAGCTCCTTGCAATAGTGTTCGGGCTTAGGAAATTCAGGCATTACTTGGTGGGCCGTCCAGTCAGAGTGAGGACCGACCATGTCTCTCTCCGTTGGTTACTGGATTTCAAGGAGCCGGAGATAATAGGGACCTACGACATCCAGATCCAGCACAGACCAGGACGGCTGCATGGGAATGCAGATGGACTCTGCAGAACTCCGTGTAGACAATGTGGGAGGGAGGATGAGGCGGAGCAGACACTCCACTGTCGTGTTTTCACACGGGCACAGAGCCAAAGCCTCGCAGGGAGAAATGAAAACCCAACCACGCTACCCGTGAGACCCCCAGGGCGAGAGTGGGCGGTACTCCAGGCGGAGGACCCGCTCCTCCGAAGGGTAAAGCGCTGGGTGAAAGGGACGGAGACCCCGGGGGAAGAAGAGAGGAGGGACTGGGACTACGAAAGGAAGGCATGGCACTCTCAGGCAACCAGTATGTCCGTGGAGAAGGGGGTCTTGGGTCGGTGGGGGATGGCGGAGGCAGGAAAGAAACACTTCCAAATCGCCGTACCAACGGAGGAGCGGAGGACGGTGTTACGAGAGGTGCACGGAGAACCACTGGCCAACCACCTGGGACGTAATAAAACCATCAGGCGCCTACAGGGCGGGTACTACTGGCCGGACTTCCGGAGGGACGTGACACTATGTATCAGGAGAAAGGCAGGCCCTCCCCCGCACAGAGCACGGATGGGACATGTAGGGGCAGGACTCCCACTGCAAAGGATGGCCATGGATGTGATGGGGCCACTCCCCATGACATCAGCAGGGAATCAGTTTATCCTGGTGGTGGCCGACTACTTCACCAAGTGGACGGAGGCCTATGCCCTCCCCAACCAAGAGGCGCCCACCATCGCCAGGAAGTTTGTGGAGGAGTTAGTCTGTCGCATCGGGGAACCGGTGGAAATACACACCGACCAAGGGAAAAACTTCCAATCGGGATTGTTCCGGGAAGTGGTGGCCCTGCTGGGAGTAAAACAAACCAGAACATGTGCTTTCCGACCGCAAAGCGACGGGATGGTGGAGAGGGCGAACCGCACGATTGAGATGCTCCTGGCGACGGTGGTGGCGGAGACGCAGAGGGACTGGGATCGGCAGCTGCCGTTCGTAATGGCGGCCTATAGATCATCAGTCCACTCGTCAACGGGGGTGTCCCCCAATGCAATGATGTTGGGGAGGGAGACAGCCGTACCCCTGGACCTGATCTACCGATTGGAGAATGGTGCAAGGGCCGGCGTGGGATATGTGGCTGAACTACAGGAAGGCATGAGCCGGGCCTACAAGACAGCGCGAGCCAATCTGGGGCGGGCGGTGGAGAGGCAACGGAGAAACTATGACGCGAGGGCTGAGGAGGGCACTTTTGACGTCGGGGGAAGAGTATTCTACTACCACCCGTGGAGGAAGAAAGGGTTGACTCCTAAGCTGCAGAGCTACTGGACGGGACCGTGGGAGATAATGGCTAGAATCGGTGAAGCGGTATATAAAATAAAAAAGGGAAGGTCACCAAGTTGGTGCACTATGACGCCCTCAAGAAGGTTCCCCTAGGGCCCCTCCACGGGGGCCAGGACTCATCGGAGGAGGAGGAGCCGAGTCTGCGGGGGCGGTAAGAGCGGTCATCCGGGACTTGAAGAGAGGTGCTCCCAGGGACAGCCGGGCGGAGGCGGAGGCGGCGTCTACTCCCAAAGCATGCAAGATGGCGATGGATACTAGTTCATGGTATGAGGAGTGGTTGGAGGGAGAGAGGAAGACAGCCAGATGGGGAGCTATGGCTCACTGGAGGGGCGAATGCCCCGAGGACGAGCCCCCACTTGACGAGGAATACATCTCTCCCCTGGAGGAGGCCGATGAAGGGACGTGCGAAGCGGAGAGAGTTGCTCTCCGGGCCCGGAACGACGTAAAAAGGGCAGAATGGAGGAGAAGACGCGAAGATCCGGAGAGGAAGGCCATACTGGGGCGGCATGCGGAACGATGGCGGGTGTACGAGATGCTGGAGGAAGCGGAGCACGAGAATGCCACCAATGAGGAAAAGGAGGCACGGAGGAGAGTACGCCGTGACCTCAGGGGCCCAAGGGCTCCCGAGGCAGCAAATATGGCGGATCGGAGAGCGTCACGGGACGCGATGGTGGCGCCGCCGAGTGGGCAAGGGAGGAAAACCCCGCCGAAAACAGAAACACCAAGGGAGGTGGCGCCCCCGAGCGGGGATAAAGTCCCGCCTAAAGCGGCGTTGCTAGGCAACGGAGTGGATGCGGAGGACGGAGGCGGGAAGAGAGCAAGGACAATAACGGTCATGTTCGGCGCGATGGGCGACGACAGACGACGGGTGGTTCTCTCTGACGGTGAAAAGGAGGACTCCAGAGGAGGAGGACGACTGAGCTCCACGGTGGTGGAGGTGAGGAAGCAAGAAAACGGCCAGGGGAGGCGACGGAGTAGAGAGGGCCGGCGAAAAGAGAGAGGGAGGCGCTCCCCACCCCACTCTTCCTCTAGCAGGTCGTTGAGTGGCTCCCAAGCCCCCCAGGGGAGTGCACGGACGGAGGGGAGCAGGAGGGGGAGGTCACCCCAGGAGAGCCAGTGGGACGGTGGAGACCGTGGGAACGGGAGGCGACAACATTCCAAGTCCCACGGCCGTGCTTACGGAGGCAGGAAACACTGGGGAAAGCGTGGGAAAGGCGCGGAACCACGCCGAGAGGGATGGGGGAATCCCACCAAAGCGGAGGGAGGAGGACTGCGGCCGCTGATTGGTCAGGAGGAGAGAAGGGGAGGGGCCAGGATGGCGGAGGCGGGCGGAGGCCGGGAATATAAAGATGGAGCGAACTCTATTAATCTCACAAAACCCACCGCAGAGTGGCCGAAGACGATCATCATGAGAAGACAGCACACCATCGAGGGCAAGCCCGTAAAGACAGTGCTAGTTGACGGGGAATGGATTCCGAAGTTCCTGTGTGACCAGTGCAGGGTGAAGGCGGACGGAAGAGTCTGGTACTTTGCGAGGAAAGATGGGATGACGAGACATCTGAAAAGGCATGAAAATTATCAGGACGGCTACAGGTGCCCGGAGGCCGGGTGCCTGTACATGGTGGCACAGGACCGGGGCGATGACATGCAGCGCCATGTGGGGCGCCGCCACCCGGAGAGGGGTCCATGGGTACAACCCGAGGAAACCATGTCCCTACCCCTGGGGCTTCCGAAGGCCAAAGCGGAGAAGATCTTGGCAGAGGAGGATAGAAAAAAACAACAGAGAAAGCAGCGGAGGCGGCGGGGACATCGCCCTCCGGGCCGAAGGGGAGGAAGGCGGAGCAGCCACAGCCACAGCCCAGCACTTCAACGGCCGGGCCTGACCAGCAGCCCAGCACCTCGTCTTGTCGGCAGCCCAGCATGTGGACGGCCGGGGGGGGCGACCACCCCGGCTTCCACCACGTCGTCCCTGGTGTCTCCGGGCATCGGGATAGGGGAGGAGGAGGTGGAAGAAGGACTCCTGGAGGCCTCCAAGTTCTTGGAGGAACTGGCAGGTCTGTGGACCCCACCCCAGGCAGTCCCGGAGGGAGTAGTCACCCGGAGTGGCTCCGGGGGAAAGGGCCTGAAAAGGAAGGAGCGGGAGGAGGCGGAGGCCCTCCCAGGGAAGAAAGCACGGCGGTCCCCCCGGAAGCCGGCAGAGGAACCGGCGGTGGCACCGGAGAAAAAGGAAGGGGGAGTGGAGGACAGTGGAGGAGAGGAAAAGGGTAGCCCGCGTAGCTGTGCGCTGAGTTTACCCCCGGGGGGGCACTTCAATTTTTTTTGATACGGGTGTGTGGCTGAACCCACGACAACCCTTACCCTTGCTAGGGCACTCGTTCGCGGGGTTTTTCTTCGAAAAGCCTACCCTTGCTAGGGCACTTTTGACTCAATAATCCTAGATTTATCTCAAAATGTCTTAAATTTACACTGATTGGGGAGATGAATGAATTTGGTTCATGCTATTTTTATAAAAAAAAAAAAAAAACTGTGCTGATCTCAAGGAAAATTCCGAAATTTCCCGCTTAATCGGCGTATTTTGCTGAAAGTTGACCCTTGCTAGGGACATTTGTGGCTGAAACAGGAGGCTTGCTAGGGACTTTTCCTTGAAAAAGTACCCTTGCCAGCCGCACATATGTGTATACATTACATAGAGAGTGCCCCCCCGGGGTTTACCCCTATATACTACTGACATGAACCAAGTCCTCAACCCTCCTCTAGGGTCGTCGCTTTCCACAGAATCCATGTGTAGACACATCGCCTATTAGTAACAAAATTTCTCAGGAAAAAAATATGAGATAATATGGGTTCACGGGTTTCCTTTAAATTGGCAATGGACATATTACCTCCTGTCTATATATATAGGGTCGTCATTTCCCTCAGAACCTATGTAGGCCTATAGGTACGGTATCTCCTCATATCAGTAGCAAAACTTTCCAGAAATGTGAGATAAGGGTTCAAGGGTTTCCTGTGCAGTATGATAACTCGGCCAGTAAACTCGTCAATGATGCTGCATTCATGCATCATGTCGACATAAGGGCATGGATGTTACCTTTAAATGCAGGAGTATAAAACTGACTAGTGTTTAAGCATTGAACTGTCTGCGTCCAGATGTCATGGATATTATTTTTTGGTAAGTCCCCTTTTTCGGCTTGGGGGGGGGGGCAACTTAATGATAATATTAAAGCCATAGAGGTTCCCATCGGGGATATTCATAAATTGTTCCATTTGAACAGAGCTATATAGGATGTAAATAGGATGGATTTTTCAACAAATTGGGAGTTTGATGTCTTTTCACCAAAGTATAGAAAGTTTAATGGAATCATGGCCGTTTAAATGGAGTGAGTGAGTGAGTAATAGATGTTTAACGCCATTTCGACAGCTAAGGTCATATTCATGGCGAGAACTAAATTACACAATTTCACAGAGGAATGTGTCGGTGCCCACGCATATGTGCACCACACACATCCTGAGGGGATAGGAAAGAGGAGAAATAGACCCTTTTAAGTGGGCTAGGGAAGCCCCCCGTTTAAATGGATCTTAGATGTGTAAAGAAATGGGTGTAAGGGTCTAATGCCTCACCCATACTCTGAAGGCCGTTTCACAGCGTTTGATTATACCAAACGTTCGTATTGCAAAATAAGGCAACAACAAAAAGATCAGTTTACAGTCACCCTCAGCAAAACACGGCCGACCTCAGATTTTTTTTTTTATAAAGAATTCTTTACGATTTTTAAAAAATTTTGTCGTAAATCTTTTATCAAAATTTTACTATATTTTTAATAATTCTAATGGCGAAGTAGAGGGTGGGAGTTTCTTTTTCATAATCCCGGAAATCAACTATTGATACCACTATTGAAAATCCAATCGATTCAATATTATGTATGCCTTATTACTACTACTACCAAGGAGACTGAGAAAAATGGTATTCTGATGTTTGATTTTATCTCAAAAACTCACCATAGAAAAAACATGAAATTTATTACATTCTCATGATGAGTGAGTAAGTAATAGCGGTTTAACGCCATTTCGACAGCTAAGGTCATATTCATGGCGAGAACTACATTACACAATTTCAGAGGAATGTGTCAGTGCACCACACACATCCCGAGGGGATAGGAAAGAGGAGATATAGACCTTTTTAAGTGGGCTAGGAAAGCCCTTCTCATGATGAACTCTCCTAACTTCTGACTTGAAATCAACTACCAACCTGCAGAAACAAAAAAAAAATCGATTTAATGTATAGACAAATTGGACACCTCTTGCAATCCTCTTTTTCTATACCTTTGTCTTCAAACTTATAAAACTCCTGTGTCCCAAAAATGTTTGTCTAGATTCTATTCATAGTGTCTTTGCTATTCAGCTCGAACCTTTTCGCCGAAACCCCAATGTAAAGAATGGGGGAGGGGGGACTGCTACATCAGGACATGGCCCCTATAAAAGGGAAAGAATCGACCTACGCGGTACCTACCTCAACTATTTTTGGCCATGTTACTAGAACCATGCAAAACATTTTGCCTAAGATCCGTCTTTAACCAGCTGCCCTATACCCTCCTCCGTATTTAAAGTACACAGTCTAGCTGTGCTCACTCAAAAAGTTTGGATTTCAACCCCCATTTTGGAGGCATCAAGGGGAAATGGGATACAAAAAAGCAGCTTTGGAGGTTGTGTGATATCTATAGTATTGTAAAGGAACAACCCGGGGATGCAAATCTTTCTGTCTGAGACATGTTTGTAACTGACGTTTTAAATGGCAGGCATAATCCTCTTAAATCATAAAAAGTCAAGACTTAAAGCTTTTTTTAAAAGAAATCATTTATTTCCTTGAAACCACTCAAAATAAAATTTAAAAGATCCCTAAAAGGTAGGGGGGGGGGAGATATGGGGGAACAGATTGAAGTCTGTACTCTGCTTTCATTCCGCCTCAGATAGACCTCCCCCCATGAAAAAGACCCCAAAAAATATACCTTGCCTCCCTCCCGATAGTATATTCAAATACTATTATAAATTTCCCAAGTACAGCCACATGGGAACATCCTAGAACCCGCACGGGATAATGGAATACCCATAACCCAAGCAAAAGGGTGTATGTTTGGAGAATGTACCTGGCCCTCCGCGGAGACGAATGTTGATGCCATCGCGGTTCCTGGGGTGCCTGGCCAAACAGGGGTTCAGGGGCAGAGCCCCCGATCAAGGATATATGCCAGATCTCATCTGAGTGAGTGAGTGAGTGAGTAATAGATGTTTAACGCCATTTCGACAGCTAAGGTCATATTCATGGCGAGAACTACATTACACAATTTCACAGGGGAATGTGTCAGTGCCCACGCATATGTGCACCACACACATCCCGAGGGGATAGGAAAGAGAAGAAATAGACCCTTTTAAGTGGGCTAGGGAGGCCCGGAGATCTCATCTGAATTTGAATTACATTCAGATGAGATCATCTGAAACTTATGGAAACTTAAATGGAAGATTATCATTCAGATGAGATCTCATCTGAAAACAGTCTCCAGTGTGACATCATTCTACTTCCGGCCGACACAAATCCCCAGAAGAGACCCAGATGCCTAACCCAACCCTAGATTTGAAAATACTTGCAACCTCCTCATCCTCATCTGTAAATACTTCATCAGTGTGTATAGCCTGTAAACAGTCTGCCCATTTTTTGCAGCTTATAGTTCCATACTGTGGGGGTGTGGATGGGGGGTCCCCCATGTCACATGTCAATTTTAAGAAATGGTTATGTCACATGTCACTTAAATCCCCATGTCCCATGTCACCTCTAAGAACCTCTCATGTCACATGTCGATTTTAAGAAATGGTTATGTCACATGTCACTTAAATCCCCATGTCAAATGTCACCTCTAAGAACCTCTCATGTCACATGTCAATTTTAAGAAATTGCCATGTCACCATGTCAAATTTAGTGGTCCACACCCATATACTGTACTTGCTTAATATTGGCTCGTCCAAGTAACTATCCAGACACAATATTTATCTCAATGAATCTCATTGAAGACCAATAATAATTTAAAAAAAAACTGTTAAAATTGGCATATCCGCAAAAAAGGCCGATTTTAAACTTCTGTCAGACTGAAAGCCTGTCAAACTATCCAACAGATGGTACTGTGGTGAGCAGGGGTGTCAAGGGCCACCCATTTTGAGGCACTAGGGGCCTGTAGTGATTGAAACAATATATGCATACCAAAAGGGATGAGCATTTACAAACTATTTGAAAGAAATGTTTCCACAAATTTGCAAATCTGATAAATCTGTCTTTTTGACGGACATGCCTACTTTGATATAGATAGACAGAGATACCCTGTCCCGGTCTTCCTAAGGGAGTGGTCATTTATTATCAACAGGGGGGGGGGTGGTGGGTTTGAGGGGGGGGCGTAAAAAATTCTGACCCCTCTCGAGGGGGGGGCTAAAAAAATTTTGACCCCTCTTGAGGGGGGGCTAAAAAAATTTACCCTCTTTTTAGCAAAAAAGCCCGCGCGCTACTATAGATCAAAGAGGGGGCGCGAAAACTCTCCGCGCCTCCGGCGCGGGGGGGGGGCGCAAATTTTTTTTACTGCCGTTGAGGGGGGGGCGTAAAAAATTTTCACGCGTCCGCGCGAAAACCCACCACCCCCCCCCTGTTGATAAATAATGACCACTCCCTAACGTCATATGGACAGAGATACCCTGTCCCGGTCTTCCTATAAACGTCATATGGGACAGGGTGCACTGATACGGCTGGAGTGGACTTGGGAACGGCAGACGGGTGTGGAATCCCCACACTAGATAGAGAGTGATCTCAGTGAAACATCATACAATATGCTGGCAAAATGTGGGGTTTTACAGTAGCTACGTGTCCTAGATGTGCATTCAATTGTGGAAACTGGGGAGGTCACGCACCTTATCACAAGACTACATCGTTTATGGATATGACATAACGGTAATGTATTGTAAAGTAAGCAAACCATATTGTACACAATGTCAGCAGCTGCTCGATCACATCCACGGGCAAAGACTGAGTGGATGTGTTATCACATGCTTATTGACATGGACAGAACTTATAGGACGGGTCAACTTCCGTGTCAGTGGTATGTATGAGTGGTCTCCCGGTTTTGTGCCCTAAAATGTTGGCATGTATGCCAGTGATTTTATTGCACGGCTTTTGATGAGAAACTATTAAGCTGGTGGTTTCTTTAACGAGTTTGGCTTGTGGAATCTTAACCGGCCCCTCGATCCCTCCTTCTATAAACGCATCCATCTCAGTCTCTAAAAATTATCCACTTGGCGAATGAAATCTGTGTGTTTGAGGGGGGTGTGGATGGGGGCTCCCCGATGTCAAATGTCGATTTTAAGAAATGGTCATGTCGCATGAATCCCATGTCACCTCTAAGAAACTAAGAGCCTGACATGTCCTATGTCGATTTTAAGAAAGCACCTAGGCTATGTCATGTCACTAATTTTTTGCTTCATGTCACTAAGGCCCATGTCACATGTCGATTTTAAGAAATGGCCATGTCACCTTGTCGAATTTAGTGGTCTACACCCACGTGTATCTCAAGAGCCCATGTAGATTGGATGTACCGTATTTAAGTTTATACTTTTAACTTTATCAGGGCTGATATAGATAAAATGCTTATATTGCGGCTCCAAATGCTTATACAAACAGTATATTGAAGTGCAAGACCTGGGGGCAGCATATTTGCTAGTAGCTGGTCTGGAGCTGGTTCTGGCGACGACACTGATACGATGGGACCAGCATGTCATTGGAAGTGGGTGTTAACCAGGGACAAGGTACCCATCATGGTATGTCTTATCCGTGGGTTTTACCTCAACCAGCGAAATTCAAGATGGTGGCTCCACTAGGCCTCCATACTGAGTCATATAGCTTATCAACAAATTCAGAGTATGGGTTATAGGAGGAAAATTATGTGTCCTATTTGTTTATAATAAAAAAAAAATAGAACTGGTATCAAATCCCTTCTACCAGTACTCCTGAAGAAGAAAATTGGTATTTGATTCAATTTAACATATATTACCTAGGAGTATAAACAACCCCCTTATTAATGCTACTGGGTAATACATGTACTGGTCGTTCTGTGCCTGCTGCAAGAGGCAGACCCGAGGTCAGAGTAGTGGGTCAGTACAATACTATTTTTACCATGCACTGAATTCAAGGTGTGCTGGCCAGTGGCGGTATGTTTTTAATACTTTTTTCCCAGTCCCTATAGCTACCGGATGCTATGAGTTTACAAAATAGAATTGGCTTTACCAACTAAGCTCCATGTCAACTGTATATTGACCACGCAAAATGTCGAGTAAAACGCTTTTCTTAAGTTCTTGTTTATATTACCGGTATATGTCCCATGTAGTCTCTAAGAAACGACCAGGGTACCCTGTCAAGTTTAAGGGTCTGGGCCAATAATTCTGTTAACACCTCGGGTACACGTTGAGGCTTTAGGTTTGGATTAATTAGATTCGGAATGTATTAAAAGGAAATGCGGTATTTGCATTACTTTATAAAGCATTTAACTCAAAATAGTCAGAGGTAGCATTCTAATACTGGAATGTTAATCACAAGATTTGGCCAAGCGGTTTGATAAAATGCCATGTATTACAATAACCGTTATAACCAAACACATGGTTTACGTCAACCGACTCATATACCAGATAAAACATTGAAACCTGATGCAACCTATTTTGGGGTCCTATTGAATCCAGTAGTAGTATTTCAGATGGATCTTATAGGATCAAAGCCTAAAAAGGCCTAAGACGCATCCCCCTTTATCAATGTTAACTCATTATCTCACTGGATCTGTATAAATCACAAGGGTGACCAAATTTAGCCTAGGCTTAAAAATTAATATCCGATATTTTAGATACCTTTAGTATATCCTAAAGAATCCTATGCCTCTGTACCCTACAAATGGGCCATGGACATTTAAGACTTCGGGAATACGTCCCGAACACCTGTAAATACTACATTTAATAAACCCATTAGATTTACAGGCATACCGTATGTTCTTAAAATCAAAGCAAATTTATATGCCCAAATCAAACACCTGTGCACTGATGGTCATTAGGCCTATAACTGTGTACTTTCTGTTTCAGTGTTCACAGTGACCGCTGGAATGATATAATCCATGACGTTTCCTCTCCTAAATATATCGAGGATTAAATCAAATCATTGATGTTGCACACGGACCCATGACTATTAACGCTTAGAGCAAAATTTGTTAGTAAGTACCCAGGAATTAACCACAGTGGTTGATGGACATACAGCCATGGCTAACTCCATGAAGTACCTCGCCATATGCATGTTAATGACTCTAGCAGCAGTGAAGGCAGGAAAGGTCCTTCTTTATCCCTATGGGCATGGCTTCACAAGTAGACTCATGGATGTCCTAAAAATGGGGATCATTCTCCGCGATAATGGCCACGAGGTGGCAGTACTAGTAAATGACCAAGACCAGAAACACTTTGAGAAACTCATGGATGTTCACTTCCATCTATTCCCGGCGCCTTCTAATAGAGTAACTCTTATAGAGGACGAGTCTCTGAAGTCATCATTCATGAATTCAGATAACACTACCACTGACACCATGTCAATTCTTATCAAAAGACATTTGCTCATGTGTGAGCAGCTACTCAGGACCAAGGAGCTGCTCGCCGAGTTAAAGGAGGCGAAGTATGAGCTGATTATTGTAGATGTGGCTGATAATTGTGGACGTATTGTCTCCCAGGCTCTGGATATCCCAACCATGCCATACTCAAGTACAGGTCTGATTTTGGACGCTGTGCTCTTCCCGAACCTACCCTCCTTTGTCCCTGCACCTATGAGCAGCTTCACAAGTGACATGACCTTCTGGCAAAGAGTACAGAATACTGCACTCATTTTTATCATGGACCATATTCTTTCTCCATTTTTCTTCAATTCATTTGAGGATCTACAGAGTCGGTATAATCTTACAGCATCTGCTCGCCTTAACTTCCGAAAGGCCTACGTTGACCAGCTGTACCTCGTGCATACAGACTTCGCCCTGGAGGACCCTAGGCCCTTACTCCCAAATGTGGTTCTCATAGGGGGTATGTTTGTGACGGAGGCAAAGCCCCTGGAGGCCAGCCTGGAGGAATTCATGGCTGAAGCTGGAGAGGTTGGTGTGGTAGTGGTGTCCTTTGGGTCTCTCATCAAGCAGATGGACACTGTAAAGTCAAGAGCGATAGCAAGGGCCCTTGCAAAGCTTCAGCAACGAGTTGTTTGGAGGTAAGAAAGCATGTAGATAATTCAGGCGGTCTTGTCAGTGTATAAAATGCTTGTCCATGTATGGCTTGTTGATGGCCACGAATGGATGGTCTAATAGAACTGTCATAAAAGTTGATGGCATATTTCGCATTTTGTGGGAGAGTAGTATGCCGAGCTGTGTCTGATATGAAAGTTGAAACCCCGGCCATTATAAACATCATCATGTTACAACAATGTAAGGGTAACTATAATCTCCATGCAAAATGGAGCATTTGTGATCACTCTAGATATATAATGCACTCCCGATGTTCCTATCATTTCAGGTATGACGGCACTCCTCCCACAGGTGTGGGTTCAAACACCCTACTGCTCCCATGGCTACCTCAGACTGATCTCCTGGCACATTCACAAACTCGTCTTTTTGTTACCCACTGCGGCATCCATGGTACCTACGAAACTGCCAAACAGGGAGTCCCTGTTGTGGCAGTACCGCTGATGTTTGATCAACATGCCAATGCTATAAAACTAGTAAAACGTGCCAAAATGGGAGTATTTGTTGATTTTAAGTCACTCACTGAGGAATCGTTCCAAGATGGTGTGAGGGAGGTTCTTGGGAACCCCAAGTACAGAGAGAATGCAAGAATGACTTCCCAAATGATGCAGGACCATGCGTTGACACCAAAGGAGAGGTTTCTATTCTGGGTGGGCTATGTGATAAGGAATAAGGGGATAGGTAAACTGGCCCTGGAGCCGCTAAAGACACTGGATACATTCCAGCTATACTGTATTGACGTTTACCTGTTTCTATTTGCCGTCATATTGGGTATATTTGGGATTCTATTTTGGTCAGTAAAGTTATGTTGCCGCTGTTGTGGGTGGAAGAGGACCAGTGACAAACTTAAAACCGCCTGAACATTTACGGTCGAAAATCATAGAAGGTTTGCATATGACGAATTTGGAGGTATTCCATCCCCTACTCTTCGAATTTTAGTTTCCCCCTCTATTTTTTTGGCTCAAAGTGTCAGGCTGGATGAGATCTTTGTGTTACATATGGGTTTTGATGGTCCCATATGAATATTTTGGGCTCCAGGGGGGTAAAATTGGCCCAAAATTGTGTCTGGGCGAAATTGTGTCTGGGCGAATGACATTTAGGGGCCTAAGTTACAAGCCATGTTGGGGGCTTCATTTCCTACAGAAACAATCATCATACCTCCATGAAAATCTCAGGTCCAGACTATTTTGACCTGTAGATTAAGAAAATCACATTATCATTTATGTCAGATGTGTCCTTGCTATCATAAAAGAAGCATACTTATAAGAATTATTTTTCATGATTCTTGGCACATGTCTGGGCGAATGACATGTGAGGCCCCATATGCACACTTTCTATGATTTGTGACCTTACAATACCAAAGAATATCAGCTTGGGGTGAGTGGATGGCATCTATGTCCATCTATATACACTGCTAGGAAAATCAATTGTAATGGCCGAATAAAATGGGCCATCACTAGAGCCACTACAATTAACATGAAGCTTGTCACACCCTACTCCATTCATAAATAATTTTTTTCCAGGTTAATACAATGTACAATGCTTTTGAATATTAATAAATTGGCAATCAGTAGATTGAATAACTTTATCTTTTAATGGCATAACAAGGAAGCGGATGCAATGACGATTTAAGATTGAAGGAAGTAGTTACAAGTATGACCAGTAATTTTCTAATACACTCAGGTAATATCCCAGTACAGTCAGTGGTCAGTCGGGAGAAGTTTTGAGAAGATCAGGGATAAGAGATAAGATAAGGGTCCAATTGCGGCCTCCTACTTCTGACCCCTGGTTTACAAATCTCTCTTTTTTCAGAAAGGAGTTATTTCTTTTACTCAATTGGCTGTATTTGTTCTACATATCCTAAGGTTTAAAAATTCCTGATTTATTATCGATTTCTCTGTTCATTTTCCATCTAATCTTTCAATGATTTTGTGAATTTGAGAAATTTCTCTCTTATTTTCTATGACCCATATGTTTAGAGCCCCACTGCCCATGCTCACCTCACCCTCCCGGCTGGGGAAGTTTCAGAAACGACTGACGACTGACTGAGTAAGAAGTGTACTGGGGGAAGACGCAGGCAGGATATATTTTAACAGGTAGGACGTTAGGACGTGTCCATTTCATAAATGAGATTCAATTTCAATCAGATCCTTATCTGTAGGGGGAGGGGAGGGGGAAGGAGGTGCGTGGCTGTAATACACATCTTAGATCAATCAGATTCTTATCTAGATCAAAGGGGGTCATTAAAAGTAATAAATTAAGGTGAATGTGTATTGGCCCTCCCTGCCGTCAGCCTCCCGTCCATTCGTCGGTAGAGTGCCCCAGATACAGACCCTGTTCTCTGTGGGTATTGTGGAGGGACGGAACACCCACAGATTAACCAGTATGCCACATTCTGCTCCCGAGAATACTTACCCAAAGGCCATAAAATAAGAAGTGGATATTAAACAATACTGAATTTCGTGAATGATTATACAGCTAAGTTCTATCTCAAATATTTGCTGAGAAATCTTACCGGTACTTGATAAAATTGTTACATATCATGGTCATAGCTTGTGTATGCGTGACAAAACTAAAAAAAAAAAAATCAGATTTGGAGTACCACCTACACTCGCCAATTCTTATCCAATCGTCATAAAATAAGTGATTATGAAGTCCTCTACTTCATAAATGGAAAAAAAACAGCTAAGCTCTATCTAAAATATTTGTTGAGGAATCATAATTAATAAATTGTGACAATACCGTAATCTCCCGCGTAGAAGGCGCGTCTTCTACGCCAAACAAAATGCTGCTGGGTCTTATACGCGGGAGGGTAACTGCCTTGAGTTGGGGGTGCGCCTTATACGCGGGTTTTTCCAACATCTCATTTGGGAAAATGCGCCGATGACAGCTTGAACTCATATAGCCAGCACCGCGGCAGACCGGTCGGTGTAGATTTGCTCGGCGGGTTTGACGCTGACCGTGTGCCGATGACAGCTTGAACTCATAGCGCCTGCACCACGGCAGACCGGGCGGCGTACAGGCGCTCAGCGGGTTTGACGCCGACCGTGTGCCGCTGACAGCTTGAACTCATAAAGCCAGCACCGCTGCAGACCGGTCGGTGTAGATTTGCTCGGCGGGTTTGACGGCGACCGTGTGCCGATGACAGCTTGAAGTCATATAGCCAGCACCGCGGCAGACCGGTCGCTGTAGATTTGCTCGGCGGGGAAGACGCAGACCGTGTGCCGATGACAGCTTGAACTCATAGCGCCTGCACCGCGGCAGACCGGTCGGTGTACAGGCGCTCAGCGGGTTTGACGCCGACCGTGTGCCGATGACAGCTTGAACTCATAGAGCCTGCACCGCGGCAGACCGGTCACTGTAGAATAGGGGGTGGGGAGGGGGGGGGGGGGCGCCTTCTACGCGAAACAGCCCCCCTGTGAGTTGGGGGGGCGCCTTATACGCGGGTTTTTCCGGAAATCGATCCAGAAGAGGTACGTGCGCCTTCTACTTGAAAAGGCCTTCTCTGAGTTGGGGGGGCGCCTTCTACGCGAGCTGCGCCTTCTACGCGGGAGATTACGGTACTTTAAAAAAATATCAGATACCTGCAGTCGCCAATTCTTATCAAATCGTCATAAAATAAGAGGTGATTATAAAACCCAACTCTCTACTTAATAAATAAAAAAAAAACAGCTAAGGGAGTGGTCATTATTTATCAACAGGGGGTGGTGGGTTTGAGGTAGGGGGTGGCGTAAAAATTTCAGACCCCTCCCGAGGGGGCTAAAATAAATTTTGACCCCTCTTTTTTTTTTTTTTTTTTGGGGGGGGGGAAGGGCTAAAAGGGGCCTGCGTGCAGGACTACCGGTAGTAGTTTGTCCCTGTCCAGTATCACACACTTTGTGATTGATACTTTCCCACATGTTTTAGCTGTAGCTAAATATTGAAAAAAAAGCAATATTTTCTCGATTTTTTTTTCTTCTATTTGACCTATCAAAATAATGAAAGTTTTAAATCATCATTTCGTGTAAGCTTTATACCGGGTATTCTGAACATAACTTGAAAAAGGTTCTTCCCAAAAACGTGCATGTAAACTTGGAGGCCCCCCGAGGAGCTTAAATGAGGCTTCATGTTAAATTTCCACTTTCAAAATCTAGTTTTATTTTTTCTTTAATAAATAGTTTCCTCTATGCAGTGACACAAAGAATATGCACGATATTACCGGGAGTCACCCCAACTACCCCCCCCCCACCCCACCCCACCACCACCACCAATTCTGAGGGATAGGGTTACACTGTAGGCCTGTGGGTGTTCCGCACCTCCATAACCATGTAGTGTAGGTACGGAACATTGATTGGCAGATCGTCAGTCTAGAATAGGGTAAAATGGGGCATTTCCGAGTATGGGGGGGGGGGAGTTACTGTCAAAAAGAGACGGAAATTCGACGACACAGCCAAATAAAACCATAGTGTTGTAGATTTTAATGCAATAGTAGCGAATAGTCCTGTGAGACATGGCGCGGTGACTTGTAATTTTGTGTCTGGTTTCAGTTGGTGAGACTGATATAGGGCATACTATCATCTGGGCTTTTGGAAGTATATAACACAAATTCAACCTGAACTACCCACTGCAGCTATGTACTAATAGCCTGTAGACTATCCATTCTGCATGCACCTCACTCAGCTGTCACAGGGACCTGTCTTATTCAATGTTCAATGCCATAGTCAACAGGTGTGTCATTATGAGTGTACACTGTCTCAGATCGCCAGGAGCCTGCTATGTCTCAACCCCCCCCCCCCCCCCACACACACACACCCAACTGCCAATCACCTTATAATAGGTCTGTACCTCATCACGGGCCAGTGGTCAGCAAACCGGCCAGATCACTCCACCTCTCTGTAGAGGGGGAGCACAGTGCAAGTACCGTAATCTCCCGCGTATAAGACGCGTCCTCTACGCCAAACAAAATGCTGGGCAATCTTATAGGATGTAATGAAATTGGGGGTGCGTCTTATACGAGGGGTAATTTTACTATAGAAATGTACTGAATTTACAAAATTCACCCCGAAGAGGTGCGTCTTATACTCGAAAATGCATGTGCTGAGTTTGGGGTGCGTCTTCTACACGCAGCGCGTCTTCTACGCGGGAGATTACGGTACCTCTGTACATGTATGTTTTCAGTCTTCCACAAAATTGTTTATATAATGAAAAGAGTAATTAAATTAATGTCTCATCACCGATAGCAGATACATATTCTGAGAAAGCATTATTTCAATGTAAACTAAAAAGGTTTACACAGAAAAGAATGTAGCAGTACCACAAGGTGTCCTTACACTTCAACCTCCTCTGATTTACAAAAATGCACATATGGCAACTTTAGCACTGATTTCTCCATAGCGATCTTTAACCTTGAATACTTTGTTCAAAAACAGAAAATATGATCCAATTGTACCATAACCCACTGAGATGAGTGAGTGAGTGAGTAATAGATGTTTAACGCCATTTTGACAGCTAAGGTCATATTCATGGCGAGAACGACATTACACATTCACAGAGGAATGTGTCAGTGCCCGTGCATATGTGCACCACACACATCCCGAGGGGATAGGAAAGAGGAGAAATAGACCCTTTTAAGTGGGCTAGGGAAGCCCGCCACTGAGATGAAAGCTGTACTACATATATATATAGTAGTTTCAGAACGAACAATTCTAAAACAAAGGCTACAGAGATGCATTTCTGAATCTTAATATGCTCTAATGCTAATCTGCCATAGGGCTCCAAATGATGAAACGTCTTATCTGCAAATAAAATCAAAAGTATGAGATATATTCTGAAAATTCCTTCACTGATAAGTAAAGTATACACACTATTGTTATTACATTAGAATAGTGGGCAGGAATAGTCCGTAGCAGGGGAGCCACAAACAAAAATAGATTGCAAGGCCTCCCTATCCCTTACAGTGTGGCGACTGTGAACCTTACACTAGTCTACTAATCTCATGAGTAGTACTCACTAGTCGCCGCGCTAATAAACCCTATTTACAAATACCAGGTGCATACAATATGATCAAGGACATGATAGATCTAGAGACATGATTTGGAAATGGTACAATCATTCCTTTTTTATGGTACCATCGTTCCTAAAAAAAATAGTACCGGTACCATTATTCTGGTATCCCAGTGGCAGGGTAAAGTACTATAAGGCTTTTTCACGTGACATTAATTTGCAGTGCATGATGGTAATGGAGATCCTCCACTGGAGACCCTACTCACACTACCATAGAGAAAGCACTGTGCTGATCTATTCCCGCTTAGCGGATTCCTTAGTGGGCTGACCCCTGCTGAAGCTGATACCTTGCGAGATAAGGACTGATAAGAGCGAGCTGATGGGTACCGGGTATTACGTAATGAACCCTGAAAAGTCTGAACTGAATGAAAGGAATTTTCTCATTGGTCAATATTATATTCTGCTAGGTTAGATGTGCCGGATAATAGCATTTTATCTGCGTTACGATGATGTCCGTTTCCTACTATAAAGTAAGGCAATGCCAACTGTAGGATGTGCAGGAATGAAAGTAACTGAGCTCGAAAGTTCCTGAAATACTTAGAACCGCTTACCCTAATCTGTAGCATATAAGACGCACACTAAGTTGAAATAAAAGTTAGAAGGCACGCCTAGGGCCTGAATTTTGAAGGTTGCTCTATAATGAAAAGTAGTCTGCCGTACTTTAGGATGACTCTACAAGCAGCAGTAGGTCTTGCATAGATGTGCCTTATACGCGGGACATTTATGGAAGGTTTTATTTATGAGTGAATTGGTTTTTGGGACTTGGAAAATCCATGGAATCAATCGAAACTCTGAAGACCTCCATCTCTGAATATGTTTTTACAACAAAGATGCAGTTTGGTTAATTTATTAGTTAGGCCACTCAAAAAAAAAACTGGTTTACATCACCAACCCCTGAAAAATATGACGAGAGCGTTTCTTTTTTTTTTTCCTTTTTTTTTTTACTCTGGGCATCTATCTATCAGGGCAAAAACTGTGTGGGCATGACGAAAAATTTAATCTTAGTACTTAAGAGTTTGCTATAGAAAGTTGTCTAGCACTGCATTGCTGACATTGTTCGCTTTAATTTGATACCAAATATACCCATGTTTGTCTATTTTTAACCATGATTTTGACTAAAAATATGAAAAAAAAAAATTCAAAACACAATTTTATGATACGCGCGGTGATGAGAAACCAGTATTTTTTTTTTTTGAGTGGCCTTAGTGCGTTGACGTCAGGAGTCGAAGTTATTGTGGTACTACTGCCTAAGAACAGTAAGTTCTATGCTGATGGGAACCCACAAGTGGGTGAGTAATAGATGCTTAACGCCATTCCGACAGCTAAGGTCATATTCATGGCGAGAACTACATTATACAATTTCACAGAGGAATGTGTCAGTGCCCGCACATATGTGCACCACACACATCCTGAGAGGATAGGAAAGAGGAGAAATAATGACGCTTTCAAGTGGGCTAGGAAAGCCCGTAGGAACCCACAAAGATATCTGTTTGTAATAATAAGTTTGAAAGAGCAAGTCCAGAATATTCAATACTTTTAACACTAGTTTATTCATAGATCTCTAATAAAGAAAGGGTACCTTTGGTCTCTTTATTCCTGAGAATCATAGACTTTATTACTGTAGCACTCTCCCGATATAAATGAGTGTATTCTGGTATGTATGTATACTTAGTATTTCTATCAATATAGGAAAGGCGTTTACTATGCCAGAACCAAATTGCCAGCATCAAATATCGGTCTACATATATGCTAATAAAAGATAATTTATAACAAAAATATATGCCTACGAAATCCATATAGGGATAGAAATCTGCACAACAAATACAATTGTAAGGTTAAAAGATTTTTAATGCTGCCTGTTCACTAGCACTGAGTTGCTGCTGATGAATCGGTATTGATAATGTACCCTTGTCTATACCATGAACCGTTAATATTCTTTGAGTTAGGTTTATGAACATGCCTCAAGGGACTAGTAGTGTGTGTTAGGACTTGAAAGAATTACAATGAATACTAAGATTTAGTACAACACGCGTCAGTAGCAACAAGGTGCTTTAACAATGAATGTTACAACATGAACAAATTCCTACATTAAAGCATACCTGTTCACTAGCTTTGTTCACATAATTCATCATGTGGTCTGCACTACAGCGTTATCCAAGAAACTGGGACCACTCCAACTCCCCCCTGGTGGACTGAAAATGAATCAGTAGTCTTTGAAATGCACCAGACACATGGTCATGACAAACACTACCGCCCCCTTGTGTGCTACATTGTAGAAGAAGCGTGTGAAGGAGTGCTGGTCGTAGACTGTGTGAGGGGCCTCCAGACTGGCATACAGCAGGGCTATCCACATGGCGAGCTTAGCAGCCTCTTCCCATTTGTATACTGTCCAGAAGTCTCTGCAAAGCAATGATGGATAGTTTTAAAATGGTGCAAGTTGATTTAAATTGAGTGTTTAGAATTTGCTTGACATTTTTTTAAATTGTTTTTTAAAGAAATTTGATGGTTTAATTTTTGGGTAGTGGAGTACATGGTTCTGACCTGTAGTATTAAAATTTAAGAGGCAAAGACAGTGGCTAGGACTTAAATCATTGATTACAAGTCCTTTTTTCTCAACAGAATTATCACAGTTTGAACTCATCGTGTATGAAGTAACATGTGGGATGATCTGTTCACCAAAGTATATATGTCTATGAATGTTCACATAAATAGATATGATCTATAACAGAGCTTGAACTCTCTGTTTGAGCAAGGTGTCTGCAAGAACTTGAAAAACTTGTTCCTATTCACACAGGGATGAAAGTCACAGAGCACGAAAATCCCTGAAATGGTCCAATATTCGCCCCAAAAACCGGGGTTTATATATGAATGTATAGGGCCCTGGAAACTCAAAATCCCTGAAATCAGGAATTCCCTGAACACTTTCATCCCTGTTCACACCACCAGCTTCACTGTAGCCCTCATTTGCATGCATTTGCACCACCATACCCTATTTGCACCACCTCGGTCCAAAAAGTCAGGAATGTTGATCCATGGATCAATATCCCATAGGCTTAGCACTGGACCCCAAAACCACCTTAAAGTGTACTGGTCTGAAGATGTCACTGACTGCTGTGGTTGTTTCAAACAATATCTCCCAAAATACATAACAGACAAACTTCAATCTTTCACTAGCTCAAAGAAAACATTCTAACCTCAAATATTATGAAGAATTTTTTTTTTATATTTTTTTGGCCTATTTTCATGCTTTATTTCACACGTTTATTCACACACCCTCCCCTCTATCTGCCTCCAAACTCACCCTCTTAAAATGTGTTTTCCCCCCAACTCTTATAACTCGCTTTTCGAGTTAATTACATTGCTTAAGATGATAAATCTTCCACACTCAATAATTATGTACAAAGTAGTTTGGTTGCACCTTTCTTTTGCAAACATTTTGTCCATAGCCTGAAATATGAGAAATAAGGCCCTTTTTCTGCACTGGGAGGCTGTCCAAACGTAAGTTATTTCAATCATGAAGTATTCTATGATACCCAGCCAAATTGGTATTCGAGGGTTCATTTCTGTGAGAAAGTAAAATTCTATTCCTATTTCATCCTTATTTCTGATTTCACTCAATTCTTTATGGGCCGCCCCAAAGTTTTCAACCAGTTATCCAAATCATAATTGTTTTCCGTAAATCTAATAAATAAATAAAAGGAATTCTATACAACCATGAATTACAAGCAGCATCCAGCTTAGAAGTCACACCCCTACTCGGCGGATTTGCTACATCTGGGGTTTGATCCCCGGTGTTCTTCTATCGGCATTTCTTTATAAATAATTCTATTAGACTTTGGCAATATTTTATAGGTTGCTATAAACACGTGCACTAAGGCTTACTATAGTTAGAAGTTTTTTTTTTATGCTACTACCGGGTACGTTGAAACAACATATATACATGAACAAAAGCCACAACGGATGGAAACACATACAATTTAACACATTGCTAGTACTACGAAAATCAGCTAGATGACTTATGTAGTCGGGGGCTATATTATCATTTGGCCTCTTTGTGTAGTCTAGTTTGACAACCTGCCAATAAATTACTATCCATGGGATTTTTCTATAAAATATATGTATGGATTCTCCATATTAACAGCTTTAAGTAGATGATCTAGAAATAGATTAAATATTTAAAATAAAAGAGCAATAGGTCATTGGAATTTTCTGCTGAATACCATAGGTGAACCAATCAGGCCATTGTCTCACTATCAGGGTTATCACCTTACTTCACACCTGAAACAATGGAGGGGTACAGTGGGTGATTAAGATAAGGGGCAGGATGCAGCTTATCAGTCTTATCACAGACCATTGTTCTGGAGACTGATAAGAAATTTACCCAGAATGCCCTGCTCTGGAGTCGGGGGCCTAACCAAGATGGCGGCCTCCATAGCCTAATATGCTAATGCCCTATAGTAGAGGCAAAAGTTAAAATTCCTCACCTGATGATCCACTGAAGCATGAATGCCAGTCCTACATCAGAGATAATGGCCGCTACCCAGTACCTGTGGATGGACCAGCGTCCCCAGGGAGTGTGTTCAGAGTACAAGAGTATACTAAGTACCTCTGCTGCTGCTATAGCTATCACTACAGCTACGCTTATAGTAATCTTCAAATCCATGATTTAGGCAGAATAAATCTGTTTGCAGGGATGACGTTCTGAAATGAAGAAAATGACATGAACAGCACTATTTGACTTTACATTTATTCTGAATTACATTGGCGTTGTATAATGTAACGGTATCATTGGTGTCCTAACAAAGAGTGGCTTCTCAATGTAAAACAATTGGCGATTTTTTTTGCACCCCCTAAACCAGGGATGCCACTCACCGATCACTGAAAAATTCGGAAAATATCATAAATTTCTTCATTTTGGACCATTTTCAATCATATCTCCCTTCATTAACTAGTGACCACTACTCATACAACATACAGGTATAGACCCATCCCTGGGTCTACCGTAGCTAATGCGGGATACAGCTGATAGTATGTAAGCTATGTTTGTACAATACTTAGGCTCCAGTTTGCACACATCTTTTGTTTGCCAGACACTAAACCTGGAGTCTACTTGTCTAGCTATTAGGCCAAAATAACTTGTGTGTTTCAGGGATTCAAGTCACTGAGTACCAACATCCCTGTAATACTCCATCATAGCCCCTTAACCAAAAGCTTTATAAAGGAATGTATAGGTCTTTGGAACTTGATAATCCGTGAAATAAGGGAAAAATACTGAAGACTTCCATCCCTGTTTCTGGTAACATGAAGACCCCGGTATGCGGGAAAAAATTGTGTACCTAGGCTGGGACTGGCGATAACCCACAACTCATGCTGGCGACCCGTAAACTGTTAAATGGCCTAAAGGTTTACAGAAAAACTTTTTAGGGTCGAGTTGCCTGAAACACCTTTTTTTTTTTTTTGGGGGGGGGGGGGTTAAGCAGTTTATATTTATCGACAGATGGTTTCTGACCTGTGCAATATTACGTAAGGCAGGGTAGCCTTGTATACGGTCCTGGCATTATCTCGTAAGTACAGTGTACCTTGGGCCAACAGTCACTTAATTGTTAGTTTCAGGTCACCCAACTCTACCTAGGAAAACAGGGCAGACTCTAGAATTTTTTTCCTTCATTTTTTGTCGAACCGGTAATGGCTATTCTTTTTTAGTCAATTTAGTTTTCAGTGAGTCACCGTGAGTTAGCTCAACTCGTTGCATGTGTTTGTAGCAGTAAAAAAAAAATCTACAAAATAAAGAAAATCTGACCTACCAAACCATTTTTTTCAACAGGTTACATGAAACTATTTTCTTTGTCCTAGCCTGCTAAATTGCATCTGCAGCCAGAGGTACATACAAGATTTTAAGAAGATGGGGGGGGGGGGAGGGGAGGGTACTACTCCCTTTATTCAAGAGACGAAAAGATTATGGGTTCCTCCCACTGATGCAACCTTGAAAATCACTTTCTGGTTTCAAGATAAACCCATATCACATGTCACTAATTGTGTGATTTTCCCTGTCTGTGTCACTTGAAGCTCACTTGTCGATTTTAAGAAAGGATCATTCCACCCCAGGGCTTGCACCCTGTTGAACTTATCTAAAGTGATTAGACCCATGATGTAGCTGAATGGGTGTCCCCACCGAAATTCTCATTCCGAATTGGTGGTGGTGGGCCAGGGGAGGAGATATATCAGTGTAAGTATTGTGGATCTAGAAGGAGGCCTATATATGATTAAAAAATCGACACGCATGACACTGGGAACTGATCGTCATGGGGAAAAACAGCAGAATGCATTGGATAAAAATTTACACATTAAGGAAACTACACATTGACACCAACTGTACCCTAGACCTGCCAACCGGTCCCTAGGCATATGATGTTACAGAGCTCCCTGAGCAGCAGACGGTGTGGAAACCCCTGCACTAACTGTACCCTTGATAGCTTGTCAAGATTTTTGTTTGTTTGTGTTTGTTAAGTTTTACATCCGGGGGCCATCTAGGAACTCAGACATTCAAGGGTTCTCGGACATGAAGTCCTTTCTTTTCTTTTTGGACAGGTATTTATATGCTGCTTGCCCGACACAGCATGACCGAATCTATGAATGACCGAATCTATGAGATGAATGACCGAATCTATGAGGAGGGTTGAGGGGGGAAACCGCTACTGGGGCTTCATTCCCCTACTCTTTTCGAAGGATAGCAAGTATTCTTTTATTTGCCTGGTCTCATAGGCAGGGCCAGACAAACCAAGGCCTTTGATCACTCAGACATGGTTCACTGAGGGGGAATCTCATAACGAAGGACAAGCATGTAGGCCTGGGCCTGCGCATATGGACAACAGCTGCCCACATGCTCACCCCAAGACACAAGAAACCCCGAGTTTGTCGCCTTTTACAAATCTGGTATGCTCACTGGTAGAATGGAAAGAGAATTCCTCCTTCATGGACTCCCAATGAAGCTATTCTGCTCCTCCATGCCCTCACATGAAGGTCCCCACTCCACAGGAGGGAGCTTGTCAAGAAGCTAATAAGGGAAGAAACCATTGGATTCTTTCTGTACATAACGTAACGCAACAAAAGATGTGACACATATTGTATTATTTTGTTCTGTACCGTAAATACAAAATGTCAGGGAAAGCTTTGAAGGAGAATACCTTAAGCTTGTGGACTACTACAAAAACCATGATGATAACAGAAAACTTTCTCAGATTTTGTTAAACCCCTACTGCAAATCATTAAGCAAGCCTGCTGCGATAAAATTTATACTGTCATATATAAAACACTTTATAGATCAATCAATGTTGATCCGGTGCTGACATGAATGTATCCTTACATTAGTCAACAAAACCTTCTTGAATCTGTAAAATGTGACAAAGGGGCATAATATTCTCGGCACCCATGTAGGGGCATAGAAGTGGTGGTCCAGGGCACAGACAAGAACATTTGATTCGGCCAGGGGGCACAGCCAGCTAGGGTTCGGCACCACATTTCCTATAGTTTAGAGTTTACTGAGGGTCTAATTTTCGGGGGTCTGTGGTGGTGGTTGGGGTTGGGCAAGTGCGTTAATGGTGACACAAAGAGTCAGACAAGTGGATTTAACTATTTAAGTGATATGAGAATTAAAAATGACATGTGAGTTGGGGATCATTACATCCAGGGCACCAAAGGTCCAATTGAATGTTTCTGGGCCACTAAATTCGACATAGGTCTAAAAAAAATGGTGTGTTCAGGTAACGGGGTTAAATAACATTAGGGTATATAGCTAGGGAAAATTTTAGTTGAGAACTATTGTAATGCTGGCTGTAAATTTTCGCTCCTATGCAACGTGGGTCCGCAAGCTGGCCCCACCTCGACCATTAGCGTGAATCGTCGCTGGTTTACAGGGATCCTGGGTAAAAGTAGTTTTGTCAGTTTTTCCCGCTGGTTGCTGGTGTGCTTGTTTGTACGCAGGTAACTCGCATAATAATCTTCCCCAGAAAAAGTTGTGAATTTTTCAAAAAAAAAAATTTTCCCTTAGCTGTAGGGTCCTATGCGAATTCAAATGGCATATAAATATCTTTAATGTATCTATAGTGATCAGAAATGAGCTGAAAAAAATATGCACAGGTAAAGTGGTCCAGTTGGGGTGAGGAAACCTTAGGCCTACCTGTAATTGACTACTATGTCCTATGTTCAATGGCGCCCACAGAATTTCTATTCTTTTATTCATTCTGCTGCCCTTCAAGGGTTAATGTGATGCCATTTCCTGATCCGTTGTATCTAAAGGTGAACTGGTGCTATGTGGCACTGAAAGGATTAATGACCACTGGTGCATGAAGGCTAGAAGAAATAGACTAATCCCCTATTGTTCATGGCCACTGAACTGGTACACAACCTATTCGCTGTCTATGCTATCCATACCATCTACATGTCCTATGGGCTACCTTCAACTATATTATATACCAAAAACATATACGCCAATAGCAATGTGTACAGAGACAGAGTATGGGCCATATTTCCCTCTTTGTTCCTATGTCTGTCAGAATCCCTCTTTGTTTCAATGTGGTTTTGTGCCTCGGTCTATGTATATATTAGTATGTGATTGACGTCTAGTCAATCACATAATTAAAATAGTATAAATGATGAGTTCTGAATTCTGCCACCAGGTGGCTTCTGTGTACCAGGTAGCGTTTGTCTTTAAATCACAAGCCATAAAGGGGGGCCATCCACAAATGATATAATTCGGAAGGGGGGAGGGTGTCTGGCCCAGTATAACAGAATTAATTTTCCATATATGCATTGCAACATTGCATAAAGCATGACGACGGGGGTGGGGGTCAAATTTTGCATGACCTCATTTATGGATGCCCCCCCCCCATTAAGGGACATGGGGTTGAGAGACAAGGGACAATTCTGGGCCCTTGTAGCAAGGAGCATGGATATGTCTGTGTGTAATAGGAGGCCGTGGCCTGGGACCCGCCTATGGCAGGGACGTGATACATGCTACTGCAACACCCCCTGCCCGCACCTGAGTAAAGCGCCACTTGTCAACACTGAGCGCAACCTGATACCAGGTGTCACTAGCTCACTCCTAGAAACCCCTGATCTTCTGCACCCTGCATTGTGTGATACTGCCTGTACAGGCTAATTAGATGCATATATCATTGGGCAACACAAGAAGTAGACCCTATGTTTATTTTTAGTGCACCCCAATACATGTATTGTGTCATACCTGCATATAGGTGCAGTGGTACAGGTGTGCATTGTACCAGGAGTATAAAGGTTTCATCTAGTATACAAAACTGACAACATATCTCAAACACAATCACCTGTGACTATGTATTCAGCTCAACATAACTTGGGCTGAAGACCTATGTGGGAATATGAGTGAGTGAGTGAGTGAGTGAGTGAGTGAGTGAGTGAGTGAGTGAGTGAGTGAGTAATAGATGTTTAACGCCATTTCGACATCTAAGGTCATATTCATGGCAAGAACGACATTACACAATTTCAGAGAGGAATGTGTCAGTGCCCACACATATGTGCACCACACACATCCTGCAGGGATAGGAAAGAAGAGATATAGATGCTTTTAAGTGGGCTAGGGAAGCCCCTGGGAATATGAGGTGTTTGTCTACCACAAATCAACAACAGCCCCACTAGCTCATGCAGTAGAGAGTTGAGCTCCCAATATCAGAGAGGTGGGTTCAAGTCACCATATGTCCACTAGGTCAATACTATCTATTTTTTAAGAAAATATTACCAGGAACATCACCTCTGCTTTGAAAATCATAGTTTCTTTGAGCAGTCATCTATTACACTTATTTTATAGATATTGATTGCAATTAATTAACACAATCAAAATCTAGAAATAAAATGTTTTGATTCAATAAAACCAAAGGCATCAGGCAAGACTAGAACTCAGTTACCCTGCATTATGAGTCCAGTGTTCTAATCACTACCATATTCTGGACAGGTTACATATAGGGTGTTAAATTCCCCAAACCCATTCACAATGCATGCTGACCAGTCAGACCACAGCTCCCTCTAGTGTTTCATCCATACATAACAGGGACTACTTTTCATTCCCTTCCCATCATACATGGTCTCATAGAAGGAATTGGTTCCGCACTATAATTTAATATAGCGCGAAACGCGATAGCACCCATTGGAACATGTTCATTTTCTAAAAATCACCCCAGAACTAATAGATACATCCTTCCTTCATAATATAAGCTGACTTAAAATATGAATTGACCACGAAAATTTTGAGCACTGGACTCTCGTGTAAAAACACCCTGATTCTGCCTAAATCTGCACTGAATAGAATGTAGATTCACTATTTCCAATCGGCGCCTTCCAATCTAACCTTTGAAAAAATGGGTAAGCACTTTGAGAAATGCCCTCCTGGTATTTTATCCAAAGCAGCAAATGTTCAATAACATGTGTAGTGGTTTTATATTTATTGGCATAATTTCTAACATGGTTATTGAACATTCAGTGTGCCTGCAGTATTCACTTCTGACCACAATCGTATATGACTTCCGGGTTTCTGCGGGATTTCCTTCACTGAGACCACATAGGGCAGAATACCAGAGTCTAGGACGCTAGCACTTAACTCTGGAAGCAGTTTGCACTGAGCGCACATGTGGCAAAAGGGTGTATGTTTGGAGAATGTACCTGGCCCTCTGCAGAGACAAATGTTGACGCCATCGCGGTTCCCGGGGTGCCCAGCGAAACGGGGGTTCAGGGGCAGAGCCCCCGATCAAGGATATATGCCAGATCTCATCTGAATTTGAATTTCATTCAGATGAGATCATCTGAGAGCCTGTGGGTGTTCCCTCATATTGGAGGCATAGTGGAGGTACAAAATACCCACAGGCCTGCAGTGTATCGGGACAGGACTATGCTCGTCAGGTGGCCCAGGCTGTACTGGTGCTGTACTCTCTGTAGGAATTAAATCAAATGTATTCTAATAGACGTGGTGCAGCAAAACAGAGACCCATCAAAGCAGGGCAGGGTCTTTCTAGCTTAATTTAGGCACTGTCCTAAATGTTTAGGAACCCCCCATAAATGGGCCCTAAAACGTAATTTTAGTTTCTTGTGAGACCTCCCTACATTTATTATATTTTTCAATTTTTTTTTCAAGGTTCTCATGATTTAATCATGTACTTAAATTCTTCATAGTCCCTAAAGGATAGCTTGTAGCCCTAAAGCAAAACCAGGGATATTCTGGAATATGGGGGAGTGCATAGATTTAGGATTTAGTTTTAGCCACCAGGGGGCACTACTATGAGCTAGAATAGGAAAGATATGCCTAAAACAATTGTAGGGTACTTTTCTTTGGAGAATTCAATGATTTTTGATAGAATGTTATACTTTGGGTGAAAAGGTTCCAAATTAGGCTTGTAAAAAGAACGTTTTTGGGCCTAAATAGGCATTTTTGTTGACTTCTGTTGCCATGGAAACGTGATTTCCATTCTACCTAAATAGGAAAATCAATGATCCCATTCGAAAGAATTTATCACCAGGTTTACTATGGTGAAAACAGAACGAAAATACCATTTCTAGATCAAAAATTATAGGCGAAAGAATAAGAAAAGTATGCTAATTTAGCTAATAAGCATAAATTATGCTAATTATAGATGTATCTCATGACCAATCAGGACTTTGTGGTGCCACACCATACATATCACTAGAGTGAGCAGGGCAGCAACAAAGTTCTCAGTAGTAAAACATGTTACATTGCTAAAATCACTACAACTCACAATCAGAATTTCCTGGTTTAACTCTTATTTTCACCCCTTGGTGAAATCAACCCTGACGAGAATTATGTCTATAACACTCATTAAATTAATATAAAAACTGAGATTACAATGAAATCTAAAAAGAAAGACAAGCTACAAAAGTTAATTTCTGTAAAAATATTTTTGAAAAAGAAACCAGAAGCAAGTGCCTCAATCAGAACAATTCTTTTATTGGTCAGGAGTAGGTCACATGGAATATTTTGCTAAGACATACCTATTTTAGCTGCATCAGCAGTAGCCCATGCTAGCCGCCCCTTAAAGGGGCCCTGGCACCGTAATGCATGCCCGCATTAAAATGTCACGTGACCACTTTTTGACCAATCAGGGTGCAGCGATTTTTCCGCTGGTCCCCGCGATTTTATGATTGCTGTTTGAAATGGTACCCATGTTGTTAATTTGCGGTGCCAGGGCCCCTTTAAGGGAGGAGCCTTCAAATTGATATTTTACCAAGAGGTAAATCAATCAACAGCAGTATGTTCACAATTTGACTGCTCAAAAGATGACACATAACTGAACTGGATTATGTATAAAATTATGTATAAAATTAAATTGTAAATACCCGGTATATAGTGTTTTAAATACCATCTACAGTATTCACAGTACCGGTACTATGGTGGTCATTCAAAGTCATCTGCATTCAAATATAGAAGCTTTAACCACTACTGGCATTGATTGGGACCTGAACTAAATGCTATAGATTTAAAATCCAATGTCATCATAAGCCTGCTTAGCACAGGAAAATGATTTTACTCAGGATATGAAGGGAGAACAGGGGTTTCCGACTTTTTTTTAAAAAAAAAGTGTTTTATTGGAAAAATACAGAATACAGAGTATACGGTATTTATACCTAGCACCCATGCATTGTGGTACCTCCGCTAGGCCCCGGTTACACAGGGATATTGCTAGGATTTTTTGCAATGAGTCTGCTACCAACGCCAACTTCAGGTGAATGTTTCTAGTCATGTGTCCAACTCCAGGTGATTTAATACAGCCCATTTGAATCCCCCAAGAGTGCTTATATTTTTCACATGGTTATGTTCATTCAATCTTGTCAATATCACATGACAATACAATTTTGAATAAGCATGGAGTCTAGGCAATGCTGGCAATAATTATAACATAGAAAGAAAAAGAGTCACGTTCATGTTGAAAATGAACGTCTAGCAGTGGTGAATCTACCCTATTGCAAAAATGCTTATAAAGGAACATTCAGTTTAATACTAATTTGTGCATGTCTAATTTTACTATGTGTGATACATTAAAGGGGCCCTGGCACAGCAAATTAACAACATGGGTACCGATTCAGACAGCGATCATAAAATCGCGGGGACCAGCGGAAAAATCGTGGCGCCCTGATTAGTCAAAAAGTGCGTCATGTGACATTTTAATGCGGGCGAGCATTACGGTGCCAGGGCCCCTTTAAAAAGAACCTATAAATATCATAGGGTATTTTGATCAATAACTCTGGTTGAACGGAATTCTTACAAAATTCTTTCAGACTCTGATAGCCCTGTATTTAGGTAAGGTTCTGCGCCAATGGGTGCAATATGTGGCCATTTTAATGGGCCATTATTGTTATTAATGCACCTATGGCGCAAGGGGGGGGGTCATTTTTTCCAACCCATTCTGAAAGGGGGGGGGGTCATTTTTTTTCAACACATTCCGAAGGGTGGGCGGGGTCAGTTTTTTTTTTACGTATTCATTCTGACAGATTGTCGTCCCCCCCTTCCATAACGGGGTAAAATAATGAACGCTCCCTAACCTCCCGCCCCTTAAAGGGGCCCTGGCACCGTAATGCATGCCCGCATTAAAATGTCAGGTGACCACTTTTTGACCAATCAGGGTGCAGCGATTTTTCCGCTGGTCCCCGCGATTTTATGATCGCTGTTTGAAATGGTACCCATGTTGTTAATTTGCGGTGCCAGGGCCCCTTTAAGGGAGGAGCCTTCAAATTGGATTATGTATAAAATTATGTATAAAATTAAATGGTAAATACCCAGTATATAGTGTTTTAAATACCATCTACAGTATTCACAGTACCGGTACTATGGTGGTCATTCAAAGTCATCTGCATTCAAATATAGAAGCTTTAACCACTACTGGCATTGATTGGGACCTGAACTAAATGCTATAGATTTAAAATCCAATGTCATCATAAGCCTGCTTAGCACAGGAAAATGATTTTACTCAGGATATGAAGGGAGAACAGGGGTTTCCGACTTTTTTTTTTTAAAAAAAAAGGTGTTTTATTGGAAAAATACAGAATACAGAGTATACTGTATTTATACCTAGCACCCATGCATTGTGGTACCTCCACTAGGCCCCGGTTACACAGGGATATTGCTAGGATTTTTTGCAATGAGTCTGCTACCAACGCCAACTTCAGGTGAATGTTTCTAGTCATGTGTCCAACTCCAGGTGATTTAATACAGCCCATTTGAATCCCCCAAGAGTGCTTATATTTTTCACATGGTTATGTTCATTCAATCTTGTCAATATCACATGACAATACAATTTTGAATAAGCATAGAGTCTAGGCAATGCTGGCAATAATTATAACATAGAAAGAAAAAGAGTCACGTTCATGTTGAAAATGAACGTCTAGCAGTGGTGAATCTACCCTATTGCAAAAATGCTTATAAAGGAACATTCAGTTTAATACTAATTTGTGCATGTCTAATTTTACTATGTGTGATACATTAAAGGGGCCCTGGCACAGCAAATTAACAACATGGGTACCAATTCAGACAGCGATCATAAAATCGCGGGGACCAGCGGAAAAATCGTGGCGCCCTGATTAGTCAAAAAGTGCGTCATGTGACATTTTAATGCGGGCGAGCATTACGGTGCCAGGGCCCCTTTAACCCTTTCGTGCCCAGATTTATTTTGGGAAAGATGATTTATTCAACAAACTTGACATAGTAGATGTCATTATCTATATTATGTCCAGATTAAAGTACTGATTCAAATGATAACAAAGAGGGCAGTAAAATAGCTTTCAGAAAATGTAATATGAAGCATATCATATAGGTTTATATTTATCAGTAGGGAATGATGATGGTACAAGATGTTGAGATGTGCTGATTTTTTATATAGGTGTCCAGAAAATCTTTTTTGATTAGATTTTGGTGTGGAATAGGCTATTTTCAATTCATAAAGCATTATTTTGGCATTTCAAAGAAAGCTATAATGATCAATATTGAAAAAGATATGTATCATAATTGGATTCCTTGGAGAAAATCACAAAAAAAAAATATTTGATCAATATTTTTGGTATTTTTATCAATATTTTTTTTGCAATTTTCTGTATTTTCCCATTGTTCTGATGACCAGAGCGCGCACTTTTCATGTATTTTAAGCCTATTTTTCATTCATTATTTTCTGCAATATGATCTATTAATAATTATTTACCTAATACACCATGACAAATTTGGTATCACTGGAAAGCCCTTGATATTACGAGTCGTCTGGTGTCAAAATTATCTTAATCTGATTAATATTTAACTCATGGTGGTCTATTGAACATATATACATGCTTAAGAGCGCACTTTTGCTAATCTGGGCACGTAAGGGTTAAAAAGAACCTATAAATATCATAGGGTATTTTGATCAATAACTCTGGTTGAACGGAATTCTTACAAAATTCTTTCAGACTCTGATAGCCCTGTATTTAGGTAAGGTTCTGCGCCAATGGGTGCAATATGTGGCCATTTTAATGGGCCATTATTGTTATTAATGCACCTATGGCGCAAGGGGGGGGGTCATTTTTTCCAACCCGTTCTGAAAGGGGGGGGGTCATCTTTTTTCAACACATTCCGAAGGGTGGGCGGGGTCAGTTTTTTTTTTTACGTATTCATTCTGACAGATTGTCGTCCCCCCCTTCCATAACGGGGTAAAATAATGAACGCTCCCTAACCTTTCGGGCCACATAGTAGCCTAGCTTAGAACAAGTTCCATAGGAATAGTTCTCTCACCCCCACCCCACCCCACCCACACACACAATCATGAGAGTCTTTGGGACCAGGTACAGCACACCCATGGAGTCCCCCCCCCCCCATGGGCGTGGAAAGCAGGGGGGACATGTCTCCCCACTTTTGGCCAACTCCTCAAAAGGTCAAAACTAAAAGGTCAAGCAAAGGGAGGTAAAAAAATTGCAGAACCCCCCTGGTCCCACCCACTCTGAAACTGCTTCCCACGCCCCTGCCCCCCCCCCCCCCACGGACGACCTGCTCCATCTCCTACGTGTATATCATTCTGCTGCTAGATGTATAAGAGTCTCCACCAGTTGCCAAATCTCGGCCCTATCTCATGGATTCATGCCAGCTCTGTCAACTTTGACCCAATTTTTCGTTGTGAAAAAATGAGAAATGTACTAGATCTAGATCTACTATTTTCATCCCTCATAAAATTCTGAGCAGAATAAAATATAGCCATTCCAAAGATAATGAACAATAGGCATAAACTACGAGAAAATACATAAAAATTTAAAAGAATGGTCAGAGCCGGCTTTCGTATCTCTAGATCTACTGACTACTCCCGTTCCCCCGGGCCCGTTCCACTCCCATAGGTAGGGTAGGGTGGGGTAAGACACTCTTGATTTACAACTGTGTCATTTCTAAGGAATTTATTGCTACCAACAGAATATTTTTTACATTAATCAAAGGATAGAATAATATGTTCTTCATATTAAAAAGTTTGTCAGCCCTGCCTCATATAATGTTACATTTGAGCATGTTGGGGTAAAAGGCCCACATGCACATAAAAGTGCATCATAATTGGAATAAATACTCTATTTAGATTCTTGTCATAAGAAAAGATACTAAAGATAACCTTTATAAGCTACAACTAAGATTTGGACATTGTAAATCACCTAAAGTAACATTTCAGATATTTCATATTGAAGTTCAAGGAAAGACCGGGCAGGATAAGGTAAACTACCATAATAATATGTAAATGAGCTAGTTCTAATAAAATAATTTCAAATGGATGCATATTTTTCACACTAATCAAGAGATGAAACAAGGTATAATAATTGTGGGATAGGTTGTCAGCCTAACGTCAATGGAATATTCCATTAGAATGTTTGACAAAAAGTAGGGCATTTTACCCCGCCCATCGAAAGGCTGGGGTAAAAGGCCCACACTGATGGGCCAAAAAGCCCATGGATCTGATGCTAAGATAATGATCACATGAAAAGCTCATGTAGCTGTTGCAATAAAATGGAAGGTAAATAAAATGTATCTTTATTGCCTACTCTTGACTCCTTTACCTTATTGCACTTCAGCTAATACTTTTAACACATTTAACTTGCTATCCAACAAACCATGCACATTTCAGGACCCTTTTATTTCTAATTATCTGAAATTGAACATGATTATCTTAACAGTTATGAAATATTGAATGTCTGATACCGGGTAAGTCAACTAATTCTCATCATATCATAATGAAAACCTACAAAAGAGCTCTCCTTGAGATAATCTTTACTTCCAAGTGTTAAATGGTTGTATACAGCTAGTACCCTAAACATGAGAGCTAAAGGGCTTTTACCCCAAAAGGCATCTTACCCCTTCCTACCCTAGAACGGCCCACCCGTGACACAGACGATACTCAGTCTAGCCCGAAGAAATCCCCGAAGAAATCCTCAATGGAAATCTACTACTTGCTAGATACAAGATTTTGAAATTAGGCCTACATAGGTATACATTTCCAAGATAGTGACAAAAGCTCAAACTACTGTAATCTCCCGCGTATAAGCCGCGTCTTATACGTGGGGTTTTAGTTCTCATTGGATCCACAAGGGGGACATCAGGACATTTCTTTTGATATGTTACATGCCTCCTTAGTCATAAGATATAAGGGGGCCCAGGGGGGTCCGGGGGGCTCAAGCTACACATAGGTTTTTGAATTTTGAAAATTCATTCAGTAGAACCAAAGTTATTAATTTTACATTTTTTTGAGAATTTTCCAAAACTCTAGGTGCGTCTTATACGCGCACTGCATCTTATACGCGGGAGATTACGGTATATACCTAAAATCGACAGTGTGACATGAATTTTTCTTAAAATCGACAAAGGACATGGAGTTTCTAGGGACAAGGACATGGGATAAAAAAGATAGTGACAGGGGACATGAACCTTTCTTAACCCATTAAGGGCGTTGAAAATCCTCAACATGCATGTTATTGTAGGGGCGGATGTTGAGTATTCTCAACACCATGTAAGACCTAATGTTGATTATAATTAACATAGATAATTGTCATGGCAGCCATATTTGGACATTTGAGATAAATGTAAGTGCAACTGCTATTTTTGGTCTGAGGATGTTCTGTGCCTATTTTGGGGCTGAGGAATTCGAAGCTGGGAAGTTTAGAATGATAGAGATATACGAAAATGGTTGAAAATGATATTAAAGTTATGGACAGTGCATTATTCCTACGGTATCAACCTTTCGCCCCCTGGTAAATGAACTGCTTAAAATCTAGTTCCCTAGCCTTTGAAATTACCCTCATAGCTCGCCCTTAATGGGTTAAAATCGACATGTGACATAGAACTTAGTGACAAGGAGAGGAAAAAACAAATTTAGTGACATTTGACATGGGCTTTTCTTAAAATCGACAAAGGACATGGGGACCCCCCCATCTAGATAGTTATTTCCCCAATGTTTACTTGCACTAGCTCCTATGATCTATCTAGCCACTTTCGTATCTCTACTCTACTCCCGTTCCCCTCCCGTAGGCCCACCCGTGACACAGACGATACTCAGTCTAGCTCCTAGTCTGCTATATTTTTGGAAATATCCAAAAAGTAGACAGGGGGGTCCCATGTCCCTTGTCGATTTTAAGAAATCCTAAAATGGGTCTGGTCTCTTGTCACTCACCCCTAGATCTATGTCCCTTGTCGATCTTAAGAAATGGCCTTGTCCTCTTGTCGATTTTAAGAAGTGATTTTGTCCCTTGTCACCCACCCCCACGTCCCTTGTCGATTTTAAGAAGTGGCCTTGTCCCCTTGTCGATTTTAGGGGGTCTAGATAGGGGGTCCCCATGTCACTTGTGAGGGTCTAGATGGGGGGTCCCCATGTCACTTGTCGATTTTAAGAAAATGCCATGTCACATGTCACTAAATTTCTATTTCCTCATGTCCCTGTCACTAAGCTCCATGTCACATGTCGATTTTAAGATAAGGCCATGTCCCATGTCACTAACTTTCTACTTCTCCATGTCCTTGTCACTAAGCTACATGTCACATGTCGATTTTAAGAAATGGCCTGTCACCATGTCGAATTTAGGGGTCTAGACCCATACTTGTCGATTTCAGGGAGTGGTCATTATTTATCAACAGGGGGGGAGGGTGGGTTTGAGGGGGGGGCGTAAAATTTTCAGACCCCTCCCGAGGGGGGGGGAGCTAAAAAAATTTTGACCCCTCTTGAGGGGGCCCTGGAAACAAGGAACGACTTTTCACCACTTTGACACAAGTACATTTGGTGAAAATTTGGTTCAGCAGAAATTCTTGTGAAATCTTGCAAATTTCACTAGTTCTTCACATTTTATTGTCAGATGCATGTAGGCCTACATGTGAAAGTCATGTGAAATTCACATGAAATCGCATGAATTTCACGTGAAATTCAGCAGTCACGTGAAATCGACTTGACAAGTATGGGTCTAGACCCATACTTGTCGATTTCAGGGAGTGGTCATTATTTATCAACAGGGGGGGGGAGGGTGGGTTTGAGGGGGGGGCGTAAAATTTTCAGACCCCTCCCGAGGGGGGGGGCTAAAAAAATTTTGACCCCTCTTGAGGGGGCCCTGGAAACAAGGAACGACTTTTCACCACTTTGACACGAGTACATTTGGTGAAAATTTGGTTCAGCAGAAATTCTTGTGAAATCTTGCAAATTTCACGAGTTCTTCACATTTTATTGTCAGATGCATGTAGGCCTACATGTGAAAGTCATGTGAAATTCACATGAAATCGCATGAATTTCACGTGACTGCTGAATTTCACGTGAATTGCTGCTCACAAATTCACGTGAATTCACGTGATCAATAACGTGAATTACACCAAATTTTCTTGTGAAATCACATGAATTTCATGTGAATTCACAAGAAATTGGGGGGGGCTAAAAAAATTCACCCTCTTTTTAGCAAAAAAGCCCGCGCGCTACTATAGATCAAAGAGGGGCGCGAAAACTCTCCGCGCCTCCGGCGCGGGGGGGCACAAAAAATTTTGACTGTCGTCGAGGGGGGGCGTAAAAAATTTTTGCGCGTCCGCGCGAAAACCCACCACCACCCCCTGTTGATAAATAATGACCACTCCCTTAACTTAAGAAAAGACCATGTCCCATGTCATTATCTTTTTTTCTCCCCTGTCCTTGTCACTTGAGCTCTATGTCCGGTCCCTTGTCGATTTTAAGAAAAGGCCATGTCACACTGTCGATTTTAGGGGTCTAGACCCCCATTTTACCCGTCTGGGGTCCTGTTTTACGTTGTCCGGTGGGCGCTGACTGTTGGTACCTGAGTCGTGCCCAGTGACTAGTTTTACGGTACTCGGTAGGCCTACATTCTCTCTGATGATGATATACAACATGTACCCCTGTTGAAGCTGTTGACAATGACACCTATCCTTAGGCTTCCCTTTCCAACGGGAGCTCAAAACTGCCCCAATCACTCAAAGAAAACACTAACCGCGTGGGCTGGAGAATGCAAGAGGATGCGTGCCGGTGCACAAATTTAACCTGTCCCTTATACGTCTACAGCGTCTCGGTGGTCCAATTTCCACAATGAGCGTTTGCAGCAGCAGGTTCCCGGTTAATGGGATACGGCTATGTTTATATTTATCCCCACAGGATGTTGATAGCTAGAACGCATCTGATTGGTTCAGACTACATGTGATGTAAAAGTGGCGGGAAGCCTTAGCAAGTGGTTGGTTTGGCTATGACTTAAACTTAAAGACAAACGCTGCCCAGTACACAGAAACCACCTGGTGGCAGAAATCAAAACTCATCAGTTATAGGGTAGGGAGGGGTATACGACACCCTTAATTTACAACTGTGTCATTTCTAAGGAACTTACTGCTACTTACAGAATATCTTTTACATTCAAAGGATAGAATAATATGTTCTTCATGTGCAAAAGCTTGTCAGCCCTGCCTCATAGAGTGTTTCAATAAAGCATGTGTGAAAAAAAGTGGGCCTTTTACTGCATCATCTAGAGGCTGGGTTAAAAGCCCCACAGCCTTTGGGGTAAAAGGCCTACATGCATATAAAAGAGCATCATAATTGGAATAAATGCGCCATATAGATTCTTGTCATAAGAAAAGATACTTAAGATAATCTTGGCAATCTTCATAAGCTACAACTAAGCTTTATACATAGTAAATAAGGGAGTGGTCATTGTTAATCAACAGGGGGGGTGGTGGGTTTGAGGGGGGAGCATAAAATTTTCAGACCCCTCCTGAGGGGGGGGCTAAAAAAAATTTGACCCCTCTTGAGGGGGGGCTAAAAATATTCACCCGTTTTTAGCAAAAAAGCCTGTACGCTACTATAGATCAAAGAGGGGCGCGAAAACTCTCCGCGCGCCTCCGGCGGGGGGGGGGCAAAAAATTTTGACTGCCGTCGAGGGGGGGCGTAAAAAATTTCCGCGCGTCAGAATTTGACCAAAAGTACCAAATATTGAGGTTTGATGAGGGGAAAATTTTGAAAATGTACAAAAACGATATTATTAATGATTGGAAATCTTTAAATATAGAACATGTAAATCAGATTTTAATACCTAAATCCACATACCCGAATGTCTGCATATCTCTCAGTCAGACAAGTACTGTGCCTGTGCATTACTCAGCCTATCCCATGTACAGCATATCAATTGTGTATCTATCACTCATCCTGCCTATCTCTTCAATCCAAAACATCTACAGCTAAATTTGGTTATTTCTTAAAAGGCTTAACTTATAATGCTTACCCCTCACCTTACCTTATCTTATTTGTTCCTTCTTTCCTATAGTCTACCTGTCCTCAATCTGCCTATCATTCATTTTACCTATCCCTCATGGTGACTATCCCTCAGACCATCATGCTTAATCTGTACTGTTTTCTGCCATATAAGCCTTTATTGGTTAACGGTACATTCCTTATCATGTCTACTATTTCAATTTTAGCTATCCCTAATAATGCCCATCATGAAGCCTACCTATCCCTCATTGTGCCTATCCCCCAACTCTGCACATCCCTCATATCTGACTTGCATGTCTCTCCCTAGTACCCATGTTTTTCCTTTTTTTACGTTTGCTCATCTTCTTTTTTTTATGTTTGCTCATCAAGGTACTCTATGCCTATTTCTCAAATTGCTAATTGTTCATACTACCTATCCCCCTTGCTACCCATCCTTACCTATCCCCCATGCTCTCTACATAGCTCTCTTACCATCTCAACTCTCTTAACCTACCTATGTCACAACCAACCTTCATTATGATGACTATTTCTTAGTCAACCTATCACCTAACATACTGCTTACAGTGCACCTTATTCATACATCTACCTATCATTCATGCTGCATATCTTTCAGTTTACCTATATAATTATGTGAATGGAGGATAGGCATAATGGGGGATAGATATATTTCACAAGGCATAGACTTGGAGACAGGTGGAAGAAATTGAACAAAAACTGAGATATTGTAATGGAGTCGGCTTTGGTGGAATACACGGGGAGGAGACGGGCGAGTCCGGCGGAGGGGCCAGACGTTAATTGGAACGGCCGACGCCGGGTGGCGCCGCGGTTGGCGGGTTAGACCGTATTTGGTAGTGTGACGTCCCCGGAACACCAGGGGGGTATATAAGGGGGAGCTCGGGAGGAGTCGGGGGTCGGACTGACTAAGAGGGAAGCCGCGAAGACGCACGGTGAGGCAGCAGGGGGCCAGTAGTAGCAGAGACGCCGGGATCCGACTGAGAGTGGGTTCGCCGCCGGAAGCGCTAGAGAGGGTCAGCTGCCGCCGCACGAGTCGTCGCTATACGGGATCGGTGTACCTAAGCCCACAGGGCGGGCCGGGATGTGGCCCATGAATAAAAGTACTTAAGTCGTTAACTCGTAATCCGGTGTTCATCCTTATTTATTATATTGGTGACAGCGGTGTCGCGTATCCGGTGGTTGCTGGTTCGAACCCTGGGGCTGCGCGCTATATTTAAGGATGGCATCGAAACGGACGCCGGGGTCGGCGGGGACCCGGTTGGAGGAGTATTTGGGGGCAGGTAAACGGGGCAGCCTCCTCAATGTGTCCGAGGAAGGGGTGGTGATACGCCGCCCGGGGCTGGGCGATAATAAGGGGAGTTCGACCGGAAGTGAGGAGCCGGGGCCACCGCCGGAAAGGCGGGAGGGGAGTAGGAGTCGGTTTCAGGAGGTCTATGAGGCGTGGAAGAGGGGGCCCACCGATAGCCCAGCTAGACGGACCTGGCGCTCCGGGGAGACGGTCGACCAGGGGGATGGGGCCCCCGCCGACAGTGAAGGACCCGGGCAGAGGCGGGGGGAGCGGCCAGAGGCTGGTCGGGTTTTGTCCGGGGCGAGTCGGTCACAGAATGCAGCACTGGGGGGACAGCTGCTAGCAGCCGTCCCACAGGGGCCCTCAGGGAGACTAGAGGAGGGGTTTGTGCCCAGACGGGTGGAGAAACCGGCGGTTATGCCGGGGAAATTCGATGGGACTACTAACCTGGACGAATTTCTGGCGCACTTTGATTTGTGCGTGCGTGCCAACAAGTGGACGGACGAGGAGGCGGGAGTGTTTTTAGGCATTAGCCTTTCGGGGGTTGCCCGTCGCTTGTTGTCATCGGTGAACCCCTCGGAGGAGGGGGGTTACACTCGGTTACGGGCTGCCCTGGTTAACAGATTTCAGCCTCCCAACCAGGTGGAGAGCTATAAGGCTCTCTGGAGGACACGCTACAGACAGAAGGGCGAGACACTGCATAATCTGGCGGATGACGTGGCACGCCTGACCAGGCTGGCCTATCCGGCAGCCGATGCGGCGACCTAGGATACGATGGCGAAGGATCGGTTCCTGGAGAGCCTTAGGGATCCCCAGTTAAAGGCGTGGATTTTCCAGACTAGACCGCGGAAGCTGTCGGAGGCACTAGAGACGGCGGTGGAGGGCCAGGCGTTTCTCGACGACAATCAGACATCGGATAGTCGGGTCCGGTCGGTGAAGGGTCCTCCGGGGGGGCCTACCGGCGGGCCGGGGCCGGCTATGGAGGAGTGGTTGAAAACCAAGCTGGATGGCTTTATGTCGTCTCTGGAGGCTCGGTTCCAGGAAAACACCACCCGGCCCCGACCCCCACCACGGCAGAGGGGATGCTTTGAATGCGGGGACGAGGGACATTTTAAGCGCAATTGCCCCCAGTTCAGGGTGAGGGTAGCTAAGGAGAGGGCAGCGGCCGGAGGTGAATCAGGTGTCGGGAAACTGGGGAGGGTCTCTTCTGGTGGCCGAGAAGAGGCCTCTGTAGAAAGGCCGAAGGAATGGATCGGGCGCCGGGAACGCACGGGTAATGGCTTGGAGCTGACAGGCGGGTTGTGGGGTAAGGGTATACAGCTCCTGGTGGACACCGGGGCCACGGTGAATTTGCTGTCGGCCAAGTGGTGGCACGGTGCAGGATCGCCGGGGACGCTGCAGCCGCATAAGGGTAGATTGACGACGGCGGACGGGACGCCTATTGAGGTAGAGGGTAAAGTGACGACGTTGCTGGAGGGAGGAGGAGCAGAGCGGCCCGTTAGTTTCCTGGTAGCGGATATCGGGCGGAGGGTATCCTAGGGGCTGAGTTCGTCCGGCAGGAGAAAGCGGTCGTGGATCTGGCCGGCGAAAGACTGCTGTGGGCGGACTTTGGCGACCCCAGATGTCGGGTCGTTAGTAGCGGTACGGCGGTAGTGCCGGGCCGGCGGGAAGTCATAGTGGAAGGAAGGGTCGAGGGTCAGTGGTCCCCTGGTAGGACAGGCCTGGTGGAGGGGCTTGACGGAGTAGAGATGAATCGTGGATTCCGGGTGGGGCGCACCCTGGTGAGCTCCGATGAATCTACAGTGCCGATACTGATCTTCAACCCCGGACAGGAGCCGGTGACCCTTTACGAGGGGATGGGGTTAGCCACGCTCGATGGGGTGGAGATGCCGTCGACGGTAGACCGCGGGGAGGCGGTGCGGATGATCGCCACGGACGGGGGAGGATGGAGACGCCTGGTGCACGGAGTTGTTGGCCGGCTCTCCAATAGAGGAGAAGGAACCATGGGTGGCCATGCTGCGTCGCCGCCGAGCTTCCTTCCAGTTGTCCGCTGGCGAGTTGGGGCACACCACCCTGGTCTCCCACCGGATTGACACCGGGGGGGCGGCGCCGGTCAAGTTGCCACCACGGAGGCTGGCACCTCAACGCCGGGAGATAGTGGACGCCGAGGTGGATGCCATGTTAGCCCAGGGGGTGATAGAAAGGAGCCATGGGCCTCCCCCGTCGTGCTGGTACGAAAAAAGGATGGGCGGATGCGGTTCTGTGTAGATTACCGTAGAGTCAATGATTTGACCAGGAAGGACGCATACCCGTTGCCGAGGATCGATGATTCCCTGGATTCCATGGCGGGGGCCAAATGGTTCTCCACTTTGGATCTGGCATCGGGATACTGGCAGGTGGAAATGGACCCTCGGGATAAGGAGAAGACAGCCTTTTCCACACACAGAGGGCTCTACCAGTTTCGGGTGATGCCATTCGGGCTCTGCAATGCGCCAAGCACATTTGAGCGCCTCATGGAGGTGGTCATGGAGGGGATGCAGTGGTCGGAATGTTTAGTATATCTGGACGACATCATCGTGTTCTCCCCTGACCTCCCCACTCATCTCCGGCGGTTGGAGGCCGTGTTGGAACGCCTGGAAGGCGCCGGCCTGAAGATCAAGCCCTCCAAGTGTCAGCTGGTCCGTCCCAGCGTATCTTTTTTGGGACACATAGTGGATGAGCGGGGCGTGAGCACCGACCCGGAGAAAGTGGCGGCGGTCGCCGAGTGGCCGGTTCCCACCTCTATTTCGGAAGTCAGGAGTTTCCTGGGGCTTTGCGGGTATTACCGGGGTTTCGTGGCCAACTTTGCGTCGGTGGCCAAGCCGCTGTCCCTCCTCACCGAAAAGAACAAAACTTTCCGGTGGGATCGTAGTTGCGCGGAGGCTTTCCACGCCCTGAAGGCCAGGCTGGTGGCGGCGCCGGTGCTGGCGTACCCGTCCGGCGAGGGGCACCTGGCGCCAGTGATCTAGGCCTAGGAGCGGTGATATCCCAAGAGCAAGGGGGAGTGGAGAGGGTACTGGCCTACGCCAGCCGTACCCTGACTAGGCCGGAGAAGAATTATTGTGTCACTAGGCGGGAGATGCTGGCCGTGGTGTTCGGGCTTAAGAAGTTTCGGCACTATCTGGTGGGGAGGCACATAAAGATTCGGACCGACCATGCGGCGCTCCGCTGGCTGTTGGGTTTCAAAGAGCCGGAGGGGCAGGTGGCCCGTTGGCTCCAGCTGATAGGAACCTACGACTACCACATTGAACACCGGCCGGGCCGGCTACACGGCAACGCCGATGGGCTGTCTCGGCGCCCTTGCCGCCAGTGTGGGTGGGGTAGGTCGGAGGAGGCCCAGGGGGAATGTTGTCGAGTAGTAACGAGAGCCCAGGGACCGGTGGAGGATGATACGGAAGGGGGCTGGAGGTGTCAGCAGCGGAAGGATCCTCTCCTCTCGCGGGTGAGTGCCTGGTTGAAGGGGGAGGAGGTCCCCGGAGTGAACGATTTAGCGAAGGAGGCATACGAGGTGAGGGCCTTGGTGGCACAGTTTGGGCGGTTGGAGACGAGGGCCGGCTGCCTGGGACGCATCTGGTGGGAGCCAGGGGGGAGGTCCACCTTCCAGATACTGGTGCCAGCCTCTAGGAGGGAGGAGGTGATGCGGGAGTCCCATGGCTCACCTTTGTCCTGCCATTTCGGGCGAGATAAGTCCATCCGGCGCCTCCAGCAGTCGTATTACTGGCCGGACTACCGCCGAGACATGACGTTATGGTGTGCCACCTGCCCTGACTGCCTCCGCCGGAAGAAGCCCACCCACCCTTCGAAAGCCATGATGAGACACCAACCTGTGGGAGGTACATTGGAGAGGGTGGCTATGGACCTGCTGGGCCCCCTCCCGAAAACCCCGAGAGATAACAGGCACATTCTAGTGATAATGGACTATTTTACCCGATGGGCGGAGGCCGTGGCTTTGCCGGACCAGGAGGCAGCTACTGTGGCCAGGGGCTTCGTTACCGAATTCGTGTGCCGCCTGGGCCCCCCGGCGGTCATCCACACCGATCAGGGCAGGAATTTTCAATCTGCCCTATTTCGGGAGGTACAGGTCCTGCTGGGGACGGCCCAGACTAGAACATGCCCATACAACCCCAAGTCAGACGGCTTGGTGGAGAGGTTCAACAGGACCTTGGAGGCCATGTTGGCGATGACGGTGGACAGTAACCATAAGGATTGGGACCTGCAGCTCCCCTTTGTGATGGCAGCCTACCGGTCCTCGGTGCAGGCCTCTACCAACCAGACACCTAATTGTCTGATGTTGGGGAGGGAGACTCAGGCGCCTTTGGCCTTATTGTACCCGGACCGCACCCCGGGCCGGCCAGTGGATCCGCAGGACTTTGTGGCGGAGTTGCAGTTCAGGATGGCTCAGGCCCATCAGTATGCACGGGAACAGGCCGGGGCGAGCGTACGGCGCCAGGAGCGCTCATACTCCGGCCGGGTTAGGGGGGAGACTTTGGAGGTAGGCGATCAGGTCTATTATTTGGTACCTAAGAGGGAGATAGGGAAATCGTCTAAGCTCCTGCTCCCATACACCGGACCGTGGACCGTGAGTAGGGCGCTGGGGGGGCCGGTATTCGAGATCCAGGATGGCCGGGTAAAGAAAGTGGTACATAGGGACCTACTGAAGAAGGTTCCACGCCGGGAACCCGCGCGGGAAGTCGTTCGGGTGCTGCGTTCCTACTCGGACTCACCGGGGACAAGCGGAGATCCGGATACTTACCGTTTTCCCGCCCTGCGGGGGTGACGTCACAGATGGCGGAGACAGACGGGGTACGAGCAGGTCGAGGACGGCGGTTTTGGGCCTCGTACATTCCCTGGATCCTGGAAAGAGAAAAAGGAGAATTAGTAAGGGTACCAGAAGTCAGCAACGGAGGGGTAGGAGTGGAGCCCGGAGGGGAGAAAAGCATACCTACCATGGTGCCCGGTGGGGGAAGAGGACAGAGCAGTAGAGGGCAGAGTAGGGCCCGAGAGGTCGGAAAAGGGCACGGGGCCCCCGGAGGCAGCCGGGAGGATTGGTGCCAAGTTGGAAAAGGGCATGGGGCCCCCAGAGGCGGACGAGGGGATTATTGCCAGGTAGTGGGCCGGTACGCTAGGACCCCTGCTCCCATCCCGGTGAGGTTGGTTGATCCGAGGTGGGAGGAAATCGGGTACACCGTGGAGAGCGACGAGGAGTGGATTCATTTCAGGCCGAGGTGTCGGGGGGTGGAAGTGGTACGGTGGATTCCGGTGGAATGACCGCCGCAGTTGCGAGGGGATTGGTATGTGAGAAAGGAGGGAGAGAGCCTCCATACGATGTCTATGAGGGTGAGAGACATAGTGTTAGAAAAGAAGCGGCGCCATGAGGAGGAGGACCGCCGTAGGCACATCTGGGACCGCCGGGAGCCCTACCGGGAGGACGTCTGGCGCCGTGACCTATTTCCGCGGGCGGATGTAGGTCACCGCTCAGAACGAGGCTCGCGTCCATTTTCATTTTCAAACCGGCCAACGGTGCACAATCGGCGGAGCGAAGGTAATACGGACATTGCAACAGAAATGGGGCCTAAGAAGGGCGAGAGAGGACGGAGTGGGGTGGCGAGGACCCCCAAGAAAAAGTCGCCAGCTAAGAAGTGGCATACATGCCCGGAACCGGGGTGTATGGTTACAACGGGGCGGCTGGACACCCTAAAGAGGCATCTGAGCCTGCACGCCGGGACAGGACCAGGCTGGGACTGCCCGGCGGAGGGCTGCGAGTTGCAGGTGAGGGGGAAGAGGCACAAGGAGCTCTGGAAGCATATGTGCGCCAAACACCCAACGCACCCGTGGAGCATCTATGAAAAGATCCCGGACCCGACGGAGATTCAGTACCGTCGGAAGCTGCCAGAGGCCACCCAGTCCGAGGGGGAAGAAGAGGAAGACGTCAGCGGTAGAGAGGAGGAAAGCCCGGCCCCTCGTGGCCCTAGAACAGTCCCTCAGGGAGGAAGAGGAGGGGCAGACGTCCGCCGGGACAGGGGGCGACCGGTCGGCGGACCAGCAGTTGGCGGGAGAGAAGGCGGAGACTGAGGCGCCACGGGAGGAACAGGAGGGAAAGAAAAGGGACGAGAAACGAGTAGCGGAAGCCGAGAAGAAAAAGAGGGAGGAAGAGAGGAAGGCGGAAGCCGAGAAGAAAAAGAGGGAGGAAGAGAGGAAGGCGGCGGAAGCCGACAGGAAGAGGAAGGAACAGGAGAAGGCGGAAGAAGAGAAGCGGGCGGCCGAAGCGGATAAGAAAAGGAAGGCGGCGGAAGCCGAGAAGGCAAAGAAGGAACAGAGGAAAGCAGAGGAGGAAAGGCGGGTGGCTGAGGCCAGTAGGAGAAAGAAGGAGGAGGAGAAGAAGATAGCGGGAGAGGAAGAGAAGAGAAAAAGGGAAGCAGAGGAAAGCAAAAGGAGGCAGGAACAAGAGAGCAGGAGGGCAGCGGAGGAGAAGGAGGAGAAAAGGAAGAGGGATGAACAGAAACTGGCAGAGGAAACAGCGAGTAAGAAGAGGAAAGAGGAGAAAAGATTAGCAGAGGAGAGAGAGGAGAAGAAACGAAGAGAGGAAAGAGAGGAAAAGAAACGCCGGGAAGAGAAGAGGGTGGAAAGAGAGAAGGAGGAGAGGAAGCGCCGGGAGAAAGACCAGGAAAAAAGGCGGAAGGAGGAGGACGAAGACAGGCGTTGGGCGGAGAGGGAGAGACAGAGGGAGAGAGAGGGGAAAGAATACTGGCCCTCTAGTAGTGATGAGTCCCAGCTCGACGCCGGGTCGCGCCACGCCGGGGGCAGGGGGCCAGCACCGAGACCGCCGGGAGGGCTGGCTGCAGCAGCGGGGGTCCTACCAATGGGCCCGGACATAGGAGGACAGCTCCCCAGGTCATTCCCGGGGTGGGGAGATGGGTTCCCCAGGGGCCCGGTGACCATCCCGTGGATAGAGGAGGGGGGAACGGCGGCCGAGAGGTGGAGGACGGGAAATCGTCCCAACGAGGAGTGGGGACCCACGGTGCCAGTTTCAGGGCGCCACCACCGGTGGGAAGATGTGCTCGGTGGAGATCTGGTTCAGGTGAACCAACTGTACCAGACGGTCTACCGCCGGAGGGTGAGTACCACAAAGAATACGCTTGTGATAGACCAAGAACGGGTAGAGAGGTATAGTGGCCAGCAAATACAGCAGCTATCAGTAGACGAACGGATCAAATGTATGTTGGCAGAGTAGAGCAGGTGGCAGTATCCGAGTAACAGGGAACGTGGGGGACATGAGGGTAGCAGGCTGGATGAGGTGGTAGCAGTCGAAGAGCGGGGAACGTCGGGAAGGCCTCAGGAAGCGGGAGAGGAGGGGAGACAGGGAGGATGGTCTAGGGTCCTAGTCTGACGGCGTATCTTGTGTTGCAGGAGAGCCGGAGCCGGGACGGTTGGAGGAGAGACGGCCGCCGACGGGCAGGCCATTAGGGGACCCCCAGGGCTGGAGGCGAGCCAGGACGGTCGGCGTTAGGCAACCCTGCTAGCAAGGACACGGCTACATCCGTCCGCTGCCTACAGATGCCTGCAGTAATCCTGTTCCTGGGTGGCACCTAGAGTGGCCGGGAGACTGAGATTGTATATATGTTGATAATATCCAAACGTTAATTGTTGTTGAGACATACATGTTCGTGTGATCCGAAGGATTAAGATGGTATATATGCTGATAATATCAAGATGTTAAGTGCTATGACAACATACCCGTTCGTTAATCCGATGAGGGCGATGTTGTGGAAACGCCGTTGTAAGAGGAATGTCCAGACGCCGGGCGAGACGGCTTAGAAGTTAAGCGTTATGGAGTATATCTGATGTTAATAGAAGTTACGATGTTGATATAGATCTAACGGACCAGTGAGATATTATCTGATGTTAATAGAAGTTACGATGTTGATATAGATCTAACAGACCAGTGAGATATTATCTGATGTTAATAGAAGTTACGATGCTGATACAGACCTAACGGATCAGGGGGATATTATCCGGTATTATATAATGTGGCTGTTATGACGTTTACTGTAAGAAGTTATCAAGATCGGCACCCAGGGATACACCCATTCTGTATTGACCCACCGGTGGTTGTGGTTAAGGTGGGAGGAGTGTAATGGAGTCGGCTTCGGTGGAATACACGGGGAGGAGACGGGCGAGTCCGGCGGAGGGGCCAGACGTTAATTGGAACGGCCGACGCCGGGTGGCGCCGCGGTTGGCGGGTTAGACCGTATTTGGTAGTGTGACGTCACCGGAACACCAGGGGGGTATATAAGGGGGAGCTCGGGAGGAGTCGGGGGTCGGACTGACTAAGAGGGAAGCCGCGAAGACGCACGGTGAGGCAGCAGGGGGCCAGTAGTAGCAGAGTCGCCGGGATCCGACTGAGAGTGGGTTCGCTGCCGGAAGCGCTAGAGAGGGTCAGCTGCCGCCGCACGAGTCGTCGCTATACGGGATCGGTGTACCTAAGCCCACAGGGCGGGCCGGGATGTGGCCCATGAATAAAAGTACTTAAGTCGTTAACTCGTAATCCGGTGTTCATCCTTATTTATTATAATATGTATAGAGAGAGTGGGTTAGACTGACTGAGCTGAGATGGTGAGAAAGCCGTATATGGAGAGCATGAGGAATAGGCATTCAAAGGGATCAGTAGCAAGGGGGATAGGTGGTATGAACAATGTCCAGTTTGAGGGATAGAAAAAAAGAAAACATGGGTGCTAGGGACAGATGTGCAAATCAAATATGAGGGATATGCAGTGTTGGAGGATAAGTGTAATGAAGGATAGGTAGGCTTTAGGATAGGCATTGTTAAGGAAAGGTAGGATCAAAATGGTCGATATGATAAGCAATGTACTTTTAACAATTAGGGCCTAAATAAAGGGATGAACAATACAGTTTAAACATAATAGTCTGAGGGATAGTCACCATGAGGGATAGGTAAAATGAATGATAGGCAGATTGACGATAGGTAAACTATGGGAAACTAGGACCAGAGAAGATTAGGTAAAGTGAGGAGTAAGCTTTACTATTTAGGCCTTTTGGCAGATTTACTTAACTCAAGATCCTTTGGATTCAGGAGAAAGGCAGTATGAGTGATAGGTAGACTAAGGGAAGGCAGTATGTGAGATAGGCAGAGTAATGCACAGATAGAATACTTGTCGGATTGGGAGACATTTGGATATGTGTAATGTGGTACTAACTCAGGTTTACATGTTGTGTCTGTAAAGACTTCTTATCATTTTGAATATCATTTTTAAAATATTTTCTTCATCAAACCTACTTTTAGTCAATTTCTGAGAATCATAATCACAAAATATGGATCCATCAGGATTTTCTGGTCTAGGTGGTTCCTTCTTCCCCTTTAGTATTACCCTGATAAAGGAATACCACAGCTCCATAAACCACCTAATCCTCTATAGAAATCAACAATGAAGACACAAGGGCACCTAGTTTCATGGGGGGGGGTAGAGGGGGGTGGCCTGTCACACTCTACCCATAGACTATACTCTTAGTGTCCTTTCCTATAGTATCTAAACTTCTTGGCAGGAGGCGTTCCAGTGCATGCGCCAGCAGTGGGGCCGTTGTTCAGCTTTCTGTGCATCCAGGATCCACAAGGAATAGTGTACCCAGGATACACAAGGAATTGACCAATCAGGAGCAAGCACCTGCTCAGCAGATGCATCTGCTACTTTCAAGATGGTGGATGTCTTTGCCACTCAGTTCAGCTTATTTTATCACAGATATCTGCTAGTTTATGATAGATGAAGTACAATTAAAAGCAGCACCATCATCTTTGAGCTTATATAAATTCTAAAATGCAGTTTCATTGGAAATTAAGAAAAATTTAACTATGATTTACTCTCTAAGCATCACTGTCCATGTTTTGGGCACTGGGCTGTTTACCAACAAAGGGACTTCTTCTGTATCCAGGATCCATAAGGATCTCCCTTCTGTATACAGGATCCACAATAGACTGCTTCTGTATCCAGGATCTACAATAGACTCCTTTTGCATCCAGGATCCACAATAGACTCCCAGAAAAAAAAACATATTCCTGATTTCTATGCATCTATAACATTACTGACCCAGTCAACAAAAAAACGTTATGTAGTGGTTCGTCTTTTTGGTTAGATGTTAAATCATAATGAAAAGAAAAGAAGTTTCCGGGTAGGCAACCGAGCGTTTATTCTGATCTCAGTTACATACGATCACAGCCTATAGAGACTACATGCCGGATGGCATTCGGTTACCCGTAAGTAACAGTAGAACTGTGCTTAGAAGTGGTAGGACCACTACTGGAGAACTACTGTAGGAACTGCCCTTATATAGGGGAAAAATCCGCAAAACTGAGAGCTGTCACATGAAGTTGGACTTGGGATTCTTTTCAGGCTGCCGCTACTTGAGTTGAAGATGGACGAGGGGGGTGATCATTTATTAACAATGGCGGGGGGAGGGGGGTGAGAAAATACAGGTGGGGTGGACTTAATTCTTTCAGTCCTGCTATTAATCGGAGGGGCTGTGTCTGCTCTTGATTTTCAGCTTCTCCGTGGCAGGGGAGGGGGGCAAAAAGTTTTTTTGTGGTTCTGATTTTGTTTTTTGTTGTTGTTTTTTCTAATAAAAAAAAAGGAAATTTTTCTGCCCAAAAGGATCTCCAGGATCCACAAGGGTCTGCTTCTGTATCCAGAATCCATAATAGACTGCTTCTGTATCCAGGATCCACAATAGACTCCTTCTGTATCCAGGATCCACAATAGACTGATTCTGTATCCAGGATCCACAATAGACTGCTTCTGTATCCAGGATCCACAAGGAGCTCCTTCTGTATCCAGGATCCACGAGGCACTCAGACCCTGGTCTCCGGGTGTAATGGGGGAGTCTGGATGGCAAGTGGCAGCACCTGCCTCCGGGTTCATATCCGTTACACCAGAGAGCCTTCCACTCATCCGTCACACGTCTTCAAGGAAGATACAGGGGGGCTCTATAGTATGAGGCAAAGCCCAGATGCAATGCCAATGGCGAAGCTTTATGTTTTATTATGTTTGATCATATCCCATTCATTTTCTCTAATAAGAACCTCTAATTTTCCATAGAGCATGAGTAATCAAGTGATTTGTGCCTTGAATGGACAAGAATTGGCTAGCAGAAACATCCACCATCTTGGACAGCAGCAGATGCATCTGCTAAGCAGGTGCTGGCTTCTGTTTGGTCAGTCCATTGTGAATCCTGGAACAACTATTCCTTGTGTATCCTGGATCCACTGAAAGCTGAACAATGGCCCACTGCGATCTGCAGGGCACGGATTCAAGGGGGGGGGCGGACGCGACATACGCCCCACCCCCCTTTTGAGGCACAAGGGGATTTTTGAAACCAGTGAATTCTTAGCTACATGCCAGTTTTTATGGTTTTTAAATTGGACTATTATTAAGGATTCTACAGCTTAAAACATAAAAAAATGCAAGATTATATTGGGCAGGTACATCATACAGGGGCGTTAACCTGGGGATGAGACAGGGTATGGTACATGATACTGGGGCATGAGACAGGGTATGGTACATGATACTGGGGCATGAGACAGGGTATGGTACATGATACTGGGGCATGAGACAGGGTATGGTACATGATACTGGGGCCATGACATAGGGTATTGTACATGATACTGGGGGCACGCGTGGGTGATCACGGACCATGACAAGATGTGACGCATGCATGAACATCCCAACCCAATTTGTGAAGTTGAGTCAACATGCGTGAACCTTCACCAACAATGACACATGATGACATCATGTGTCATCACACATTATCACACACACTGACACATGGGTCATGACACAGTATCACATATATTGACGCACAGACTAATTTGTGGGCGGGGGATAGGCGGGGGGGGGGTTGCAGGTGGTTGTGGATTTCTGATATTTCATAACTTTATTAACATCAATTCAGCTGTTCATGCTGGTTCCCATTGAAGATATCTCTTCTCTGCATGTCATGTGTTGCCCACTTTGCTTGAAAATGGATAGATATTCTGTCAGCTGTGTGAGTTGAATTTTCCTTGTATCAGTCTTGAGAATGCCTGTTGAAATGATAAGAAATGGTCATAAACAAACAGCAGCAATCTAATTTTGACCACCCACTCACATCCAAGTTGATATACAATGACCACTCCCATATGGCAGCCTGAATCCCCCAGAATTTCCCTGAGCCTTGCTCACATAGAAAGTTCTACATTAATTTGGGGTGTTGAGACAAATAGCTGAATTCAGCAACAAGATAGATGTTCAGGGATTGTAGATAATATCAATGTGTTACTGTATAAATGCTTATCACATAGGATTTCAAGTCAAATCAATCTAGAACTGTGTGACCACCGACCACAAGATCTGTTCTCCATGGCTGCCTCTGCCTGACTGTTTTGAAAGCAGGAGGAGAACAAAGGAATGGGAGGGAAATTTGAAATGGACCAATCAAAACACAGAATAGTACATAATGTGTCATTGTGCGTGAAGTTCTGTCATGGTGGGTGAGAGTTGGCGAATCTTGACGCATGCTCACATCTCCTCACACAGTCTGTCATGCTAATGTTGGACAAAGTATCTGCCCCTATTATCACTCAATACAGAGTTTTTTAACAGCCTATGAAGAGTTCCTGTATATTTGCTCTAATCAGCTGTGACCTAGCTGATCAGTAGACATTAAACCTTCATATCCCATCAAACCGGTGTATGATGGTGTAGGAGAATTCCATAATGGATAATAATGTGTAACCAGCAGTGCTGACAATGATAAGATATGTAAAGCAATCTAGTAGAAAGGCAAAGAAAAAGGCAGTAAGGCAAGATAAAGTAATTGGTGTTTATTGGCGGACAAAAGAGTGAATGGCGTGCTCCGCAGAGATTAGGATATAAAATGTCATGTTCAGGTCCATAATGAAATTTGAGATGGAAGGCTTGATGGCTCCAGTTGACAGATGAAGGAGATAAACTTCCGAAATCCAATCTGAAAATGAAAGAGATAATTAGTTTAGGACCAGTAGAACTGGAGGGAGTAATGATGAATAATGGGAAGAAGAATATTAGATTAGGACATAACTACTTTACAAAGTTGAGCAATGAAAAGGGAAATAAATGAGAAGGTGATGTCATGAGACAAACACATGTCTCTGCGCAGGCGCGCCGGGATAATAATAATACTTGAATAACATATTTGTAGAATTCAGAGTAGGAGACAGAGAGTCCGTTCAGAGGGAGCATGGAGAAAGCATTGAAAGTTTGGCACTCATATCTAAGCTAACTGTTAACAGCTAGATACCATTAGATCACAGCAGGGAGTAGCCAACACACGTTAAGGAAAGGAGCATTATAGTAGTGGAGATTCAACATGCACTTGTTAGTGGTGACATCCTCACCTTTCACAAGCTGAGTAGATCTGGAGGCTGCTCAGACATAAGCAGTTGGGACTTAGAACAACACTACCTGGGAATGATAGTGTTTCAACTTATGAACTTAATACAAAATGGAGATAGCAATTAATAGCAGTAATTAACATCAACGGACTCCAGGCCTGGGAAGGGCCTCTCCCTCTCCATGCAGGGATCCTCCCTGCATGGACTTAGGATCCACACTAAAGTTGAATCATCATAACAACAATTAAGACTCTCCATGTGAGTACACTGCATTAGTTAATTAGGAGATGAATTGTGCTAGACTTGCCTGCTGACTTGCCTACGGTATGATAATGTGCGATCTTACTAATTGGGAGTTATTGCTGAAGAGACTTAATGTGAAGAGGAGATAGAGTTGTGGTGTCATCATTGCATGGACTAGAGGATATAATGGAGTGTTGATCATCGAAAGTTGTCGGAGCATTTGATGAACTGTTGTGCTCTTGTTGTGCTTGACGTGTTAGTAGCCGAGGAGGAGGAACAATAAAAGTCTTCAGTCAGGAGGTATCTCTCACTAGTTTTATTTGAGTAGAAATCACTGCGCGGCTGATATGTGTACTGGGCTGTGGTAGTGACGCGCTCTACCATTTATAAGGAGCTAGCTCAAACCCCAAAATGCACTTTACTACATCTATATGCAGCAATTAGAAAGCAAGGTCTAAATAACACCAAATTAATAGAGTAAATACACAGTACACAGTGGTGAAGCAAATCCTAGGGTGCTGACCCTTTTTCATGACTGGGAGACCCTTCTTGGTGAGGGGCACGTCGGGCCGAGCCGATCGCAGGTTTCATGCTCCACAGGTTCATTCAACACCACAACGAGAGGAAATAGAAGACGAGGGCAGCCAGCGTGTGCACCATGGCAGCTCAGCGGATAGACAGAGGGAAATAGAAACAGAACTCCATGGTAGTGCAGAGGCAAGGCAGAAACTGGTAGAAGGAGTTAAAAAGGCATGGTCCGAAACATTTAGTAAGAGAGCCACAAGAGCCAGTGGAAGTAGTGAAGGATATGTAGCAGTGCAATTAGGAAATAAAGGTGAGGTGCAGATCGATGACACGAATGTGCATGGTAAAGTGGTGAGGACAACATCGGAAAACAGAGAGAGCCCGGAATTTGGGTTAGTAGGAGCTGTAGCTGGAGTAGACCAGAATGGACATCTCGCGGCGGAGCGGGTCGGGGGCCCACGGGGCCGCCATACGGACCCACGACCAGATCAGCCAGCCGGTATAATTAGAGGCAGAGGTGGCGTTGAAGGTGAATTTAGTGAACAGCCGGGGTCCTCATCCCACAGTACTGGTGTGAATAGAGGATGCACACGGTGTGTTATAAGGCCCGATTTACTACAGGATGATTCAGAGGATGATGAAGACGTAATTTACCTATCTCAAGAATATAAAGGGGGTAGATCTGGCAGAAAGGGCGAGACTCCATTCGGGGGGAGACAAACACCTCAAGAGGCAGCCTCAGTGAAGAAAAGATTATTTCAAGAGGATGAGGAAGGTCCAGTAGGTGGCTGGCAAGATGTCACATTTGAGGATATTGAACAATTGCACGGTGACCTGCAGCAAGATTCTACTATTGGGAGTTTAAAGGAGATACATGGAGAGGTACAGGTTGTGAAGAGGAACCTTAAGAATATCAAGCGCACAGTTAGAGCATTTAGAGGGCGTAATCTAGAGGACTCGGGGGAGTCCAGCGGAACAGACGGTGCAGAAAGACAGAGTGAGGATAGAGATACACAGGAGGACGATCAAGCTACAGACGCGGATAACATTCAGTCATTGGATGATGAGAGGTCAGAAGACGACGGGGATCAACCATTAGGAGAGCATTTGGGTAACAATAGTAATAATTCATCAGAAGAGGAAGAAGGGGCAGTAGATATCCCCGACAGACACACGCCGCCCCAGCAGGACCCACAACGCAACCCACCACAACAATTAAATATGCAGGCCACGCCGGCCATTAACCTCCCCTCATTTAAGGGAGAGAGAGGTGAAGCACATGAGAATTATTTTGAAGAAATGGACCGGTTAGGAGTGGTTTTTGATTGGACGCCGGCACAGGCATTAAGTATGGTAAAGCTAGGTATTAAGGGGAAGGCCCATGAATGGTTAAAAACAATACCCGACAATAGAAAGGACCCCATGGATCACCTGAGAGCAGCAGTAGAAGAGACATTCAGAGATAGAAGACCAGGATGGCAGAAGCTCAGAGACTTATTTGGCCTAAAACAGGAACCGGGACAATCAGCTCTGGATTTTGCGATTAGCCTGAGTAAATATAGAGTAGTGGGTGAGAATGATGATGCCATAACATCAGCTTTCATCTCGGGACTAACACCTGCTATTGGAAAAGAAGTGGCAAAATTGCAGAATCAGACATTTCAGGACTTGATACAGGCCGCGACATGGTATGAGACACTGGAAAGAAAGACGGATGGAAAGAAGTCCAGCATTAATGCAATGGGCCTGTGTTTGGACCAGGAGACTGGGGAAGATGGGTCCATGGACATGAGAGATTTGACAGCAAGATTAGGGGACCTAACGGATGCAATGCACGTGCAGAGCGCTCAGCTGGCTATGATGTCCACGGGACAACAAAATAACAACGAGCAGCAAGCTGGGATGGAAAGTAGGCCAGACGGAGAGTATGGGCGTGCAGGTCAAAGACAATACCATCAGCCGAGAGGAGGATGGAATGGGAATGCGAGGCCTCAATTCTATGGAAGGAGAGAGAATGAAAGAGGCTATAGACAGTATGATGGAATAGGAGGAGGTCCAGACGGTCAAGCAAGAGAGGCATCATTTGGAAATGGTCGTGGCTATTTTAATAGAAATCAGGGGGTAAGTCAAGGAAGATGGGAGAGTAGAGACAGGGGTCCCATGAGACAACCATTTGGCAGAGGCTACCCCAGAAATGATTTTTTCTACAGAAGGGATAATTACAATAGAAATGCCGGAGGAGAGGTCAACAGGCCAAGAAGCTTCCAAAGGACGGGAGCCACTGACACGGGACTCACCAGCGCAGAAGCAGGTGAGAATAACAGAAAGTTTTGTGTCATTCATGGCACGGGTGGACACTCCACCGAGGCCTGTTTTTGGTTCTCGAGGATCCAAGGCATGGGTAAAGAGACACAAGATAGTACGGAGGATACATCTGGAGGACAGGGTGTGAGAGTGAGTAAAGCTGCTGATAAACAGGGAAACTAGAAGATGGGTCCGAATCCCCGTACAATATCAGCCTGTGTTGGGCAGACGGACCGACAGAAAAACGGGAATATGGCAACGATCCGATGTTTATGTCTATGAACATGGGAGGACATGACGTCCGATGTTTGGTGGACACTGGGGCCAGTGATTGTTTTGTAAGTGAGATGTTCAGAAGAGAACTAACAACAAGCGATGTAAGAGATATCTCACATAGCTACCAGAAAGTTGACTTTGGTAATGCATCTACTTCTGATATATTGGAGACTGTCAGAATAGAATGCAAGATTAAGAATCTTCCCATATTCTATGATTTTCATGTGGTGCCAAATTTGTGCTACAAAGTAATATTGGGAAGGAACCTTTTAGAAGACCTTAGAGCAGATTTAGTTGTAAAGGCAAGAATGGTGAACCTGTTCACAGACATACCAGTGTCCAGCAAATTAAATGTGGAGATCGAGCCAGGTCAGGAACAGATTATACCTGTGGCACCATGGAGGGAACCCACATGTAAAACAGCACAGAGAGATGTACTGTGTACACCATCTAATCTAAACATGGTCTGTGTGGGCAGGTGTGTTAATACAATAGGGACGAACTGGTGGATTAAAGTTATGAATCCGGGAAGGATTAATGTAAATGTGGGCCCGTTGGACATTTTGGCATATGTAGAAGAGGCACAGATACCGCAGAGGAATGAGGCTCTGTGGCGTGAAATATTAGAGATAAAAGAAGAAGGGGCTGGTTGTGTGAGAAACATACAACTACAGGCTATCAAAATTTTGACGGAGAATGAAGTGGGAAATCAAGAGGAACATAGGAAAAATGATGAAGAGAAGATACGTAAGATAAGAGGAACTGACCTGTCAGATTCGTGTCTGAGTGAAGCTGAGAAGGAGGAGTTTATTGAGATGCTTGTTAGGAACAGGGAGGCGATTGCATATAGTGCGTCTGAGATGGGTCATTGCACTCTGTTCCCATTGAAACTGCATGTTGACGAGTCAGAGGGGCCGACTGCAGTAAGGCCATATAGGTACTCGCCACAAAAGCTAGAAATTATTGATTCTCAAATACAAGAGTTGTTGGACTTGGGGGTTATTGAGCCCAGTAATTCAGCATGGAGAAGCCCATTAGTAGTGGTTACGAAGGAAGGGAAGAAGCCCAGGTTATGTACTGATTACCGGTATTTAAATAGACTTACAAGGAAAGATAAATTCCCGATGCCGACCACAAGACAGCTCTTCCTGTATATGGCATATAAGAACCCGACAATGTTCACTGCAATGGACCTGCTTAGTGGATACCATCAATGTGAAATAGTTCCAGAGCATAGACACTACACAGCGTTTGAATCGCCCACCGGAGTGTACCAGTATAGGCGTGTCCCATTTGGCTTGGCGGGAGCGCCATGGAATTTTACAAAAGTAATGGCCATTGCTTTAAGAGGATTGTTGCCCAGAACGTGCCTGGCGTACCTAGACGATGTGGTGGTATACAGCTCAGATTTCCAAAGCCATAAAGAAGGGGTGGAACAGGTACTGCAAGCCCTGGTTAAGGCCGACTTAAAGGTCAAACCATCGAAATGTGAATGGTGTCGTGCAGATAAAATTTTTAGGGTATCTGGTGAACAAAGATGGCTTGAAAGCACAGCCAAAACTTATAAAGAAAATTCAGAACGTCACAAGACCTCATTCCCATAAAACAGTTAAATCTTTTTTGGGACTATGTAATTATTATAGAGGGTTTATACCACAATATAGCAAGATAGCAAGACCATTGAATAAATTGACATCTGAATCAGTCCCCTTCAAGTGGACGGAAGAGTGCGAGAATGCATTCAAAATTATTAAGAATAAACTGGTAAATCCTCCATTGCTGATACACCCTCAAATAGGAGGTCACTTTTATGCACTGACGGACGCATCTAGAGTTGCAATAGGGGCGGCCATATGCCACATTGTGGACAATATATACAGGCCAATAACATATGGGTACACGTTGGGAGCAGCTGAACTAAATTATACAACCACAGAAAAAGAGGCATTGGCAGTGGTTAAGACTTTAAAGGAACATGAGGATATGTTACAAGGGGGCAAAGTGACAATTGTCACCGACCATAAGCCCCTTATACCATTGCTGCAGAATGCCATAGACGCCCCGTCGGCAAGACTAAGACGTTGGGCACTGGCACTAACCCAGTGAACAAAAAGACGTTTTCTGACGTTTTTCAACATAATTTGAAAGTTTAGAAATGTTTGTTTTGAATGTTATTCTAACGTTAAAACGTTGACTCATTCTGACGTTTTTCAACGTTCATACAAACGTTTTTTTCTAACATTTTCTAACATAATTTTCAACATTCAAAAACATTAGAGAACATTCTTAAACGTTTCTACTAGCATAACCGCTGGGGTATTTTGACTTTGTATTTTGTATAGGTACCTATTGCCCAAACTATTATTCCTGCCAAATTAATGACAGAACATATAATCATTTGTTGTGCACATAGAAGTATCTTCATATAGAATTCTCCTGAAGCACATTATACCTGTAATCCCTGAGCAAAAATCTCTAGGACTGGTGCAAGAGCACATTGTCCTCAGAGGGAATATGTATATTTCTTGGTAACAAGCAATGGGTGTCTTCATCAGGATTATTTCATTTAAACCAATAGAATATGATAATACCAGTCATATATTATCAGGTATGACTTGGAATTAAAGTTTTGATCCAAGGATATATGAAATAAGCAAAAATATGATAATGTATACATTTAAAGCAACTTTAGATTACAGAACATACAGGGAAAATCTCCCCATCGATTGGCCTGCCACCTTGTGGGGAAGATATGTATAACACAAACGTATAAAAATGTTAGAAAACGTTCTATAAACATTTGTTGAATGTTTTTTTACGTTTTAAAATGTTTGGAATGAATGTTCACATTCTAAATTACTGTTGATGTTAACAAACGTTTGTTAAATGTTTGTTTGATGTTATAAAACATTATATATGAACGTTTGTTTTAAAGCCTTTATGGACATTAGTAAACGTTTGCTGAACATTTCATTTATGTTGGAAAACATCAAAACCTAACATTCACTTTCTAGCTTTAAAATGACGTTCACAAACGTTCTATAAACGTTTGCTGTTCACTGGGAACTGGTTTTGATTATGATATAATATACCAACCAGGAGAAACACATTATTTACCAGATTATCTGTCCAGGGAAACACCAGAGATACTGGATAGGGATGAGTCGGAAATAAAGGAAGAATTCCAGCCAGAAGTGGGAGCTGAGTTAATGTGTACAGAAGTCGTACATGGGGACGATATGGCAGGTAAACCAGAGGCAGGAGGGACACGGAAGGACGAGCAGGTGGAGCAAACAGTGGAGGCACGGACAGGGGGGATGATAGATGTTCCCGAAGGGGGACAGAAAAAGAAAAACAATGACACGAATGAAAAAAAGACAGAGCCCGATGTGGGTCAAACATGGGTAGCAGAGGCCAGTATGAAGGATGAGATCGACGTAAGAGAATTGGCTGATGCACAGAAGAGGGACCCGGAGTGGCAGCCCTTGATTAAATTTTTGAAGACAAATGAACTGCCGGATGATTGGGAAATGGCAAAGACAGTGATGGCCAGGGCTGATTCCATGGGAATGACAGATAATGATATACTTTGTAAATATAGGATAAATTCTGGAAAGAAAGGGCGCAAGGTCGCAGAGATACAACCAAGAATGGTGGTTCCAGCATTGATGATTGAAAAGATACTGTATTTGATGCACAACGATATATTGTGTGGTGGACATGTGGGAGTACAGGCCTTATCGGAAAAAATGCTGTCTAGGTTTTATTGGAAGAACATGCTGCAAGATATTTCTAAATACCTGAAGGCATGTGACAGATCTGCCATGAGGAAAAGAGCGCCACATTTTAAGGCACTATCTAAGTCATGGGAGACGCCCAATTACCCATGGGAGTGGGTGCAGTGTGATTTTATAGGCCCACTCATGCGGTCCAAGGACGGGGATTTGTATGTGCTGACATTTATTGACCTTTTGACAGGATGGCCGGAGGCATTCTGTACGCCAGATTCGACGGCAGAAACGGCAGCGAATTATTTTTTAAAGTATATAGTATGTAGATATGGTAAGGTCAGTTGAATACACACGGACAGGGGGCCGTCATTCATATCAAAATTATTTAGGGAAATAACTGCTAGGTTGGCATGTAGGCACAGCATGACCAGTTTGTTTGTTTGTTTGTTTGTTTAGTTTTACGTCCGGGGGCCATCGAGGAACTCAGACATTCAAGGTTTCTCGGACATTAAGTCCTTTCTTTTCTTTTTGGACAGGTATTATATGCTGCTTGCCCGACACAGCAGTGACCGAATCTTTGAATGACCGAATCTATGAGATGAATGACCGAATCTATGAGGAGGGTCGAGGGGGAAAACCGCTACCGGGGCTTCATTCCCCTACTCTTTTCGAAGGATAGCAAGTGTTCTTTTATTTGCCTGGTCCCATAGGCAGGGCCAGACAAACCACGGCCTTTGATCACTCAGACGTGGTTCACTGAGGAGGAATCCCATGGCAAAAGACAAGCATGTAAGCCCAGGCCTGCGCATATGGACACCAGCTGCCCACATGCTCACCCCAAGACACAAGAAACCCCAAGTTTGTCGCCTTTTACGAATCTGGTATGCCCACTGTTAGTATGGAAGGAGATTTCTCCTTGTGGACTCCCAATGAAGTTATTCTGCTCCTTCATGCCCTCACATGAAGGTCCCCACTCCACAGGGGGAGCATGACCAGTGGACGGTTGCCAACGGGCAATGCTAGGATCGAAAAGATGCACAAGACTATAGCCAATGTAATAGCATGTTACATAATGGACGATCATGTATCATGGTCTGAGTTGCTGCGGGTGGCACTATGGACAATAAGATCTACTATTAGTGGCAGGACGAGTTTCTCGCCGTATACACTGCTGTTTGGTAGGGATCCAATAGCCATGGGGTTCCCGGAAAACAGGCCAGTCCCACCTACTAGGAATGAACAGGAGTGGTTTCACAGAACGAGGCATTGTATTGATATGTTCAGAGACATGGCCTCGAGATATACTGATGACTATGAGGACGATTTAAGAGCGCGAATGGATAAGTCAGCGCGCCCAGCCAGTTTTAAAGAGGGTGATCTTGTGTATCACTATGATACATATGTACCCAAGGGAAAATCCACAAAATTCTCTGACAGGTACAAGGGGCCATATAGAGTTATTGAAACAGTGGATGATCACCTGCTGAGACTGCAGTCGGTGGCTACAGGCGTCAAATTGCCTCACCTTATTAATATACAAAAGGTGAAGAGGGCGTATGAACCATGGACGCCGGCGTTGGCGGATATACCAGAAGATGACCATATGGCCGGCCAGTTTAGAAAATATGATGAGGAAGTAGAAAATGAAGAAGATATAGTGGAGCGCTTAGTAAAAGAGAGGGATCCAGATATTATAGAAGAATCAGAGGAAGAGAATAATGAGCAGCCAACGGATCGGGAGGTTGGTATTGATAGGGGGCTAGCTAGACAGAAGCCGGCAGTTGAAAATGTAGAGAATAAGGACAATGAAATACCCCGTGAAGGGATGAATAATGGTATGCCCCGCGAAGGGATGGATAATATAATACCCCGCACAGGGATGGATAACATAATACCCCGCAAAGGGATGAATAATGGAATACCCCGAGAAGGGATGGATGCCGAAGTACCCCGCATTGGGAGGAATGAAAATAAATCTCCTGAGATGGATAAAATGCCTCAGGAGGGGATAGGCAAAAATCCTGGCACAGTGATGAAAGTAGGTAAGACCCTTGAGGGGCGGAATGGGAGAACATTGAAAGGAGGGAATGAAGTACCTCAGGGTGCTGAGATAGAGGCGCCACAATTGGGGGGAGATATAGAAAATAAGGCTGGGAAGGATATAATTCCCCAGGAAATGGATGTGAGTGGTCTGCCTAAAGCAGGAACACAGGAGATAAACCCTAATGAAATGCAAAACTTGAATGTAGATAAAGGAGATATGAACAGGGGTCCTCACGAGGAAGTAACCCAGACATTGAATATGCCTCGACAGGGTAAATATAATTTAAGAGTTAGAAAACCAGTTGATTATGTTGAGGGGCCAGACTTTATAGAGCCTGAATAATGGTTGAGAATCGGGCAGTGTAAATAATTTGTGTTAGGGCCCAGTTGTATAGTGACATAATCGTCTTGTATATGGTACTTACTGTTGGCACAGGAGGGGGTAAGGCTGCCGCCTCCTGCACTCGTGCGTGTGATATATGGTTAACCCTTTGCCTACCGATAGTGCATTAATGCACTACCGTTAATAGTGCAGGTAGTGCATCAATGCACTACCATGGGAAACACTAATAGTGCATTAATGCACTATTTATCATTTTCTGTCTGAAAAGTTTTTCTTAGATTTGATGGTGAAAAAATGATGCTATGAAGTACAATTTTTAGCAAGACATAAGAAATATCATTGATAGTCATATTCTAGGTGTTTATTCACTACAAAACTTTGCTTAAATTATGTACTGTGCTGCTAAAATGGATATGATGCACTGTTCTCAAAAATGGCCGGCTGTGGGGGTGCATTACATGTGCAGAGCATGGCTGTTATGTAATATGCACTGGCCTATACACCGGTAGGCAAAAGGTTAAGAGCAAAAAGGGGTGCAAATGAAAAACATGTGCGGGTGTCCGGCTCTGGCAAACACATGTTAGGGAGGTATAGGCTACTCCGTGTGGAATTTAGGATTGAATAAGATGTGAAGGACTGGGGTTGAGTCTTGGTTGCACGGAGGAATGAGTCGCCGGCTGTGGTAAGGAGAAGCACAACGATAGGTGACATTGGGCAAAGTCTCAAGGACGGCGGCCAAGGTCAAGGCCGTGTAGTCATTAGGACGGGAACGAAAAACGCCTCATGACAATAGAAACGTTTGGGGCATGTAGTGAAGCCGACAGACGCAAGATGCCAGTGCAAGGAATAATTAGATAAGATGCATCATTAGCATAATGGAATGCATCATTAACATAAGGAAATGAAATGAGCTGCAGATATCACAGGGATGCAGGTTGAAGAGTGGCGCATTTCCGCGCACCCGGGTATGGTGACAGGACCAACATGTCATCACAGAAGGAAGTAATACTGAGATCTCTCACCAGTTGGTTGAGGACATGGGATCTCTATATGGCGGCAGACTTAGAAAGAAGATCCACCTTTGCAGCGCAAGACAGAATTGAGGCAGCCCGAGCCACAGCACAGGAGATAATGCGAGGCAGATATGAAACATCCTCTGATGAGATGGGACGAGTTACTCCTGTGAGTAGGGCGGGTGCCACACGGACATCAGACACACAGACATCCTCAACAGTTGGGGGTGATCATGGGAGACGTGTCTACGGGCCGAGGCCATAGAGTTATACTGTAGGGGCACAGGTCAGTGTTTGGTGAGGATGCCTCACTGATAATTACATGACTGACTTTACATGTGAGTGGCCAGACATTTACACTTGATGATGGGTTGATAGTATGAGGGGTGACGCATACCTGGAACGCGACCTACCAGCCATTGGTGCAGCCCATGGAGAGTTCAGACACCTATTAAGAGCACTGGCTTTTGAGTTTGCACTGGGAGATACAGATGCAGCTGGAATGAGCTGGGCCAGATGGCAGAAATATATACTATGCTCAGAGGAATACAGGCTGCAGTTTGTACGAATTTTTTTGTTTTTGTACTCCAATATGTGGGCAGATGAGGAGAAAGGTCCCTCCCTGCGGGATTTTTAGTACTGGGTTTGGCCACTAGGGGAGATACAAAGGCTATAAATGTGATAAAATAGGCCAAAGACTGGTCTTAGGTACTTTTTTACACAGAAAAAGATAATTTTCTCAAAAATGTTCTATTTTCACTCATTTCCTCTATATTTGGAAGGTAAATGGAACGTTTTGAATCCAAAACAAGGCCTAAATAAGGGTTGTCATAGAAATGTGTTGCCATGGCAACAAGAGAACATTCCAAATAGAAAAAGAAAATGACATTAGTCCATAGAACGATTCACAGGGATTTTAATACTGAAAACCGCACATAGATACCATTTCTACATATAATGTTATGGCCAAATGTATGGAAAGCATTGGTCATCTATCAATAGATTATTTAAATCATTATGCTAATTAGATGCAGGATTTAATCAAAACCATGAATGACAGAGCTTATTGGCTGTATTGATATGGTTATGTCATCTAATGTTCATTAAGCCATATCTCCGGGACCGGAAGGGCTATCTTCAAGCGATATACCTCATATTAAAACTGATGACTTCAATTTTAAATGCTTCATTTTACCTCGGAGGACCCTTTCTCCTCATCTGTTCACATATGTTGGAAAATACTGGTATGCCAGATGAGGGTGAGATCAGACACGTTATACATCTTGGACAGAATGATCCTATGGGTCTGATATGGGCAGCTCGGGACATTATGTCCACCTTCAGCCCACCCGAGCAGTATATGCCGGGAGCATCTAGGGTAGAGAGAGATCTGTATGAGGAAATGCCGGGGTTGGCCCGCAGGGACATGTAGAACACTGAGAAAGGACTGCATTGGACAGGGATAGAAATGTAAAATGTACATAACTCTGGTGTAGAGCCAGGGAATGACTGCGATGGTCTGCCTCTGGAATGGTGTGGAGTTGCTCAGAGGCCTGTGGAACAGTGTTGCGTTGCTGCTGCTTTTAGTTAACATATACACGCTTTGTATAGGATGTGAGTAGTATAGCAGAAGGGGTGTGCATGCCCTGAGGAGCGGCTATGATTCACTCTGAGGAACAGGTGTTGGGCATGATGGGCTTATGGCGACATGTCTTAACAAAAATGTATATAGAAACATGCAGTGTGGAAAACATGCGGGGGGACAAATAATGGGGATTTTATGAAAGTGCCTACCAGAGACTTGATAGCGGTAGACACGACAATTGGGCTAGAGCAGGATCGACCTTCACTCAGGGACATCTGTAAAGTAATGTGGAGTGAAGAGATAAGGGAAGTGGACACGAGATGAACTATGGAGCCCAGAAATAGTGAATTTTTTTGCTAAGGGGATAGGTGCATAAGATGGGGGCCACTTGCTGTAGGCCTGCTGGGCTTAGATATGTTGCATATATACTGCGGAATAGGCCTTGCATGGGAGCCCAAATGCACATGATTAGACATGGGGGAGTAAAATGGAATATTAAGGGTATTAGGAAGTGAGAACTATGGTATTTTACGGTGCATTTTTGGAGGATGCGTTGAAGGGGATGATAATCGTGCTACGTCGACCTCAGGTACAAACATGAAGAGGGGCCATTGCACAAGAAACTCAGGCAAGAAACCATTTATAAGGCCGGCTGTTATATATACAGATCAGCAGATGAATAACATGGCTGTAAATGCAAGAAGGTATTTGACTGAACCCTCTATTCCTTCAGCGCCATATGCATATGGTGAATAGGAAGCTCCACTTACCCTTGTAGTCAGGAGACCGGATTTGATCAGGGGGAAGACTGAGGCCACTAACTGATTGGAGGCGATGCATGGCATTCATTAGGTCATCTATGAAGCCGCCGGTGGAGCCGATCGGGTCGTCAGGAGACACATGGGGGGTGGAGTCATCGGGAGGTGCCGAGGATGCGGATGAGGAAGGATCACTGTTGTTGTGCTCGAGGCGGCGACGCTTGGGAGCTCTGGTGGATCGGCGAGGACGCGGCTGATCACTGGGTCCGGTGACGGAGTCGGGCAATGGACTGGACGTGGGACCGGTCAAGTGTTGGCAGACTGGTGTCGTGGTTGTGTAGCTGTTGCACGGCAGAAAGGCAGGAGGGGCGACCGCCGACCCCGCCAGAAGGTCTCTCAGAGATGGCGTTCCAGCACTTGTTGACGCCAGAGGAGCTGTCAGAGAAGCTGTGGCCATTGTTGGTGGTCCAAGAGCTGAGGCTGGAGCCGGAATATCAGGAGATGATGGAGGAGCAGGAGGTGACTGACCAGTAGGGCCCTGAGAGCTATCGGAGGGTCCGCCGTTGCCGTTGCCATCGCCCGCGTCGCTGGACGGTACGTCAGTAGTAGGTGAAAGAGAGGGTTCATCAATAGGGAGCAAGAGGTTTTGTGCTGTTTGGGAGGAAACCCCGCATTTTTCCACTAGAGTCTGTCGGAGCTCAGATGAGGGCATCATGCGCCCTGGAGTGCGGGAAATATCCAGCAGTCGAGCCAACATAGGAGGAAAGCCTGGGAGTGGTCCAATAAGAGCGGGAACAAACAACATATAGGAGTGTCCTCTCTCTAGAATATCAAAGGGTAGCAGTAGACGAACGCTATCTGCGATGACGGTGCCGTAGGAGGTCATGATAGAAGTTGGTGCACTGGTGGTAGACAGATAAGAGTGCGGAGAGGGGTTCCTCACGTCGCACCTTATATACCACTGGCGATAAGGAGAATTGCGAGCGTCTACCAGGTGAAGGGGCAAACATCCCCAGAATTAAAAGGAAAAGCAAAAAATATAATGAATTCTGTGATGCCCGATAGTGAGGGAGAGAAGCAGGTGGAATAGACGCACATTTTTTTTTTTTTCCGGGAGTCATCGTAGGGTTCTACCAGGGATGAGACGGTCCCAGGGTTTGGTTATCAGTGCAATATGTCCGGAGAGCCAAGTCGTAAACGCAGAGCATGGCCTGGGGAAGATGTGAATTGTCCCCCGGCAGACAGGCAGGGACAGAAGGTCAACGGGACGAGCTATGAAGTGACAGGAAACACAGAACATGAGTCAAATGATGTAATGAGGGGAGAATATACTGTAGTGCGTCTGGGCTCCAGGAATGAGACAGGAATGTACAGATGGGAATTTGTTGGTGATATAGTGGGAACATCAATGCTGGAAGTGAATATAAGTCCTGGTTGTGACACAGTGACAGTTAGGGCAACAAGTTCAATGCGCGGTCAAAATTAGTTGTGGTGGACCCCAAGGCCGATGTTTCAGATGACCTTTCCATAAAGCACGGCAATTGCTAGGGAAGGCTTAAGAATGGCAGCGACGCGCTTCTTTTTGGCGGTGTTGGCGACAACATTGGGCCGCTGCCTCGCCTTTGAGGTACTATCACGCCCCACGCTCGGTGTTGTTTTTATACCAGGAAGAGAAATATCAACAGCTGATGCCGAGTACATGTCTCAGATATTTACTTTCGAGTTACCACCCATGGCGAGAAATGAGAAAACACTACACATCGAAGCCTTGTGTAAAGACGCTGTAAGAAGAAATGTATTTAATGGTACCACTAGCTCGCTGAATACCTGCGGCATAATAAAGTTATATGAGAAGTGGTCGGACGAGGTGATCTTGTCCTTACAAAGGGTTAGAAGAAGACAGATTCATAAGACCATGGTCACTATCCCAGTTGAGGGTAATAACACGAGGACATCGCACAAAAGACAACCCAGAATGGGAGAACCTTTTATGGTTATAGCTGAGGCTATAATGGGAATGACAAGGACAATTGAAATAGCCAGAAATAGGGAGCATATAGAGGTCATATATCAGGGGCTCGAAAACCTTACAAAGACGACAATGGGTCTTATGAACCTTACGGGAGAAAGGTTAGAGCTGTTAGAGAACACTGTGATTGTAGGAATGGGGGACATGGATAATCTGTATAGATTTGTGGACACTCTGAATAAAGAGACTGAATGGTATAAGGAGGAATATTTGTCCACACAAATGCGATTTGCAGAACTTAAGTCTTATGCAGCGCACTTAGGGCTGCTTATACGCACTAAGATTGGAGCTATTATACACTATATAAATGAGCTAAGGGAACTAGACACAGTGTTAGCGGAGCTGAGGAAAATGGCTGAAGGGGAACTGTCGGCAAGGCTAGTATCTCCAGAACATATAAAGAGAGCCATTAGAAACACAGACTCATATCTAACAAAACCTTACCCAAGGTTCGCGGTGGCATTCCAGGACCCAATGTTTTATTACAAAAACGCCAGGCTTAACCTTTACGTGCCCAGAATTATTTGATGATTTTCCATTTATTTCACATGTACATCACCCCAGTGATAAAGACCATGTATATATAATTCTGAACAGGTATTTGATATGGAATTCACATTATGCACCTGGTTCCTTTTTACTTAAACCTTCAGTTAAGAGAAATTTCTGACTGTGTGTGGTTACCATAGCAACCGAAATGTTCCTTTTGTTGTTATTCACTAGTATATACCCTCTTTAGTTCTGTCCTGCTCTAATCTCATATAGTGTGTGATATTTGCATAACTATACTCAACTGCTTCTGCCTGTGTGTACTACCAGGGTGCAAAATGTCTTGGTCACAGTTCATGACATCATTTACATGGATATGAACAATTCCTATGAATAGATTAGTTGTAAGGTTGGCAAGTCTATCAAAGATGTGGCAATAGGGGACAAATGATCCAGCATCACCTTGCTATAATGCTAGATCCTATCTCCTTGACTCATTCCCTTCCAAAGAGTCACATGTATGATAACTAGTTTTCAGGTTTTGACTCACTGTGTCTGAGGTAATGGTGATACAGTCACATGGATGGTCTCATTGGAATAAGGGGGTCATGGCCGTTCTAATGAGGGCATAACTTTGCAGATTGGACCAGTAGATGTTCCTGGATGAAAATTTGCTTCAATGTGCATGTATTTAAGCCCAAAACCGCGCATTTAAGCGCGCTTGGGCACCTAAGGGTTAAGGTATACAGGATACATCGTAGAATGATGATAGAAATGCAGATCCCAGTGGTCAGTGAGGAACATAGGTTCTGTGTGTACAAGGTGGTGTCATTCCCGGTGCCAGTGCTTAAGCCGGCGGACGGGATACAGATTATGGGCCTGCCATCGGAAATAGCTATCAGCAGAAATGGACAATATTATATTAATGAGCCAGTAGTATCGTGGTCTCAGTGCCATGGAGGAGATGTGGCATTGTGTCCGGATGTGCCGCATATGCATAGATTGTCAGACGACGTCTGTAATGCTGGACTAATAAGAGGTGACAGAACTGTGGTGGACAGTCACTGTAATGTACAGTATATAGTGAGACCGGCTTTTCACCCGATGGCGGTGCAGATAGGCCAGGGTCGTATTCTGGTCACCGGAAAAGAAAGTGAGGCGAGGATACTGTGTGGTAATAAGCCGCCACAAGTGGTGCCGACGGGACAATACGCTATAATAAGGCTGGGATGCGAGTGTGCATATACGAGCACAGAGTCATGGATCCCATATAGTCTAGGTGGCTGTACCAAAAGAAAGATCACCACAGAGATAGAATTGGTACATAATGATCTAATTATGTCAGGGTTGGACGAAAAGGAATGGCAACAAGCCAGGGTGAATGGAATGAAGGTGAAGGTTTTGGGTCGAGATCCACTGACACCAGGCCTCCGGAGAGACATTGAAAATACGGCAGACCTGGTTATTGGGTCCGCCAAGATACAATTTAAGAGGTTGCTCGGCAAAATGAGGGAGGACCAGTATAAGTTGAGTTCAGTAAAGTCGGAGGTAGACGAGAAGTTCGACATTTTGAGTAGGAGAAATGTGGGCGTCTCAGCGGGAATATTGTCTTTCATTATCATAGTAGTGGTGATAATATTGGTGTCCTGCCTGTGCTGTAAGAATGGACCAGTGGCAGTGGCGCTTGTGCTGGCAGGAAGATGTAGAGGGGCCAAAGCCGAACTACAGTGGTCATACCCAGAGGTTGTCACTGATAGAGCATGCCCGGCATGTGAGGACCAATCGGTTATGGTGGCAGGTGTGGCCGTGATGATATTAATACTATTTACCACGGTCATCGCGTTTCTGTACAGATACATAAGGAAACTGTCATCAAGTAAGGAAGATGGATTGTATCTACAGCTGGCGTCCACAGACACGGAGGACATGATACATCTAGGGGTGTCGATGGTCCCGTTAGATCACCTGTTTATACAGGTATCCCTGGACCCGCTGATAAAAGACATTAGTGTAAACCACTTGTGTGGCAGTTGTTTGGCAAATGTCACATGGGGTAGAACATTGTTCAGTGAATCAAATATGGCGGGAGGAAGGCCAAATCCCGTTCCACTACCCACATCCCTGAAGATATCAAATAGACTGGCGACAGCTGTGGTGTCGGGAGAAGAGCAGGCGGTGTTGGCCAGACTGTTACGGTGCCAGGGGGGAATAGCATTGGTGGTTCCGGTGGGAAGCCCTACAATGGTCTATGATGGGTGGACCACGGTGGGCCACAAACCCCCCCGACGGACACTGGAGGAACTGGAACTGTATAGTTTGCGGTCAGCGGCCAGGTTGGCAGTGATAGAACCACTGCCCAGTACGTCGAAGCAGGTCTTCGGGGAATCGGGCCCGCAGAACAGTAAGATTTATGAAGAGGCAGTGGATGTCTGATGGGCACATGCTGGGGGCTCCCATCCAGGACAGCCTTGGCCCCAGGTGTCTGCTTACACCGAGAGGGATGACGAATTGTGATGCCCTGGGGAGGCCTCCACGTGTGTGGGACCCAGGAGGGGTGTAACCTCTAGGCGTGCGCGGGAGGATTTTACTGTGGTAGCTGACTGATGAAGGAACCAACCAGGTAATGGAAGGGACATTGAGATAAAAGATCACGACTATAAACTTACGAACCTGAAGGCAGAATGCAGACAGGGACTTGACTAGTGAGTGGACTTGAACATCAAAGGCTCTGAGTCAGAGCTTTGGACTTTGTCTGTTCAGTAAAGAGAACTGGAGTTGTCCTGAACACCTAAATTTATTAAATATGTGGATTTGTGTAATAGTATAGTTGGGACTACTGAAGTATTGAGATACTGGAATTATGACCCGGCATGTGAAATGGACATGGCAGTAGATTTTCATCATTTGATGTATGTTTCTTGTGCATGCACTAGGTAGAGACATCGATGTAGGTAGACATAGGGACGTCTTGTGGGCCAGTGCGTGTAATAAGGGACGAATTAAGTGCTTTAGCATTGAGTGTATTAGAATTGAGTGTATTAGAATCAAGTGTATTAGGATTGATACTTTATTCTGGGTCGCAATATGACCATACGGGTCCGAATGCTAAGAGCATAATGTATACTGAACTGTGTTGTATTGATGTCGTTATTAAGGCAGGTTGAGTGTTGTGAAATTTTTGGATTGTATTACAATAGGCTAGGGTAGTGATACGGCTGTTGGGCGCGAGTGCCTTGAGGGGTAGATGTAGCCTGCAGTGTGACATGTGGAGATGGTTAGGAGCGTCTCTGACAGACGGGAGGAGGAGTGAGCGCCAAATTTAAATTTTTTAGGTCAGCAACCTTCAAACCCGGGTAGTCAGGATAGACGAGGTATTAGGATAGAAAACAGGTGCAAGTAAAAGTAGAAGTAGATAGAAACACAAATCGGTCATTAAGGGTTATAAGTCACATAATAAGTGATAAAATGTACATAAAATGTGAAGTGAGCTAATAGATGAAAAGTGGTGTACATCCAGGAATACTTCCTGTGAAGAAAAAACAAAATTAGTAGAAGCTTTAGTAGGGAAACATATGAAGTATCAATAAGGAAAGAAAAAGGGGCAGATTAGTGAAGAATAAAGAAGAAAAGAAAGTATCCTTGGACCAGAAACACATAAAAAAGTGTGTGTCGGCGGGTGTACGATGGTGTAGGAGAATTCCATAATGGATAATAATGTGTAACCAGCGGTGCTAACAATGATAAGATATGTAAAGCAATCTAGTAGAAAGGCAAAGAAAAAGGCAGTAAGGCAAGATAAAGTAATTGGTGTTTATTGGCGGACAAAAGAGTGAATGGCGTGCTCCGCAGAGATTAGGATATAAATTGTCATGTTCAGGTCCATAATGAAATTTGAGATGGAAGGCTTGATGGCTCCAGTTGACAGATGAAGGAGATAAACTTCCGAAATCCAATCTGAAAATGAAAGAGATAATTAGTTTAGGACCAGTAGAACTGGGGGGAGTAATGATGAATAATGGGAAGAAGAATATTAGATTAGGACATAACTACTTTACAAAGTTGAGCAATGAAAAGGGAAATAAATGAGAAGGTGATGTCATGAGACAAACACATGTCTCTGCGCAGGCGCGCCGGGATAATAATCATACTTGAATAACATATTTGTAGAATTCAGAGTAGGAGACAGAGAGTCCGTTCAGAGGGAGCATGGAGAAAGCATTGAAAGTTGGGCACTCATATCTAAGCTAACTGTTAACAGCTAGATACCATTAGATCACAGCAGGGAGTAGCCAACACACGTTAAGGAAAGGAGCATTATAGTAGTGGAGATTCAACATGCACTTGTTAGTGGTGACATCCTCACCTTTCACAAGCTGAGTAGATCTGGAGGCTGCTCAGACATAAGCAGTTGGGACTTAGAACAACACTACCTGGGAATGATAGTGTTTCAACTTATGAACTTAATACAAAATGGAGATAGCAATTAATAGCAGTAATTAACATCAATGGACTCCAGGCCTGGGAAGGGCCTCTCCCTCTCCATGCAGGGATCCTCCCTGCATGGACTTAGGGTCCACACTAAAGTTGAATCATCATAACAACAATTAAGACTCTCCACGTGAGTACACTGCATTAGTTAATTAGGAGATGAATTGTGCTAGACTTGCCTGCTGACTTACCTACTGTATGATAATGTGCGATCTTACTAATTGGGAGTTATTGCTGAAGAGACTTAATGTGAAGAGGAGATAGAGTTGTGGTGTCATCATTGCATGGACTAGAGGATATAATGGAGTGTTGATCATCGAAAGTTGTCGGAGCATTTGATGAACTGTTGTGCTCTTGTTGTGCTTGACGTGTTAGTAGCCGAGGAGGAGGAACAATAAAAGTCTTCAGTCAGGAGGTATCTCTCACTAGTTTTATTTGAGTAGAAATCACTGCGCGGCTGATATGTGTACTGGGCTGTGGTAGTGACACGCTCTACCATTTATAAGGAGCTAGCTCAAACCCCAAAATGCACTTTACTACATCTATATGCAGCAATTAGAAAGCAAGGTCTAAATAACACCAAATTAATAGAGTAAACACACAGTACACCAGGACAAACAGATACTTAGATATCATGTAAAACATATGCAATTCCAATTCAGTGCTATGTCCCATAGACAAAACAAATGAGCTATTATGTCTAATGTATGCACTAACTCACATATACTTGGCTATCATTATGTTCCTGATTCATATTTATTTCATGCCATGTAAGAAAGGAACTTGCTCTGTGAAACATAAATTCTCATATTGACATTTACTCAATAGGCCCACTCTGCAAAGTACAAGCCATGAGAATCCATACAGTTTCCATAGTCTCTTATTGTTGAAGGCTTGGTGAAGAAATGTCATGCTAGGTGAGAGTTGACAAGTATTGACACATGTTGACATGTGCTCACCCTGGTCCCCTCACATCTTTATTGAAGTAAGTGAAGACATGTGAAGCTGCCTGAGAGTTGACACATGTTGACATTTGCTCACCCAGTTCCCCTCACATCTTTATAAAAATGAGTGAGGACATGTGAGGTTGGGTGAGAGTTGACAAGTATTGACACATGTTGACACTTGCTCACCCAGTTCCCCTCACATCTTTATGGAAATGAATAAAGACATGTGAAGTGGTGTGAAAGTTGATAAGTATTGACACATGTTGACGCATTGGGGTCTAGATGGGGGGTCCCCATGTCACATGTCGATTTTAAGAAAAGGCCATGTCACATATCACTAAATTTCTATTTCCCCATGTCTCTGTCACTAAGCTCCATGTCACATGTCGATTTTAAAGAAAGGTCATGTCTCATGTCACTAACTTTTTCATTCTCCATGTCCTTGTCACTAAGCTCCATGTCACATGTCGATTCTAAGAAATGGCCATGTCACCCTGTCGAATTTAGGGGTCTAGACCCATACGCATGCTCTCTCAGGTCTTACTGAAGTAAGTGAAGGTTTGTCAAGCTGTGTGAGAGTTGACATTTGTATCACACAAAATGACATTATTCGTTATCACTCAATGTACTCACACATTCCTCACCCAGCATGACTCATGTTCACTAGGATTTGCTGGGTAGACACTTTTTAAATGTAGAGGGGGAATCAGCGATGGAGCATTGGGCCCTGCTTGTCCATGCTTGGCTCAATATAAACCAACATTGGTCCAATACAAGCCGACATTGGCCCAAAGTATCCTTGCTACCTGGTTTACTTATAGCTATAGATTATATGAGAGCCCTCAGAATCCACCAGAATGCACCATTTCTCCTCTTGATTTCAAAATTTACTGGGGGCCCCCACAAGACAAGGGGGGTATGCTGCTCATTTGCGACATCATGTTGCTGCACTTGAGACCCCCCCCCCCACCCCACATGTCAAAATCACCCCCCCCCCTTTCTGAAAATCCTGGATCTGCCCTTGATTATTCTGCTGCTGCGAGAAACTTCATGCGACGTCGGAGCGGCGTGCGACAACATTCGCAAAAATCAAAATAATTTGATTTTTGTGAGTGCTTGGAGTGGGAACCACTTCTGGGTCAAGCTACATAAACTTTGAGCTGGAAAAAAGTGGCTTTCTAAGGGAGCGTTCATTATTTATGGCAGGGGGGTTGTGCCAATCTGGCAGAACGAATACGTCAAAAAAAAATTACCTCCCCCTTGGGAATAGGTTGAAAAAAGGTGACCCCCCCCTAGGAATGGGTTGAAAAAAAATGACCCCCCCCCCCTTAGAACTGATTGAAAGAAAATGATTCCCATCACATTACCTTATACATTTAACCATGTTCAACAAAGTCAGTGTACATCAGGTCTCTTCATTCCTGTCATATTAGGAGAAATTGAGGGACTAATGCACTTTAGCTGGTGCTGAAGTGAACCCTTTAGCTACCGGTACCCTAATGCTAACCCTATGCTAATCCTAATGTGCAGCAAGATGTGCGCCAGCTAAAGTGTATTCTACCTGAATTTAAACCATTCCAATTATTATGTTAAAAATGGGGTGGCCGTTGTAGAATGTCGTAAAAGCTATCAGCCGTTGGCCAGCTTTCATTTTTTTTTTTTTTTTTTTTTTTTTTTTAGTCACCCATATTAGACAATGTCCAATATTTTCTAAACATATGTTTGGAGTTTTAGTCTAAGGCCTGGAGAGCAATACTCCCCAGCACCTGGTGACACCAGTAACTAACACTGGTGTCATGGTGACAATACATGATGTCATACTGTGACATCATGTAACTTGGAGACCGCCCTTATCAACAGAAGTTGATGAGGTGAGGCGGGCATGGCAACCAAGCCAGTAGCATCAAGGTAGTGTAGAGGTGTGGAGGTGCCGACAGCCGTCCTCCTAGCTAGCTTTCATTTTGTATAAATGCAAAGCCTTTTTCAAAATGGTTCCGATCTTTTGAAAAATTGAAATGTGAATACCCTGCCATTGATTGATTGACATCTGTATAAAAAGTACCTATTTTGAAGGCTCCTCCATAGGGGGCACTAGTATGGGCCACTACTGATGCAGTTTAAGTGGGTACTATATTTCCCTGTGTATGGCCTCTGTGCTCAATGAAAAAGCATTTTGGACCATTACCATACTTCAACATATGGTATTTATATATTTTTTCAGCTATATCAATTTCCGCTACCCTTATATTTCATGCAAAGAAAGATAAAGGATTATAGAAAATGTCTAAAGAATGATGTACAAACCATAGATAAGTCTTGAGCAAACTGTTTGCCACTCCCTCATTATTTCATGTAGAGAAATATAAGCCTGCCCTGTGTATAAGCCTGCCCTGTTTATAATCCTGGTAAATTTGCCACTTCAGTGTGTTTACAAGCCCGTACGGGCTTTTAGTAATACACAGGGAAATACAGGATGTCTTAGCCAGCTATATCATGCAACCTATTCCTGACTAACTGTAGTGATTGAAGCACTTGCAGCTGTCTTTTTCAAAATTTGCACATACAAAGACAAACTTTTTGAGATTTTTCTAGTGTTTCAATTTCATTCTGATCTCATTTTTTAACATTAATTTAGTAGGTGTGATGGATATCAATCACAAAAGCATTGATTTCAAAAGTGAAACTAAGGGTTAGAAACTGGAGGTTCTGATCAGTAGTTGCTATGATTATAGTAGGTGACTTTTTTACCACCAAGAACTTTGCTGGCACCTCTCAGCTCAAGAGACATGCTTTTCTATGTATACTTCTAGAAAGCCACTGCTGTCATCTACTCTGATGGTCCACAACAGATTGGAGAATGTTTACCATTCTCTCTTTCTTGACAGAAGACGGGCTTCCCTAGCCCACTTAAAAGGGTCTATATCTCCTCTTTCCTGTGAAGCATGGGATAGCCACTTAGTGCCGCTAAAGTGCTGTAAAACACAAATCAATCAATCAATCTTGACAGAAGACCCTTGTGCCAGATATAAGATGATAAGGTGATTTGATAATGGTTCACTGCTCCTGACACCCTGAACTAATTACCCTGTACATGGAATAAGAAAATGGTAATTGGAATTACAGAAAAATGTGCTTTGCGATCTCTTTTGGCCACCAAGATTATTGAAAATGAAGTTTACTGTAATCTCCTGCGTATACATTGTATAAGGTGGAGCTCATGTATAAGGTGCACCCCTAACTCAGGGATATGTGTTTTGCATATAAGGCACACCTACTGCTTCTGGATTAATATTTTAAAAAACCCTTGTATAAGGTGCACCCCAACCTTTTGACATATGCTGTAAGACATAGCCTCCCTTGGTAAAAGCCAACCTACATGTACATTGAATAGGCCTAAGTTGTGGGGAAAGCCTTGCTAAGGTGTTACCGCGACATTGGAGGGTGTGAGGGCGGCATGGGATGGAGTGAGGGTGGCATTGGATGGTGTGAGTGTCACATGGGAAGGTGTGAAAAGCTATGGCCACCATAGAGTACTGGTAGGGTTGGAGGGGAGCTGATACTGCCCAACACCTTTACAGCATTCATTAGCTTTACCCATAGGTGTGATGGAGGTGGGGGGCTATTTACATGTTTTTCAGAGTAAATCATTTTATGTATCAAATGATATTTGAATAAACCAGACGTATAAGATGCACCCTTAACTCAGGCTGATCCTATAAGGCGCACCTGGGCTCTAATTCGCACATAGGCCTAAGACACGCCTTATATGCAAGACATTATGGTAGTCAGTACTAAAACATTCCTAAATACAAACTTCATGCAAGAGAATACATTTTTATTACTGTACCACATTAGTTAAGTAGTACAGCATGGGAGCAATAATAATGGAGTATGAGAGTATCTCCCAAGAATGTTTTTGGAATTTCTGGAGCCAACTTCATATTCTCATTTGATCTTTTGAATTTGCTCCTACAGTGTGCCTTATCCACAAATCACACATTATATATGGGAGGTACTATTGAATTTTAAAAATATAATCATGAGCACCTTTAAGCAACGTCTAAAGGAGCACCAGGTCTAGTGATGTAAGCAAGTTGTTCTAACACTCGAGTGCAGTTGGGTCGCCTTTCCTGCAATCTGATTGGTTGAGAGCGCATGATGGGTCAGGGGACCCATAAAAGCACTACGGTCTCACTTCCTGTTTGTGGCTATTCTGTCTTATTTGTGAAATATTTTAAGGAAAATCAAAGCTTTTTCTCGTGTCAGAATGTAAACAAAGGGCTCCGGTTTGTCTCTGTTCCGGAAACCCAAGGCCCTCGGTCCTCAGGCTGGGCTGATCGCCTTCGGCAATTGTTGGATACTCTATTGAGCAAACATTTAGAAGATAAGTTCTTGAAGTTCTTTAATGTAGAGTAGACTTGTAGAGTTACAAATTCAGTTTCAGCCACATGTTGACATGCTGATCTCCGCTTCCTAAACCCCCAAAGTTGTGTCCCACTCACTTTACTTTTTAGTTCCCCACACAGTCACTGGTGGCAGCACCATATAGGCATATCGGTCATACCACATCTCCCTTTTTTTTGGAAAAAAATACCTATCGATCAAAATGAGTAGCTCACTTATCAATCTCTTTGTCTTGAAATGTTCATGAATGAATAATACTTATCAACCAAATAAGAACATGATTATAGCTAGTATCTTGCTATGAAATTATCTCTCAAGTTAAACTAAACACATGTTTTCAATCAGACGCTTAGGTGCAGATCTGGCTCTCCCAGACCTACGAGGCTCAGTAATATCAGCCCCTGGCGGGTCATCAGGTTCATTCACATATGAAGGGGTACCCGGCTGATCAATCCTCAGTGTTGGTTTGTCAGGTGAGTCAACCCTAGGGGTGACTGCATGTGATGGTATGTCACGTCTTGGTGTAGGAGGATGAACTGCTGGAATAGGTCCTGTATTAGGTGGACCTGGTATTGGTAGTGTAGCAGGTGGTAGTCCAACATTTCTAGTCATACGGCGGTTTCGCCTCAGGAGGCCTGTTGGGGTTGAGATGACATATGATCTCGGCTTTGCCTACAATTGTGCCATGAGTCTTGAGATCAGGGAGCCACACTTTGTCACCTGCTGATAACTTTCCGGCTTCTTTCACACGGTGTCGTTGGTCATAGTTCAGTTTCATACTGGCTCTGTACATCCTCTCCTTTTTTCGTACAACAACCGGGTCTGGTGTGCTTGGTAAGAGTTCAGATGGATAGCAGGGGACTCTGGTCTTTAATTTCCTGCCCATATTTAGTTACGCTGGAGAGAAGCCATTATGGAGTGGTGTGTTTCGGTACATTAATAATGCTAAGTCCACATCAGTAGCTTTGTTGAGAATAGCTCTGACTGTCTGTACGGCTCGCTCGGCCTCATCATTTGACTGTGGATATCTCAGCGAAGATGTTACATGCACAAATTTCCACTCATCTACAAAGTTTGCAAAGTCTCTTGCACTGAACTGAGGTCCATTGTCTGTGACAAGTATATCGGGGATGCCTTGATGAACAAATATTTTCTTAAGTTTGGCGACAGTCTCTGCGGCATCAACTCCTTTAGTGACTTTGCTTGTCTCAATATCCCTTAAATAGTAGTCAACAACTACTGGGTAGTTTGTTCCAACATGATAACAGAAGTCAGCAGCAATTCGAGACCAAGGACGGTCGGGGAACTCAGTTCCTTTCATTGGCTCGATTCATTCTCTCCTGTACTACTGGCCCAGCCCTCGGACCTCGGGCCTTGGGTCTCCGGACAGAGACGCACCGTCGCCCTTTGTTATTACGACCAATTAATCTGTTTTTATAGTTTGCACCAACATGATTAAATGGATATGAATGATAGGTAATAAGAAAATGTTGGGCAAAATTGTGGCTGCAATCATTAACAAGTACTATTACTTGGTGGAGAATTGTGAACTTCGCGACGTGTCGCGAAAAAAAATCGTTTTGTGTTGTGAAATTTTACATTCCCCTCAGGAATAGGTTGAAAAAAAATGACCCCCCCTCTCACAATAGGCTGAAAAAAAATGACCACCCCCCTCTGAATACCCCTAAAAATTTTGACCCCCCCCTCATTTGCTCACCCCCCCCTGCCATAAATAATGAACGCTCCCTAAGCTTCCAGAAAGTACATATAAGTAAGCAAGAGTACCCGCACGAGTACAATTCACGGGACAATTCACAACAAACTCGCGGCAGTGGATAGACTGAGTATCGTCTGAGTTACGGGTAGGTATCAGGGAGGCAAACCATAAAGTTTCCCACGTTCCAAACGTGAGCATTAGCCTACCCATAAAAATCCCACGTTTCTAACGTGGCCATCACGTTTTATTCACGTTTGAAACGTGGAGGTTCAAATCCCAAGTAAGGAAAATTTTCCACTTGGATCAGGAAAATGATTTTTATTTTGTTTCAATGGAAAATGTTGGGGAATGTTCTCTGTATGATTGGGATTCATTCTGGTCCCATCTGAGACAAATGCAATGTGAAATATATGTGATTTAGGATGTTTTAACTCCTAAACGTGGACAAAACGTGACTCCCACGTTTCAAACGTGGGGATGTAAAAAACTTCACGTTTGAACGTGAATTTCACGTCCCAGACGTGAAAAACTTTATGGTTTGCCCCCCGCGCACCGCAGCAGGGCCGTTGGTCAGCTTTCTGTGTCCCTCAAGGATACAAGCCCTTGTGTCCTTAAGAGACACAAGAAATTGACCAATCATAAGCCAGTCTCTGCAGCAGCAGATGGCAGCTGCTAAAACCAAGATGGTGGACCTCCTACAGCCTGCATTCAAGGCACAAACACACTGATTTCTAAATACATAGGTAGAATTTTACTTTGTAATAGAATTTGACAGAGGAAAATAGTAATAGTAAGAAATTGAAATGCTCCTGTATGGTGTCTAGGGATGATCATCCTTGATTCAAAGCTTTGTTGACACAGTGTGGTGGGCTAGCCTTGTTTCCCTCAAGCCTTCAAGGACACAACAACAATTCTTTGTTGACACATTGGGTTGGGATAGCCTATAGTGTCCCCCAAGGACACAACAGCTGTGTACTTGTATGGTACGGTACATTGAATCATGAATATGGAGAGTCCCGAGTATAGAGATCTCCCTGATTGATAAAAACCTTGATCGATCTATGCATTTAGGGAGTGGTCATTATTTATTTATTTATCAACGGGGGGGGGGGTAAAAATTTCAGGACCCTCTCGAGGGGGAGGCTGAAAAAAATATATATAGGGTAAAATTGTGTAGTATCGCGAATCTTGCTGTATCGTGCACATGTAGATATAGGAGCCTAGTTCCGAAAATTTTGAAGATTTTTCAAAAAAGAATTTGCAGAGCATAACCAGCTTATATCCACTACTGTTTCAATACAGTTTTGTAACCTTAGCTCCTTACTAAGTTCCCGAGGATGTTACTTACAAAGGAGTACCAAACTCATTCTTTCATTTGTATAATTTAATGACAGATTCCCATAGAGACCCATAGAATCTCAGATACAGCTTACATCGCGCATATCTTGATGTAATATCGCGCACACGATGTAGGACATGAAATAAAAACTTTAAAGCTAATTAAGATGAGGAAAATAAGTCATGTGGTAGCCATTGACATCATGCCACACTTGGTATAAAAATCAAGAGGATGGCCGACATGTGGCAGGTGTGACAGCATTTGCCCTGACCATTGTTGTTTCACACCAAAATCACAGCTAAAGGTGTGAAGGCAAGTGCACGATATAAGCTTTATGGGAAGAGACATTAGATTTTGTTTGTATCGTGGAATGCGTGATACAACCAAAAGGGGCACGATACAACCCAAAGAAACCCATCAACTTTAGTCCCATTGTAAGTCAACAGGGGGCAGTTTGACTGGCATTTCATAGACTGTGTTAGACGTGCGAGGTCCAGCCCTATCAGTAGATGACATAACATTTGCTGTCCGCCCTCCCTGCCCCACGGAGCATCGTTTCTTTTGGTTGTATCATGAGTACCTGCGCGATACTACCCAATTTTACCCTATAGGGGGTGGTCACTAATTATCAACAAGAGGGCTGGTGGTTTTGAGGCGGGGGGGAGGGGGGGTGGGATTGGTCATTTTTTAACAAAGGGGGTGGGGGGGGGACGGTGGCCTACAAATAAATTTCAGAACCGCTCAATGGGTAGTGATCATTTGGTGGTAGATTGGAGGTGGGTGGGCAAATTTTTTTTGACCCCTTGACAGGGAGTGGGCAAGTATTTCTCGACCCCTATGAGGGGAGGGGGGAGGGCAAAATTATTTTACCTATTTTTAGCGACAAAGCCCTGGCATTACTATGGGTTAGGAGGGGGTGCGAGGGTTCCTGTCACCCCACGATGTACTTCTTCATCCCTGCACAAATCCATATCCTAAAATGATCACTCCCTCTAACAAAAGGGGAGCCGGTTGGTTGGGGGGATGGCAAAAAAGTCACCCCCTCGAAGTACTCTAACAAAAAAAATCCAGCTCGCTGCTTAAAGAAAAGGGGGACAGGAATTATCCCACCACTCTGTCCTTGAAGGATACAGGCAGACATCTGCATCCTTGAAGGATACAAGCAGACCACTGTCTCCTCCAAGGACACAAGCAGACCCCTGCATCCTTGAAGGACACAAGTAGCCCACTGTGTCCTCCAAGGACACAATCAAACCATTCCATCCTTGAAGCATACAAGTAGACCACTGTGTCCTTAAAGGATACAAGCAGACCACTGTGTCCTTAAAGGATACAAGCAGGCCACTGTGCCCTTGAAGGATACAAGCAGACGACTGCATCCTTGAAGGATACAAGTAGACTACAGCATCCTTGAAGGATACAATCAGACCACTGCATCCTTGAAGAATACAAGCAGACCACTGCATCCTTGAGGGACACAAGCAGCCTACTATGTCCTTCAAGGACACAAGCAGCCCACTGTGTCCTCCAAGGACACAATCAGACCACTGCATCCTTGAAGGATACAAGCAGACCACTGTGTCCTTGAAGTACACAAGCAGACCACTGCAGCATGTGTTCTAGAAGCAGGGGTAGATACTTAACATTTTGGACCTTTGGCCACCCGGGCCAGCAGTCTAGTATATAGCAATGGATTTTCAAATATTCTACTGGCCAAATGGCCAGTTTCAAAGGATTTTTAGGAAAAATCACTGGCCCGCAGCCCAAACTACTGGCCATTGGCCACTGGGCCAGTGTTAATGTCTACCCCTGAGAAGTATAGCGAGGTTCAATGTTGAAAAGTCAGTGGTTACTGATAATGTCTTTGGCATGTTTTGTGCAGTGTTTATAAATATGCACTAATCCTAGGGATGTCATTGATGCGCGGTTGTTCTCGTTTCTGGTAATCACAAATTTTGGTCTCAAATTTTGTTCAATTGCCCTCAGAACATCCATAACAGAACATCTGTGGGTCAACATTGTAAAAGGTACGCCAGCACACCCACTTGAGGATGTACGGTACCTTTAACCATGTTGATCCACATGTACATGTCCATAGAAAATTGTCGATTACTCGCATATAAATGTATCCTTTAAGGACACAATGGTCTGGTTGTATCCCTCAAGGACACAGTGTTTTGCTTGTATCCCTAAAGGACACAGCCCACTTGGCAAAAAATGTGTTTTTAACGTTTGCAAACATTTTTATTTGGTTTGGATAAAAAACATTTTTAAAAAGCGTTATTTTGACGTTAAAAAAACGTTTTTTCAAACAATTTTGAACCAAATAAAAACGTTTGCTTTTTCAACCAATTTTCAACCAAATAAAAACATTTTTTATTTACGTTTCTTTTACGTTAAAAAACGTTTTCTGATATAAAAACGTTTTTTTGAGTACATGTAAAAACGTTATTTTGACATTGAAAAAAAATGTTTTGCAAACTAAATAAAACGTTTTTTTACGTCAAAAAAACTTTTTTCTGCCAAGTGGAAGTGTTCTGCTTGTGTACTTCAAGGACACAGTGTTCTGCTTGTCTCCTTCAAGGACACAGTGTTCTGCTTGTATCCCTCAAGGACACAGTGTTCTGCTTGTGTACTTCAAAGACAGTGTTCTGCTTGTCTCCTTCAATGACACAGTGGTGGGTTTTCCTCCCCCCCCCTGGAAGATAGTCAAATGTTTTTTCCCTCAACGAGCCAGAGCGGAGGAGAATTTTTACACCTCTCTTTTGTGCAAATGACGTCATGCATTTTTGGACCATTTTTGACCCCCCTCCCCCCCTTGTCATGTTTCGTCATCCAAAACTTGACCCCCCCTCAGCATGACGTCATGCAGAGAGATACCCCCCCCCCCCAATGTGCATGAATAGTGAAGGCCTACAGGCTATAAACAAATTAAAATGGTTCAAAGGGACATATAGTGGGTGTGAATTGGCAATAAGGATAACATGCATGCAAAGTGAAAAAAGAATTAGCACTGATCAACAAATTAACAGAGAAACATGCCAAACACTGTCAGCTTATATAATGTATGGGTCCCTATATGCAGGATGTACCATTTCCGTGCCTTGTAGTTGTAGGGGCTCATGGAGCGTTATATATAGTGTTAGCTCCCTATTCAAGAGGGCGGGTCGATCGGTGCGGTTACCACCGGTAGGACCAGAGGTCGCTTCGATCTCTGGCCGCTATGTGCCCGTTGCACTAACCCAAGCTAACTTGTCTGGTTTTACTTGATATTGACATATCTCGAATTAAACTGAAGTTATATAAGAACTCAAACCATTACATAGTTATACACGGAGTACTATGGTAGTGATCATACACAAGTATTTCCTGTCACAAAAGGGCTTAAAAACTGTCTAGATCAATAGTCCAATACAGTTAATAGTCTGCCTTCTTTACAGTGACAGTTGTACACTGGTCAGCGAAGAGAAAATCAAGAACAGTTATTATTAATGATCATATAGTTCAAGAGCTTTACATCTCCCCAAGCATCCCCTCAGTGAAAATAGCAACAGGGTGGTGGAGAGCTCCAGGGGAGTGTTTGTTATTTATCAACAGTGGGACTCCGGGAGGGGGTGGATTGGGGGAGGAGCAAAATAATTTTGACACCTCAAGGAGGGGGGGGATATCACACCTTTTCAAAAAGAAGCCTGTGGATGACTATGGATGCTGCCCTGAGGCAACAGGAGCAGTTCAGGGGTATTTTAGATGCATCATTTAGATCCTGAGGGCAGCAGTGGCCCTTTTGAAAAAGGGTTAAATTGGTATAGGTAGGATAGAGTAGAAGTGCTCCCTTATAGTGGCCTGCACATCACCTTGATTTTACACTGACATTGATGGCAGTGACACTCATTGAGTGAGATGTCTGAGGATTGCATGCATGTAGGGCCTATAGGTAATAAATTTATGTCAGATGAATGCATTAAACTTCCCCACCTTTAAAAATCTTTTTCACAAAAGTTTTTGTTCTTGCCAAAACTAAAGCATATTGTGATTTCTTGATGACATGATGTCATGCAGCCCATGACCCCCCCCTCCCCCCTTGTCATGCTTGGTCATGGCAAGTGAGACCCCCCCTCCCCCCCTCCTGCATGACGTCATTTGTACACAGCCCCATGATAGGGTATTACACCCAGATAACAATGGAGGGTCTTTCACTATCACACTTCCTGAGCGTGTTGTGTTAGAGAGAGGTAAATGGTCATGTGGATTAGTAGAATACTGTTTGGAGGTGCACATCCAGGAGCACAAAACTTATTACATATGCTTGGATGTGGTCACTTTACAGAGTGTATGTGGTATAGGGCTTCCTGTTTTACACTACGATAGAGAGTTATGAGTATCAACACATAATTTATGCTCCAGTCAGGTTTGGTGAATTTGATAAAATAACTATTTTTCTGCGTGAGGAGTTAAGAACCAGAAAGTGACATCAGCTTAAGTTGTCACATGTGTACTGCATTTCATTCCAGATAGTGAAACAAGATGCTAGCTGACCGGTTAGAGAGCATGATGTCCAGATCTACCCGCACCGGTATAGGTTTAAAGGTGAGATTGAAAAAGATGGGGACAAAAACGGAGTACCCACCAGTGCACAGAATTAGAGCCACACAGAGTGGAAACACTAAAAGGTTGTCAAGTTCTAACACAGGGGGTGCTTCTAAGAAGAAACCACGGTCTCATAAAAAGAAGAAGAAAAAGAATTCAGACATATTTAGTAATTCCTATATTAAAGACACTACAGTTATCATGGTATCCATAACTGAACGTGTCAGGAGAATTTTACGAGGTCGTAACCGGGAGAGAAACTTAACACGTTGCAACAGTGATCCTGTATGGCATGACTCTCAAGGGTACATGCGGCCTATTTCATGTCCTACCTCACCACCACCATCACCACCATCACCACCACCTAGAGTGTTCAGACACACTGTCACCGCCGACAATGACACCCTGGAAAGTCCTACTCCTCAGCATGACTCCTCTAAGAAGGTGTCTTTGACAACTCAGACAGATGTAACCATGTGTTGTGAGGATGAGTGCCCATTTGACACTCCACATAGTGAACGGACAAAATTCCATTTTGAGTTCTCTGCAGAAGACAAGGCCACAGTGGACAAGGTCACATATTTAGAAGTGGACAGGGAGCTCCATGTAGACAAGGTGAAGCCTCACCATCCAACCTCATCAGGACTTCCAGACTCTAGGGAACACACATGTACATCATCACATAAGGGTAAGGAATGTAAAGCACCCACTTGTGACGTCACTCATAGACCCACACACCTACCCTCTGATATAAAGGAAGTAGGGGACACGTGCCCTATTACACTAGATCTACAGCCCTCACGGTTTGGGGGGTCTCAGACGGAACTCCAGTCTCCAGATTCGGCCCTGTCTGAACCAGACATCTTATCACCTAAAGCTCACTCCAACCAGGACACTCTAGACATTTCTCCAGATCAAGAAAAAACTCACTGTTCTCAGGTTAAAGAGGGTGCTGAAGCATCTATCTCCTCTCAATCTACTGAGAACTCTTGTGACATACCCACATATAAACCGAGCACCACTTCAGACCTGCAAGACAACACCGGGGCTGAGCAGGCGTTTGTCTTCAAACCTGTGTTACTGTACACAGCATTTGCTGATAGCCTTATAGACTCTCTCCAATCGAGGTCTGTGAAGCAGTCTTCAGTACCCACTGGTTCTGGATTAGCTTCTCTTAAAGATAGCATTTTGGAGAACAGCTTTCTTGACACTTGCACTATAGAAAAAATAGTTACCATCTCTCTGACCAAGAGAAATACTCGTCTCAACCAGTAGAAGTATATTTCATGATATATTATTGTCATTTATTTTCTGAATAATCCCCTGATCAATCATGTCTTACGAAGTAGCAAAAGTAGATGACCACAGTAGCATAGGGGTAGATGAAAGTATGGATTTATTCACAAAGCCAGTTGTTGATGTAGGTGTTCAGCATATCAGATATGTCATTTATAAACCTCTCAATAAGCTTAATCAGGATGTAGGATTGGAGTTTGAAATACCCAATGCAGGTAATCAATACATTGATCTGCAGCGCACATATCTTACACTTAAAGTATGTATAAAGAAATCTGATGGGACTGATTTACCTGCAGCTAGTGGAGGAACAACTGTAGGTGATTTTGGACCCGTTAATAATTTTCTTCATTCTATGTTTTCTCAAGTAGATATTTATCTTCAAAAACAGTTACTGACACCCTCCAATTCAAACTATCCTTATGAAGCCTATTTTAATACTTTATTTATGATACCCAGTCAAAAACCACTCATCTCCAGGCACAATTATGGCATAAAGACACAGGAACAATGGATGCTACAAGAGGGTCTTTGGGTAATTCAGGTCTCACAGTACATGCTCTTTCTGGCCCACATCACCTATGTTTCATTTAATGTCAGTGGCCGCTACTCCAAATTATAAAACTGATGTAACTGAAGCATCCTTATCTGTGTGTATGGTGTCACCCACTGCAGATCTTTTAACTGTGCATCAGGGGATTATGAATAAAAAGAAGTGGGCAGCTCTCTACCCTTTCTCAAAACAGATGTAAAAAAATAGTCTTTATCAAAGGGTCACTATTGTTTTAATGCTGACAACATGTATTTAGGTAGCATGCCATCCAGATTGGTATGTGGAATGGTCTCGGAGCAGGCCACAGTCGGATCCTATTCCAAGAACCCATTCAATTTCCAGCATTTCAATATTAAATACCTAAATCTCATAGTGGACAGTGAGAGTTTACCTCAGAAAGCCCTTCAAATGACCTTTGATGCTAATCATCATAAATCGTCTTTCATAGAAGCATATATGGCTCTGTATGGGCGGGAGCATTTCACAGATGGACGTGATGAAGGGTTATATATAATACGCAGTGAATTTGCTAAAGGTTACACTTTGTTTGCTTTTGACCTTGAACCTGATATAAGAGAAGAATCTGATGGTACAGTATGGCCTACTATGAAGAAGGGGAATTTGCGTTTACAAATGAATTTCAGTAAACCTCTTCCTGAAAGTGTTTCATTGGTTGTATTCCCAACTTTTCCCTCTATGTTCAAAATAAACTCACTAAGAGGTGTGACTATAATGAAATAACTGGAAAGCCTGTGTCAAATTGTATTAACGTTTATTTTTTATCTCTATGTATATATTGTGTGTGTGTGTGTGTGTGTGTGGGTGTTAACGTTCTTATATATCTCTGTGTATTTTCTTATAATCTAAAGAGTTTCATTGACCACTCATATCTGTATGCATGCATATTGTAATGGTCTGTGGTCTTACGGACCTGGGGGGTTCGGGTCTTACGATTCGGGAAAGAAAGAGTAAGACGGTGTTTCAAGTGTATGCCAACGGATAGTCTTTATTAAAATACACACTCACGGCTACCCGGTAGTTATTAATAGGGCAGCTAACAAATGCTAAGGATGGTCTTACATACTTGGAGGCCAGAAGGGCCTCTGACGTAGCGGCTGAGCCCTGGGCTTTATATAAGGACCCAGGTGTTCGTCGTCAGATGTCCCCACAGACCCGGATCAGTGCTGCCACCTATCCGGAACCTGAGGAACGTCCAACGACTCGACTCACCCGCCACGTCAGACGGTACCCAACACTATGGTTATACAATACGTACCTCTACACCACTCCCCCAGACATTTAGGAAGGAGTTATAGTTATAGTATTATTACAGGGATAACATTACTATATGTCTAAACCCTTAATAATAGAGGTACAACCATAGATATAACATTAACACCATGTTTAGTATGATTCGAATGTCAATTTCACATATTTGATAGTGTAAGTAGTTACAGAATAACAAACCGGATGTTATAATACAATACGAATTAGTTGAATGAATAACCATATTTATACCATATAGTAACAATCTATGTTTACGGTATAAGTATTAGGATAAGTATCATAATTCGTATATGTGTGATAACAACAGTTATATGTAACGGAACTGTTAATATCGAATAAATCACATGATAACATCCATATGTGTTTGTAATTATTAAAATCATGAACGATTATATAGTCTTGAAGAAGACTTTTAAGGTAACCACACTATCTAATGACATTTTATATGTTATGACCAAATGAATCCGTTAAGGATTTCGTGAGTTATTAGGAATAGAACCGTTATGAATTATACACTCGAAAAAGAAAAAAATTACGGTGGAGTAATGTATATGACAATATATGTGATACCACCATGTACCAAATAATCATTATAGCACCAGATGAATATATTTATGATAGAATACGCCTCGCAGGACAATAATATGAATAATCTGGTGAGGTTTACCGGATCTTATTAAATAGCATGAACATTAACCTGAGATCCGTATTAATAGATATGTATATACCCGTATCAAAATATACAGTAATTTATCACCAAAGTGTGACTGTACACATACAAATGATATTAGAAAAATAGTTATATGACATTATATACACGACAAAAATAATAAATGTTGCTGGAGTCTTTTGCTGCAGTCTGCCGGATGCTAGAAGGTAGGTATGGTGGTCAGCTAACCACGGGATGGACGTGCTAGAGTCTTTTTTTATGATCCAGGGTAATAAATGTGAACACGGTAGATGAATTTGGGGCAGCTACCCACAATCCTCTAGAAGTGCTATTGTTCATAGGTATATCCGAATGGTGTAGAATAATAGTAGAATAATAGTCCGGTTTTGTCAACAAGTAGAAACGTAATCCATTTAAGTATAGTTGACATAAATATGAGTCCAAAGTAGGTTGGTCCGGAAGTAATAGTATGTAGTAGTATGTAGTTTTAATCCATTCGGGAGTAGAGGTAGCACAGAATCGTATAGTCCATCCTTATATAGTGGTCAGCAACAGGCAATAGCAGGAGTCAGGAACCAGCATCCGGATACATATAACAGCATCAAATCTACTATCGGATTTTTTTATAAGTTGAGATCCTAATCCGAATAGACCTTTCAGGATATAATAATGGTATATGTCCTGAATATACACAATTAGCTGGTTATAAATGGAACCCGGAACACAAAGAGCAGGTGTTCAATATTCTAATAGAAGACATTCGCAGAAGTGTAGTGTTCCGCAAAGACTAAATCTGGTTATTAGTGGAGAAGAAAATATTATATATAGAGAAATAACCCGTGGCATGCTTAGGTGGACTTCTTAGCATGCTTCTTCCTAAGAAGATCTAGAGCCGATTCAGGAGTGCCGTCCCACTCGTCGATATCGACTCCGAATACCCTCATAAACTTAGTGTTTAAGTTGGTATTCCGGGTAATCTCCTCCTTAACATGCTTCTCCAGAACGTGTACGTCCATAGCTGCCTGTTCTTTGGCAGCTAAGGCTTCATCCTCCTGGGCCTTTACATTGTCCCGAATGAGGGTCTCGAGGCGCTGTCTCGAGGCATCTGCTACCTCCTTCATACATAACAGGGTATCGTTAAGGAGACCCTGATGGAAGTCAGTCGCTCTGTCGCGGACACATTTCTCCCAATGGGTGTTGATGGCCTTCTGGACATCCGCTTCCCCCTGGCGAGACTTCTCGAACCAAACTTCTGCATTACCGGTTTTGATGGTAATTGCATCCTTTGGCTTCTCAGGTGGTGCGACAACCTTGGGGGGAGTCGATACTGCCTGAGGACCACTTCCGGATGTAGGGCTTCCGGATACTCCTGCTGTTGGTACACAGTAGGTGGGAGGCTGATTCTGCTTCAGCCCCATCTGCATATACAGTTGTATCTGCTCTGGGGTGAAGTTAACTGGTAGAGCGGCTGCAGCAGATGCGGATCCGGCGGCAGCAGGTGCTGAAGTCTTCTTGGGGACAAGTCGACCAGGGTTTGGCTCTCAGGTCCAGGTCCCTGGTTCATGGACGGAAAGTTACGGGTGTTAACTTTCCCCGGCTTCGATACAGCACCTGCGTATCCTGCAGATTCGGGTCTCTTAAAGCCAGGAGTACCCTGAACCTGCTCATGTGGGTGGCGTGCCAAGGGAGACCTGGAGCGATCATCTACCCTGGCTTTAGTGGCTGTGGTGGTCTGACCATTACCGTTACCACCACGGTTCTGGTCTCTTCTGCTCCTCTCACGAGCTCTCTTTCCCTCCTTTCCGGATTCCTCGCACTTCTGCCAGAGGGACTCGTGCATGTCCAGTTTTTCTTTTCCTGGAGTCAGGACAATCTTGGCGCGGAGTTTCGAATCCTTGGTCTTCGGAACTTCGCAGAGGACTTGGTCCCCTGGTCGGATCTTCGACCAAGCATCTTCGCTCAAGCTATCGAACTCCTTCATGAGTTCCTGATGGAGCTCCATAATACGTTTAGGAGCTCCATCTAATCCCTCTGCGTGGCACTTCTTCTGGTGTCTAGCCAGATCGCTACGTCGGTTATATTGAACCTTCGTAGTACATTTCTTGCCCTTCTTACCATAACTCGGATCACAAATGTAAACCGGGTGATGGTGGAAATGGGCTTCTACTAGATACCTCTAGAACCGGGCTGGAGTACTCCAGGTCCGGACCGAAACATCGCTCGCATCCTGGCAGATGGAAAAGGGGCAGGACTTTTGGTCGTCACCGTACCACTTCTCAAGTGCCCATCGCAGCTTGCGCCTCTGGGTATAAGTGTAATACCCTTCGGTATGATTAAGCATAAGCCACATCTTTCGATAGGCTTTGCTCGGATTGGGGTCTTCGTCCGAGAGACGCATCCAATCTTCATCATCTGACTCGTTGTTCTTGTTTACAGAGTCCGGGCAGGCGTACAGGGTAGAGCCGTCCTTCTTTACTCCGTAAGCACAGTCGGAGAAGCACGTCGGGATCCGGGTTTTAAATCCGGATTTGGCGTTAGCCCAGCGTTCTGCCTCGGTTTGAGTCGATGGAGTGGCCTTCTCATCATACTCCACCGAGGACTCATGCACTGATTCCTCGTCCGAGGAAACAACCTCCATGGCAGTACTACCAGTGGCTAAGGGGCTAGCTTGCGGGTCGGCTTTAGCAGAATCCGGAAGATTCTTAAGCTTCCGAGCAGCGGACCTCCTGTTCTTGCTTACCTTCCAGTCTTCCGGGTCCTTGGTTCCGGACTACCTGGAGGTTGATGTTCCTACCGTGGTTGATTCGGTAGTACTGCCGTCGGCTGTTACCGAACCGGCTGTGCTTCTAGTGGCAAGCTTCAGGTCGGGGATAGGAGGTATGGGTACTTCCGCTTCCCTCTTAGCCTCTTCCAGGGCCTCCTGCTCCGCAGTCATACGACGGACGAGAATCATCCGAAGGGCTGCACCCCTGTCCATACCCGTTAGCGACTTGTTTTGCACGTCAACTAACTCTGCTTCGGTTATGTAATAACCATCGTCCCACTGCTAGAAGTTGCTAGCGGCTTCACGGTACTGGGGCCGGGTGGCACAAGGACGTGGGTAGGTTTGCCCCTCGGGTTCCGAGACGCAGCCTACCCAATCAATGTTGGTCTGCTTGACGTTCCACAGAGACCTGTCCGGCTTTGGATACGCTCCGAGCAGGAAGGCTCTGTTAGCTTCATACACTACTTGGCGAAAAGCAGCGTCCACCATGAGTCCTCGTTGGAACCACGGCCAGTCTCGGAGCCATTCGGGTGGCGTCCTGTCCAGCTGTTCGGGAGCCGTGAAGCCCTTGATAGCTATTCTAACTTTCGGGTCCAACCTAACCGGTGTACCGTCAGCGTAGGTCACCTGTGCCTGTAGCTCCGGATGGACATACAGGTACCGACCGTCGTACTTTGCTGGAAACGGGTCAGCCACTGCTGGCTTCCACTGATCCTTCGGGCCGTCGACTTGTGTAGTCTCGGACCCAGTTGCTGCTGGTTCAGGGTTCGCAGCGTCTCCAGATCCCTCGGTCGGAAGTGGTGACATCTTTTCGGGCTCATTCAGTGAGAATGAGGCCAACTTCTCCTCGAACGAGCGATCCGTGGGTTCCTCCACTTCCATCAGCTCGCTCTCTGCCTGTGTTACCGGTGACAAAGCTTCCGGAAAAGCTTCTGCAGACGGAGTCAGCTTATCCGGGTCGCCGGATAGCTTGGCTGCAACAACGGATTCCTCAGCCATGACTGGGGAATCGACAAGGTAGTCAAAATACTCCTTTTTCCGGCTTTTACGATGCCGGGGCCAACACAAACGGAGTCTGCCTGCTGAGAGACAGACTCTGAGGGCGCACAAGAGGGTTGCTAGATGGTAGAATTTAAGGTGAGAGGGGTGACCCAACCGACCCAAACACTACCGAAAAACAATATGGCGACAAGCCAGCTTCCGTGACGTCATTTCCCCGCGAGTCCGCGGGGTCACGAGAGGTCAGTCGAGACTGGACGCGGTGACGTCATGCGGAAACGCACGTGCTACAAGCGGAACATCAACAAACTGATTGTTTTTAGGTAATTATCGCTCACGCCGATGACTCGTCTGGGGATTTAAGTGGAGATTATGGAAAGCTTAAGCAAATCCATTGGATTATCCATCCACTACCCATTGGTACATCATGCGGCGGCGACAAATAAGCCTTTCAGGTCAGTTGTCATCCGTTCCTCTAAATGTAAACATTACACTCGTTGTGTATACAGGTTAGGTCACTGCAGTCCTCTGGGCAATTCGAGGGCTGCGGCGAACGTATATTCCCTTCTTGGATAGTTCTTTATCGGACCTGACAGTCTGAAGAGCCTTTTCTGGGTGTTTCTTGGCCTTCGAAACACCTTTCCTCTTCTTTTTGTCTTCACCTGCCGAGACTTTTTTAACTCCCCCACGCTTAATCGGTGTTGGCGTGGGTGGTACTGATTCGGAACACTTTTTAGGCCTACCCCGGCCTCGCTTCACTGTAGTGTTCTTTACCTGGTCTATTGTACGATTCTGGTTCCGGATCTTTTCTAATCCTTCACCATACATTTCTGTGGAGGTCTCCCTCCCTAACCATTTCCTTAGTCTAGCCACATTTGACTTATAGAGTCGACCAAGGTCTGATTTGATAATTACGGTGCAATCACTAATAACTTGTGTTACAGTAAAAGGACCGTCCCAATTAGACGCTAATTTTATGTGTCTAAGTGGTTCATCTAGTCTTAGAACTCTGTCTCCGGATTGGAATTTCTGATGTTTTAGATCAGTATCATATCCAACCTTCTGCCATTTGGCACTTTTCTCCAAATCGATTCGGACAGACTCATATGCTTTTCTGAACCTGTCTCTTAAGCATTCGACGAAAACTACATGACAAGGTAGTTCCGGGTCCATTCCTACGACTCCAAATACTAAGTCTGCAGGCATTATTAGGTCCTCTCCGAAAACTAGTAGATTCGGAGTACAGTTAGTACTTGAATGTACCGTGCTGTTATAAGCATGTGTCACAAAATGACATTGCTCGTCCCAATCGTCCATGTGTTCATTAACAAGTGACTTCAGGACCTGAATAAGGGTTCTATTGAACCTTTCTACCAATCCGTTGCTTTGTGGCCTATACGGATTGGTTCTAGTCTTGCAGATAGCTAAGTATTCGCACATGCCTTGCCAGAGATTTGATTCGAATTCTCTGCCTTGGTCACTGTGTAACATTAATGGTACACCGAAACTTAGTACCCAACCTTTTACAAAGGCTTCGGCACAAGTAACTGCTTTGTGGTCCGGTAGTGGAAATACTTTAGTGTATTTCGTATAATAATCACACACTACCATCATACAGGTATTATCATTAGCGGTTGTATTCAATCCACTAATGATATCCACCCCGATTCTTGCGAATCTAACTCCGAAAAGTTCTTGGGATAGTGGAAGCTTGCCCATCCCGGGTCCGGGTTTGTTCTTACAACAATCCGGACAAGTGGTTACCCATCTTTGCAAGTCTCTTGACATGCCAGGCCAATAGTATTTCTTGGAAAGTCGTGCTAATGAGCGCTTCCTTCCGAAATGACCACTGGTCCGATGCCCATGACAGTAATACATAATGTCATATCTCATTGCATGTGGTATCACTACTTGCATGATTTTCTCACCATTATTACATGGCTTCCAACGGTACAACACGCCTTTCCGGACTTTAAGCTCGGTCCATTGAGCAAGAAACCTTCTCATTTCTCGATTTTCCAGAGAGACCTCTGGTCTAACTGGACGTATACCCTTTGGTACTAATTGCAGTAGCTGTGCAGTTATCGAGTCAGCTTCCTGGAAACGTCGTATATGATCCATAGACCAATCCAGTATACTGGCAACTAGGGGTTCGAATGGTCTTCGAATCCCTGCTAACACTGCTCTATGAGCTCCACAATCAGTACAATCCGGATTATCACATTTCCGAATTGGTATTCGCGATAAAGCATCAGCATTTAAATGCTTCACTCCGGGTCTATGCTGAATCTGGTGATGTTCAAGCCCATATTCGGATAAATGGGCTAGCCATCGGCCTAACATCCCTTCAGCATCTCGGAAGTTCAGTAGCCATCTTAAAGAGGAGTGATCCGTACGTAAAGTAAAGTTCGTTCCCCATAAAAAATGTTTGAACTTCTTGGTATATACGACTACTGCTAACAACTCTCTTTTGGTTGTGCAGTAATTGCGCTGAGTTTTACTCAGTGTGTTGCTGGCAAAGGCAATAGGTACCTCTCTCCCATTTTGGACTTGCGAGAGAGCTGCACAAATGCTATCATTACTAGCATCAGTATCCAGTATGAAATGATCCGTTTCATTCGGATATTGTAATACGGGAGTACTCGTGAACAGGTCTTTTAGCTTTTGAAAAGCAGATTCCTGTTCATGTGTCCAAGGAAATTTTTCCTTGGTACTTCCTGGAGTCCAGTTAGCTATTACTTGTAATGGGTAACTGACTCTAGAATAATTCGGAATAAATTCCCTATAATAGGAACAGAATCCTAAAAAGGACCTCACTTCTTTGGGTGTTTTAGGTCTATTCCAATTCGTAACTGATTCGATTTTATCGGGATCAGCTTTTATTCCTTCATCACTAATGATGTGGCCCAAATAATTTATGGACTTTCTGAACATGTGACATTTCTTAGGTTTCAATTTGAGACCATTGGAAATAATGCGTTTTAATACCATTTTGAGGTTATTAGAACACTCTTCAAATGTTTTTCCGAAGACTATTACATCGTCAAGGTATACAAGACATCTTTTCCACAATAAATCGCTCAGAATTGTTTCCATCATTGCTTCAAATGTTGCTGGTGCATTGCACAAACCAAACAGCATTACGTTATATTGGAATAGTCCAATATGACTCGAAAATGCAGTCTTTTCCATATCTGATGGATTCATTCCCACTTGCCAATATCCTGATTGCAAGTCTAGGGTACAAAACCAACTGTTACCTGCTAAGGAGTCAATGGTTTCATCTATTCTCTGTAATGGATACGAATTCTTTTTCGTTACTCCATTTAACTTCCTGTAGTCTATGCAAAAGCGGATAGTACCGTCTTTTTTTGTTACCATACACACAGGACTACTCCATGGACTATTGGAAGGGACTATTACATCCTGTTCCAACATCTTGTTTATTTCCTCTTCAGCTACTCTCTTTTTCGCTAAAGGTAACCGCCTATACGGTATCTTAAAGGGTTCCGCATCTCCAGTATCTATTTTGTGTACTACCTTGTTTGTCGTACCTAGTTTTTCACCAGGTTTGGCAAAGGCAGTCTTATACTGATAGAGCATATCATAAAACTCTTTCCGGTGTTCCGGATCTTCTAATGAAGTTTCTTCATACAACTTGAGTAGGTCATCCGAAATTTCATCATCTCCTGTTACCTTCTGTAAGTTTAACTTACTATCCGTTACAGTTTCCGAAAGGGTCACGTTGCCAAAAACTTGTCCCTTTTTTAGGTAGATAGTAGTGTTTCCAGTGTTGGAGACAGCTACTACTGACCAGGATGCATTTGCTACTATAGTGTCTACAGATATTAATCTGATGCTTGACAGAGTAGCTATATCCGGTTCTATCACTGCAGGCTTATTGCGCATTGCAGGATCACTTCTTACAAGCACATCACAGGCAACCCCCGGGGGATCCGCACAGTGTGTGCTACACTGGCCATACTGCTCACTTGTCTCAGTACACACCTGACCTTTACAGGATACGGGTATTTCACACTCAACACTCCTGATTGGGGCTCTAACACCAGCCCATACAGGGATGCGAAATCCAACCCGAGTATCCCCTCATCTGCTATATCCGCAATGGTGGCGCTCATGACATAGTCATGTATTCCATCCAATTGCAGCTTCACACAAGTTCTCCCATACCTTTGCAAGGTACTGCCATCGGCCGTTTGAGCACTTCCTCCCAATTTGAGAGTATCGTGTTCATCCGGGATAAGATCATAGAACCTCTTGGAGATACAGGAGTGGCTAGCACCCGTATCCATAAGAAATTTGGCAGATCTTCCGTTAACAGTGAGGCAAACATACCACCGCCTTCCGTTTAGAACAGAGGGCATGTCCGTGACGATCGGAACGTCATTGTTCACACCTGGAGTCGATCCACATCCTTTCAGGTATTCCAGACAAGGATGACCCGGGGGTAGGTGGGCACTACCAACCCTGGCTAATTCATAGCCGCCTACCTCGTTACTGATATCGGGTTTCCCCTGTGCTCCATGGGCACCTGTTGTATCAGCTTCCCCAACCTTCTGGATGTCTACAACCACCTCAGTGTTAGGCGAGTTTGCTACTACATGCGAACTATCATCACGGATGGTAATATCATGGCAAGATTTGTCACTGGGATCCCCTTCTTTGCCCATCGGGGGACCCCTCCTCAGTTTTCCTCTGTACTTATTCCAGAGACACCTTCCTGTCTACGAGGGACAGGTTTCTCAGCCATACATTCGGGAGCGTAATGTCCTAACTTCTGGCATCTGAAGCATCTCCTTTGAGATTTATCAACTCTCGGTCTTTTCAGAGCTTCCGTTAATCCGGCTATTAATGTTTCCATCATATTAGTTAGAGCAACAGCGGCTGCCACGGTTGGCTTGGCCGTAGAGGTCACATTACCAGATTGGGTTGGTCCGGAAGCTATTTTACTAGCAACGGCCCCTCCCCTTCCTTTCGAATGTACCTTCCTATACCGTTTCTGTCGGTAATACTTTCCAGCGACCTGGACTGATCCAATATATTCTCCATTTTCATCGGAGACATATTCGTCTTCCTGATCAGCCTCCTGTAAGTCGACCGGGGCTAATTGAAAAGTTTCATATACCTGAGCAGGTAAACCTCCGTATTGCAATGGAGCTGCTCATACCGGGTTAGGTCCTAGACCCACCAATCTCTTCTTCATATCATGTCCATTGATGGATATGAATAGGTCACTGAAGGATGTGTCATCCTTCCAAGAATCCCAAACTACTTGTTTGTGATCCGGATCCGGCAATCCACTGTAGAATTGTGTAAACAATTCCTGTAGATAGCAGTCATCATCATGAGCCCAATTTGGACATTGCTTTCGATAGTAAGTCCTGTAGCTCCAAACCAAAGACCTTATGTGATTCTTTAGGTTTCTGAGTTCTTTTCTTAAAGCTTACCCATGGATCCTCTCTAACAATTGAACTGAATAGGTACGCGGCACATTCGACCAGTTGATCATAGGTGCCGCATATTCCATATGCTGCTCTCCATTGGTTGAGGGCTACTTTTCCACCTTTATTCAACCAACAGATCAAATAAGGCAGAGCTTCTTCTTTTGTCCAACCACTACAGTTGACTTCATCGACAAAAGCTTGATACCTATCCTTCCAAGGATCATTAGAATCATATGGAGGGGGTATACGTGCCTGTCTACGTGCCGGATTATTACATCTGCATAGTCTATCTGCTTCTCGCATGCTCCAGTTCATGACTTCCATGCCGTCTGCTCCCTTCCGGTTGCAGTCAATGCCAAGATTTTGGATACATTGGCTTCTATCAAAGATGGTTTGCATCCCTGCAGGCATGGAAGTTCTCCTATTTGGCTTCCTGCCATCTCCTCCCGATCCTGATCCTCCGGATCTGGATCCACCAGGGCCACCCGGGGGAACACCTCCAGGGGGACCACCACTAGGGTAGTTCCCAGAAGCACCGCCAGGGTATCCACCTCCATAATTTACATTTCCAGATGTTCCGGAAGATGCATACCTGGGGTAGGAATTATTTTGATTCCATCCCTGATTATAGTTATTACCATTTTGGTAATTACTACTTCCTGCCGGATTATAATTATGCCTATATCCATAGGAAGTTGTTCTTGGTTGGTACGTACCACCGGTAACATTATGTTGTGGAGGATTCGGTCTGGGAAAACGTCCACCATTAGGACCATTGCTTTGACCTGAAGGCGGGTTCGGCAATCTTGGGCCTGCTGGTGTATTATGGCCGGGTTGAGAGAAATATGAAGTGGGTGTTAGCATATGTCTCGGTGGTCCCGGTGCTTTCGGTTGCGCTACTGGTGTATTATTATATACACTAGTTGCGTTAACGCGAGTCGCTTTAATTTTATGACTCAAATCTGGTTAGGGGGTGCCGGACCTACTGTATCACGCATAGGAGCTGCAGGTGTAGGTACATTATTTGTTAATCCTTTATTAGTAGTTCCCTGTGGGCAATTACTATCTTGGACACTCATTCCGCTAGCTGCGGTGTTATCCGGTTTCTTATAGATTCCGGATATTACATTTTTATCAGCCCCATCGTCGACGAATGGGTTATATCTGGTTGGAGTTGTATCTTGGGATGACTTCGCCAACATTGTAGAGACCACAGTTGGATCTATAGTACCTATAGTCAATTGTGCGGCTTCTACATATTTGTCTAGGGTTACTGCAGTAGTCTGCAATTCCTGAAGCTCATTCGTGAGTTTCTGTCTATCTTCCTCCAGTTGTTCATTGTAAGCTATAATACCTACCCGGATGGTTTCATTGTCTTCAGCTTGTTTACTGCACTGAAGTTTCAATTTCTCTAATTCGATTTGATAATGGCATATTTCGGATTCGTAATTTGCCTTATCAAGACTTAGTTGATCGTTCGTATCTATGTACGTCTGGATACGAATGTGTCTGTTGTCATATTCTTTATTGAATGACTTTCTCATCTCTTGAAGTTTTATTTTTTCACTTTCTAATTCCTTCATGTATTCACTTTTCCTGGCTTCGAATTCGTTTTGCATGCCGATCAAGTAATCTTCCAACTGAAGTTTTTCATTGAATACTTCATCTTTAGCTCTGACCAAGGTATTTAGATTCTCGTTCAAAGTTACATAGGTTTCATTTAACAACAGGACATCCGGTCGTTTAAATTCCTCACCTTCCGGTACCGCATAGGTTACGTCGCCGTCTATAGCGCTGTAATCTAATATTGGTAGCCCGGGTCTGGGTACACTGTAAGGTAGTTCTCCAAACGTTACCCTTTTTGGCATCGGTGCCGGATGTTCTGGGTTAGTACTACCACCAACTTCGAACATCGAATTACTCAATTCGTCAACAAGTGATTGTTGACTTATCAAATTACTCTGCCTCTGTATGGATTGTTCACGTCGTACAGAGTCTGGTAAATTTTCCTCACTATCATTATAGTGAGGTTCGGGATCTCTCCAAGATGCAGATTCCGCATCTCGGGAGTTCGAATGGGTTTGGATCACCAATGATCCATTGCCGTTCTCCTGGGCAACTAGTTGCCCTGCTGGGTTAGCTTCCGCGAGGCAATCTAACCCATGTACTAGCCGTTCGGACGTTATAACATCCGGGCAATACACCAAAACTAACTGGTCACGGCACCAGTGTAATGGTCTGTGGTCTTACGGACCTGGGGGGTTCGGGTCTTACGATTCGGGAAAGAAAGAGTAAGACGGTGTTTCAAGTGTATGCCAACGGATAGTCTTTATTAAAATACACACTCACAGCTACCCGGTAGTTATTAATAGGGCAGCTAACAAATGCTAAAGATGGTCTTACATACTTGGAGGCCAGAAGGGCCTCTGACGTAGTGGCTGAGCCCTGGGCTTTATATAAGGACCCAGGTGTTCGTCGTCAGATGTCCCCACAGACCCGGATCGGTGCTGCCACCTATCCGGAACATGAGGAATGTCCGACGACTCGACTGACCCGCCACGTCAGACGGTACCCAACACTATGGTTATACAATACATACCTCTACAATATGTTCAGATTCTGTGACATTCTTATTTACCATATACTTGAACTAGAGTAATAAAATGTGAATAAATAGATAGAACTAAACGACCGTGGTGTACGAGGTGGCCGATCCACCACGAGGGGGTGGTCGGCCCTGCAATGCTATCTCTATGGGAAGAAGTTATATACATAAAATAAAATATATCTTCTGACTCTGTTTTTTTTGTTGACAGTATATCTATAGATACCTGAAACTTTGTTAAGTTTTAATAGATACATGGAAAATGTACATGGATATCTGAAAACGAACTATGAACAATAAAAACATCTAGACATGTTATTGATATAACATATCATATGAATGCTGACTTTTCCTTAAACTTTGATAACTTAAAGTCAAAACATAGATATCTTAAGATTAATAGACATGTTCAACATGTACTGTTATAGCTTATATAGCACAATAAATTATTCTGCTTTTCCCTCACTAAGGCAACGGCGTACACCATAACGTGTACAGAGAGCGACAGGTGAATTCAGCTGACTCAAAATGTCTGCTTCTACCATGCTGGAATTCGAATTTCTCTTCCTCTCCCTTTTCCCCTCCTGGGGTTAACTCCACATGATGCTTCCAACGCCGTTACACTAGGTACAGTGTCCTTGAACATATGAGAAGAAGCTAGGTCCAGATTAATGTTAAATTGGTTAAATACCATATCTTTACCATCTTTGATGGCGAAGGACGTATTGTGGTCAGATGTGTCGGGAGTTTCAACTCCTGAACTGTTAACAGAAAAATGATCGTCAGCTATAAACGATACTGAGTCATCCCTGGACTGCACGCCTAAAGCATCCTGAGCATCCACACTGTTTGAAGGATGTTGACCACTGGTTGAAGGTAAAGCAAAAACAGCGCTACCTGAAGATGAGTTATCAGGATATTTGATGGGGGAAGGCATCTCACATTCAGCATAGCATACTGATGGGTTCTCAAGTTGGTAACTACCTAGGACTGAGTCATCCCTGGACTGTCCGCCTGAAGTATCCTGAACATCCATACTGTTTGAAGGAGGCTGACCGCTGGTTAAAGGTAAAGCAGAAACAGCACTACCTGAAGATGTGTTATCATGATATTTGATGGTTGAAGACGTCTCACATTCGGCATAGCATGCTGATGGGTTCTCAAGTTGGTCACTACATGACAGCAGGTTGGGCGGTGAGGTCTCAGAGGGTATGCTACATGGAACTGAATTAAGATTAACCCCACTGGTGGAGGGTTGTGCTGTGTCTTCACTGGGCGGGGTTTCCTCCCCTGAGGAGCCTGGGAGTAGGGGCTCCTGACTATTCACACATGGGTTTTTATCCTCACTTGTTAAACACCCGTCTTTTTTCTCATCCACTGAATGTGTAGCACCTGAACTGTTAATGGTGATCTTTGTTACATCACAGTTACTCTCACTCTTCTCAGCTTTACGTTCAGGGTAATTGTATTTCTGAGTGTGCTTGTCTTTCTGATCCTGAAGCCAAAAGCAAGCTTGGGCAATTTTGTCATTTTCTCCTAAAATTAAGTATTTTTCTAGTTCATCCCATTGTCTCATTGATTCAGCAAGCTGAGACATCACGTTTTCATGACATGCAGGATTTTAGTGGGGTACTTCGGCGGTAGGATCGTCAGAACCGGTAGAATCTGCGGACACTAAAGAACTTTCACCTGCAGATGGCACCACCAGGACAGCTGCGCGGGGCAGCAGGGCCGTTGGTCAGCTTTCTGTGTCCCTGAAGGATACAAGCCCTTGTGTCCTGCAGAGATACAAGCAATTGACCAATCAGGAGCCGGTCTCTGCAGCAGCAGATGGCAGCTGCTAAAACCAAGATGGTGGACCTTCTACAGCCTGCATTCAAAGCACAAACACACTGATTTCTCAATAAATAGGCAGAATTTTTCTTTGTTATATAATTTGACAGATCAAAATAGTGATAGAAAGAAATTAAAATGCTCATTTATTTTGTCCATGGATGATGATCCTGGATTCAAAGCTTTGTTGACACAGTGCATGGGTGGGCTAGCCTTGTGTCCCTGAAGGACACAACACCAATTCTTTGTTGACATATTGGGGTGGGCTAGTCTAGTGTCCCTCAAGGACACAACAGCTGGCAGGTCTAAGGTAGTGGTCAACATTTATCAACAGGGGGGTGGTGGTGGGTTTTCGCATGGACGCACAACATTTTTTTCACCCCCTCCTTGACTGTAATTTTTTTGTGGCACTGAGAATTTCCGCAGCCCTCTTTGATCTATAGTAGAGCACAGCTTTTGGGCTAAAAAGAAGGTAAATTCTTTTAGCCCCCCCCCTCAAGAGGGGTCAAAATTTTTTAGGGAGTGGTCATTTTTTTATCAACAGGGGGTTGTGGTGGGTTAAGGGGGGGGCATAAAAGTTTCAGACCCCTCCCAAGGGGGGGCTAATACAATTTTGACCTCTCTTGCGGAGGGGCCAAAAAAATTTACCCTGCTTTTAGCAAAAAAGCCTGTGCACTACTATAGATCAAAGAGGGGTGCACAAACTCCCAAACTGGGGGACACAACAAATTTGGACTTCTGTTAAGGGGGGGGGCACCCCCGAGGGCGTCAAAAATTATCGTGTGGCTGTGCGAAAACCCACCACCCCCTGTTGATAAATAATGGCCACTCCCCAGAATGTTTCCCTATGGCTCCTTATTATGGCTAAACATTTTAAAACGTTGAAAATGTTTTCTTGACTTTAAATAACGTTTTTTTGTTGACTGGGTCTGTCCTTGAAGGATACAAGCAGACCACTGCATCCTTGAAGGATACAAGCAGACCACTGTGTCCTTGAAGGATACAAGTAGAACACTGCATCCTTGAAGGATACAAGCAGACCACTGTGTCCTTGAAGGATACAAGTACAACACTGAATCCTTGAAGGATACAAGCAGACCACTGTGTCTTTGAAGGATACAATCAGACCACTGCATCCTTGAAGGATACAATCAGATCACTGCGTCCTTGAAGGATTCAAGCAGACCACTGCATCCTTGAGGGACACAAGCGACCCACTGTGTCCTCAAAGGACACAAGCAGCCCACTGTGCCCTTGAACTTGAAGGATACAAGCAGACCACAGCATCCTTGAGGGACACAAGCAGCCCACTGTGTCCTAAAAGGACACAAGCAGCCCACTGTGTCCTTGAAGGATACAACGACCCACTGTGTCCTTGAAGGATATAAGCTGACCACTGTGTCTTTGAAGGATACAAGCAGACCAGCCCGTCTGTGGAGGATATAGAAGATCAGCATGTCCTTCAAGACACTAGCACACCACTGTGTACTGGTATCTAAGGTACACAAGGAGACTGTTGTGTCCTTGAAGGATACAAGCTGACCACTGCAGCATGTGTTCTAGAAGTATAGCGAGGTTCCATGTTGAAAAGTCAGCAGCGCTTATAAGGTAAATGACAGGGAACCAGTCCCAAAATACAGGTCATGAACGGTGCATTCAGTACCGCTGAAAACCGGACATAGAGTTAAGAATTAACCTTTTTCGGGGCTCTGCCCCCGAACCCCCAATCAAATTTTTGCATCTAAAATCCCCCAAAAAATAATCTTTGAATATACCCCCTAAAATTGTAACATTAAGTCACCTTTTCTCTGAATCTTCAAAGAATCTGACATGTTTGCAGACGTAGTAAGAGATAAAATTTAACAACCTAACGCACCCCTCATGACCTACTTTCGAGGGTGGTCCCCAGTCATTTACCTTCTTTGGCATGTTTGTGCAGTTTAAATGTGCAGTTTAAATGTGCACTAATCCTAGGGATGGCATTGACATGCGGTTGTTGATGATTCTGGTAATCACAAACTTTGGTCTCAAATTTTGTTCAATTGCCCTCAGCACATCCGGTAACAGAACATGTACATGTCCATAGAAAATTATTGATTACTCACATTTAAGGACACAATGGTCTGGTTGTATCCCTCAAGGACACATTGGCCTGCTTGTATCCTTCAAGGACACAGTGCTCTGCTTTTATCCTTCGAGAACACAGTGTTCTGCTTGTGTCCTTCAAGGATACAGTGTTCTTCTTGTGTCCTTCAAGGACACAATAGTCTCCTTGTATCTGTTAAGGACGCAGTGATCTCCTTGTTTCCTTCAAGGATGCAGTGGTCTGCTTGTATCCTTCAAGGACACAGTGGGCTGCTTATAGCCTTCAAGGATGCAGTGGGCTGCTTGTGTCCTTGGAGGACACACTAGCCTACTTGTATCCTTCAAGGACGCAGTGCTCTACTTGTGTCCTTCAAGGATGTAATAGTCTGCTTGTATCCTTCAAGGACAGTGATGGGTTTTTGTCCCCCCCTCAACGACAGTCAAAATTTATTGTGCCCTAATGAGCCGGAGCCGAGGAGAATTTTTGCGCCTCTCTTTTATCTATAGTAGTGCCCGGGCTTTCTTGCTAAAAAGAGGGTCAATTCTTTTAGCCCCCCCCCAAGAGGGATCAAATTTTTCTTTTCTTAAATTTGTATACCCCCCTCAAACCCACAACCCCCTGTTCATAAAGAATGACCACTCCCTAAGTGAGCAAATAATGAGCAGTGATGAATAGAAGAATATCAACTTGTTTGCAACTATTTCAAAGAACAGATACTGCTTTAAGTTTTACCCTGGAAAGATCAGTGCACTTATGCATTGAATAGGTATCACAAAGTTCAGCATCTTGGTCTCATGCAGCTGTGCAGCAGAAGCCAGCTCCTGATTGGTCAGTTGGTTGTATCCTTCAAGGAGACTACATAATGAGCTGCTGCTGTGTCCTTCAGAGACACAGAAAGCTGACCATCGGCCCTGCTGCCAGTGCGGGCATCTGTATGAGAGCCAGTCGATACCGGGGCCGATGCCTGTAAACCTAGAAGTGGGTCTTGAGAGGGGACTAACCTGTAGAATATGCAATATCAGGGGGGGGGGAACTTTAATAAAGCTGACATTCATGAGAGCATTGAATGAAATCGTAAATGATCACAATAGTGCTATATATGTAATAACATAATTCTATGGTGGGGTGTTACAATTCAATGACGGGCGACGGTGTGGAAACACTGACATACAACGCTACCTTTCAACTAGTAGACGAGCTAACTGAATCTCATCCAAATGGAAAAAATGGTTCTGATCTTTTTTTTGACATGACAGTAAATTTGTTCGGACCTGTCTTTTCTAATGTGAACCCCTCGGTGTTACACTCTGTGAAAACAGGGCATTCTTCACCCCATAATTCTCTTATAGGGTCCTCGTTGTCTAAAAGATCATGCCAGTGCTCATATAATGAAAAACTGAATGATGTTCTGAGACAGCACGTTTGGTGCTTAGAAGACCGCCCCTGAAGTCATTGGATATCACTGTTTATAGGTCAATGAATCTAAGACAATGGGGGTTAGAGGGGGGTCTAATGGTTGGTGGGGATAATGGGGAGGGGTATGGGAGATCATCTACAGGTCACGTAGAGGTCAGCAGGTATTGAAGTGCCATCTGACGGGTCTTAAGAGAGCTAATATATATCACGTAGACTGGGAACCATTGTTCACAGTGGAGGTGCCGTACTTAAAACCGACTGTTATCGAACATTATCACCTAAAATGGCTTTTATCTTTGCGCGAGATTTCCTCAGGCGATTACTGAACAGGTAAGTTATATAATAGAATGCTTTTACCGTTGATTAAAACTTTATGATGATTGAAGCCGACGAGAGACCAGTGTCCCATTACATAGAGATGCTCCCTACTGTTGATGGTAATATAGAACGCTGACCTGACTTTAAAGCTGAGAAAAGGATTCTACCACCCCTAGTGGGGGGATTTAACAACTGTATGGTTTCACTAGTGTTAATATAGACCTGCGTTGCACAGATTACACAGGGAATCATGATATTAATTCATGGCTGACATGACATTCATGATATTTAATTTATATCTGAAATGTATATAAGCTAGTAGTCTGGATAATACAAAAGAAACTCAAATGAAAACAGAAGGCAGTTCATTTTATTTATTTATTTTATCAAAGTGTTAAATATTATGACAAGAGGGATATGAAAAGCTGCTCAAATACCGTATGTTATGTGTAAAAAGCTTAGAGATAAAATATTACAGGCATATGTTTACAAAATTGTCTCATCAAATATTATAATCTGACATCATTTTACTACACAGTCATATGGGGTCCAAATCTCCATCAAAAGTAGTAACAATTACACGGGGAAGCTAATTATCTGCTGTCACAAAGGTCCTTATAGCTGGTCTTATTTTTGTTCCTAACCCCCCACAGGCCTCAGTATCCAAAGGGTAAAGTCTCACCATCAAACAACACATACCTTTTAGAAAACACACGTTGGAAACATTTCAGTTGCTCTATAGTATGTATAGTGGCTGATTTTTTCTCGCTTGTTATAAAACTATTATTTTTGACAGAAATCTTCAGGGGTTTATATGTTTCTTGACCTGAACTAGCTCTCAGCTCAGTTAACAGCATGTCACGTATACTAGAGAAATTAATCCTCTCACTGACGCTCTGGGACAAGTTTATGCCTTTTATTTTACAAACTGTCATCATCTGAGTTCTATGACTGTCACATGTCTTGTATGCATAACTTTTAGGACCTGTTGATACAAACTCTTTTATGAAATGGCCTTCAGGAAGCTCATTTGTTAGCTGTCCTAAAAAATCACGGGGGGGGGGGTGTATATTCTAGAGGTTCCTGCAATGCTGACACTTTTGTCTTGAATATAACGCTATCAGTATCACAATACAGAACATGTTTGCTCAGGGAGGCGAAAACTGAGTATAGCTTTAATCTAGCATCAGCTGTGGTGTATGCTGCTATGACGACGTTTATTTTACTGTTAGACTGCACAAATTCTTTTTTTAAACCGATATTCTATGAAAATCATGTTATCATTTACCAATTGAACATTACATATTTCTTTTCTTTTATCGTTAATTAGTTTAAAATATTCTGCAGGGTCTGAAATGTATACAGATTTAGTCTGATTCTGCTTCTGACCAAACTTACCCCAAAAGCCATTCAGCAACAACTTAGCCACAGCTCTCATGCTGGGGTTAACCTCTATCTTGTCAGGTTCTAGAGCCACCCCTTCTTTTGCATAGTATTCATCTATATACCTTTTCTGGTCCTCAGGGGATTTAACCCAGCCAGGCCACCCACTTTTCTCTTGTTTTATTTTAAGAAAAGTATTGATATACTCTGTGAATAACCCACCAGTTTTTGATGTCTCATCATACACAGCAACGTTATCATAATGCCATGCCTCATACACTTTAGTTATCTTGTATCCTATTTTTACTGCTTCTTTTAGTTCACATGAGACCCATGCTCCTGTTAGCATGCATTTTTCATCGCTGTGGTCACATGAATAATGAAACCCCTTAAAAAAAAACATAAAATGCTGTGAAGTAGTCCTCTTTCTTGCTAGTACTGTTATTTATACTGTCGGCTATAATCACACAAGACCTACACAAAGTAAAATATAATATACCCTTGTATCTCATTGTTTTGAGAGGGTGATACAATTTACGAGGGGGGAGGATAGAGCATTTTATCAGGCCTTCCACAGACTCTGTCAACATTATCACCCCATTTGTCTGAGGGGATAACATGATGCTCGCCGCAGGGGTAGCTGCAGTATTTATTTACATAAGGGTACAGACTAGTGAAATCTAAATATTCTATTATGTCCCCCTCTTCGCATTTATAGCGTGTTTTTGTGGTGTCTACTCCCCGAACGCAAAATGCATCTCTAGGTTGTAAAGGTTTGACAAACATGATCCCCCTCATTTTTGAGATGTATTGATCTGATTTCTGTCACAGCTCCACATAATGTGGAGAGAGTAGCCAAGGTCCCTTAAAATTCTGTCATGTTCAATAGTATTCTTATACAAAACACCCATGCTTTTACCTATGAAATTATTAAAAAGCTCTTGGGGTGTCAATGAATAAAACAACCATGGAACTGATACCGTAATACCTCGCGTATAAGGCGCACCTCGGGTATAAGGCGCACCCAGACTTTGCAGATGTGAGTGTAAAAGTAAAAAAAAAAATCATAACTTTTATTCTAATCAAAGGATTTTTAAAATTCAAAGACCTATGGCCATCTTAGAGCCTCCCCCATCCCATTTTACCACTATACAGGGTCAAGGGAGTATTGGGGAAATTTTAGAGAAAAATATCTCCTAAATAATTCTGCTTCTATAAGGCGCACCAGGAGTGCATCCTCACGTATAAAGCGCGCCTTATACGCGAGGTATTACGGTATATAGTATGTGTGTCTGAATGGTACCCATCCACCTTTATCCCCCTCACCCAAAACTCTCCTCTTTTAGACCTGGCATGCCTTAACCTTTTAAGGGCAGAGCAAAAATTGTTGCCCTGGCCATGGGGACGGTCTCTGAAAAAAGTATAGTTCCTAGAGGACGAGCCTATTTTCAATTCCTATACTACTGCTATATAATTGGCGTCGACTATAGTCGATGCTAGGCCTGCCATGGTATCGACTATAGTCGATGCTAGGCCTTCCATGGTGTCGACTATAGTCGATTCTAGCCCTCAATGGGTTAAAGTGATCCCTTGAGATTTTTCTATGTATGTCATCCATTGTATGCTAGAGACTGAATGATTATCATAAGGTTTATGATGAGCAACAACAGGTATGGTGTTTTCTTTTATGAACAGTGTTCTGAAAATAATATTGCACACTGAGGCTATAGTAAGGCATTTTTTGAAAGGATCTATACCATACCTCCCTGAGACGTTGAGAAAAATGTCCCTGAACTTTAAACGACGCAGAATATACATGTCACTCTTGCAATATGAGATTAAATCTTTCTTCAGATTAAAATTGCTTTTAAGGTTGGCAGAGTACCATTTTGAAAATTCATTATATACCGCAGGTTTCATGTTTTCAGGTATATAATAACTTATAGGAGGTAACATGGACTGGTCAACATAATGGTTAGCTTCAGTGTGGAATCTATGTGGGAAGAACCGCTTCCGTAGCTCAGTGAGGTTAAATGTACCCGGTATTTTAGACAGCGTATAAGGTGCACCTCGCGTATAATGCACACCCAGACTTTGCAGATGTGAATGTAAAAATAGAAAATGTCATAACTTTTGTTCTAACCAACGGATTTTCAAAATTCAAAGATCTATAGCCAACTTAGAGCATCCCCTATCCTGTTTAACCACAATACAACCACAATACAGGGATAAGGGATTATTGGGGAAATTTTACAGAAAAATCTCTCCTAAATAATTCTGCTTCTATAAGGCGCACTAGGGATGCATCCTCGCGTATAAGGCGCGCCTTATATGCGAGGTATTACGGTAGGACAAAATAAAATATGAGTCATACCCACGGAAATTGTGGCAAATTATTCGTGCCTCAGAGTGTGCTTTAGTCAAAACCCATTTACAGAACTTGTCCACACAACCCTTACCATAGAATACATGCTGGTGAACACCACAATTAGAACAGGTAGAATTCTCATCAAATTACTGCTCGGCCTCTCTTGACTGTATGCACACTTTACATGTACGTTCAGCTATACATGGATTAGGAACATGTCTACCTTATCCTGTGTGCACTCAACGTCAAAGAAAATGTATCTTGATACTTCATCATCCCTAGACCCTGGTTTAGGAGTTGGATCAACCTTCTGAATGTAACATGTGTGATCAGTTAACACATTGTATTCAGCATGACATACACTACATACCTTTATATAACACACATGACATCGAGATACACCTTTTTCTATCAACAGTTTATTTTTTCTCCTGAGAAACATGTTACATGTCCGACATTTATAATAGGTCTGAAATACAGATTTCCTCATAATCTTTCTCTTAACTGAACGACTCCTAGGGAACTTTTTGACATGAAGGTTAAAACATTCTAATCCCTTAAAACTTCGGTTACATTTTACACAATACATCCATTCATATTCAGTGTCATGCTCATTGTCTTCATGTGTTTCATGTTCATGTCTACACATTTTGCATATGTTTTTACATGTATGCTGATAAAAAAATTTTGTACTGGTGTTACAACTAGTACAGAAATGAGATCTACCGAAAAATGCTAGGAGGCTAGTGAGAACATCATAATGATTATCAGAATGGTACAGACTGATAGTCTTAGGTGATTTCACACGGTTAACATAGATCAGAGAATTAAGATGGTCTTTTGATACAACTATAACTCTGTACCCTTTCAGGACACATGCTAATTTGGGGAACACTGAGAGCGTGATGGGGGTGTCATAGGGTATTTTAGCAGCCTTGTATAATTTTTTCACCATTCTCAGTTGTAAAGCACAATTGGAACACACCTTTCTGACTGTACTGTTTAAACGGTTACCACTGCTGTCTGCTAGAACTTTACCAACCACTAAGGCTCTAGCTGCACAAGTGTTGTCTCTGTTCTTTGTATGTATTACACACCTTTTTGCCTTGAAGAAATGAGATATGTACTCCCTGCCAGAACCTACAGGCATTTTGACATGTGTCACAGATATAGTGCACCCTTTGTTCAGATTGAATACACTGAAACTCTGTAGTACCCTGTCTATCTCAGTCAGTATATCTCTAGGACTTAGATTAGAGACAGTGTTGAAATGAATGAGAATAGGATAGTCTATATCACTACTGTCTATGGTTATTCTAACTAAATCTTCAGATCCAAACTTTTCAGATAAGTCTTTCACCAGATTATCAAATACATCATAGAGCCGCGATAAAACATCTTGCATAGATTTGAATTTTAAACTCATTTTTAAACTAAAAGTATAGACAGTGTGCCTAACCTGAAACTTCTTAGAGAATTCTTCCTTTATATGTATGAGTGAATATAGATCTTCAGAGCCAAAGCCCTGATCCAATATATCCCAGTCATTGTTATAATGATCTGCATCACCGCTGTCACTGGGAGTGTCCCCTCCCTCAGATCGAGAGAGACCATGATGTCTCTCCATATGTAAATTAAGATTGCTCCCTTTAGCAAACCGTTTGGACATAAACAACATGCAAATCTTTTATAGTCATTTGATTCATTGCTGAGACCCTCATGATTACCGGCTTCATGAGTTTTAACATGTTTGTTCAGAAAAGGGAGCCTTTTATAGCCTTTCCCACATGTAGGACAGGTGAACATGATGTATTTAATTAGCCCTCACCCTCTAGAGATCGTTCAGCCTTTTGAAATCTGTATGGCTGAGAGCTCTTATATTTCTGCATATACTTCTTAAGGTGGGGTTTGTCCTGTATAGATCCCTTATACACATACTGCAATTGGCTAGCCAAAATATATCAGATCTCAAAGCATAAACATCACCTCTGAAAGTATGTCGGGTAGTGGCTGAAGGTTCCAAATGCTTCCTCAATTCTGAAATGAGGACATCGAAAAAGAGTTCCTTGAATTTGATATCAATATCACGCCCTACACATTCAGGCTTGAACAGGACTGGCAAGATCAAATTCTGAAAATGCTCTGAGTTCCCATACAGAGATATGTGCTCTTCAGATTCCAAAGTGTTTATGTGGCCCCAGTCTTAACTGTTACCTATTCTTATTCCCCTTCTAGACTGTAGAAGGTAGTGAAGGTCTCTTTTCTCAGAATCCACTTTAAAAATTATGAGGCTCACTATTAATTTTTTAGTTATGATCAACAGGTCGCATGATCTACCGTAACACTTATTTTCAGAAAGGAGAGTTCCCAACCTTCGATATAAGTTAGACCCTATATGATTGTGCATAGCGTCTAAACATTCACATACATCATAAAGCCTATGATATAACCCCTTGAGGTAATTAAGTCTATCAATGAAAACCTCTATCTCACTCCAAGGCTGAAGAGTCGTGAATCGCCTTTCAATAAAATATCTCCATGTAGAATTTCTCTTTAGGATAGACCATGCTTTCTGACTTGCTAAGCTAAAATTGTGCAGACTATTCCTATCAGGCTCTAATAAAACAATGAGCTTCCATATTATATCTAAAGGAAGGTCGTTAAATGTTGGGATGCACCTAAGCTTGTCCATAACACCTACTTGGGTGAAATATCTAAATAAGTCAAATATCCTTTATGAACTATGTGCACAATATTTCTCACCCATGTAGTCAGGGTCTAGCTGATGTAGATATGTCGGGCGTGGTGATCAGTAGTCTCCAGTGTCCAACTCCTGCAGCTTGGCATCTACGACCTCGAGATTGTCACAAAGTGCCCTCCACTGATAAACAGTCAGCACCGATCCTCCTTTCTTAATAGGCTGTTTTAATATCGGGGTATGACAGCAATAAATAACTGAATAAGATCGAATCAAACAGTAAATATTATCTGTTCATACCGTATATCATCATGTATAGTCTTGGAGTGAAAAATAGAATGACTATGACCAACGAGATATGACTCTACTTACCTGTAGGGTTGGGGTATTCCATGACGAATAAACTCGGGCTCTAACCAGCACAGAACCTCAGACCCTTTTTTGGGTCCCCTGACCATTGATTCTTCCGGGTAGCAATGAGGTAACTAAATCGTTACAACCCTATATTGACAGGTAAGTAATCTCTATTATCTCAATCGTTGTTGGCAATAACGACCTTTGTTGCCACACATTATTTGAAAGTGAAATTCTGTCTATTTGAGTCCATTGACCCTATACAATGTTTGCCTTCCTTTGTTTGAAAAATAGAACATAACGACTGGAGGTCATTCAAAAATAAAACAGACAAACAATTAGGAAGAAAAGACCATTTATCATCCTGGCAGATACATCTCTCGTGGTGTTGCTTTCTCCAATACAGACTCACAGTTCTCAATGTTCGTTAGAACCATAGATACATAGTCACAAGGTCTGCGGCCAATAAGTGGATAGATAGATATCGCTCTCCTCCTGGATATCATACCATCACAAATGTTCAAAGGTCATAGTGACCAAGTTGCATCCCCTTTCATGATATGATTCTCTTGGGAATCCCTTTTTCCAAGATCACCTGGTGAGATGCGCAGTTTTGGTAGAGGGATTTGATGGTTTTTAACCTGGCATCACAGCATCTCCACAGCAGAATAAATCTGGGGAAGAGCACGAGAATGTCAATTATTATCCTTTCCTTCAATCTTTCATTTTTGTCTTTTGTAAAACTGAGAACGAGAGGTGTTTTTCAAGTTTCTCAGGTATTTTTGTTTTTACGTTTTTCTTAGAGGTATTCAACATATTTCTGCTTGTGTTGACAAAACAAAATGTTTATTGTCGAGCATTATGTGGAGTTGAGTACTTACCAGAACACATGACATAAGACTATATGATTTGGTCTACGAGTCTATTTAATGGCATGGGCTGGTCGAAGCAAGACTCATTTTCGAGTCTTACTCACAGTCTTTATAATAACAGGCCAATCAACACCACACAACCCATCAAATTCCTCCACCCTCCTTTAGCCCAACTAGCACTTACCTACTATCTATCAAGGTAGTTGGCTGAAATTATGGTGTAGTGTAGCAGTTGAGTTTGACACCAATGTGTGCGTTCATCTCTGAGTTTCTTGAGAGTCATTTTTGTGTTTTGTTTTTCATTCTTTTTCTCTCCAAAACCAAGAACGATATGTCCTGGGAAGGAGCCGGAGCAACTGACTCTAAAAACCGTTCTAACCCTCAAAATATATTTGCATGTATTGTTTGGGCACATATAGTTAAAAACAGGCCCGCGGAGATGCATATTATAGAGCGCATCAAGGTCAAAATTCTGTGATATAATCTTAAAGATTCTGTACAAAGCTGGGGACACCCCAATGCACCATTTATTGATGGAGTTTTGTTATTGAGTCTCTCATCTGTAGCAATCTCAATCCTTGTATTAGTACCTTAGCAAAGTTTTTCCTTTGAGATTTGCTAGGTGTCATGTTTCTTCTTTATCTCCTCAACTCTTATGTTCACTTGTATGGAACCCGGTTGGTGTGACACACTCCCTAGTAACTCCGCAGTATAGGCTGGCAGAAGGGCGACGATAGTTGTAATCAAACTAATACTTACCGACCCGCTGTGGGTCACCTAAGCGACCAGAAGTTCTCTAGTGATAATCTTTTGATTTGCAGAAGGAGAAGGGTTCCCCGACCTCTGAAGGCCCTAGGGCGGATCCTGATTTATACTTTTCATAATTTGATCAATATTTTGTTTTTCTTATTATGTGTCTTGTTCCCTTGAAGATTATTGCTTACCTATACGAAATCCATATGGGTTTATCCATGCATTGTGGATTTGACCCCTTCTAACCATAAGAGGGCTTTAAACCATTACTCACCTGCATGAAATCATATTGGTTTATCCACGCATCATGCGTCTGATCACCTCTGATTCACAGTGACGACACCTATTACCGTAATTCGAATTACGGCGATCAAAGATGGCGGCTGGTGAGTTTGTAAACAAAGTCAAGAGGTGACATTTAGCATATAAAGAGGTTGTTTTAGCTGTTCCTAGGTCATACACATCTGGTTAAGAGACATGTCTATCCATGGGTTAACCAGGTTATCTTCTTTATACAATAGTTTGTGTGTGGGAGACATGACCAGTTTTCACTGGTATTACCGTAATTCGATTTGTTATCAAAACATGGTATCACCGTAATTCGTGATAGGTATCACCGTAATTCTAGAGTATCATGTCAGTTTTGCTTCGATTTCTGGCTATACACTGCCATGTAGAATATCCAAATCTGTCAGACACGTTCCTAAAAGCTTTAAGAAAACTACTCTCCCCTTCAGGCTAACCTATTCATTGTTTAGGAATGAAATCACATCCATGTGGTCAAGTATTACCGTAATTCTTGTTTACAAACAAGGTATCACCGTAATTCTATACATTTTTGATATATGAAGCTTATGAGCTATGGTCCATATCAAGGGAATCCCATTATGGCATTTGCCTGCACTGTTCTTTGACATTATTTACACGAGGATATTTGCTGCTGGGCATTAGTGTTAAAGGAGAGTGAATTACGGTAATATTTTGCTCAGAATTACGGTAATACTTGGCAAAGTGAACATCAGAATTACGGTAATACCTCTTTCTGAATTACGGTAATACCGGCATTTTTAAAAAGGTCTTTTCCTGCCTTAACTAGTACACATCAAGTTAATCCAAGGGTTGGGTATTAAGCAGGAATGCCAATACTTCAATCTGTCCACACAAGTTGCTTGAAATAACCATAGATATCTTATAAATCAATAGAGAAGAAATGAAGTGAACTCACCAGCCACCATCTTTGATCGCCGTAATTCGAATTACGGTAATAGGTGTCGTCACTGTGTGATTGCAAGAAGGTTGGCCGCGCACCCATGTGAGCACGAGCGTGGGACCTTAGATGCCTCGCTCCAATCATAATACACAGAACTTCAAAACAAAATCACACTGTAGTCTATATCAGGGACCTTTACTTCCTAGCTATCTGTCTATTTGTGAGGTCAGTGGACTCGGATAAATAGAATTTCACCTCTTTTACTGTATGGCTGTGACAGTTGTATCGCCAACCTTATCAGGATTGAGATGATAAAAATTACTGACCTGTAAAAATAGGGTTGTAACGGTTGAGTTACCTCATTGCCCAACCAGAATAAATCTTGGGGAGAGCACGAGAATGTCAATTATTGTCCTTTCGTTCAATCTTTCATTTTTGTCTTTTGTAAGACTGGGAACGAGAGTATTTTTCAAGTTTCTCAGACATCTTTGTTCCTATGTTCTCATTAGTGTTATTCATATTGTATAGCTTGGAATCAAAGTGGTCCAAATCCGTTCATATTTCTTGCTTATTCTGACTGACTGTGCATTCCTTTTCCATGGTGTGTCTCTTCTCCGAAGTAGCACCATGCCTCTTTGAAATGAGAAAAGATGCAGCACCATGAATCTTTTCTCATGATCCCTACCCAGGTAGCACAGAGACATTGGCATAACGTTGGGCCGACGTTGGCCCAACCATCGGCTTTACATAGGCTGCCCATCCTGCCTACGTAGGCCCGACCGTGCAAACCAAATGCCAACGTAGGCCCAACGTTGGCTTTTGGTTGGCAAACATCAGCATCGGCAAATGAGATCCCCATGAGGGACCTCCTGGAGGCTATTTTCAGCTTGGCTATCAAATGCAGTTACAACCTTGCATCGAGGCGACAATGTGTTCTATCCTCACCTATGGCTAATACAATGAGCTTTCATTTGGCATTGAGCCCTGTCCTATAAAAGGAGGACAGGGCTCAATGGCCGTGTCAGAGTTAACTAGACCACCTCCGTATAGAGATCTCTAGAGTCTAACCAGAGAATCCGGCATCTGTTGAGAACTACCCAAGCTACCTCCGGAACAAAATAAAACCTGTTCGCATACACCCGAATCCTCTTCTTGTTGGCTCGTTTGTCACTAAAGTAGAGAGAAGAACCATTACACTGGTGTCGTGACCAGTGGGTTCGGCAACATGTATAGCCCGGACACATAGTGTCTGAACAGGCGAATTGAAGATTGGCGTATGGTGCCAATCCGAATGAGTCCCGGGAGGATTCGGCGCAAATACATGTGCCCTCCGGGGACCAGCAATGGAGGTATACGATACCTCACTATGCGGATAGTGAGGAGAATGTCCTGGATTCAATCCTGGTGAAGCACAGGGTTGAACGTGTCAATCAACATTATTCTGTTAATTTGGAACTAGCAGATTCTTTGTTCGAAACAGGAGGAAGTCATGATCCGAATCATCCTGCTCCTATGCCGAGGAAGCTAACCTTTGGTGAACTTCCTTACAATGTCCCAGGACGTTTACCATTACTTGACTGTAGTGCTATAACCAATGGGAATGTAACTTTCACCATTCCAGATCATGATAAATATAATCGGGAAATGGATGAAATGAACCAGCAATACCTGGCTATGAATGAAACGCTAAACCTGATAGCAAGAGCTAAAGATGAAGCGTTTGAGGAGAAAGAGGATATTTTAGAAAATATCCGAGATATGAGAAATGAGTTTGAAAATGAGAGACAAACTCTGAAGCAGCGGTTGCATGAAGAGGAAATCCAATTCCAAAATGCAAAGCAATCGCTACAGACAGAATATGAGCGCCTGAAACAATGTTGTGTTAAGCAGGCTGAAGATAATGAAACTGTCCGAATAGGTATCCTCCGATATAACGAGCAATTGATGAATGATCGGGATGATTACCTACTCGAACTGCAGGATTTACAGAATACAGCAGCTGCATTGGGTGACTATGTAGAACAGACCCAACAAGCAATTGGCCCACTGGACGATACAATCATCGTACAATTGGCTAGTCCTTTACAAGCAGGATCTGCAGTAGATGATAGTAATGCCATAGGATCGCAGAATGAGACACCTGTGGCTGGCCCCACAAGGTACAATCCTTTCGTAACCGATGGGGCTGATAAACACGTGGCAGGAGGTATTTATAAGCCTAATGTGCCTCAGAATGGAGTAGCTAATGGAATAACAGCACCTCCCACAGGTAGTTCCCATATAACTCCACCCGTAAACAATGTAAAAGCCCCACCCGTACCCCAATTGCCCTTTTTGATGAATATAACGTCAGCCGCTGGTGGAGCAGGGGATCCTTCAGATCCAAATAACGATGGTTCGGGTAGACAGGATAGACATCGGCAGAAGAACCCGAAACAACCAGACCCACCCAAACCCGCCCCGGGACATTCAAATCCTGGTCCCAGAGCAAGTACTCCACGTCCCCCTACAAGGAATACAATGCCAGATACGTATTCTCAGAATGCCCCATCTCGTCCAACTTATGTAGGTAATCCTCAAGTACAAAATATGAACAGCCCACATCCAGTGATGTATGCCGGTGGTGGTCAACCTCCATCAAATGACTCAAATGGTTTCCAAGGAAACCAAGCGAATAGCTACGGCTATGACGGTATTAATGCCGGCTATACCTATACCCAACATTCAAATTATTTTGGGCAAGATGCTGGCCAAGGCTATAGCGGAGGTGGAGGTTATCCATCAGGAGGATCCGGAGGTGGTAGATACCCATCAGGAGGATCCGGGGGTGGAGGTTATCCATCAGGAGGATCCAGAGGTGGAGGTTATCCATCAGGAGGATCCGGAGATGGGAGATACCCATCAGGAGGATCTGGGGGTGGAGGTTACCCATCAGGAGGATCCGGGGGTGGAGGTTACCCATCAGGAGGATCCGGAGGTGGAGGATATCCACCGGGAGGATCCGGAGGTGGTAGATATCTATCAGGAGGATCCGGAGGTGGAGGATATCCACCGGGAGGACCAGGGGGTAGAGGTAATACCCCAGATGGTGCAAGCCAAGGAGACGGAAGAAGGCCTAAGAAATTGAACAGGCGTTCTTCTATGTCTCCCGGAATGCAGGAAATTTTTGATAATAGTAAATGCATTCAGGGATTAGGAATCGATTGCTATCGTAAAGGAGCTGATGGTATCGAAGTAATGGACTGGAGTTTGAAAGAAGCCAATCGGCTTAAAGGCTGTCCCAATCCTGCGCGTTGTATGGCTCGGATACCTCCACCATACGATCCGAATGAACCTTGGAAAGACAAATACCAAATCTTCGTAGACGAGGTAAATTGTAGCTGATGGACTAAAGACGAAGCATTACCGTATTTAGTCTGCTGGCTTAGTAAGGGAGGTAAAGTGGCCCTGAACAGGTGGAGAAAAGAATATGGAATTGAAGGTACCTATGACGAATTGTTAGAGTGTGCCTGCTACCTATTCGGTTCTATTGTCCGGGAAGATCCTTGGATCACATTTAAAAGACGGACACAGAAACCCAGAGAATCACACAAAGTCTTTGGGCTAGAATTACAGGACCTGCTTAGTAAAGCTAGGCCTAATTGGGAATACGACGATGAATTTTGGATACAGGAGTTATTCACTCAATTCATTGCCGGGCTCCGTGATTCGGAACATAACACAGTGGCCTGGGATGAATGGAAGGACGATCTGTTCATGGCTATCAAGAATTATGATAGGAAGAAGCGGTTGCTAGGAGCAAACGCACCCCTTGCGAGAGCTTCGGCAGTTAAAAGTGATCTGCCCATACCGGAATATGCTGCTGCGGTTGAGTCCAGTCCCATGGACTCTGATTATGAATATATCTCTGATGAGAATGGAGAATATATCGGATCTGTACAAATTGCCGGTAAATATTATCAGCAGAAAAGGTACCAAAAGGGAGGTTTAAAGAAGAAAACAAGCTTCCAGAAACCTATTGGAGATGCATCACCAGCAGCACATCAGCTACTGGTGCCACAGAAACCGGTAACACAACTACCGGTACCGCAGTTACCCACATTCTCTACTCCTCAGGTAGCAGTGTCGACTGCTCAGGGTGATTTCATGGAGAATCTGGTTACCGGCTAATGGATGCTCTGCGACGCCCCAGGGTAGATAAATCCCAGAGGCGGTGCTACCGGTGCCAGGAGCTAGGACATTTCGCTGCTGAATGTGTAGCAGAGAAACCGGTGTATAGGATGAGGATGAGTTTTTCTACCATAGAGGATAAGGAAAACTAGAAAGGGATTCTGTTTCAGGCAAGCAACAGGGTCCCAGAAAAGTCATTTGCCATGATATCACCAGCAGTGGTGCAGAACCGAATGGAGTAACACACTCGCCCAATACTGAGGTGGTAAGGGAGCCCACTCAGAAGATTGGGGAATCCGTTATAACAAGTGCCCAGGGAGCACAGGGGAAACCCGGTACCGGACTAGAGGTAGGAGGTCGTTTGTTGGCCAGAGTTGTTAGTGCTCACCTACCCCCGGGCCATCCTTGTCTGGAATACCTAAAAGGATGTGGACGGGACCCAGTTGCGAATAATGAGGATTCTGTAATTACTGATATACCTTCTATGTTGCATGGAAGGCGGTGGTATGTTTCACTTAATATCAATGGAAGACCCGCTGAATTCCTAGTTGATACGGGAGCTAGCCATTACTGTGTCTCTCGGAAGATAGACGGATCTTATACCGGATGTGCGAGATACTCTCTTATTGGGAGGAAACGCCCAAATGGCCGACGGTAGTAAGATGCAAACATATGGTAGGACGTGTGTGAAATTGCAATTTGAGGGTACTCACGAATATGTGATAACCACCACGATTGCTGGCATAGCGGATGAAGGGATATTAGGATTGGACTTGTACTGTATGGGGCAGTGTTGGACCCGCGAACGGGTGAGTTGAGTGTGAAGCATCCTTATCCAGTGAAAGTACAATGTGTGTTAAGACAAGTCAGCAGTGTGGCGTCCGTCGCCAAGACTGTAAAGATTCCTGTGGGAGTAGCATGTAACGTTCTGGTTCGGAGTAATTCCGAGTTAAAGAACCAGGATGCAGTAATTGAGCCAGACACAGTTATGCTGGCTGCTATAGGACTGGAATCGGTAGACACGATAGTAGCATATGGGGCTTGGTCAGTCATACCGGTTTCCAACCCAGGTAACAGGACATTATATTTGGAAAAGGGATCCATTTTTGGTAACGTTACATTGGCTGAAATAGTGACTAGTTGTTCCCTGAACCTTCCGGTTGAATCGGATGAACAGGGATGGACCAAAGACTTGAAGTAAATGTATGAGGATACGAGTTTAGAGGATCCTTCCAAGAAAGAAGCGCTGAAAGAATTATTGATGAAATATCAGAAAGTGTTTGCCGCACCACGTGAACCACTCGGTAAGACCACGAAGGTATTACATACCATTGACACAGGAGAGGCGCTGCCCTTCAAGATCCCGTATCGATGACTACCCCTACCTAAGAAAAGGGTAGCGGAAGCCGAAATAGCTAAGATGTTGGAACGGAATGTAATAATTCCCTCTAACAGTCCTTGGAGTAGTCCGGTATGTATGGTGACTAAAAAGGATGGGTCTATCCGATTCTGCATAGACTATAGGAAACTAAATGGTTTAATGAAGAAAAATTCGTACCCATTGCCAAGGATTGATGAAACCATCGATTCCTTGGGAGGTAATAAATGGTTTTGTACCCTGGACTTACAGTCCAGATACTGGCAAGTAGGAATGAACCCGGATGATATGGAAAAGACAGCTTTTTCAAGTCATGTAGGTTTGTTCCAGTATAATGTTATGCCTTCTTATGTAATGCTCCGGCAACCTTTGAGGCTTTGATGGAGACACTCTTAAGCGATCTATTATGGAAAAGGCGCCTCGTTTACCTTGATGACGTTATAGTATTCGGTAAAACTTTTGATGAATGCTTACACAACCTCAAGCTAGTTTTAGAGAGAATAATATCTAACAGTTAAAACCTTAAACCAAAGAAATGTAATTTGTTTAAAACGTCCATAAATTATTTGGGCCGAATAATATCTGATGATGGAATAAAAGCTGATCCTGAAAAAATCCAGGCAGTAGCGGACTGGGGTGTACCGAAAAATCCAAAGGAAGTAAGGTCATTTTTGGGATTCTGTTCATATTACAGAGACTTTATACCGAATTATTCTCGGGTGAGTTATCCCTTACAAATCTTAACGACATGGACCCCTGGAAGAAAAAAGGATAAGTTCCCGTGGGGAACCAAACAAGAGCAAGCTTTCAGGAAATTAAAAGCCTTGTTCACGAGTACTCCAGTACTGCAATATCCATCCGAGGATGGGCATTTCATACTGGATACGGATGCTAGCAACACACTGAGTAAAAGGCAGCGAAATTATTGCACTACTAAACGTGAATTATTAGCTGTCGTGGTGTATACCAAAAAGTTTAAACACTTCTTATGGGGAACCAACTTTATGTTGCGTACGGATCACTCCTCCTTAAGATGGTTACTAGACTTTTGGGATGCCGAAGGAATGATAGGGAGATGGCTAGCCCATCTGTCAGAATTCGGACTAGAAAATAGTCAGATTCAGCATTGTGCTGGAAATAAGCACGTAAATGCTGATGTCTTATGCCGAATAGCAATTCGGAAATGTGACAATCCGAATTGTACTGATTGTGGGATTCATAGAGCAGTAGCAGCCTCAATTCGAATTCCTTTCGAAACACATATTGGCAGTGTCCTGGATTGGTCCTTAGAAACCATAAGGAACTTCCAGGAAGCTGACAAGGTTACTGCTAGGCTCCTTCAATTAGTACCGAAGGGTATATGTCCAGCCAGGCCTATAGCGTCGCTGGAGAATAGGGAAATGAGAAGATTTCTAGCCCAATAGACAGAGTTAGAAGTCAAAAGAGGAATACTGTACCGTTGGAAACCATGTAATAATGGTGGAAAACAGATACAAGTTGTCATCCCATCTGCCATGCGTAAAGACATCATGTACTATTGTCACGGACACAGAACAAGTGGTCACTTCGGGAAGAAACAATCTCTAGCTAGTCTCTCCAAAAGATACTACTGGCCAGGTATGTCACAGGACTTACTCCGATGGTTAGCTAGTTGTCCGGATTGTTGTTAAAATAAACCCGGACACGGACCCGGTAAGTTGCCCTTATCCCAAGAATTATTCGGGGTAAGGTTCGCCCGGATAGGAGTTGATATCATTAGGATAGGATTAAATAAAACCCCGAATGATAATACGTGCATGATGGTGGTGTGTGACTATTACACTAAGTATACTAAAGTCTTCCCACTACCGGATCATAAAGCCGTCACTTGTGCGGAAGCTTTTGTGAAGGGTTGGGTACTAACCTTTGGGGTGCCCCTAATGCTTCACAGTGATCAGGGAAGAGAATTCGAATCCAATCTCTGGCAGAGTATGTGCGAATATCTCGCTATCCGTAAAACAAGGACCAATCCGTATCATCCACAAAGTGATGGACTAGTAGAAAGGTTCAATAGAACTCTTATACAAGTCCTAAAGTCACTGTGAATGACAATATGGACAATTGGGATGAACAATGCGACGTTGTAACTCACGCTTACAACGGCACTGTTCATTCGTGTACTAACTGCTCCCCAAATTTACTAGTATTTGGAGAAGATTTAATAATGCCAGCAGATTTGGTGTTTGGTGTTGTAGGAATGAATCCCGAATTACCTTGCCAGGTGGAAGCATTACGGGATAGGTTTAAAAAAGCATATGAAACAGTTCGTCTATAGTTACATAAAAATGCTCGCTGGCAAAAAGCCGGATACGATACGGGTTTGAAGATTAGACACTTTAAACCCGGGGATCGTGTTCTATGATTGCATGAACCCCTCAGACATGTCAAATTGGCATCCAACTGGGATGGTCCGTTTACGGTAAGTACTGTGATTAGTGACTGTACAGTATTGATACAATCGTATATAGGAAGGATGTATAAATCCAATGTAGATAGACTATATCCTTGGTTAGGGAGAGAGACCTCTGACGAGAAATATGGGGAAGGTTCCAAATCCATATCGATTATGGATAGGGTACCCCGATTACCCCGATTAGAGGTCCCGGAAGACCGAGAAAGGTACCGAGTAAAACTGAAATGCCAACGCCAACATCACCTCGGCATGGTATAGTAAAAAAAGTCTCGACGGGTGCAGGTGGACTAAAGAGGAAGGGGAGATTGTTGGCTACGAGATTGTTGGCTCGGAAGTCTGCCAGGTCGAATAAGGGAGCTGGGGAAGGTGTAGTGCTCCGTCGCAGTCCACGACTTGCCAGGGCTGCAGTGACCTAACCCGTTACACAACGAGTGTATTGTCCTGTAATCTGTTTCATGTTGTGCTTCGTTTAACAACCCGCAACAGGTTGCTATTGTGAGCCCCAGGAGATGTACCAGTTGGTATTGGACGAATGATTCAGTGGGTAAGTGAGTACTACCCATAAAACTCCGCGGGATAGTGACAACAGCTACGAGAATTTGGCCATTTTGGATTGAGCGGGAGAAAGAGAGCTGGACATAGTGGTGCGTTTTCTTTCTCTTCATTGTTTTTTTCCAATACAAGAAGCAGCTTACAACAGTGTTGTGAGCGAGATGAACACCGAGTTGGTGAGTGTTCGGGGGGGAGAAAAAAAAAACTACTCCCAGAAGTTGTCTTCTCGGCTTTATGGCTGAGAAAACCGTGGCGGAGTTCAAGTGGTCCGGCGAGCCGGGTCACTTGACTCCCGAGAGCATCCTTCCAGATGCCGAACTACAGCAGGGTGCACGGCCTTTGTCCCCAGTCACCCAGCGGCAAGAGGAGTTGATGGAGTTCGACGATGATCTCGAGAACTTCAACTTGGGGAAGGACAGTACACCGGTTTCACCGTTGCCGTCTTCTCCAAGCGACAACAGTGCAGGGGGGATCGCCCTCCTGTACCGGATTCGTCTCCCGAGACGCTGGGGGAATCCGGTGAAGCCACCGGTGACCCACTTACTAGCAGTGGTGCAGATGACTGCAGTAGAAACCCGGACGACGGATTTTGACCCCTTGGGCGCCACAGAGGGAGCGAGGAACATTATCCATCCTTTGATGGCTGATACCTCTTCGTTCACCCGAACTTGATGAGGACAGACGCAGACAGGCGTCACATTCGGATCGACCAGGAGGTCCGACGGAGTATTTTGGAGGTTATACCAAACCACATATACTCGGAAATCCCTCAGGAATGGCTGACGGATTACGGATGGCTTCAGCGGGGACTCATGGTCCACCACGAATTCCGGAAGGCAGTATATGACGCTGCCATGACATTGGAGCTAGACCTCATGCCACGACCAGATCGTAGTACATGGGGTATAGACGACCTTAAGCAGGTAGATTGGATCGGGCTTTTCGTACGGTTTGAAAGCCACCGTTATCTGAATCCGGATACTCACGAAGTTTCCTTAGTGAACCTTACCTAGTACCGGAAACCAGCAACTAAATTTGATTCCTGGTCTATTGGTTATACCGTCCAGGAATCAGACATCGAAAAGACTCGGAAGTCTAGTCTATTAACATCGACTCGATCTGAGCTTATCCGCCGCCTCATCCGGGAACAAATAGAGGATGAGCGAGCAGCAGCCAAAGCACGGCATGAGGAGAGCGAGAGGAAACGTCTGGATGACGAAGCCACCGTAGCTCCTCCGATTAAGAAGATTGTCGTCACCGGCAAACGGGAGGACTCCTCAACCAAGAGCCCTCGTATGGGGAAATCGACTCCTAAGCCTAAGGCCAGAGAGTCGGAAACACCCGCAGACACTGACGACGGGAGCTGGACTAAAACCCAGTTGGAACGTCAGCGGAAGGCGGAACTCCGGAAGCTTAAAAACCTTCCGGATTCAGCCTTGATAGAGCAACGCAGCAGAGCAGCCGAACCCGTAGAAACTATGGAAGTAGAGGAATCTATTTCTGAGTCGAATGTGTCGGATGACAACATAGTCCCGCCGACTCTATCCGATGCGGACAGATGGGCCAATGCAAAGGGTGGGTTTAAAGACCGCATCCCCACTTGCATGGAGGACTGCGTCACTGGTGTTACCAAAAAGGAAACGGTAAAATACGCCTGCCCCAAACGGTACAACAAGGACGGTAATTCCGACGATGAAGACTGGATGCGTCTAACCAACAGTGATCCAATCCCGAACAAGATGTACCAGAGTATCTGGCTCTTGTTGAACAATTGTGCCAACACATATTACAGTCTGGTACAGAAAAAGAAGCTGCGGTGGGCCTTGGATAAATGGTACTCCAGGACCCGGAAGACATGCCCCTTCTCCATCTGTATGGATAAGAGTGACATGGAGCAGGAACGCGTCTGGGACACCCAGATACGGTTCCAACGCCACCTGGTGGAGCAGCACATGCACCACCACCCGAGTACTCTTGTAACCCAGATGAGGGTAAAAATATAAACGCCGGGGTGACTTATGTCGCCATGGGAAATCAGCACACGTCGACGGATTTAACAAGGCCCGCGACCAATTTATGGCACTGCATAAAGAACTCATGGTAGAGTTCCGAAAAATGGATAACGAGCGTTGGGCGAACGTGAAGCCGAGTGATCAATCATTCGGCACCACTGACACCACGCACGGCAAGAAACTTGTGGCAAGGTTTGTTCTCACCGAAGGCCGGTGCAAACTAGACCTCCACGACGAAGAATGGAACGCGTGCTGTAACTCCGGGAGGAAGCCAGTTCAATCCGGAAGAAGCAGGAAAGATGTCAGACGGGAGGGATCCCCAAGACATCTGGATGGCAACCAGAGCCGGGTGGACCGATCGAGGTCACCCCTCGTCCATCACGATGCGGAGAAAACCTCCACAGAAGTGACCTTCAAACAACCGACACAGGTGTTACAAGGCGCTTCCGGCAGGGCAAGCTCATATAAGGCCGCTGCTGAAGCCACACCTGGCAAGCTTGACCCCAGCCAGTTCCCCGACTTGGGAGGACATGGTCCGGAAAGCCAAGTACTGACACCCGGTAACAAGGGTAAACTACGCCGGAAGCCGTCCGCGGCAGCAGGCAGCCCTACCGCTGGAGGCACTTATAAACCCCTAACCAGTGACGAACAAATTCAGCACTACCTGAAGTTAGGAATGCAGGTGCACCTCCCCCCTACTCCGGATGGTGTGCCCTATGTCCATATGGGACCAGACCAATCCGGGTCTGCCCCCATTCCGAAAGCTGCGGTTAGTACCGAAAGGACTAACCCAACCTCTCCACAAGCACCCGCTAAAGTGAAGAAGGAACCGCCTGAAGCACCGACGGACAAAATTGACGTTCATTGTGGTAGGGCGGAGACCTGGTTTGACAGTATTGACCCGGGGAAAGCTGAAGTCCAAAGCATAATTTACCAGGCGTGGGAAGGACTTCAACGTCAGAGGGCCATAACATTCCATCAGGGAATGATTAATGACACTCTGATGTGCTTCAGAGAGCTGCACGAAGCCGAAAAGGAACGTGTAGAGAAACAGGTCAAGGATGATGTGAAGTATCAGGAAGACCTCGCCAAGAAAGCACAGAAAAAATCGGATTGTGCTGTCCACGTCCTCTAAAAAGAAATCAGACGTGGAAGAGATGAAAAACAGCAAGTTCATGACGGTTTTCGGTGTCGATCTCGATGAGTGGGATGGCACTAAGGAGCACGCTCTGCGGTTACTAAAGGACAATTACGGTAAAAAGTAACCATAATGGAAAAAGGAACATACGACACAACTGTGGATAGTGTTGTTATCCCACTGGGCACATCAACATTGATTCAGCGTTGAAACAATGTTTGCAATGTTTGCATATCAACGGTTGATATAGGCTTGAAATAAAGTTAAATTTGAAAGTTGACACAACATAATCAAAATCAACTGTGATTCAACATCTAACCATCAGCGCTGATTCAACGTTTGTATTTCTATGTTGATTCAACATTGACACAACATTGACACAACATTGATATGATGTTGAAACAATGTTGATATTTGTTAGGGCATTCTTTGTTGACACGTCAATGTTGAATCAACATTGAATCAACATTGAAATCAATATTGTTGATTCAACATTGACAAATCAATGTTGAGTCAACATTGAATTGAGAACAATATTTCAACATTGATATGTCAACTGTTGATTGGATGTTGAAATGGTGTTGGTTGACAATGTTGAAATAGAATCATTGAAAAGGTGTTGAAGACAGGTTGATCAACATCATCAACACAATATCAGCAGGTTGTCAACGTTGATGCAACGTTCTGTGCCCACTGGTATGTTACCTTAAAAACTTCACATTATTTAAATTTACAAGACTGTAGCACACCGCAGAGGATTAGGGTAGCTGCCCTATCATCTCACATACTATATATGTCGTACCTGTTAAAACCACAAGGATTACCAATACAAGTTCCACACCTCAGGAATGGACAATGTTCTATTATTAGAACAATGATATAGATATATATATATATATATATATATATATATATATATATATTTTTATTCGAACTGTTTGGGTTTAAACACAAAACCCATCACATGGACCAACCGGAATGTGTTCATCTGTTATTCCTTGTTCCTTATCTTTACGGATCTGTGATCCGGATGAGTTTATAACATTATGTTCATGTGCTATAATGACTGTGTCATTTTTTGTTGATATATTTGTAGTATGTTTGTAAAAAAAAACAAAAAAAAAACCCAAGGGTGTATGATGATTACATGTTATGATATAATATATCTTCTATTCCGGATGCATGTCAATAATTATCTTGTGATATTCTTTATGATGTTGTACGAATACGTATTGATATCACTCCTTCCGGTCGGATATATTATTGTCTAAGGATACATACAACCATAATGTTAAATCTCTATTATTACGGATAGATATAACTATAACATAACCCCATTGTTGGTTCTAAATAGTTTATTTATCCCCCCGAGTTTTATCTAGTGGGGGTAGTGTAGAGGTATGTACATATACATGTTAATAACGTTATGGTCCTTTGGCGCAGTGGGTGAGTCAGCCACCCGGGCTTCGCCCTCCACTTGCCGGATAGGTGGCAGCATCTGTTCGGGAGGTGTGAGAGAGGCACGGTGTGGCGCCACTGTCCTTACCTATAAAAGGAGGACAGGGCTCAGTCGCCGCGTCAGAGTTAACTAGACCACCTCCGTTTAGAGATCTCTAGAGGCTAACCAGAGAATCCAGCATCTGTTGAGAACTACCCGAGCTACCTCCAGGTAGCCGTGCTTGTGTCATACGGAACAAAATAAAACCTGTTCGCATACACCCGAATCCTCTTCTTGTTGGCTCGTTTGTCACTAAAGTAGAGAGAAGAACCATTACACTACAAAGGTTTTGCAGCAATCAATTATCCCATACATTGAGTACAAAGGTATATGTAGGGGGTAAATAACAGGCATAGTTAGGATATTTGAATATCCCTATTGTGCAGAGGAGGGGCAGGAATATTGAATTTTGTGTGAGGACAAGAAATGTAGGCAGAATCATGATAAAAACCGTTAAAAGTATTCTCATTTTACAATAATAAGGTCACATCTGACATAAAGAAACATGTTATTTTCATGATCTACAGGTCAAAATGGTCCAGATCTGAGATTGTCATTGTAATATGACAATTGTTTCTGTAGAAAATCAACATGGCATATTACTCAAATGTCATTCGCCCGGACATATGCCAAGAATCTCTACAAACATTTATTATAAGTACACCCATTTCATGATATAAAAGACACATCTGACATACATAACAATGTGATTTCTGTAATCTACAGGTCCAAATGGTCTAGAGCTGTTATTTTCATTAAGATAAAATTTTAATTTCTGTAGGAAATCAACCCCTCAACATGGCATGTTATTCAATGGTCACTCGCCCGGACACGATTTCGCCCGAACAAAACAGCACTTCCCATCTCTGCTACTGCAAAGGATGGAGAGTAATCCATTGCCCTATACTTTGGGCACTTAGGTATAGGTAGGGGGTAAATAACTGACTTAGTTAGGATAGTTAAATGTGTTAATCCTACACAGGAGGGGAAGGAAAATGATTTTTCACCCGGACAAGGAAAAAGGGGGAATTTCAAGGAAAATTACTTATTGCCCCCTCACAGTGAACTTTATGGAGGAAATCAATTTTTGTTTTCAACATACTTTACCCCTAACATGTAGCAAATCTTTTAAGGCATTATTGAACCCATTTCATTTTTAGGTATTTAATAGGGGGAGGCCAAATGACCAAATTATCGCCCAGACAGACCACTTTACAAAAAGTAAAATGCTCCAGAAGAATAGAAAAAATCCAACCAGGAACATAATTTTTGCTCCTATTTCACCACAAGACTCTATTATCTACATAATAAAAGTGGACAGACACATACCTAGTCCTCATTCTACAAAAAAATTATGAAATTTGTCGATATTATTGATTTTTCAAGCTGAAAGGGGTCAATTTTAGGTATGTTCAAACCCCTGGAGCCCAGAATATTGATATTGGACCACTAAAACCGATATATAACATCAGGAACTCATTGAGCCCAAACATATGACCCCAAAAAAATGGAGGAAAATCAAAATCCTAAGTGTAGGGGACTGACTTTCACCAAAATTCCCATTTGCACACCTTCTGTGATTTCAGACCAAAAGATCGATCATTGACAGAGTTACACCCAAAGTGATTTGAATGTAATTTTCAATGTCTTGAAAAAGTATCAAGACTTGCCCCATTCAAAAAATACATCTATATGTGAGGTGTTATAGTACTACTTTTGACTGATACAAAATATGTCAGTTTTCACAAAGTTTTCAGGGAGTGGAGCGAACTACCTCAAATTCTCTTGTACAAACCGCGGCTTATACCAGAACCCAAATCAAAATTAGACTTACATGATCAGCACCAAGTCAGGGTGCGGCTTATAAGAAGGTATTTTAGAAATTTTGAAGTCCTAAGTGTGACATATAACTCATCCACTAACTAAGGGTGTTGCTTATACGAGGGTGCGACTTATACAGGAGAATTTATGGTAGTACTTGAGTGAGCCTACTCAGCATTAATTACCAATTGTAGTGTTACTGATAGCAAGTAATACTTTCCCTGGCTTTTACTCACTCTCTGGCCATTAAAATTTTAAAATACTGTCAGATTTTGGATAAATTTAGCCAAATAAATTTCAGGATTCGGTCAGATTCAGTAAGTAGGTCAAAAAGTAGGTCAAGTGATATATCTTTACAGAATTTTGATAGAATTGTTTTTAAATGAGGTACCACTATTGATGAGCCTGTTTAGATTGGGTTATTTCTTATTTTAGTGCTGATTTATGTATTCCTAGATGGAATTAGGTGCCCTACTAGGGTATTTCAAGGTCACCAAGAGGTCACATGAAGGTCAACCATTAATTACCAATTGTAGTGTTACTGATAGCAAGTAAAACTTTAAGGTGGACGAAGAGGAGGTTGTGTCTCAGTGCCCAAAAGCGTTTGCCTATATTAGGGGGACGCTACAGAGTCGATATTGGTCGAAAATGAATGCTGAAGTGAGTTATAATGCTTTTTAATATAAACTCAGCCCCGCTTTTGACATAACTCCTAGTAATTTATAACATATGTGTTTGGGGTAGAGACTTAAAATGTCTGTATTGAAATCAGAGATGCCACTTTTCCTGGTTTACCAGGAATTCCTAGTTTTGATTTCAAGATTTCTGTATTAATTTATTTTAAATTCCTGGGGAAATGTGTCTTAAGTCCAGTTTTTATGGTTTTTGTCGGACAGTGAGTGGCATCTCTGTCAAATTAAAATGTGTTAATTTGTTTTAATATATTGCATTGAATGTTTAAGTCTTAATTTATAGTTCCTAGTGATCAGAGGGCTAAATATTCTTTTCTTCATTCTTTCAGATTTGTGTATTAAAACATTTACATATGTGAATCTACTTAGTCCTAATATTTACAATCTAATTTCAGAAAAAACTCCGGTCATTAAAGAGAACACTAAAAGATAACGAGGGAAGCAGTCCTGATGCTTTTGACAGGGAGGCCGTCATCGATGATATCCAACTGGTACAAATCTACCTCGACAAAAAAATCAGCGAAATTGACTACTGGAAAGACTTGATGTCGAATTTTTACTCATCTCATCTCTGCTGGATGGGGGAGGAGTGCTTAGCGTGTGAAGGTTTATATGACATATGAAAAAATATTTTATCTTGAAACTGCTGTAAATAATCTACTTCAAGCTTCTAATGTGTAATCTGTACTCGTATCTTGTATGACGAATGAAAAATATTTTTATGTTGAAAGACTGCTGTAAATAACCTACTTGAAGTTCCTAGTGTATAATTTCTGCTAGCATCATTTGTCCTTGCATATAAAGCCATGTTTGTCTTGTAATGGTTGATGTGTGACAAAACTTGGGGAAACATACATTAAGGGGATTCATCTGTAGTGCAAAGGTATTCTGCTAGAAAATCATTGGGACCCCATTCACTACACCCCCTTGGACTATCTGGTAATAGTGAATCAGAAATAGTGGTTTTAGGCTTCTTGTCAAGCGAAAATCTGTTCCTTATCATACCCAGAACTGACAATATTTGTGTCGCTCAGCAGGAACTAGGATTATCATCCTTTTAGGTATATCTAATGAAATTGAATAAGCATTTCCCCCCAGCTGATAACAGAGTCATTCTAAAGATGGGTCTATTTGTATCTAGAAGAGGATGTCACAGAGATCATTTTGGTATACAGATTATTTAAATCAGACAAGCAGAAGTGGCCCAAAGTTCAATCACAATACCCTAGGTGTAACAAGTTTTCTCATTTGCAAATCCCCCTAGTGACCCTAAATAGTGTTAAATCCCTGTAATGTTATGTTTCCCTACGTTACGGGCTTCCCTAGCCCACTTAAAAGGGTCTATATCTCGCCTTTCCTCCCCCCTCGGATGTGTGTGTGTGTGTGGTGCACCGACACATTCCTTTGTGAAATTGTTTGATGTAGTTCTCGCCCTGAATATGTAAAACTGTCATGTGAAATATAAATTTTAATAGTTGTAAACCCGACTGTCATCAATATGTACTACCTAACCAATGACATTATGCTCCATCGACACTTTTTGGCTGATGATACCGTACTTGGGGTATTTATACCTCTGGCGCGCCTATGGTATCCCGGTTAGATCGGCTCTGCCTATTCTAGGTCGTAAGTCGATAACCCAAGGATATATTTTCATCAGCCATGAGTATAATATCATTAATGTAGTGGTGAGTATTGATTTCTTAATGTACTCTATATTTTCTAGAAGAAATTTATAATACTGATTAGATACCCCACTTTTATAATGATGTGTTGCACAAAATGTAAAAAAAGATTTTATGACCAGAGAATAAGATGGCTCTATTTTTTCTGCAAGCTGTGGCTGACTCGGGTGGTTCTAGGTAATTTGTCCTAACGATATTTACCGTGTACAGAGGAGTTCACTCGGGGTGGTGGTGCTGCTGTTTTGAAACAAATCATAATGATATTTCTAGCATTTAGACTGAATTGTTGGTCAGGGTTAATTTGTGCATTGCTGCATCAACAGTTTTCATAGACGTGATACCTTTATATGGTTTATATGACGTATGAAAAATATTGTATCTTGAAATTGCTGTAAATAATCTACTCTGTGTGTGTGTGTGTGTGTGTGTGTGTGTGTGTGTTTGTGGTGCACCGACACATTCCTTTGTGAAATTGTGTAATGTATTTTTTTTTTTTTAGCATTTAGACTAAATTGCTGGTCAGGGTTAATTTGTGTCTTGTTGCATGAAAAAGTTTTTTCTTAGATGTGATACCTTAAATAGTACACTTTTAGCTGCAGAGGGTTTCACCTGTGTTCCAAAGTCTTAAAACAAGGGTGGGAAGATTTGGACTTTGAAATAGAGATACTTTTTTTAAAAACTAAATTTCAAAATTCAAAATAGTGTACTTATTTAAGGTATGGACCACCGGTGAAAATTCTTTTGCTTTTTGGAGAAAAAGTGTAGGGGTCCGGGTAAGGTCATTGTCTACAGGTTTCAGCAGTTAATGTTAACCTCTACCATAAACCTCTGTAACAGCTTAGAGATCATCACTTTTACTAGCAGTTGTCATGATAAATTGAAAAAACAAAAAGTGAAAAAAGAAAAGCGTAATGAAATTTAAAGAAGACATCTTATCATTTTGTATTTCTTGTTTGATTATTGTTATGAAAATGATTCTGAACATGGGATTCAAAAATACATCGAGTTCTTGAATAAGAAAATAGACCCCCACATTGCAAATCCTGGACCATGTGTGATCTATATCACATTTATAATATTAATAGAAAGAGATACTACCCGACTTTATTATCACCCCCACTTTTAAGTGCCGCTGATGTAAGACTCCAAGCATCATGCCCCGTCATGCAGGGTTTAGTGCAATACACTCTCAGAGGGGTCAACATAAACTAGAGGTATCTATAGTTACATAGTGCCATAGCGATATACAGTAGATACACAATGTCATTTACAACAGAAAAGTGGTAGTATACCCCATCTTCATAGGGTAAACACTTCAGTTTTACCCTTCTACATTAGGGTAAAACACCTCTCAGAATGCAGGTACTGTTTTATAGTACATGGGGTAAAATGCAACCATGTTATATAGCGTGTGAGGATAAAAGGGGCAGTGTGGTATACATGGAATGACTGACTGGGTACTGTTTCTCCCCAAGCACCCTTTAAACAGTACTGAGTGTGTCATTCTACATGCAGCACTGTCTCCATGGTTTTACCCTATGTGACACCCTCACACGCTATATAACATGAACGCATTTTTACCCCATGTACTATAGAACAGTACCTGTATTTAACCAACATAGAGGGGTAAACCTCAAGAGTTTTACCCTAAGGAGACGGGGTATACCACTTTTCTATTGTAAATGTATAGCCACTCTATAAATACAGATAATCGCATTTCTACAGTTAACCCTTTAACTACCCATCCTCAAAAGGTTATTTGGGACTTAACATCATATAGCCAAGTATTACTTGTTTTGTTGTTTTATTGTTGTTTTTCACTAAGAATAAAAGTCTGTTCTCGGTAGAAACCAGTCACAGTTACTGACCGGTCTTGAATAAGCGCAGGGAAAACAGAGGCATTGAAGATAATACATGAAACTAACCAATGTGCAAGGCTCATCCTATTCACAATTCAATACCCTATGTAATACATCTATATAATAACAGATGGCAGCACTATATACTTTCTTGTATAATTAATTACCAACTTATAGCAGAGACTTAGATCTAAAAGTGCTTTTTTTAATTAGTCGATTTTGACGATTTTTAGTGGGTTCCCAGTAAACACACTACGTGTTTCAACGTAGATTTCTGGTAGATCTAGGTTGGTTTTCTACCGAACCTCTATACGAGGTTCCAGCAACGTAGATATCGGTTGGTGGATATATGTTGATAAATAAGGTTTATGCTTCGCAATTTTAAGAGGTTTATCCACGTAAATCTTGATCCATATTTTTGATTGGCTTTGTTCGTAGGTAGAACGATTGTAAGACGTAGATATTGGTTGGTTCATTTATGTAGATTTTGGATAAAAACTTCTAATGATAAATAGTATTGTTTCATTTATCTAACCAAACTTTCATTTCATTAACAACTGCCTTATAAAGATCAGGGATGAATAATGATGAAAATCAATCACTTGACATGAAAAAAGATAACTCAGCTGGGCCTAGGTCTACAAGAATCCTGTACATGGTGTTTAGAGTCCAGTACAGATAGATAGGATAAATAACAGATTGACCCTGGAATAAACCATGTTTTCTATCATAATCAAATCTATTGGTGGACAGGCATCTGACCTACATGCAGTAGTTGTAATTATGTGCATTTTTAGGTAATAATGGATAATAATTCCTATTTTCATATCCCTATAGGGATTAACACTGTATTGACATTACATCTTAAATATGCATTATTTAAGCAAGAGTATTTGTTGGTCATATAAAATATATGTACCATATGGGTTAGAGCATCATGTGGCAAAATCTCATTCAGTAATGAATTCTAGATTCCAAACAAACAGTGGAAATGTAGGTGTGCAGAGGGTGATAATAGGGAATATAGAAAGCACATGGTCATAGAGGTTGGAAATACATTAGATTACGTCCCACATATGTTATTTTGTGCTTCACTCCTATCTCACTAGATGGCAGCATATCCAATACCAGTACAAATATGAAAGCTGTATGGTTACAGCTTTCAAACATAGTCTGGGTCTATCTAAATGTAGAAAATAAAAATCACAAGGCAGATTCATTTCCATTTAGTGCTCACCTAATCTGTTCTAAATGCTTCTACACGAAAAGAGGTCTGAAATACGTAAAATTACGTTTATCTACGTGTTTCTGTACTTTCAGTTTATCTCAACAGGTGTCACTATTGCTGAGCATTGTATTTAATTTAGACCTCCATGATGATTGTCATCTATATTAATCAACTATACTAATTAAAAACACATTATTGAGAACTCATTGTATCAACCTTTCATTTGGGAATAGGTTTGTGCAAAATATTCAATGATTGATGATGCTACCATGTATATTTTGGGATCCAGGTATGGTAAACACCCATGCTGTAGCATTAAGAAATAGACTTATACACCTAGTATCACAGAACCTTCAACATACAATCAGGAGTTATACTTGACTCTTAATTCAAATGATGAAACTGATGGCTAAAGCATTGGTGTCTCTTGCTAAATACTGGCCCTGAATATACCAGTATTATAGAATGAGGCAAGGAAATAACATTATTAAATGAATAGAGTTAACTGAGGGTATAGGGGTAGGTATATGAACGTCTCTTTGAGGTAATTTTACCTATATTGGAGCATAACCAGAACCTGCAAAACTACATACATCATAGTTATTAGTGTAAAAGTATTGAAAATATATGTTGGATATCTAAATATATAGGAACATTTACGTTTAAAGAACATCATTTTTCTTCGTTAATTTGGGTAATAATGAGGTATATGTACGTAAATTCTACATCTACGTCAGAAATACGTACATCAGCATACACGTTTATACGTTATTCTACGTTGAGAAAATACGTAAATGTACTGAAATTTGTACGTGCAATCTACGTATGTATAACGTAACTGTGTTTACTGGGTTTAAGCCCTAAATATCATGAAAATCTGAGCTTTTCCAAATGTCACAAACAGCTTTCTCATATATTCAGGAGTATAATTTGATGCAGACTCCAGTTAAGAGGTCAATATCCATTTCAATCATTCCCATTAGGCTGGAAAATTAGATAAACAAAATATATTTGATATATCTGTAGGAATTATCTTAGTATTTTCAGCCTGATTTTGCATATAGGTGAATTTATGGCAATGTAAGATCCAGCAACTTGGTCATAATTTCTTTAATTTTATAATAAAATGCTTGTAAAATCACAAGTTATTCGTCCCTTGTGAGTATTTTGGCCATACAAAATATCAAAGAGCTGTCTCAAATACTTTGCTCTCTGTAGTACATTATGTGGCTCAAAATATGGTGTGGACAGTGTACTTGCTGGATCTTACACCTAAAAGGCCTTCAGTAATTACTACAGAGGAAAATAATGGTGTAACTTAGGTAGCAGATTGTGATGGAAATTTAATTTTAGGGTCATAATTTGTCATTATGCAAAAAACGTTTGATGTAGCTAAGATACTTTAGGCAGGGGGTGAGCATGAAAAGTGGTTGTTTTAGCACATCTTTTATGTCACAACTTGGCTCGAAAGTTGAGCCCCCTGAAAAAAAATTGCCCATATACAGATATTCAACCTGAAAGATAATATAACTGAAAACGCTGAAAAAGATGTCGGGGGGTATGAATTTTGTTAGAAAATATTATATTAGCTCTAACATTCAAAACTTTATCTCCTTACTAAATAATGACGATAAAACCCTTTTTATTTTCATATATTTATTTAGAAACATTCTTTGTTTTCTAGCTCTCCAAGTAACACATCATACAGAACGCCTGTGAGAGCTTTAAACACTACAACAGAGGTGGATTTGAACGATACAACAGAAGTCAAGATACCCATCACCAGCAGGTACAAAAATAAAAATATACAGAATTAGTGATCAGCTATAATCCTAATTGTCTACTGCTATATAGAAAATATTCTTTGGTGAATATTGCAATCTTATAACTTGATATATGATATAGACTGAGTCTTTTCCCATGAAAACGAAAATGTTTTTAAAAAACGCATGCACTCTGAAATAGTATTCTACACTTTTGAACTCTATGTGGCATCTTTGTTTGTTTAAGGGTGAACAGTTTTGAGTGGAGTAACAGTAATGAAGAGGAAAGGACTGAATCCCCGCACGAACCCAGCGCCATGCCTGCTCAGTGGCTGCAGGCACGTCCAGTGACCCTACAGACCCCTGGAAGACGAGCCTGCCCAAATTGGACGAAAACGCCCCTGGGAATCATGAGGCAGTCAAGAAACCCCGTGCAGAGGTAGATTCAGCTGAGGATATATCAAAGAAACATAATGCGCATGGTCACTCTCTTGGTCATGTGAATATGACCTCTACCCCAAATCCTAGCAGCAGCACCAAAGACATCATGTCTGCTAAGGGGGATTGTGAATCAGTGTTATCTAAATGGTGTTCTTTGCCTGACTTCAGTGAGAGTTCGATGGTGTGTGAGACACCCACTGGGATTGAGTACAAACAGTAGAGCTCGAAAAAGGTTATGTTCAAAGGTCTGAATAGAAAAAGAAAAAACTGAATAAGACCCCATCTGGTGAGAACAAATTGAACTATGAAAACCCGAACCATCAGCTCCATCAAGGGGGTGGGAGGACGTTGGGGTAACACTATGTTGCCTCCTTGCATCTAAATTTTGAACTACAGCCATGCCCAATATGTGACTCCCTACCATTCTGTATGTTTCCCCTACACCCCACACGATGGCACTGCTATAGCATCTTGTCATTAATATAACATGTTGCTCAGCTTTAACATTTAATTTTTTTAGTTGAGAAGTAGTAAAAACATAGTTATTAATGCAACGTTTGTTTCTTAAATAAAAGCTATAAAAATACATGAAATGGAATATTCTTTTATTTCTAACAGGTTGTAAAATGATGATGACGTTTGGCTCACACCCTAAACCAAACAACCCATTCTTATATATGTATGTGTGAATACTGTGGGTATATATAGTTACTGCACATATGTACACATACATGCACGCATATGTAAATTACTCTAAGGTTGAAATACCTTAACAATGCATGTAAATAGGTCAGGGATATCCTAGGATCGGGTTTACAATGCATGGGAGTTGTTTCTATTTAAGGATCAAAATAATGTAAATAGGTCGGGGATACCCTAGGATCTGACTATGCTTTAGCTATGGGGTGGGTTGAGGTCATCTGAGGACACATTTTCACGCAACAAGTGGCGATTACTGGTTTAAGCCTTGAAACCCCCATAGAGGGATTCCCCCTGGGGACCTTATAGCTACTATCCTCCGTTTCTGGCATTCATGTTTGGCTAGGATATGTCTCCTCTCAGGATCCTGCCTTCTTTTTGTCTGTGTGGCCTCGTTCCTGGCCCTTCTAGCGCTTGCTTCCGATGGCTTGGCTTCCTCCCTATGAGTCCTCCATATTCAACAGAGGCAAGTTCAGGCAACTCCTCCAGGGGAGGTTCATCATTGGAGGGGTACCCCATCCAGATGGACATGCTCACTTCCTTCTCCCTTTTTAACCAGCTTGTGTACCAGCCGTCCTCCATCCTCCCGGCTTTGCTTTCCCTGTGCCTTTCCCTCTCCCTCCTGCTCTCCTTCCCCTGACTTTCAAGACTTCGAAATGGACTATCCTGTTGCCCCAGGCCCTCTTTATTATGTAGACAGCCTCCCCTATCCACTTTTTAATTGGTTGAAAGTTGGTTGAAAAAACGTTTAAAAACGGTTTTTCAATGTCAAAATAACCTTTTTTTAAAAACGTTTTTTACCCAAACCAAATAAAAACGTTTGCAAACGTTATGAAAAAGTTGTTTGCCAAGTGGGCTTCTACCTTCTGGCTCTGTGCCCGGGTGAAAATACGACCACCACTGGACACCCGACCAGATAGTGCCTGAATTCCAAACACTATACACTCAGTTCATCAAGCCTATACTACAGAGGGCGCAAGTGTCAGTCTTCAAAATTCCCCTGGTCTACAGGGGCAGACTTTGGTCATTAGTGGCAGTGAAAATCTGTACCAGAAAGGGGCAGGTCCTTTGATGATTAACAGCCTACCATACCCTGACAAAAGTACATTTTAATCAGACTGATGTCAACAGTGTGGTTAAACTCAACCCATGTATATGGTTATGAGTAAGATAGAGGTCTGTTAATCTAATTAGTGACTGCCCATCTGGTAGCCTAAGTAGGTTTTAATGAGCCAGATGCCCTCACTTGACACCCCCATTCTGCCCTTCCACCCATGTGAATCTAGTCACTTTCCAACTCATGTAAAGCCATGTAAAAGTCTGAATAACACTTCTTGACATGAAAATATCCCAAGGATATCACTATGACAGGTTTGCCAACATTTTCTCTCTGTGTATCTAGTTTTTCTCAGAGATCAGAGGGAACATGGTGGCATTGGGTTAGAGGCGGCACGCGATCGGGCAGACCATATTTTCTCAAATTATCTATGATATAGGACTGACAAACACATGAAACCTTGAGAAGTGGCATATAAAGTAATACACTACAAGAACCATGGCAAACCAAGGACCTAGATCCAGGCAAAAGAAAAAGACAATGGATTTAATATCTCAAGAAGCTTCGCTAAAAGAAGTTATAGCCGCTGTAAACTCTATGGACAAGAGGATACTGTCAGTGAAAGACTCTCAGACTCAACTACAATCCAACATCGAAGAAATTAAAGAATCGATTGATGGTTTAAACCTGACGACAGCTAACATAAATGAGACTCTAGACAGTATCAAAGGAAGACTTACCTCATCTGAAGGAACCATGGAGGCCATGTCAAAGACAATCACTGAGACCAGAGACGCCATAAAAATCCAAAATGACAGTGTCAAGTTGCAGACAAACCTACTCCTTCAACACACAAAGAAATTCAAGAAAAGGGACCAGGAAATTAAGAAAAAAATCTTAATTATAAAAGGACTCGGAGAAAACCATGATGAAGATGTCTCGGTAAAGATAGCCCAGTTTTTGAGAGATGTTAAATTTAATCAGGGGATCAAATGTGTAGAAACTTGCAGTCGCGAGGGACCGGTAACCATGATCCAAGATGGCGACCACCAAGGAGTAAACAAACCCAAACACAGACAAATTCGAGTCATTTTTCGGAATATCTACACCAAATCAAAGGTTATGAAGAACCTGAAACACCTGAAAGGAAAGTTGCTATATAAATACGTATCTGTGGGTGATGAATTGAATGAAAATGAGCAGAAGGACTTTAATGATCTTCGCTCTATGTATTATCTGGCGAAAAAACAGGGCTATGATGTACAACTCAGACAGCGATTCTTGATTCTGGAAAAGAAGACAATATATCCTTCCCAGCTATGTCAAATGCCCTACCAGGACTTAACCATGCTTAAGGCTATGGAAGCAACTACCCCGGATGGCTTAATGTTCAAGTCCAAACACCACATACTCTCTAACCTATATGACTGCAGGTTCAAATTTCGTGGAGTGGAATATAACAGCGCAGAACAGGCCTACCAGACTACAAAAGCTCGTACTTGCAAACAAGCTGATGTGGCTGCTAAAATCTTGCAAATGGACAATCCCACAGAAATTATGTATGAAGGTAAGAAAGTCAAACCCTCACCTGAATGGAACAAGGAAGCAGAGTCTATCATGGAAGAGATCATCACATCTAAATTCTCTGGTGGCTTTATGAGAGACTACATAATAACCATGCAAGGTCTAACCCTATATGAAGCTAGTTTTCACCCAATCTGGGGTGTTAAGTACCATTTCGGACAGGCGAACCTATGTAAAAGGGACAATATAAAAGGAGAAAATCTGCTAGGGTTCCTACTAACCAGAGTACGAGACAAGATCATCAACGAAAATCCAAGTAAGAATGACGAGCTGGCCACACTGGTAGAACCAAATGCCCAGGTAGAAGGATAATATTTAACCAAGGACTATACAAATGAACTCTATTCACTTACAGTTTTCAGTCTTGTATTTTCTAGTATATTTATACTTATTTTGCTACTGTTATCTAAAAATGGGAAATAGGAATGCCCTGAGAGTGATTCCTGCTTATAACTGTATTAATATATACTCCATAGGTAGCCATAAGAGCTGTAAACCTATGAGGGGTGGGGGGATAAATACCTTTTGGTATCAATTTTGGAAAGAAATGGGTTGGTATACTGAACACTTGTTTACAGAGAATTATAAGCCCACATGGTTAAAAATGTTTGAATATATTAACAAATGTAAGTGTACCGGTATATCTGTTTCTTTATCATCCTGGTATGGTATAGTGGTAACTAACCTTTTGCATAGTGAAGAAGGAACTTAAATCTAAGTTTGAGAGGGGCTTCTCGGTTGTACATAACACTCGCAGTATAAGAAATAAAATCTCAGGTTTAAAAGAAGAATGTAATATAGATATTATACTTTTCTCTGAAACTTGGTTAAATTCATCAGACTGCTCAGAAATGTACACTTTTCCCAGGTATAATTTTTTCAGACTAGACAGAATCAGTATCTTTAGAGGTGGAGGTCTTTGTGCACACGTTGATGAAGCTTTATCATGTACAAATGAAAAATTTGGTTTTTTAAATCGAACAAATAAGGATATTGAAATCCAATGGTTATTTTCCATAAAGGGTTCTAGTAAAAAAGCAATAATATGTAATGTATATAGACCACCTTCAGGAGATCTGACTAATTTTTGTAATATAATCGAACGCTACAAAACATCGATTAGCACTAAGTAACAATGATGATAATAAATACAATCAAAGAGAACAAATAAACCAATCAAGTGAACAAATAATACTTGACACACAATTTGGGCTTGAATAAGGTCAAATTGACCCGCATCATTTAATAAGGTAAGGAAAAAAAAATAAAATCTTACATTTAGATACTAGCTGGCCCTGTTTCGTCTCAAAACAAACATGGCGCCTACCGGAAGTTGGCGTTCAACCCGTACATGCGCAGTCCTCTCGAATCTTTTCCCGCGTCGATTATATCAAAGTAAGACGTCATACTTTGCACATAATCGAATGCTACCAAACATCGATTAGCACTAAGTAACAATGATGATAGTAAATACAATCAAAGAGAACAAATAAACCAATCAAGTGAACTAATAATACTTGACACACAATTTGGGCTTGAATAAGGTCAAATTGACCCGCCAAACCGGCAACCTAACATACAAACAAAATTCAAAAAATCTCACAAACATAAATTACATCACAAAATCCAAAATCTTTCTTGCCCAAATCATTTCTTCTTTGATTACATTAGTCAGCGGACGGTTGAGATAATGCATAACACAAATGGACTGCCAGTCGCCTCGTTTCGAAATATCTGATATGTCCATTCCGACCATAGAAAGCGTCATAGCGCCACCATGTCGGAAGCTGTGCGTTCCGATCCTGCCTTTTATGCCGATTGCTTTACAACATTTTTTCAATTTCTTTATGTACCAATCATAAGTGGCTGGTCTAAACACACCTGAAGATATCCAACTGAACAGTGGAAGACCTGTTGCCGTACCACTGAATTGATATACTAAACTCAAATATTTCACCACACACAATTTATGACCTTTTACAATCGCTATCAGAATCCTTAGCATCCTCTCTTTGAATTGAATTGTTTTTGTGTGTTGGATTTCCAACACAATGCCCCAATCATACCATATTACATCATCGTAACGCAAACAAAAATCAGGGTCGAAGACATTTGACCTGCGCAACAAACTTCGCAACATCAACAAACTCGCAGTCCAAAAAACCATACATGCAAAATTTAACAATGGCTCAATTTTCAACATATGTTCAGGAAAAATACAGGTCGAAGAAGCAACAAAATTACCTTTTGCCCTCTTAACTCCCCCTAATATCCACAGTAATCCCAGCGACTGACGCGTCTCCACCAGATGACCTAACATAGAATTAATTGTTAATATCGCTGACACATATTGTTGAATAAATGAATATTTCAAATCTTTATATAAGTGAGCAATGTACTTTTTCATAATCATGGATTCAAGTGGAAAGGGGTTGAACGCATACAATTCACAAAATTTCATATAACGCCTATATTGCACATTCCTTGTCTTTGCAAGTGTTGTCAGAATAAAAAAGTCTCTCTAATCTACGCACTTCGATCCATAATTCATCACCTTAAAAACAACAAAAATCACAATCAACAACAACAATCTTTTTGGTTTGACAAACCACAATAGTTTCGCAATTCCACATAATTTCGCACTGAAGGTCTAGCGGCTCCACCCATAACTCGCGACAAGCCATCACAGAAAACATTCTCTTTACTACTAATCCTGTGAGCAAAGATTTCAAAGTTGAACACAAAAGAACACCAGAATATTTCACGCAACCATTGCATACATAAATTGTTTCTTGAACGTCCCGTACGCAACATTATCTCTACTGCTGTTATCAGTGAAAATATGAGTAGCCTTATTCCTCCATAATTTACCCCAACGTACTGTTGACATCAAGATTGGCCACAGTTCTCTCTGTGCAGAAGAATTCAACTTTACAGAGGGACCTAATTCAAAATGTTGTACATAATGAAACTCCTTTACAATTCTATTGGTCCAAGTACCGTAATACCAGTCCCGGTCGAAGCAAGCACCAAAGCCTAACATTGAGGCATCAGCATACATCGTAATGTACTGTGTGTTTACTCTATTAATTTAATGTTATTTTGACCTTGCTTTCTAATCGCTGCATATAAATGTAGTAAAGTGCATTTTGGGGTTTGAGCTAGCTCCTTATAAATGGTAGAGTGTGTCACTACCTCAGCCCAGTACACATATCAAGCTGTGCAGTGATCCTACTCAAATAAAACCAGTGAGAGATACCTCCTGACTGAAGACTTTTATTGCTTCTTCTCCTCGGCTACTAACACGTCAAGCACAACAAGGGTACAACAGTTCATCATATACTCCGGCACCCTTCGATGATCAACACTCCGTTATATCCTCTAGTTCATACAATGGTGACTCAATAACTTTATCTCCTCTTTATATTAAGTCTCATCAGCAATAACTCCCACTTACTAAGATCGCACATCATCATACAGTAGGCAAGGCAGCAGGCAAGTTTGGCCCAATTCAACTCCTAATTAAGCAATGCAGTGTACTCACATGGAGAGTCTTAATTGTTGTTATGATGATCCAACTTAATGTGGATCCTAAGTCCACACAGGGAGGATCCCTGCATGGAGAGGGAGAGGCCCTTCCCAGGCCTGGAGTCCGTCGATGTTAATTACTGCTATTAATTTCTATCTTCATTTTGTATTAAGTTCATAAGTTGAAACACTATCATTCCCAGGCAGTGTTGTTCTAAGTCCCAACTGCTTATGTCTGAGTAACCTCCAGATCTACTCAGCTTGTGAAAGGTGAGGATGTCACCACTAACAAGTGCATGTTGAATCTCCACTACTATAATGCTCCTTTCCTTAAAGATGCAATTTCAACTAAAAACGACCTAATGGAAAGTTATTAAAGAACTATACTGTGGTCAATGTAACCTCTTTTCCAGATTAATGGTGTATATTATGTTGACATATATGCTCCCTATATATGCAAACAGAGGACACCTGAATATGCAATACCACTATTCTATGGCGGGAAACTTTCTGACTAGTTCAGGGGCAGGTATTTACTATAACTCAAGAGGGCACCACCAGCTGGCCCCTATAATGACAGGTGTAAATCAAACATTGCTAACTGCCTATATGTGTTGTTAAAACCTGCAAAAACTTGCATTTTATGCCTTATCATCTTAGTTAGCCATTTGGAACCTAAGACAAGCATGTATAATAATGTGAACATTTGGTTTCAAATGCAATTTGAGATTATATAGTGCATAACTTAGCCACAAGGTGCCACTAATGGGCTATTAGGTATCCAGTCTACATGGGTGACCACTCATCCATGAAGTATTAAACACTTGGTATGTTATCCGGTGGTTTTAGTGTCGACCTACAGTAAAAATATTGGCTATACATGTGCATATTTCAACCTGAGAAAGGCTGAAAATCTTTTCAAAAGTTTGGGAATAGTTTTAGGTTGTGTCACCCCTTGTAAATATGGTAAGACTGAAAAATAATGAAATTTTAGCTGGGATACGATCTTTAACATGTGTAGGCTACTCCCTGTTGTGATCTAATGGTATCTAGCTGTTAACAGTTAGCTTAGATATGAGTGCCCAACTTTCAATGCTGTCTCCATGCTCCCTCTGAACGAACTCCCCGTCTCCTACTCTGAATTCTACAAATATGTTATTCGAGTATTATTATTATCCCGGCGCGCCTGCACAGAGACATGTATTTGTCTCATGACATCACCATCTCATTTCTTTCCCTTTTCATTACTCAACTTTGTAAAGTAGTTATGTCCTAATCTAATATTCTTCTTCCCATTATTTATCATTAATCCCTTCAGTTCTACTGGTCCCAAACTAATTATCTCTTTCATTTTCAGATTGGATTTCGGGAGTTTATCTCCTTCATCTCTCGACTGGAGCCATCAAGCCTTCCATCTCAAATCTCATTATGGACCTGAACATGACAATTTATATCTTAATTCCTGTGGAACACGCCATCCACTCTTTTGTTTGTCAATAAACATTAATCACTTTGTCTTGCCTTACTGCCTTTTTCTTCGCCTTTCTACTAAATTACTTTACATATCCTATCATTGTCAGCAGTGCTGGTTACACATTATTATCCATTATGGATTTCTCTTACACCATCGTACACCAATACAGTTAGTAAAATCCAGTTGTATAATAGCAGCACTGCCATTAAACATGATAGCAAATGATTTCCACCACCATAAGTCCTGTTTAAATATCTCTGTCAAGACAATTATATCAGACTGTTTATTCACTGTATTAACTAGATTATTAGCCCTTCTTGAGAAAGTGCTACCGCCTCTAATAATTGTGCTACAGAACACCGACCAAACTTTGCAATTGCTTTTTTTGTACATTTCTCTAAGTGCAGAAATATATTAACATTGTCTACTAATTTTGACATTTAATCATGTGGTAAAATCAATTTCATTGTTACCGAATCTAACTCAATTCCTAAATACCTTAGCCTATTACGAGGAGTCACCAGTTTCGTGTAATTGATATAGAAACCAAAAGTTCTCAATAAAGTCATTAAACAATTTAGCGCTAACCAACACTTTTCCTCTGTCTCTTCCATAATCGGAAAATCATCTAACTACCCGAAACAGCGCTTATAACCCATTGATTGCATGCAATGAACAATAAACTCTGTATATTGTGTAAATTGATAAGGCGCTGACGACAGACCAAAGGATAAACTATTATTTACAAAAAATTCCATTTTTTCTGCAATTTGCCATCTGAAGCCTTGTAAAGTTTGATGTTCACTACATACTGGAATTGAACGTTATGCACCCTGTATGTCTAAAACACACATGTAACAATCAGGCGTCAAATATTTGGCTACATCTTTTACAGCAACATAATTGAATTTCTCAACAAGTTCACTCATAAAATTATTTATACTTCTACCTTTAGGTCTACTCGCGTCAGTTATACAATGCACTGTCTTACCATTATCTTTTGGCACGGAACCCAAAGAATGAATACCGGCAGGCTTAGAATTAACTATGCTAACAATGCCTTCTTTTAACTCTTTTAACAAATTCATCTACACATCCTCTAGTCTTGGGTTCATACACTGATTCATAATTCTTTCGGTCATAGATAACATCAAAATCCGCATTTGCAATATCACATCCCAAAATGCTACTACTAAAAATAAATTCCATCCTGGGATACCAAACGCCAGACTCCACCACTTTACGCAACATCGCGCATGGATTTAACAAGGTTTTCACATTATCAATATAATGTTTACATTTTCCGGAACATGAAACAGACTCTCCCCAATTCGACAAAAAGCATTCGATCTCTTTTGTAATTAACTGGAATTAGCAATCAATTGATTGATAGTCATTGGACCAATACTTTCGCATGACGAATCACTCGAATGAAGTATATTTTTGTCTACCGGCTTTGCTATGACATTATTAGCTTCATTCTTATCATAGGTCAATTCGCTTTTTATCTCAATCCTCGCATCAAACCTCGCGCCATAATACCAGTACACATAACATTGGAAACCTTATCATCTGCCAGCAACCACTGGGACTCACGTGAATGCTTAGATCTAATACCATACATTACACATACCAATAATTCGGTTTCATCTTCCCACACTCTCACATTCATTAATTCATTCATACAATGAAAAAATTGATTTACCAAACCTCTGGTCGCAATTAAATGCAAACAAAGGGACAAGCTCAATAACCACAACACACACACGGGCCAGATTTCCTGGGGACGTACAAATCTCCCTGAGAAGGCCCCAAGTATGAAAGTCAGAAAAGGAATTAATCACTTTATTACATTGAGAGAACAATGTCTTGGCTCTTTGGAACCACCAATTATACACAGTTATCCCTACCGGTTCCATTTTTATAGCTGTGTGATAACAATTTGTCACTTTTTGTGTCCATCCGACAGATTTAATCAGTGATATGATTTTGTTATTAATATATACACCACAGAAACTTCTAATTTTGTTTACCAGCTCTTACAGTATACAAGTTTAGTAAGCTCATGAATAAACAATCATCACTGTTCAAATTTTTTTTTGAGATATAGGCTGATGAAATTCAGCCATCTTGTGAAAAAATGAAAATTCTTGTCAAAAATCCTATTTTCCCTCTAGTTCTCTAGAAAATGCTTAAATACTCATTAAAATCAATCTACATTAAGTTCAGCATGCCTACTCTATGAAACAATGATCATCATAACCTAATGGACCACCAACTTGGCACAGCATTAGCTTAAAATGACCCTAAAATTCAGACTTTATCTGTCGGATGGACACTTTTTTTCATATTATAGTGTATAAAACACACTTATGGGGAGACTTATGGTACAAATGTTATTTAATAGTGTTCAAGGCATGACTGTGCTTGATTTAAAACATAAAGGATGCATCCAAATGCATTACTTTGAGATTAAGAAATTTGTCCTTCCAACAGCAAAAGTGCAAAATGTCCATCCGACAGAAAAATGTGCATATGGATGCACTCATTGGTATAAGAGGAAGACTTCAGGCTACAGCAAAAAAATCTTTGCGGCAGCTTAACCACCCTAGTGCCCCTCAATTCTGAGCAGAGTAAGGATAATGTATTAACTATCTTAGTTTATAATATGGGAGGGTTTTAGTTTTACTGTTGGATGGACATTTGAGTGTCATTTTACACTGAATGTTACACCTACAAATACTTATGCTCTAAAATACCCAAAAACCTTCTGAATCATTAATACTGTAATAAACATTGGCCGGCGGCTCGGCGGTGGCCACCGAAGCTTGGTGGCGGGTTCCCACTGTGGCCGCTAGGTGGCCCGTCGGCGGTGACGTCACAGCCTTGTGACGTCACCGTCGGCGGCCAGGGGCTATAAAACGCGGTGTTCGGTGGTTTTATGGCAGACGCGATCAGACACTCAGGTGGCCTACGTGTAAGCTATCTTAAGAGAGTTCGGTGGCTGGTTTCTAGTCCACGAACAGAGTGGCATCTCTAAGCAAGTATAAGTATAAGTATCAGTATAAGCAAGTAAGTGATGACAAGTGACTGTTAGTCCTTAACCCCTAGGTGCCCAAGCGCGCATTTAAGCGCGGTTTTGGGCTTAAATGCATGTATATTGAATGGTACTTTTACCCAGAAACTTCTACTGGTCCAATCTGCAAAGTTAGACCCTCTTTGGAATGCTTTTGACTTCCTAGTTAGGATACAACCATCCATTTGGCTCTATCTCTATTATACCAGGAACAGGGAGTCAAAAACTGAAAATGAGCTGTCATTTTTTGTGCTTTATCCAGGGAGCTAACATCTGACATGTTACCAAAATGATGATGGGTCATACACACACAATTTCCCATACTCCCATTAGATTGTACAACAACTGATCATATCAGTAATGATATGCCATGCAGTGTTACTAACACATTATGTTCCCTAATTGGCAGTACCCATGCAGGCAGAATTTGCTTTGCAACTTCTCTAAGCTCTCAGGATTGTAGGGATTATGGCTATAATATATGATTATATAGCACAAGAGAGACCATATACTAGAAAATAACAACAAATGGAAGGTTTTGGTAACTATGGTTACCAGACCTGACCAGAAATACCTGCCCTTAACAGAAAGTCTTCAGCATTGTTCACTGGGTTATGTGTATTGGGAAAATGTACTGCAGAGCCATATCAGAGGAGAAGATCAACGTAACACATGGTCTTATCAACAAGGTGATACAATTGTGAAATAATGTAAAAACTTCAAATAATTCTGGGCACAAAAAGGTTAAGGCTCCTAAGAAATAAAACAACAACAACGGCTGTAACTTTATATTCCATTCTTTATATACGGTGTCGACTCTGGTTATTACATTGGTGACAGCGGTGGTTGTTTACATTAACGAACCCAGGCATACCAGAGTGGACAGACAGGCATGGCAGATAGTGAATTAAAGATGGAGGAGGAGAGGAAAGCCCTGGAGGAGCAATTAGGGGCGGGCAGGCGGGGAGAGCTGATCCAGGTTGTGGATGAAGAGATGTCGGTTAAAGTAAGAGGGGCGGTGACTGCGGCGGCCGGGGCCACCGACGCCACCGGAGCAGACGACAAGAAGTGGGTGGTGGAGGAGCGGCCGGACGTGAGAGCAATGGACGCAACACCCGGAGAGGAAGTGGGAGTAACAGGCGGCATGGCTAGTCACCGGGCACCTCTTGGTGCGGCGACTAAAGTGGAATGAGAGGTGGGCCGGGCAAGTATGATGGGTCGAGTTTTTGTCACACTTTGACCTATGCGTCATGGCCAACGGATGGACGGAGAGGGAGTCGGGACGTTTCTAGGAATTAGCCTGTCGGGGGTCGCCCGGCGGCTGTTGGCGTCAGAGCGGCCGGCTGCTCCGGGGGGATCCCGGGGAATGGGGATATAGGAAGTTGCGGGACGCGCTAGTTAATAGATTCCAGCCGAAGAGTCAGGTAGAATCGTATAAGGCCCTGCTCCGCACCCGGGTGCGGAAGCCTGGGGAGGAGTTACAAACCCTCTCTGAGGAGATCCTGCGACTGGTGCGGCTGTCCTACCCTAATGCGGATGCCCAGATGGTAGATGGCATGGCTAAGGATAGGTTTGTCGAATGTCTGGAGGATACGGAGCTCCGACAGTGGATATACCAGGGCGAGATCCCGACCCTCCTACGGGCGGTGGAAAGGGGTATACAGGCGGAAACTTATCTTAAGGAGGAACGGGCAAAGGCAGTGAAGGTCAGGTCCGCCACAAAGTCAATGGCGGAGGAGAAGGGGGAGTTGCGGGTGGCGGTCACCCAAATGAAGGAGTCCCTTGCCCGATCGGTCCCGGTTGCTGCGGAGGGGGAGGGGGCAAGTCGGGGACGGGGCTGCTTTGAGTGCGGGGCTCCAGATCACTTCAAGCGCGACTGCCCTGCCTGGAGGAAGCGGGTCGAGGCCGCTCGGAAGAGAGAGGCGACGAAGAAGGCTTCGGAAAACTAGACGGGGTCCCCTCTTCCAGCCGGGAGGAGACCCATGGAGTGGAAAAGAGGAGAGAATGGCTGGGTCAGAAGGAAAAGAAGGGGAACGGCCTGGAGGTCGGAGGGAAGTTATGGGGTAAGGACATCCACTTAGTGGTGGACACGGGGGCCACCAGCAACCTGCTCTCCACAGCATGGTGGAAGGCGGAGGGGTCCCCTGGGGATTTGAGACCGGTGATGACGGCATTCCACACGGCGGACGGGAAGCCGCTGCCAGTGGAGGGTCGGGTGACGACGGAGCTGCAGTGCGCGGGCCGCGTGGAAACTACATCGTTCATCGTGGCCGATATATCCACCACGGTCCTGCTGGGTGCAGATTTCTTGAGACAGACGCGGGTGACAATCGACATGGCCGGGGAGAGGCTGGTGTGGGTGGAATAGGAGCGAGGGACTCAGCCCTGCCGACGGAATGGGTGAGGGGCCACACGGAGAAGGTCATACAGGCTCGGATGCCGGAATCGGCTGGGCAGACGGACATGCTGGTGGAAGGAGTGGAGAAGGTGGAGATGGCGAGGGGGATTCGAATAGGCAGGTCATTGGTGACGCCCGAGAGGGGGGAGGTGCCGGTCCTGGTCTGTAATCCGGGTCCTAACCCGGTGGTCCTTTACAAGGGGATGCACGTGGCTGTGGCCGAGGCTGTGGGGGAGGAGGAGCTCCGGGGGGAGGAGTGCCATATGGTGACCGAGGAGGGGCCGCGCGAGGGGTCCCGGACGCTTGTAGAGCAGCTGTTAGGGGGAACCCAGGTCGAGAATGATCAGGGGTGGATCCAACCCATTGCCCGGAATAAGGCGGCATTCCAGGAGGGGGACGAGGACCTGGGGCATACCGACTTGGTCTCGCACACCATAGAGGCGGGGTTGGCGGCCCCTATTAAAATGGCTCCCCGACGACTGGCGCCGCATCGACGGGAGGTCGTGGACAAGGAAGTGGAGGAGATTTTGGTAAAGGGCGTCATAGAGCCGGCGTCGGGTCCGTGGGCAAGCCCCGTGGCCCTGGTAAAGAAAAAGGATGGGAGGGTGCGGTTTTGCGTGGACTACCGTCGTCTAAACGCGGTGACGGTTAAGGACGCCTACCCACTGCCACGGATAGACGATTCGCTGGACTCGATGGCGGGGGCATGTTGGTTCAGCACGTTGGACTTGGCGTCAGGATACTGGCAGGTGGCCATGGAGGGGCGGATAAGCCAAAGGCGGCGTTTGTGACGCACCGGGTTTTGTTCCAATTCAAGGTGATGCCTTTCGGGCTCTGCAACGCCCCCGGGACATTCGAACGCCTGATGGAAGTGGTGATGCGCGGGCTGCAGTGGTCCACTTGCCTAGTGTACCTGGATGACATTATCGTGTTTTCGTCCACCCTCGCCGAACATGCTACCCGACTGGAGACGGTACTAAAGCGGCTACAGGAAGCCGGTCTCAAGGTCAAGGCCAGTAAATGCCAGTTCGTGAGGGAGCAGGTCAACTTCCTGGGCCACCGCATCGATAAGACGGGGATCGGGACCGATCCCGAGAAGGTGGCAGCTGTCCAGGAGTGGCCTACCCCGGTCTCGGTGACGGATGTACGGTCCTTCCTGGGGTTGTGTGGCTACTACCGCAGCTTTGTGCCCGGGTTCGCAGCCATCGCACAGCCCCTGTCGGAATTGACTGAAAAGAACAAAAGGTTCCGCTGGGACAGATCCTGTGCGGAGGCCTTCCATTGTCTGAAGGAGAAGCTGAGGGAGCCTCCGGTGTTGGCATATCCGAGGGCAGAGGGGCGCCTTCTACTGGACATGGACGCCAGCGATATGGGGTTAGGCGCCGTCCCCTCGCAGATGCAGGAGGGGCAGGAACGACCGTTGGCCTATGCCAGTAGGACGCTCAGCCGTTGCGAACGCAACTACTGTGTGACGAGGCGGGAATTGCTGGCGGTGGTGTTCGCAGTGAAAAAGTTTCGGCACTACCTGATTGGGCGGCCGGTCCGGATACGCACAGACCATGCAGCCCTTAAGTGGCTAGCGAGTTTCCGGGAACCAGAAGGGCAGGTGGCCCGGTGGTTGCAACTCCTGGAGACGTTCGATCACGTGATCGAGCACTGCCCCGGCCGGGATCATGGTAACGCGGATGGGTTGTCCAGGCGGCCATGCACTCAGTGCGGTATGGAGGGGGAGGGTGGCTCTCCCCTGTTCGACCAACCGGGGGAATGTAGGGCAGTAACGCGGAGGGAGGCGGCCGCGGCCGCGGAGGCTGATGAGGCCTGAAAAGAGGGAGGGATGATGAGGCCTGAAAAGAGGGAGGGATGTCTCATCATGGCCCCTGTTCTGTTTGCGGCCGAAAATTTATGCGGAAGGACAGCCTCACGCGCCACATCAAGGCTGTCCATGCAGAGAAGGGGCCGGGATGGAATTGCCCGGGGCGCAAGTGCCAGGCGAAGGAGGGTCGGTGGGACGACCTGATGGCCCACATGGCGGCCCAGCACCCGGGCCACCCGTGGCTGAGCCTGTCGAAGGCCGAGCGGCCACCGCTGTATACCATACGGTATAGGGGGGCTGCCACCGGAGCGGCGACCACCACCACCGGGGAGGAGCCACCGCCATCCGAGGAGGGCGCTAGCGCGGACCCCGAAGGAGAGGAGGGCCACACCTCGGAGACGGCCACAGACCGTGTGGAGGAGGCCACCGACCACGGGGGGAAGACCGCCGAGGAGGCAACCACCGGGGACAGGGCCACCGAGAGCGCCTTCTACTGGACATGGACGCCAGCGATATGGGGTTAGGCGCCGTCCCCTCGCAGATGCAGGAGGGGCAGGAACGACCGTTGGCCTATGCCAGTAGGACGCTCAGCCGTTGCGAACGCAACTACTGTGTGACGAGGCGGGAATTGCTGGCGGTGGTGTTCGCAGTGAAAAAGTTTCGGCACTACCTGATTGGGCGGCCGGTCCGGATACGCACAGACCATGCAGCCCTTAAGTGGCTAGCGAGTTTCCGGGAACCAGAAGGGCAGGTGGCCCGGTGGTTGCAACTCCTGGAGACGTTCGATCACGTGATCGAGCACTGCCCCGGCCGGGATCATGGTAACGCGGATGGGTTGTCCAGGCGGCCATGCACTCAGTGCGGTATGGAGGGGGAGGGTGGCTCTCCCCTGTTCGACCAACCGGGGGAATGTAGGGCAGTAACGCGGAGGGAGGCGGCCGCGGCCGCGGAGGCTGATGAGGCCTGAAAAGAGGGAGGGATGATGAGGCCTGAAAAGAGGGAGGGATGTCTCATCATGGCCCCTGTTCTGTTTGCGGCCGAAAATTTATGCGGAAGGACAGCCTCACGCGCCACATCAAGGCTGTCCATGCAGAGAAGGGGCCGGGATGGAATTGCCCGGGGCGCAAGTGCCAGGCGAAGGAGGGTCGGTGGGACGACCTGATGGCCCACATGGCGGCCCAGCACCCGGGCCACCCGTGGCTGAGCCTGTCGAAGGCCGAGCGGCCACCGCTGTATACCATACGGTATAGGGGGGCTGCCACCGGAGCGGCGACCACCACCACCGGGGAGGAGCCACCGCCATCCGAGGAGGGCGCTAGCGCGGACCCCGAAGGAGAGGAGGGCCACACCTCGGAGACGGCCACAGACCGTGTGGAGGAGGCCACCGACCACGGGGGGAAGACCGCCGAGGAGGCAACCACCGGGGACAGGGCCACCGAGAGTGGTGGAGACAGCCCGGCGGCCAGCCCCGCCAGCGCTCAGGACTCCCCACGGCCTCGCTCCCGCAGTGGCACCCGACGGGCGGCCTGCCTGGCCACAGAAAGGACCCCCGCGCCCGCAAGCCCGCGTCGATCGCCCCGGCGGCTGCGCAGCCGGGAGAGCACAGCCGCTCGCCGCAGAGGGATCGGAAGCGAAAGTCGGAGCCGAGGGTGACCGCGGAGGCGTGGGACACCCATCCACCCCGGATCGCGTTTGGGGAGGGGGATGACGAGGTGGTCACACCCAGCAAGGTGGCCCGGACGGGGGCCGGGGGCGCGGCGGAGCAGTGCCGGTTCCGCCACCACTCAGCGGAGGACCAGGAGGCCGCCAGGGTCCTGGTGGAGGAGATGGGGCGGCTCACGCCAGTCCAGTCGACCTTGGGCGCGGAGGCGGGGGCCATCTTGGACCGGGTCCTGGAGGACCCCTCCGCCGGGGGAGAGGGCGACTCGCTCCTGCTGCGGTCGCCCCCCTCGCTCCGCAGCAGCGACCGGGGTCAGAGAGGGTCTCCTCCGACATACAGGCCAGCTGGCTCAGGAGATGGCGAGGCGGTACCAGCAGCAGCTGCTGGCGGAGGCCCTGCAGCGTCGGCAGTGACGGACCCCAGAGGCCATGCCGCTCCCGGTTCAGCCCCACACCTCCGACAACAACACCCCGGCGCAGGGGGGCCAACTGGAGGGCCTCATCGCCGCCCGAGTACTGGACGACGGCCAGGAGGAGGAGGAGCTCGATTGGGAGGAGGAGGACCCCAGTCTAGAGGCGGTGGCCTACCGTAGCGTGCCCCTGACTACGGACTCCGACAAGGAGGCGGCATCTCCGGGGGAGGCGGTCGACAGGCGGGTGATCACCCTTACTGGGCTGGACCGCGAGGACAGCCCAGCGCCTGAGGCCGAGGGCGAGACCCGCACGGTCACGATGGGGGGCGCGCCGCTACCCGGGGCCGCTCGTCAGGGAGCAGGAGAAAGAGAAAGGAAGGAAGGAGAGGAAGCAAAGGCGCCCAGAGATAAGAGGGAGAGAGAGGGGGAGAAGGCCACCAAGGACAGCAAGGAGAGGGACAAGAAAGGGAGGGAAGAAGAGAAGGCGAGGAAGGACAGTAAAGAGAGGGAGAGGAGGGAGAGAGATGAAGAGAGAGCGGCCAAGGATAAGAAAGAGAGGGAGAGGAAGGAGAGGGACGAGGAGAAAGCGGCTAGAGAAAAGGAGTAGAGAGAAAAGGAAAGGAAAGAGAGGGAGGAGGAGAGAGCGGCCCAAGAGAGGAGAGACAAAGATAAGAAAGAAAGGGAGGAGAAGGAGAGAAAGGAGGGGGAGGAGAGAGTGGCGAGGGAGAAGAAAGAGATGGCCGAGAAAAGAGAGAGGGAGGAGAAGGCTACTAGGGAAAAGAAGGAAAGGGAGGAACGATGGGCTAAGGAGAAGAAGGAGAAGGACGAGAGGGAGAGGAAGGAGAGGGAAGATCGGAAAGAGAGAGAGGAGAGAGCGGCCCACGAAGAGAGGGAGAGAGAGGACCGGGATAGGAGAGAGGCCCTGCAGCGTCGGCAGTGGCGGACCCCAGAGGGCGAGGTGGTGTCGCTGGACCGCCCCTCGCCAGCCACGGTAGACACAGAGGAGGGGGGGAGCCAGTCGGTCGCTGGGGGGTCCCCCCGCCAGGGCCTGCCGCCGGAGCAGGTGCGGCGCATCCTACAGACCATGCCGCCCCCGGTTCAGCCCCACACCTCCGACAACAACACCCCGGTGCCGGGGGGCCAACTGGAGGGCCTCATCGCCGCCCGAGTACTGGACGACGGCCAGGAGGAGGAGGAGCTCGATTGGGAGGAGGAGGACCCCAGTCTAGAGGCGGTGGCCTACCGTAGCGTGCCCCTGACTACGGACTCCGACGAGGAGGCGGCATCTCCGGGGGAGGCGGTCGACAGGCGGGTGATCACCCTAACTGGGCTGGACCGCGAGGACAGCCCAGCGCCTGAGGCCGAGGGCGAGACCCGCACGGTCACGATGGGGGGCGCGCCGCTACCCGGGGCCGCTCATCAGGGAGCAGGAGAAAGAGAAAGGAAGGAAGGAGAGGAAGCAAAGGCGCCCAGAGATAAGAGGGAGAGAGAGGGGGAGAAGGCCACCAAGGACAGGAAGGAGAGGGACAAGAAAGGGAGGGAAGAAGAGAAGGCGAGGAAGGACAGTAAAGAGAGGGAGAGGAGGGAGAGAGATGAAGAGAGAGCGGCCAAGGATAAGAAAGAGAGGGAGAGGAAGGAGAGGGACAAGGAGAAAAGAGAAAAGGAAAGGAAGGAGAGGGAGGAGGAGAGAGCGGCCCAAGAGAGGAGAGACAAAGATAAGAAAGAAAGGGAGGAGAAGGAGAGAAAGGAGAGGGAGGAGAGAGTGGCGAGGGAGAAGAAAGAGATGGCCGAGAAAAGAGAGAGGGAGGAGAAGGCTACTAGGGAAAAGAAGGAAAGGGAGGAACGATGGGCTAAGGAGAAGAAGGAGAAGGACGAGAGGGAGAGGAAGGAGAGGGAAGATCGGAAAGAGAGAGAGGAGAGAGCGGCCCACGAAAAGAGGGAGAGAGAGGACCGGGATAGGAGAGAGAGGGAGGAGAGACAGGCTGAGGAAAGGGAGAGGAGGAGACGGGAGGAGAGAAGAGTGGACGAGGAGACGAGGCGAGAGGGCCGGGGGAGTCAGCGGTATGAGGCTGGCCCCCACAGGAGTGAGAGTTACGGGGAGTACCGGAGGCGCCGGGAGATTGAGGAGAGGTATGAGGAGGAGAGGGGCCGCCGGGGGCCGGGGCGCAGGAGAGAGGAGTGGAGGGAAGAGTGGGGAGAGAGGATCCCTGGGGCGGAGGTTCCGGGGCTGCCGTGGGCGGAGGAGATGGACCCGCTGGCGGGGAGGCCGCTCTGGATCGGGGACACCTACCAGCGGATCCCCTGGCGGCGAGTGGACAACCCCGACAAGCTGCAGAAGTGGGCGGTGGGGCTGGCTCCATCCCCGGACCTGGGCGAGGAATACACCCCCGTAGGCGGGTGGGCGCACGGGTGGGTGGAGCTGCTGGGCCCATCCCTGTGGTGTACACACTACTACGCGACCACAGTTCAGAGGTACGACCCAGGGATGGGTCAGGGAGGCGTGCCTCCGCCACCACCTCCACCTCCCCCTCCGGGAGTGGGGCGACCCCCTCCGTCGGCTGCAGCGGGTAGACCGCCCACCCAGGCGTCAGAAGCAATGGGGACAGCCGGGCCCCAGGGTTCGGGCTTGAGTCTGCCGCCGCAGTCATCCCAGGGACAGGGGAGATATGGCCACCAGACCCTCACACCCTTCGTCCCACCGCTCCCAGGGCCCTCCAGGGCAACCCAGCAGCCGCCACCACCGCAACCAGCTGAGGCACCCTTGAGCCGCGACCTGGAGGTGCGGGAGACGCGAGAAGGAAGAGGGGACGGGCAGTGGCCGATGAGAAGGGATGGCAGGGACGTCGGAGGGCGCAGCCGGGAAGCTGAAAGACAGCTGGGAAGGGGGGTGCGAAGGGGGTTAGTAGGGGTAGGGGGAGTACTGGTGGGGGATTGAGTACCTGCTAGGAAACCCAGGCCCTGAACATCCCTGGAAGCCCCCAGGGCATAAGACAAGCAGCATAAGATAAGGGCTGGCGGCCCAGAGAGTCGGGAGGATTCCCGTGGCCAGGACAAGGAAGAGACGGCCCCACTTCCTGCATCGTTTTACCGCACCCTTTTAGACCGTGGATTTCCGTTGATCGGTTGTATATATCTCGTTCAGTGCATAGTAAATTAGGAACAGCCCACTGTTGGTGCTGGTAGTCCAGATTAAGTCATTTATTATAAGTCATTTTAAGTCGTTCACGCTCTAGTCGGGATTAAGTAATATTACCTTAAGGACGGCCCACTGTAGGTGCCAATAGACTGAATTAAGCCTTGACATATTATACAGTTAGGGAGTTAAAGACGGGCGGTCCACTGTTGGAGCCCATAGGTATTGTAACTAATCATGATAATAAGGGGGGGGATACTCACCTGGTACATACTACGGTAATTATAGGATTCAAGAGAATCTAGGTTTAAATACTAGTCCTTAGGCTGTACGGCACGGGTGCCATTGTTGGACACTTGAGTAATTTTTATTATAAAAGTTATACCCATAGAATAAAGTAAGGTGGGAGGGATGTAATAAACATTGGCCGGCGGCTCGGCGGCGGCCACCGAAGCTCGGTGGCGGGTTCCCGCTGTGGCCGCTAGGTGGCGCGTTGGCGGTGACGTCACAGCCTTGTGACGTCACCGTCGGCGGCCGGGGGCTATAAAACGCGGTGTTCGGTGGTTTTATGGCAGACGCGATCAGACACTCAGGTGGCCTACGTTAATCTTATCTTAAGAGAGTTCGGTGGCTGGTTTCTAGTCCACGAACAGAGTGGCGTCTCTAAGCAAGTATAAGTATAAGTATCAGTATAAGCAAGTAACTGATGACAAGTGACTGTTAGTCCTTAAGGCTCCTAAGAAATAAAACAACAACAACAGCTGTAACTTTATATTCCATTCTTTATATACGGTGTCGACTCTGGTTATTACAATACAACAGATATATCAATGAGAAAAAGCTATATCTGAGGCTCTGGAACCCCTCTAGGATATATGCCAGGGCTGTAAAAAACCTGCTTTTTCGTCAAATTTGCCTTTTTTCACCATTTGTGAACAGGTGAGGGGATAGGGTCCTCCGAGGTTAAATATGAAATTTAAAATTGATGTTATCAGCTTTAAAATGAGATATAACACTTGTAGATAGCCCGTCTAGTCGTAGAGATATTGCTTCATGAAATGGAATGACATGACTGCATCAAAACAGCAAATAAGCTCTATCATTCATTGTTTTAATTAAATCAGGCATCACCGTCGGCGGCCGGGGGCTATAAAACGCGGTGTTCGGTGGTTTTATGGCAGACGCGATCAGACACTCAGGTGGCCTACGTTAATCTTATCTTAAGAGAGTTCGGTGGCTGGTTTCTAGTCCACGAACAGAAACAAAATTGATGTTATCAGCTTTAAAATGAGATATAACACTTGTAGATAGCCCGTCTAGTCGTAGAGATATTGCTTCATGAAATGGAATGACATGACTGTATCAAAACAGCAAATAAGCTCTATCATTCATTGTTTTAATTAAATCAGGCATCACCGTCGGCGGCATCTAATTAGCATAATAATTTAAATAATCAATTAAAAAATGACCATCCCTGTCCATACATTTGGGCATAACTTTGGATCTAGAAATTGTACCTTTATGCTTTCTTTAGCGTATGAATCTCCATAAATCATTCTATCAGTTGACATTATTTTTTTCTCCTATTTGGAATATAATTTTGGTTGCCATGGCAACACATTTCTCTGAAAACCCTTATTTAGGCCTTGTTTTGTATTCAAAATGTTCCGTTTACATTCCAAATATACAGGAAGTGCCAGGAAATAGAACGTTTTTGAGAAACCACCTTTTTCTGTGTAAAAAAGTACATAAAAGCTATTTTTGGTCTATTTTTCACATTTTTTGTCTTTATAGCTCCCCTAGTGGCCAAATCCAGTACTAAAAATCCCGCAGGGAGTGCCCTTTCCTCTCATCTGCCCACATTTTTCAACTTTGGAAGCCAACTAATCAAAATATTATGGTAGGATATGCAAGAGAGTACATGCATTTGAAAGGTTATGGTGTTCCCTTCCAATTGGGACCAAAAAGCAGGATATTGGTTCATAAGTTTTTATTCTGTAGGTGCATAAGCATACAAAAGTGTGAAAAATGCCAATTGTACGTGCCCAGAAAATCCAGCCCTTTGCACTCCCCCCTCCCCCTTTCCCTTTCCCCCCCCCCTATTTTTGCTCAAGATATGACCCTTCTCTCCGCAGTCCGCACAAGCATGAGTGCGAAAACATTTATCCCCCCACATGCAACGACCATCATTAAATTTGTAGCAAATTTGTGTGCTCATTTCTGTGAAACTGATGGGTCTCCCTCTCCCTTTTCCCCTAACCCTGCCCCCACCCCCCCTAGGCATAACTGCATCACTGCCCAAGTCTTCATGCACTAGATCACTATCTCTTTCCCTGAACACTTTCACACTGTCTTCTTTTGCTTTTTCTCGCACCTTAGCATCATAACTTACAATGTGATCGTATTTGGACGAAGCGATCTCCTTACCCACCATGAACCGTAGATAACTAACATTAGGACGTACCGGTTCACCTTCGTCAATCTTTTTCTCCACATCTTTAAGCGAATAATATGTTTCTTTGTATGTTAACTGTTTGCGCTTTTTATTTTTTGGCAATACATTTTTCACATCAAACTCATTTGTACCTGAACTACTGGAGTCCGACTCTGACTCGCTGCTACTGCTATCTTTGTTCCTCTTTTTCTTTTTCTTGGACTTGCACTTTTTCTTCTTGACCTCTTTCTTGACTTCATTGCGCTTTGACTCCCTCCCGGCTGTAGACTGCTTTTTTGACTTTTTCTTGGACTTCTTTTTTGCGTTCCTGCGGGCACTGCCAGTCGCGCCTTTCTCCTCATCCTCCGAGTCGGTGTGGGATTTCTGCAATTTACTAACAGGGTCAGGGTCAGATTCAGAATCAGATTCGGAGTCAATAGAATGATCACTTGCATCCTCAATGTCACCATGCAATGCGATCAAACGAATCTCATCCTCTCTTTCTTGACCAAGTCTCACAACTTTCTTGACTAATTTTTCCCTTTTTTCTTGTTTCAACTCCAAATCATGGATTATTTCATCAGCCTCCTCATCTAATTTTACTTTAGACATTTCAGCCTCTAGAGTCTTTTGACGAGTTTTAGCAACTTCCGCTCGCAGCCTAGCTATTTCCTGTCTTTCCTCAAACTCCCTCAATCTTAATTGTTCAAGTTCAAGCTCACTACGTAGACTCAAAATTATGGGGTCTAAAGTGCTTCCATCCTGGCCCGTGCTTCTGCAAATTCCTGACGTTGCACCTACGGCAGACATACTTTGGAGGTGAAGAACAAACCCCTGCCCACTAATGGCAGTCTATGGCCTGGGGGTGGATCATGGGGCTGAAACAAATGTCATTTTTCTCTCAAACTACTACTACGTAGTACTACCAAGAATAGTATAGGTCCCCCCCCCCCTTAGGGGCTGTGTACAAATGACGTCATGCATTTTTGGACCATTTTTGACCCTCCCCTCCCCCCCTTGTCATGTTTCGTCATACAACACTTGACCCCCCCCCCTCAGCATGACATCATGCAGAGAGCTACCCCCCCCCCCCAAGTTAAATGAATAGTGTAGGCCTATTCTGACCTAGCCGGATACATTATTGACCAATCAGAAAATTACCTTCATTCGGTGCAGACTTTTCAGGGTGCATTACAAAACTCCTTGTACCGATACCCATCACCCTGGCTGTTATCAGTCCTTATCAGCTTGGTACCAGCTTGAGCAGGGGTCACCCCAAAAAGGATCTGCTACCAATCAGAAAATTCCCTTCATTCGATGCAGACTTTTTAGGGTGCATTACAAAACTCCTTGTACCGATACCCATCACCCTGGCTGTTATCAGTCCTTATCAGCTTGGTACCAGCTTGAGCAGGGGTCACCCCAATAAGGATCTGCTACCATGGAATAGCCAAAAAACAAATTAATTGAAATGGTTCAAAGGGACATATAGTGGGGGTGAATTGACAATTAAAGATAAGATGAACTAGCACAGATCAACAAATGAACAGAGAAACATGCCAAACACTGTCAGCTTATTATCAGCTTATGGGCCAGGGGAGGGGAGGCACTTCAATTGTTTTTGATACGGATGTGTGGCTGCACCAGCAAACTACATTTACCCTTGCTATTGCACTCGTTCACAGGGTTTTTCGTCAAAACTCTACTCTTGCTAGGGACTTTTTGACATGACAATCTTAGATTTTGCTCAAAATATCTTAAATCGACCTTATTTGGAGAAAATTTGAATTTTGTTCATGCTATTTTCATGAGAACTGAGAAAATATACATGAACATTTCTGAATTTTCAACGTTAATCAGGGTATTTTGCTGAATGTTAACCCTTGCTAGGGACATTTTGCTCAAAAGTAGACCCTTACTAGAGACATTTGTGGCTAAAACAGGACGCTTGCTAGGGACTTTACCCAGAAAAAGTTCCCTTACCTGCCGCACATATGTGTATACATTACATAGAGGGTGCCCCCCTGGGCTTATGGGTCCTTAAATGCAGGATGCACTATATCCATACCTAATACACAGAGTATTATGGTAGTGATCATATACAAGTATTTCCTGTCACAAAAGGTCCTAAAAAACTGTCTAGGTCAATAGTCCAATACAAGATCTCAGAAAGTATCACAAATTCTCAGAAGACCATCAATTGCAATCATACTTCCAATTTATGAAATAACAAAGCAATTGAGTCACCTCAGGATTTTACTGTAGTACCTGCAGTCCCATAGAGTTCCATTCAGACAAAGATGTGGAGAGTAAACTAAAGGGGAAGACCCTTTTACATCTCCCCAAGCATCTCCTCAATGAAAATAGCAACAGGGTGGTGGAAAGCTCCAAGGGATTACTCCTCAACAACGGGAGGGGGTGGATTGGGAGAGGAGCAAGATACCTCAAGGAGTGGGAGGGGGAGGGTCATTGAATGAGATGTCTGAGGAAGGCATGCATGTAGGGCCTATAGGTATTATATTTCCCCTGGGGGGGGGCACTTCAATTTTTTTTGATACGGGTGTGTGGCTGAACCCCCGACTACCCTTACCCTTGCTAGGGCACTTGTTCGCGGGGTTTTTCTTCCAAACCCTACCCTTGCTAGGGAACTTTGTACATAATAGTCTTAGATTTTGCTCAAAATATCTTAAAATGAACTTGTTTGGGAGAAAATTGTATTTTGTTCATGCTATTTTCATGAAAACTTGGAAAATATTTGTGAAAATTTCTAGATTTTCCACGTGAATCTGGGTATTTCGCTGAAAGTTGACCCTTGCTAAGGACATTTTCCTCAAAAGTAGACCCTTGCTAGGGACATTTGTGGCTGAAACAGAGGCTTGCTAGGGACTTTTCCTTGAAAAAGTACCCTTGCCAGCCGCACATATGTGTATATGTTACATAGAGAGTGCCCCCCCCCCCCCGGATATTTCCCTTCCTTTAAAATTTTTCTTTTCTTGCCAAAACCAAAACAAATTTTGATTTCTTGATGACTTGATGTCATATGCAGCCCATGTCCCCCCTCCCCCCTTGTCATGCTTGGTCATGGGAAGTGGGACCCCCCTCCCCCTCCTGCATGACGTCATTTGTACACAGCCCCTTGATTCTCAAAATTTGGCCAAAGGTACCGGGTACCGGTACCTAAAAATGAGGTTTGATGATGAGAATATTTTAAAAATTTAAAAAAGTTATATTGAAAATGATTGGAACTTTTTATAGATGCAACATGCTAATCAAAGTCAGTACCTCAATCTACATGCAGGCCTAGTTGTTGTCTGTTTACACTACAGGGATGTCAAATCTGCAGCGCGGGAAATAGTCGTTTACTCTCACACAGATACTCCCTGCCAAGGTTCTGCCCGGAGAGGGCTCTCAGTCATTTCCGCTGCGCATGTGCAGTTGAGACACCGGCGCATGCGTGCCTCATTTCAAAATTTTTCAACGGTAAACCAAAACAAAAGTAATCAGTAATTTCTTTGTCATTTATATGATATTTAGGAGCCCCTGCTTATTTTCACTGGAAGGAGGTTAGCCTTTACCATGGCACTGGATCCTATGAAAATTGGCGTAAATGTGGATATCCAACGAACTGACGGTAAGTGAAATCTTAACATGAAAGCCGAACAATCTGACTGTCAGTTGACAGCTCTAACACACTGCAAGTTGTTTCCCATCGGCATCGCGCTTTCGGAGACGGAGTCTGGTTGAGTGAATCATTGAATTTGTAAATAACACACTACTAGCTCAAATGAATGTTAACAAATTTGCAGGAATGTTTATGTAGGATATGTTATCAAACTGTGTTTATTTTTGCACAGTAATCTCACATAAGGTTTCATCAGAGAAAATAAACAGATTTGACAGGTCGCAAATGTTGATTCCCCAGGCCAGGGGCAGGGCCCAGCCCAGGCGGCCAGTCGTGCCTAGCTAGCACTAGTAGCAGAAGCACTGAGTCACATGCACGGGCATGACATCAGTGGCATCATATATACATTGCCACCGACGCCAGCAAGTAGTGATAACAAAGATATTTAGCCAAGGAAATGATAAATAAGGGAGTGGTCATTATTTTATCAACAGACTTTACAGAGTCAGAGGCTGTCAGAGTAGGAATAACACCCCTGCACCCACTCCCACGAGTCCCTATCTGTCACTATGGTATAGTCTATAGTATATCAATCAATATCTTTTTCTATTTTAGGGCTCTTTTCCACTGTCAACATTAACTATTTTCATGACTAAAGTGTAAAAATAACCAAGCCAAGGAATCAGAATTTGTGGGTCATTTTACTCTAGATCCAGTCATTGATTTATTATCTTATCAGTTCTCAAGCGGGCCTCCCTAGCCCACTTAAAAGGGTCTATATCAATTATCTCTTCTTTCCTGTCCCCTCAGGATGTGTGTGGTGCACATATGCGCGGGCATCGACACATTCCTCTGTGAAATTGTGTAATTAAATATTGTTCTCGGCGTGAATATGACCTTAGATGTCGAAATGGCGTTAAACATCTATTACTCACTCACTCACTCAGTTCTCAAGGGGTATTGGTGTGCACAGACTAATTTCTATAAAACCTTGAAATATAAAATGCTGATAATTTTGTTAATTCTTGGTCAATTTTTACATTTGAGACTTCTATTAAAAGCTTAAGACATTATCAGTTACCATAGAGGGAGAAAGAATGAAACATCTTGACAGATTGTATATATTTCATAAGAGTTTTGACTTAAACCTGAAAATATCTTTTAGCCCAAAATAGCCCAAAGCTAGAGTATAGGAGAGTTGAGTAAAAAAATCTCAGAATTTCAGGTCCGCTTATCACACTGCCATTTAGAAAATTTTGATTTCCAACATGTTCTATAATACTAATCAGGGTTCCTTTTGATGCAAAATATAGCCCATTAATCCCCAAACTGTTGTGCTTACAGTGATGTAATTGGTTACCCTCTATGCTCATTTAATCAAATTTAATTTAAGATTAAGTAAAGCAAGGTCTGAAATGTGTGAGAACCAGTGCACAGTGGGCAGGGACTGATAAGACCCACACTGGCTGGAAATCCACTGACAGAAAATATCTTAGAAATTCCACCTTTAATCCCTCATAACTTCTGTTCTAGTACCACTATAAAGACAATTTAAACACCATTAAATTACTCAAGTTACCAGCTTCCCGGTGATGTAAAATTATCCGGGTAATTCCAAAATAAAAGTTTGGCATGTTTTCCCTACATAAGGGAGACCCAAACAACCAAATCAACCTCCTATAAGCCTAAGAAATACAGACTGAAATTTGCTGTGTGATTTTTCGTTCTGTGGAGAACCCTGTCTTGGAAAACTGAGAAATCTGTCGTAAAGAAATTAAGCTTGTCAAACAAAAAGTAGCTGTATCCTCCCCTCTCTGGCCACATCTACCAAGTTTTAGGACTGTTTCTCTCAATTCCCATTCTTTTGAACAAAATGTGAAGCAAAGACAAAAAAAAAAAAATAACATAACATAAAATACGAAAACAGCAGGCAAGCCCTTCAGACCTGCAAGCAATAATAAGGCAAGAAAGAAAAAAAGAGCACTGTGTAAACCATAAAATGTTTAAACTCAGAAGCAGGTTTGTTATGGAACCTTTGCCATTATTGGTCAATAATCATGTATCCTGCTAGGTCAGTATATAGCTTGTATACTACACCCTCACTACACCGTATCTATTGAAATAACGAAGACCAAACTTGCAAGTTTGTATCCTGACCTGAGGCCCGGGGGCTTTGCCCAAGATTGCCAAAGGCAATCAGGCAAAGCCTGAGGACCGAGGGCAGTGTACAAACTCACATCTTAAACTCTAGGTGCGTCTTATATGCAGGCTGCGTCTAATACTAAGGAGATTACGGTACTTCAAAGACTCATGCAGACTCACAGCGACTAAGGGATGACTAAATTGACTGAAAACTTGACCAAGCACCTATATTTTCTTCAAAAACCCTCTTATGCTACCGTAATCTCCCGCGTATAAGGCACATCTTATACACCAAACAAAATGCTGCTGAGTCTTATACGTGGGAGGGACATTGCCTTGAGTTTGGGGTGCGCCTTATGGGGGGGGGGTATTTTTACTATAGAACAGTACTAAATTAACAAAAAATCTGCCCTAAGGGGTGCGCCTTATACGTGGGACAGGCCTCCCTGAGTTGGGGGTGCGCCTTATGCGCGGGCTGTGCCTTATAAGCAGGAGTTTACGGTAGGTAGGTTTGGGTTACCTGAAACAAACAATTCATTTTTTGGGCTATACTCAAGGCATCTGCAGACAGGACAGATTCAGTCAGTATCTAAGGATGTCAGACCGGATTGGAGATATCAAAAATGTTTGACACTGAATGACTGGATTGGACATTCCCGCAGACGCCCCCAGATGTGATGATCGGCCTGACCCAGTCTGCCCAGGGCCTGACAAATCCCTGTGTCCAGTGCCCAGGATATTTCTCTGGACACAACTTATTTTTGAAGCAGTGTCCATTCAAAATTCAAGAAGGTTTTGTTGACTAATGTAAGGATACATTCATGTCACAGGGATGTAAGTCTTCGGGATTTATCAGGATTTCCTGATTTCTGAAATTTTTGAATGACATTTATTTTCCTTACATGAGTGGTAAGGAGGGCTGTTTGTGAAAAATAGAAGGCTTTTATATAAAGTAAATTTATGGATCCTGATTTTTGCCTATTCGTGACTTACATCCCTGATGTCAGCACCAGATCAACATTGATTGACTTATACAGTGCTTTTTTAATGACAAAATACAATTTATCGCAGCAGGCTTGCATGATGTTTGCAATAGGGGGGTTTACTGATAAAATCTGAGAAGGTTTTCTGTTATCATTATGTTTTTGTAGTAGTCCACAAACTTAAGGTATTCCCCTTCAAAACTTTTCCTGGTGTTTTGTATTGATGGTACAGAACACAAATTATATAATATGTTTCACATCTTGTGTCACATTACAGTGTCAACACATAGAATCAATTGGTTTCTTCCCTCAAGCTATCAAGCGTACAGTTGGTATCAATGCACAGTTTAGTGATATACCATAATCTCCCGCGTATAAGGCGCATCTTATACGGGTTTTATTTTAGTTCTCCCTGGATCCACAAGGGGGACACCAAGACCTTTCTTTTGATATGTGACACTCCCATTTAACCCAATCAGCAGCATATGGGGTCCATAGGGGTCCAGGGGGTCCAAGAAACACACAGCTTTTTAAATTTTGAAAATTCATTCAGTAGAAAAGAATTTATGAATTTTTCATTATTCTGGCCAAATCCTAAAACTCGAGGTGTGCCTTATAGGCGGGGTGCGCCTTATATGCCGGAGATTACGTTAGCTTCTAATGGTGGGGCCACCCTTAAAAATATGTTCATTTTCTTGTCCACAGGGTGAGATTTTTAAATTGTCGTAGGCGGGGACGGCATGAATTTGCCATCACATACTAAGCTTTAGTGATTGGAAACCTAGATTCTTGTGCTGATGGACAAAAAAAAAAAAAATTAAAAAAAATTTCAGAAGTCAGGAAAGAAATTTCCCATTCTCAAAAAAAAGTCCACCAGGCCTCTAGGCAACAAACATTTTTAAGGGTGGCCTGGGTGAGTATGTGACTCAGGTATTTATATTCTCCATATGGCTCATTTAGATCTTCCTGACATGTTTAAAGAACACTGCCAGCACCTTCCAGCATGCTTTTCATGTATTAGTTGTACTTTTTGATATGTAAATCATTCAGCCTCCTTTTTATGAGGGACCTCAGCGAGTATTTAGACCATACATAGGGGTTAAGCCAGACATTTCTACAACCAAACTCACATAACAGGTATTGTATATCATTCAGCCATTGGTGATTATCATTATTCATTGAGGAGAAAGCCTCATTCAGGATAGGTTTTGTTGAGTGGACATAGTTGCAAAGACAGGTTTAGGTACTGAGTCATTGGGCTTGGCCACAACATCTACCCAGTTTTGCTGAAAAGAGGCCAACACGCCGGCAAAACACGCCGGCTTTTGCCAGTGTAGAATCTTAATGGCCGGCATAGGGCCTTGGACGCAGGCCAGAATGGCCTGTCATAATCTGAGCTTTCTAATGGTGAAAGAATTTTTCTAATCGGCCCACTAGAAGCAAACATACTGTAATCTCCCGCGTATAAGGCGCGTCTTATACGGGGGGTTTTAGTCCTCATTGGATCCACAAGGGAGACACCAAGACCTTTCTTTTGATATCTTACATGCCCCCTTGGTCATAATAGGACAAAATGGGGCCCAGGAGGGCCTAAGGTGGCCCAAGCTACCCATAGGTTTTTGAATTTTGAAAATTCATTCAGTACCGTAATCTCCCGCGTATAAGGCGCGTCTTATACGCCAAACAAAATGCTGCTGAGTCTTATACGTGGTAGGGGCATTGCCTTGAGTTTGGGGTGCGCCTTATAGGTGGGGTATTTTTACTATAGAACGGTACTAAATTAACAAAAATCTGCCCTTAGGGGTGCGCCTTAAACATGGGACATGCCTCTCTGAGTTGGGGGTGTGCCTTATATGGGGGAGATTACGGTAGAACCAAAGTTATGAATTTTCCATTTTTTTGAGAATTTTCCAAAACTCTAGGTGCGCCTTATACGTGGGCTGCACCTTCAAACATTTCCTGATTTCCTTTCAATTACAATGAAGTTTATATGAGTATCTTAAAACATTAATGTTCATATGGCCTGCGTGAGATTGAAATGGCCTGCGTGACAAGGTTTTCGGCAACACTGTCTACCTGCTGGACACAAATTTGTTGCGGTAGCCTTAGACCAAGGCCTAAAAAAACAGATTTAACGCGTGCAATGCACGACTGGCCCAGGGTAATCTACCATAGGGGACTGTCAATATAGTGATGGCCCAATACAATAAGATAAGGTATGGCAGTCCATGGTAGTGAGACAGAGTATGGCGGTCCATGGTGGTGAAGGTATGGCGGTACATGGCAGTATGACAGAGAGCTGAGAAGGAGGGGTAAACAGGAACAGCCTAGATATGGTATGGCGGTCCAACCAGCAACAGCCAAAAATTTGCAGACTTGCGATTTTAACTATAATATGGCGGTCCACATTAAAATTATGCCGGTCATGAGGATTTGGTGGTTCCTCCTCATATATAGGAACAAAGAAGTAAATTGATCAGACACACAAAGGATGTAGCACATATGACATGCCTGTTTACTTCTACACCTGCTGAATTTTTGCTGTCTTAATCAGCAATTTCCATGGGAATCAAAGTGATTTTAAAATCACAAAAACTGATCGCCACCATAGGCCCCATGTTGAAGTCATGTTATACATACCTTATGACAGAGTTAGACTTGTGAATGGAAATATACCAAAGAAACAGATCAAATTTTTGTAAATATTATCACAACTTCTGCTCTAATTGTCCGATTTACAAAATTCAAAAACCTATGAGTAGTTAAAGTCACATTGGTGGTGATTCTGAGGTGAAATCACACCGGCGGTAGTAACAATCACGCCCAACCAATGTGCCAACAATGCAAGATCATATATACGTATAATTAAAAAAAAAAAAGGCTGGTCCGTTGGTGTCAGGATAATGTGACCGACCGGGTGATGTGTCTACAGTTTGCGACATGTTACCTGCGTGAGGCAGCACGATAAAGGGGGGCCTTGAGCCACGAGTGGTATTTTACCGCTACGAGCCGTGTCCCACTGCTACAAGCAGACTCATAAATATATGCACGTGCGCACACACACCCATCCACTCATATGCGCAAACCCGAGGTAGGCCCGCAGCCTACCATTACTATTGAATAGTTTAAAATTCTTGAATGTCTGAGTTCCTCGATGGCCCCCGGACGTAAAACTAAACAAACAAACGCCGGAAGCCCACCGGCAACATTGCAGTGTGGGGAGAACCCTGAAAGATCCATCTGCCTGAGTCAATCTTGTAATTTGTCAAGATCCAATGAGATCACATTCATCATTTAGTTTTATCAGCCTGATTCAGGGTTCCCACAAGTCAGTGAAAATAAAGTAGCCAGGGAAAATCAGGAATCTTACTGGGAGTCCAGGAAAATCAGGAAAATTCTACCCAAATGTATCACCTTTGATTGTTTTGAGACAATCTACGCAGAGGGCATTCAGAAATGATTTCTATTAATTAAAGGAGGAAAATTCTTTTCCAAAGTTAAGTTTCCATTTCAATTTTATTGTCTTAGCAGGAAATCTAATATGCGAAGCTCTAAACCCTGCTACACATGATAAGTTTTGTGTTATTGGCTCAGGGACCTCCCTGAGTCTATACCGCCGGATCGGCGGTGTTGTTCCCCAATCCAAAGTTACCAATTTCAAAGTTCCAGTTTTTTTTTGATTTAGCACATGTTCTCAACTTTCCTTCAGGACGCATACATTCGGCCGTTGTCAGTGGATTAAACATCGACACAAAGAGTGTAACAGTAGAGTGGTTCGAAAAGGGAGAAACTAAAGGAAAAGAGGTAAGTCTTGGTCACCTTCAATTGGTTATTGGCTCAGGGATCACCCTGAGTCTATACCGCCGGGTAGGCAGTGGAGTTTAAAAATAAACAAAAGTCCGTTTTTCAGTTCACATTTTCTATGGGAAATAAAAGGTATACATTAATAAAATTGTTATAGACAATTAGTTCATATATTTATTTGTCTGTATATTCATGCAAGAAAAAACAACTAAACATGCACTCATCTATTTACCATGATTATTTAAAAAAAAATTAGATCACTTTTGACTGATTCTCCAATCCACTTCCCGGGCTTCCCTTTCCCACTTAAAAGGGTCTAGTTCTCCTCCTTCCTTTCCACTCGGATGTGTTTGGTGCACATATGCGCGGGCACTGACACAATTGTGTAATGTCGTTCTCGCCATAAATATGACCTTAGCTGTCGAAATGGCGTTAAACAGCTACTTCTCACTCACTCCAATCCACTTACCTATAGGCTTAGGTCCAGGCCCGACTTTTCTCTCTTTATTCTTACATAGATTAAACAAAAGCGTCTAAATGTGAGACACTTTTGTTCAATCATATAAGAATAAAGAGAGAAAAGTCACTAACTCCCGGTGAATTGACATTTGACTTGCTCAAGTGAATAGATTTATGGGGGAGGGATTTGGGAGCGAGGGGGCCAGGTTTTCAAGGGGCCAGGTGTCCGGGGGCTAGGTGTCCAGGGGGCCAGGTGTCTGGGGGCCAAGTGTCTGGGGGGCCAGCACACCAGGGGGCCAGCGGTCTAAGGGGTTTAGTAAGAGAAGATTATGCCAGACTGGTGTCACTACATGTATAATAGTCTCTATTTGTAAGTAATTAGTCAATATTTCGCAAGTGCTGATTCCTGTGACCCTACAGGGTTGATAGAGGGTTTTATGGTACCTACCCTGAGCCTTCTGTGCTTCAATGCACAACGCCCAATTTTTCTAGTGATCAATTCAATGAAATATGTAGCCTTCAACTCCCATTGTAGGCACTTACCTAATTTTTAGGACTTGGTTCTATGTACTCTAGGCCACACCAAATTAAATAGTTGGTCTATGGATTTTTTTTTTGAAAATTATTTTGTCTATGGATTGCGCCCGCACCATTTTCTGCAAAAATCTGATTTATTTTTTTTTTGGGCCATAATGTTTGAACAAACAATCATTAGGCCACACCAAATTAAAAGATTGGTCTATGGATTTTTTATTTTTTTTTTTGATCAAGCAATAAATATATGATTAATAATAAAGGTACAGGAATGGCAGACCCCTCATCGGATAGGCATAAATATGCAATGGCAAAAAAAAAAAAAAAAAAAAATCGCCCTCTCCATATTTATGATGTTCAGAATCCATTGACAATAATTAATTTCTAGAAAATAAAAATAAAAAATTCGCCCTCCCGCACCATATTCTCAAAATGAAAATCCATAGACCAATTTTTTTATTTGGTGTGGCCCTAGCTAATGATCTATGGATAGATCTCACAAAACTGATTGATTTTGCTTTTTGAATGAAGTCTTTATGTTAATTTGAAGCAAAGTTATGGCCATTCAAAGATCTGAAATTCTGTCTATCGTTCTGCCACAATTAACCATAGTTAAGAGTTTAATTGTGATCCAGATTTCGTGATCATTCTAGCTGGCATCAGGAGTCATTTAATCAGTTAAATGCCCATTTCTCATGAACTATTACAGCTAGAATTATGATATAAAAAGTAGATCGAAGGTCATCACGAGGCGGATGTGATTGTGCATGTGGTGACCTTGGACAAGGTCAAGGTCATTTTAAGGTCAAAGGTCAATGTTGTGAAATTAGGTAAATGACTACTTCCTATGAAAAACTATAGCTAGAAACTTGATATAAAACATAGTTGAAGGCTTTTTCAGTGATTAGTGTGAACAGGCATGTGGTGACCTTGCCCAAGGTCAAGGTCATTCTAAGGTCAATGTTATGAGATTGGAGTAAAATTGACACATCTCATGATATATCAAGACTAGAAATTTGAGATAAAGAATGGGTCTAAGCTCACCAAAAGACCTTGCATATGGTGACCTTGTCTAAGGTCAAGGTCATTTTAAGGTTGAAGGTCAATATTGCGAAATTAGATAAATGACTACTTCCGTTGAAAAAAATTTAATATCTTTAGTTATGGAATATCCTTGGTCAGCAAAGGATCATGAGTTTAAAAAAGCAAAATATAGTGTTTATCTTAAAATACAGGGCACCATTTCCAATTATCATGTTTTGCCCTGTTCAACTATTGCCTTCCATTTTAAAAACTCTAGGATAGAAAAAGTAGATAAGCAGTTAACATGAAGATTTATCACATTTATTTGTGTAAGTAAAACTGACATTTCAAATCAAGAGGCAAGGTGATGATATATAACTATCATATGTCAAAAGACACTCTACAATGACTCATTGCCAAAGCTTTATTTGAAAGTTTGCAGATACCAATAAGGTACAAACACATCATCACTTGTAAACCTTGCAAACCCAAGGATCACAGCTCAATTATGACATAACCATACAATACATATTCAAGTTGGTTCACTTTTGCTATGGCTCATCATCAAAGCCAGTTACAGAATATCACAGTCATGAATTAATCACATTCAGACATCAAGTACATTGATGCTATACAAATGTACGCATGGCACTTTCAATTGTCTATTCTTATCAAAACCTGTCTGCATCCATAATATATCCTTGCTTTAAAAATCTCCGGATTTTTACCATCATGAATGACGATATTAATTATCACCATATTAAATGCATAGTTGAAATTCAAGTTTGTACATCTAGCACAGTCATCAAACAATACAATTCACCTGACATGCTAAGCTGTAAGTGTAAGATCCCCTAATACAATGTCAGTAAGGAAGGCCTTGAGTGGGAGCTCTTCTCCATGTGAATAGTCTCTGGATTGGTCTTGTTTCCAGTATTCAATTACAAACACCTTGCTGCGCTTCTTAAACTTGATTACCAGTCCATTATAGAGTTCATCTTCACCATCCCCATTCCACATCTTAGTCAGAGATGCCCTCTTAGTCACTTGGCCTGGTGGGGTATTCACCTGACTAGATGGGCTCACACCTAGCCCCCATGTGCTGTTGAGAAGTCCTCTGCCTCTGCATCACCCTCCCTCTCAGAAGAAGTCCCCTGTTTGTGTACTGGCCTCCCCTCTACTTCATAGAGAAATCCTGCTAGTCAGTCCTCTCTTAAGATGTTCACTAAAAGGACCTACTGGTCAGTACTACAGAAGAAAAACCATGTAGCCCCTGGAGTGAAGGACCTAGGCTAGAGTAGTGGTGCAGTGGGGGTGTGGGGGGGGGGGGTGGGAGGTGTGGGAGGTGGTCCCAGCCTACCCCTCTCAGAGCTTGTAGGTGAGGATGTTGGGGTTGCTTATAAAACATAGTGGTCCATGTCTAAATGGAAATGTTAAGGCATATTCTATAACATTTTTAACCGTAGAACAGGTGCAAACTAGTTATTTTTATGAGCAACTTGATCTTCATACAATAAAATGCCTCCAAAGTTGGGCTTTAATTTCACTTGACCAAACCCTTATTTTTTTCTCAACCAATCATTGATAACTTATATGCATGTGATAGATCTCAAGCCCGTTAATATGATACCCTAATTGTCTTGATATTCCAATAAATAGCTTCAGAATCGACTTTTGAAGATAGGTGAGGTAAAAAGTGTCCCTCAAAGGGTTAATCACACTATGAGTGGCTGTGGCGGCCAGAACGGCGAACGGGAGTTACGTCAGTGCCTACCCATTGGTTCGTGAGATGTTGGCCCTTATATATGAGATACAACATAACATCTCAATATAGAAGACTAATTATCCATACCTGTGGGGGTCATGTAGGGAAAGATTTCTGTCCATTTATTGCCATATTTCCTTTAGGAAATGATGGCCATTGTATGTCAATACAGGAAGGTGGACATTCTAGCGCATTTAGAATTGCGTTTCCATTTGTAGGTCTCCAAAAAAGTAAAATATTTTTTATTACCCATAGTACTCCTATGAGCGTATGCCCCTATTCTTATTTTCATGGGTCTGGTGGCACTACTACTAGCTTACGTCACACATAGACTACACCCAAGCCTTGCTCTGTAACTAAAATACAATACTATGTGTTTGTATGAGCAGAGGCATGGGTAAAAATAGAATAATTGTAAGGACTATGCAAGCCTAGGGACGCCAGACTGAGTCCCTTGCCCATTGGTACAGCCCGCATGCCTGCATATATTATTACATAACACCTATTAGCCCATCCAGACAAGCCTACTAACGCCTATTTACCGCCATAATAGTATTGCAAGTTGTCAGGCTAGCGCCAATGGGTGTGGGAGGGGGTGGGTGGTCATAGTCCTACCTCCCCACACCTCCCAATCACAATCCCAATAGGTGTATACATGTATTGGCGCAGACTGCATGTTTATAATGTCCATCCCCTTCAGCACTAGTAGAGACGACCTGGGACACGAGAATAACGTTCTATTGGTGCAGACTGCATGGTTATAATGCCTAGCCCCATCAGCACAAGTAGAGACGCTCTGGGACACGAGAATAACTTTGTATTGGCAAGTGTTTCAGAGCCTGTATAGATGTCGTCATGATACATGAATATAGTCCTTACTTAAATCCCATAAGGTCAGAATGATGCTCCAATGCAGCCCTGTGACACAATGAACTCAGTAACATTGTTACATCAGCCTATACATCGCCATAGTACCTTACTATAATGTCTGGTTACTCACCAGGGCTGCATTCATGCATCATAATGACCAAAGGGCAAAGTACACTAAACATAAGTTGATTGATTGATTTGTGTTTTACAGCACTTTAGTGGCACTAAGTGGCTATCTCGTGATTCACAGGTTGATAATTTAACAGAGGAATGTGTCAGTGCCCGCGCATATGTGCACCACACACATCCTGAGGGGATAGGAAAGAGGAGATATAGACCCTTTTAAGTGGGCTAGGGAAGCCCGGCTAAACATAAGTTTGATACACCCCTACAACATTGTATTTGGCCATGAAATAAATTATATGTCCTTAACCCATTAAGGGCTGATCTTGAGAATATTCAACATCCAGGTAGGGGCGGATGTTGAGTATTCTCAACACCATGTAGGGCCTGATGTTGATTATAATTGACATAGATAATTGATATGGCAGCCGTGTTGGAACATTTGACATAGATTTGAGTGTACTGCGATCTTTAGTCTCAGGATGTAATTTGCCTATGTTGAGGCTGAGGAATTCGAATCTGGGAAGTTTAGAATGATACAGACATTGGAAAATGGTTGAAAATGATATCAAAGTTATGGACAGTGCATTATACCTTGCAACCTCTTGCCCCATGGTAAATGAACTGCTTAAAATTCAGTCCCCTAGCCTTTCAATGTAGCCTCATTCCTCGCCCTTAATGTGTTAAAAGATTGCCAAATAGTCCTAAAATATCGCTAGGTTGGTATTTATAGACTACACATTTTCATAATAGGCCAAAAAAAAAAAAAAGTTGGTTTCCGGTAACCCGACCTACCTCAGCCAAACAAGGCCGACCTCAGAATTTTTGAAGAAATTTTTCATAATTTTTTCAAAATTTTTCATATTTTTCATAATTTTTCAATATTATTCATAATTTTTCACATCAATTTCATATTTTTAGTATCTTAAGATTTCCCTTCCATCCAAGCAAGGAATCCTGGATTTATACTGAAGCTTTATACATTTTGGCAGGTATAATAGCTAACATTGATCATTATCAATGATAAAAACTCACTATTTCAGCCAACATATTAATTTTATCAGCAAAAAAAAAAAAAAAAATAAAAAAAAAATAAAAATCCGACCTACCTACCTCAACTTTTTGTACCATGTTACCGGAAACTTACAATTTATTTTTTTTGGCCTTAGCCGAGAGGCCCTTGGATCTGCTGTCACTATTACATCATAAGGTCACCATGATGCTCCAATGCATAATGGCTGAATAATAGCTATGAACCTTTTTTTTTAATTCTTTTTCAAAATCAAAAACAAAGACTGCAGTGACGTTCGCCAGCTCGAGCTACCCTTAAATTATAGGTCACACTATGGAAGGGAGATATGATGGTTTTTGTAAAACTGCCAGTTCTTGGACCTCTCTGCTAGTGCCTGGACTGGCGTCTGCCCCGCGTCCCCAAAAAACCCTTTATTTCGATCCGTTCCTTCCTCAAACCTGCCCTTTTTCGTTGATGACGCTTAAAACAAATAGGGAGACTAAGTCACGTCACATGACAGCGCGTTCTAGGCCTAGCATATTATCGCCTGCAGGCTTGAAGGATAGGAGAATTTTTTTAGACCTAGCATAACTTTTTTAAGAATGAGAGTTGAGCCTTAAAATTTCATATATGGTGGGCCTCTAGGTCAATTCAAATATTGGTCATTTTAGTTCCAAATCAGAATTTTTTTTACGACATGGCTTATCGCGAGACTTAGGCTCCCTATAGGTTTTGGCTGGAGGTAGGGCCCTACCACACCCTGGATAGTGCACGGGTGGACCGGCTGGGGCCGAAAAGGCTCCTACCGTAATCTCCCGCGTATAAGGCGCGTCTTATACACGAATCAGACCTTGGATGGGTCTTAAACGCGGGAGGCGAGCTGCCTTGAGTTGGGGGTATGCCTTATACGTGGGGTTTTCCGATATCTCAATTGGGATCAGGTTGAGTATGATGCTGATCATATATTTTTTCTTAATGCCACAAATGAGGTGTGACCTGAAGTAGAACTTATCTCTAACATTTTATCATCAGTTCTTTTGATTTCTTTTCCTACATTCATGCATTCTATCAATGTTGTAGCATGTTAGGTAATGGATTTAAATCACATTAGTTTGAACATCTATTCTTAAGTCAGACACATAGCAATGCATCTGACAGACAGTCTTGATGTGAAGAAGATCGTTGTCTATTCTCTAAATAATGTATGCAGTAGTACCACACCCTGCCTCTAGGGATGGTCCACCTGATGGTCATTATGTATATACAGCCAGGTGCTAGTACGCCTGCCAGCATTACCAACATCTCTTCAGCATGTACCAATTGGTATAGAACCACAACTGTCCCGCCAGTGTCAGGATAATGGACCGGTCAGATGATGTGTCAACAGTCTGCGGCACAGCATCTGGGTGAGGCAGCATGATAAAGAGGGGCCTTGAGCCACGAGCAGTGTCTCACTGCTACGAGCCCTGTCCCACTGCTACAAGCAGACTCCCAAACACGCACGCGCACACTCACATTCACATTCACACACATGCGCAAATTAAGTTTGAGAAAAGAATGGACTAAATGTCTGATAACCAATGAGGCAGTCCCATGAGTCCTACGGCCTTAGGACATTAAACAAATCAATCAATCAATCAATCATATTCAGCATGTACTTTGAACAATTAAGCTGTCATCAATTATCTACTAATTGCCAGCTTCTTGTTATCACTATGTTCATATACCGTAAATCCCCGGTCATAAGCCGGCCCCGGTCATAAGCCGGGGGGTGAGTTCAGGGAAATCCTATAAGCCGATTTTGGTGTCAAATTTTTCCCATTTTCTCTTTATTCTATAGTAAAAAAAACCCGGTCATAAGCCGGGGGGGGACTTTGGGAAAAATTTAGAAGCCGGTTTGGGCCCAAAATAGAAAAAAAAATCCGGCTTATGACAGGGGATTTACGGTAGTAGCTATAATTACCCATAGCTAGATATGACATGTGGTGGAGAACAAATGGTTTTTGAGTGCTTTCTCATGGACCTAGTGAATTTTTGGCAAAAATAGTTGGTGATAGTGCTCGGTGCAGTGTTGTGCGCAACAGGCAGTGTGCTTTGTTCCTAATGGAGGCATGCCTAGATGAAAGGCCGACGACAAGGATGTAAGGATTGGCAAAATATGTCAGTATCTATGGACTATATGTCAGCATTTAGTTAATATATGTTCGTTATTATTCACTATTTGTCAGCAATTATTCAATACATGGTAGTAATTACTTACATTTTATCAGCATTTAGTCAATATATGTTAGGTATTGCTCACTATTTGTCAGCAGTTAGTGAATAATGTTAGTAATTTTTGTCAGTATTTAGTCAAAATATATCTAATAATTCACTATTTGTCAGCAATTAGTCAGTAAATGTCAGTACTTAGTTACTACCGGGTATATATCAGGAGTTAGTCAATATATATGTCAGTAATAATGCACTATTTGTCAGCATTTAGTCAATATTTGTTAGTAACCACTCATTAATGATCAGCAATTTGTTAAAATATGTCAATATATTTAAATACACTAAAGAAATCACATGAATTATATTTTCGGGAGCAGAACCCTGGTTGCTAGGGACCTGGCAAAAGGTCAAATCATACATGCAATTTACTAGAAAAAGTAACCTTTTTGTTGTTTTCTTTTCAAATATTGGGATTAGAAAATAATGGATCAAGTATGTGATGCAAATTCTGAATATCTTTCTGATTTTGGAATGTATTTTGCTGTACAATGTCTAGATCCTTTCTGATAAGGATTTTAACACCTTTTTCTAGTACATTTCCTATTTAATTTAAACCTTCATGAGGATTCTTATCAGTGGGGAGATAAGCCTGATAAGGGCAGCGCTGGTTACTATGACGTCACTGCTGCTCCCTAGAATATTTGCAATTTATAACATTAAACCCAAAAGAAAGATGGCAATGCAGCTATGCTGCGCTACTTCCTTACTACCGTAATCTCCCGCGTATAAGACGCATCCTCTACGCCAAACAAAATGCTGGGGGGTCTTATAGCTTTCTCTCGGCTTCCCTAGCCCACTTAAAAGGGTCTATATCTCGTCTTTCCTATCCCCTCAGGATGTGTGTGGTGCACATATGCGTGGGCACTGACACATTCCTCTGTTAAATTGTGTAATGTAGTTCTCGCCATGAATATGACCTTAGCTGTCGAAATAGCGTTAAACATCTATTACTCACTCACTAGCTTTCTCTCAAGTTGGGTGTGCGTCTTATACGAGGGGTAATTTTACTATAGAAATGTACTGATCTTACAAATTTCAGCCTTAAAATGTGCGTCTTATATGCGAAAATGCATGTGCTGAGTTTGGGGTGCGTCTTATACGCGCAGCGCGTCTTATACGCGGGAGTTTACGGTAATGATCATAATTATATAGATGCAATCCCCTTATAAAATGATATCCAGATGAGAATGGCATACCTTAAATCGTAAACTCCCGCGTATAAGACGCGTCCTCTACGCCAAACAAATGCCTTGTGCCTCTTATAGGATGTACTGAAATTGGGGGTGCGTCTTATACGAGGGGTAATTTTACTATAGAAATGTACTAATCTTACAAATTCCATCCTTAAAATGTGCGTCTTATACGCGAAAATGCATGTGCTGAGTTTGGGGTGCGTCTTATACACGCAGTGCGTCTTCTACGCGGGAGATTACGGTAGTTGTATTTAGAAATATCCTCTATATTCTAAGAAAAATATTCCCTTAATATCATTAATACATTCTTATCATAAAAATCCTAACCTTTTTTCCCCTCGTAATAGAATGACCCTAATTCCTAGAAATATTAAAGTGTTGTATTCAGGTAACGCTACCTACCGTAATACTCCGTGTATAAGGCGCACCTCAGGTACAAGGCGCACCCAGACTTGGGCATCTTCTAAAACAAATTAAAAGTGGAATAACTTCACTTCTAATCAATGGATTTTTTAAATTCGATGGCCTAAAACTTTGATGGGAAACTTTGGGGAGATTTTACCCTAATCTTTTTCTCATCCTATAAGGCACACCAGGGGGCTTATCCTCGCGAGGTATTACGGTAGTTCTAATATTTTGGCCCTACCCTTTTCTTTTGGGGAAAAAAATCTCATTTATTTTTGCACTTATCAAGACATGGAAGGGTTTTTAAGGTCCTGCACATAGAATTTGAGTCACCTACACCCTAAAATTTACAGCCGACTAAAAATCTAGAATCGTGAAATTGTCAGGGCAGATAATTTTCTTTTATTCTCCATTTTCTCTTGGATCTATGAAAATCTAATCATCAAAATAAATTCAATTGTTGCGCCTAATGCCATTAGGCGCAACAGGACTTGAATCGATATTAAGGAATACCCCTTAAAGGTGTGTTAGAGCCACATTTCACACATTTTTGACTTGCTTTATTCATTAGACTGCTGCATAGAATCATTAGATAGCAAAGAAGTGAGGGGAGGGGAGGGGATGTTAGCGCCACATTTCACACGTTTGGTTTGCTGTAGTCATTGGACTACTCTAGGCTCAGTTAAGTAGGATTTAATTTTTTCTTTCCCCCAATTATAAGGCACACAGAGACTTTGAGACACTATAAGGCGCACCTGGGGTCTGATTCACATTTAGGACGCGTCTTATATGCGGGAGATTACGGTATATACCGTAATCTCTCGCGTATAAGGCGCACCTTGCCTATAGGGCGCACCCCCAACTCAGGGATGTCTGTTTCACGTATAAGGCGCACCTCTAAGGGCAGATTTTTGTTACTTAAGTACTGTTCTATAGTAAAAATACCCCCCTCCCCCTATAAGGCGCAGCCCAAACTCAAGGCAATGTCCCTCCCAAGTATAAGACTCAGCAAAATTTTGTTTGGCGTATAAGACGCGCCTTATACACGGGAGATTACGGTAGGATATTTCCTGATGGTTGTTTCCCCCCTCATCTCATAAACAACATCACCTCATATGGATGGCCACTTTTCATCCGATCAAGAAATTAATATCTGAACTGGTTCGTGTGGACCGTGTGCAGTATGTCGTTGCCCTTAACACAATTCCATAAATTGCATGAACTGCACTGAATTGCATCCTTTAACTTTTCAGATCGAATTAGAGGCAATTTACGCACTGAACCCAGAATTACAACCCAAGAAGCCAGTCCTCAGAAACACACAGGTGAGTTCAGTACCAAGCTCAGGAAAAAAATGTTTGCAAGATGATAATCAAGTTTCTGATATTGAAGATCTGAATGGCTACCCTTAAAGATTTGTCACGATTGTGCCATGAGTATGGTATGCCAGATTCATGGTTCCAAATACATCAAAACAAAAACTGATAGATATGCCGGCGGTAAGATATGCTAGTGTGACCAAATCTTAGATATCAGATAATCACGCTTTCTCTTGACTAGAAGTAGCTGTTTGACTACCATTGCGAATGTCTATTTTTTTTTACGGGAGGGATAGTGGTGTGACAAGACGTTTGGCGTGATTGAGGGGCTTCACTCAACCTAGGTATTACGGTAAATCAAGTTAGAACGTTGGGTCCATTATATTTATGAAAAACAAAAGGGTATGGTGAGGGGGACAACTACCAAACCTGCTAATTTGTGGGTCGTCCTCTGTTCTTATTGCAGCAGTCGTCAGCCTCCCCAGAGGAGGATCTAGGGGTGAGTGAATATCTGCCCCACTGTGTGGCAGCAGACTCATAGGTATCTTTGTCGTAGAATATGAATGGGTCCTTGTCTGATTTCTATGTTGTATATGATTCTCTTTCTACTCCGTGGGCTTTGTGTTCTTAATGATAAGGTGTCACTCGGGAATCCCTGAGGAGTTTGGCCAAGGTATTTGTGTGAACTAGTGCTCAATAGCTATGATAACAACTTTTGTGAGATAGCTTTCCTTCTCACATGTGTATTCAATCATGAAATGCTATTTATACTAATTAAAGCAGATAATGTAAATCATTAACTACCAGGAATAGCTAATACTGGTTGCAATTTAAATAAAATAATGGCATTGGAGTTTGGCTGTGCTGTATTTTACAATGAAATTTATTAAGCATTTTCTCAACTTTGATGCCTATTATATCTAGATTTATATAAGCTGCAAGAGTCCGTTACATTCACTGTAACAGTAGTGTAGGCTCCCGTTAATCTCTAAAATGGTGACGATATGTAAATTTGTAAAAAATAGTTGACATGTTTTCTGAGCTAACTTGGGATATCAGAGGTGATCACCACATCTGTGTATAAATGACTTTTTGTAGATCAGTATAATAGAAAATATTGTTTTTGTCTTTCTCTGGCATGCGCCATCTTGTCCATAATCATCGAAAACATGTCAGGCGGTGACTATTGTCTCTCGCATATTAAAGACCATAAGACATGTATCAGATGGTTATAATATCAGTATAGCAGTGTGGGGTTCAGCTGGGGGAGAATATTCCCTTTCCATGCATTATCTTTTCGTCTTGGTGCCTATTTAGTTCTTTGGTCAGATCCCTACATATCATTAATGTAGCCGGTTTAGTAGCGCATGTTTATCATTTTGTTCTATGAGCGAGGGGGGTGTAACATATGATGTCCCTCTAAATATGAATGCTAAATCCTTGCTCTGCCATTCCAGCATCTTTTGGCACACCCCAAGGGTGTTCATGATTCATACTGCACAAGCTATACTTTTACAGGACTAACTGGTAAAACTCTAACAGCTGGATCTATTACCTAGATAGTTACTTTTAATACTGACATGGTGTTGTTGGTAAGCAGATTCTCAAAGAGACAAACGAAAAAAATATATAAAATACTTAGATAATATGTCATACAAAATCAGACACCGTCCCTTTTTAGGTTGTTGGTCAAAAATTATTGCAGAAATATTTAAGTCCCAGTTGATGAGATGTAGATTGATATGAACAACGATAATGCATGATCAACGTTTCGGCTGTGGTTAGCCTTCATCAGTTGTTGAATGAAAATATACGTGAATTATTCAATACATGTGAATTCCTTGTGAATGCACCCAGAGGAGGTCCTCCATGATCAACCGTACTTTAGCATTACCAAATTAAAAAGTTATACTAGACTAGTAGTGAGATCTACAGGGTCGTTTGTGGCCCTGTCAGTTATTCGTGGACATGTATTATAACGCAGCATTTCGTACCCCAGGGGTTCTTCTATTAGGTAATGGCCACGTAACTAAGTGTGTAACAGTTAGCCAGAATAGTTTGTTGTTTTTGACTTGTGATAAAATTGTGTTATTTTTGAAAATTCAAAGTATATAATCATGTATCAATGCCTCCTGTTAGCTGTAAACGTGTGTCAAGGTAGTCATTCTGCCAAATTGTTATTAATGAGTTTTTTTATGTTGTATATTAGGTGTTGTATTAATAATGCAATTGACCTGGGTAATTCAGATCTAATGTTTGGCATGCAAGCTGTCTTTCACAACCTTTGGTCCAAATATCAAATATAAAATATCATTGTTCTACAAAGCATGACTGAGGTTTATACAACATATCTCTATTTTGTTTCCTTGTGTGAACTTCGATGTGATACCAGTGTATGATAATGTATTCTCTACTTCTGTAGGACAAGGTAAATGTCCATTGTGTTCCAGGACATCATGTTTTGCGTGTGAATGAATATAATCATCCACTTCTATTTTTAAAGTCGATGTACAGTGTACCTGTAAGATTCAATACTTGCATAATGCCCTATAGGAAGCTCTTCTTCAACTCCCATTGAATTACAACCTTCAATGAATGTAGACGTCACATTCTAAACATAAAATTACCCGTTCAGGTGTCTTATATGTAGTACTTGTAGAGGGTAAAGAGAATAATTAACTTGGAAAGTTTACTTTCCAAGTTTTTAGAGACAGTTAGGGGCATGCTCAAAATTAAGAACTCAAAATGGCCTCTTTGAGAGATGGTACTGTCACTCTAACCTCAAATAACATGAAAATGCTTAAATATGAGAGAAAATGAGACCTGTCATGAAATAGTGTACATATTCAAGATCATAGAGGTGTAATTGTTACCTGTTTATCTGGTTCTTATCTTTCTGATATTAAGCTTTCAAACAAGTAGGTCATCTCAAAATGGGTGTAAGACCCTTTGTGCACTCAATATATTCTTATGGGGGTATCAGGTTTCCCACCCTTCTTAAGCAGGGTGATGGTCTCATTGTTCATCATTGAGCAGGGGGAACTGAGATGTTTCCAGCTAAGGGACAATGGGAGATGAATATTCTACAGTCAACCCTCACTTCCTCGACCCTTTGATCCCTCAGATCCCTCATTACCTCAGACAGAACATTTGGTATTTCCTCTATGTCTTCTATTATATTTAGACTTAACTCCTCAGATAATTTGCTTCCTCAGACATTTTTCCTTGCATTTTCCATATCTGAGGAAGCAGGGGCTGACTGTATACCATAGTGTTTTCTTCTTGATTTATTCCACTTTGAATATAGCAGCATACAACTGTGTATAGTAGCATTATTCTATCACTTAATATTACATGAATATATAGCAATAGATAAGATATTTTGAAAGGGGAGAGATTTTATGATACTTGGTCCACCTATGTTCAGTACATCCTGTGTCCTCCCTTCCTAAAATATGAACCAGCTACCAGCCTTCAGGTTGCCTGGTTCACTTTTTACTCACCAGGAGGCACCACTTCTATAGAAGAGTGCTGATGTCACCTAGTTACAGCTGAACTATTTTTTCCAGAGCTTTTTTGGCCCTTATAGTCTATACCCACAATTTATTGTCTGTGGATATTGTGGACTATACTAGTGTCACCTAGATCCTGTCACCTACTGTATACTGGGATATTTCATAGGTTTAACAACTACTACAGCTCTAAACAATTGTTGGTATGGACCTTTCCAAGTTACCTGCGATATAAATCGCTTTAACACTCGTTCTACCTAAGCCTCTATCTCAAAATATTAGCTAGCTGGTATTTAGATGCTTTGTCCGTACATATCTATAAAAACATCATATTCTGTTTTTACCTGTGGTGGTGTTCATAATATATATTGGCCAGGTCCCCAGTGCATGGCCCTGACATATGTATTTATGGGGAAACTATGTGTTTCATTGTTGGCAAGCTGTGGTAAGGTACTGACAAGTCTATGGACTAGAGTTCCTCATCATTGGTCAAGATGGACAAATAGGACAATATACACCATGATAGAACTCACTCAAACTGATACCCCTCTAAAATAAAGATAGTCATTGGCGAATTTAGAGGGGGGCGCGGGAACACGCCCTCCCCCCCCCCTTTTGTCAGTACTTAAGAGTTTAATTACATATTTTCAACCCCGAAATTTGCTAAAAATCAAGGGATGCGCCCCCTCCTTTTGGGCCGCGCCCCCTCCTATTCAAAATCCTGGATCCACTACTGAGTGGACAAAAGATGGTCCTGCAAAGGCTTGAAAAGATAACATTGAGAGGATCATCCCCATGGCCTAACGCACTCCCCTTCAAAACAAAACCTATTTTAGAAGAAGATTGGTTAGGGGAGGGGACGATAAGCGGGTTTTGTATGTAACGCAGGGATGGAAGTCTTCAGGGTTTTCCCTGATTTCAGGGATTTTCAAGATCCGAAGGCCTATTCATTTGTATAAAAAAATCTGTATTTCAGGTGTTGTGAGAGGACATTTCAGGGATTTTTGAGCTGACTCACTTTCATCCCTGGTAACAAAAGTACTGTAGATAATGCATCTACATCTTCAGACTCAGGTGGCCCTAGTATCACCTGTATTCCTAACAGCAGCATTGTCTTCCCAACACACCTGAATAACCAAGGTGATTCCTAATGGTATTACCTAACTACATCCCTGTATTGTCTACTGATCTCTATTAACCATTAAAACCAACTGGTAATGTCACTAAGCAGTGTTCGACATTATCAGTCTTGCAAGAGCCCATTGGCATGGTTGGGTTGCTATCCTCTGTGCTATTGACCATGAATATTATAGTATATGTATGTATATGCCTATGTATCGTAAACCGCAATATCAACCTCAGTTATTTAACAGGAGTAGACTGAGGAAATGCCATTAGCCGATTCTAGAGACTGTTTTCCCTTTTTCCCCTGTAACCTGTTTTACGAGAACTCCTGACATAACCCTGGGATAGACCTTTAACACAAAAGCCGATTTGGTCCAAAAAATCACAAATAAAATATGCAAATGGCTGGATATTTACGGCTTGAACGTGACAATGATAAGTCCAGCATTTGTGTCTAATACTCTACGGTCATTTACAAGTTTGATGATATAGCAAATCTTCCCAGCAGCACTCAAACTACTAAACCTCAGATTAGCATAGTTTACAGGTAGGCTGGCAACGAGCCAGCTACGTAGACAACCGCTGCCATCGCCACATGAGAGCGAGTCGCTGATTGGTTGTTGGTGGGTACCATGGTTACGTGTAAACAAATAGGGCCAGGCCCAGAGTCAGCTGTGTAGTGGTTATAGATTGATGATGCATGCAGCACACCTCAAACAGCAGAGACTAGAATAGATCTAGGAACCAGGGTGATGATCCAGGATGTGGAAGGTCTGGTGGTTACAGTACAATCACAGTGCATCTCTGCCATGCTGATACTGGGTGCAGATTTCACCTTGGGTGCATTTTAATAGGCTCAGATTAAGGCTTAAAGGTTAATATTATAACTACACCGGTGCGGTGTTATTCAAAAGACGCTTCAAATTTAATAACATGATTGCATTTGAGAAATGGAAAAGAATAGAGGATAAGAAAAAAAAAATGTCACTCAAAGTGAGTACACATACAGGACATGTACTGGGATGTGACTTGTCTCATCTAGTGTATGATCAAACTTCACCTGGCCACAGTTTGCACTCCTCAAGTTTCCAAGTATTGGCTGAGGTGGTAGGGCCTGGCCTTGTGGCTGACGTTAGCTTCAGTCCAGGTCAGTCTCTAGTCGCTGTAACCTCAGTACACATTAAAGTACATTATAGATGTACAATGTAAACTCAGAACTCAGAGCAGGTTAGGGATAATAGAGGTCTGCTTGTGGATGTAAGAAGGGGTGTGCGGGATGTGTGTACGCGTAGGATGTATGTAGGTAGGTCGGTAGTGCAATGGGGAGGGAGGAGGGGTGCTTAACCAGATCAGATTTCCAAGGCAGATACCCCATTCCGTATCAGTTAAAAAGATACTATGTCTCCACCAAAGCAGTTTAATTAATCTGGCAGTTCATTTACATTGGTAGAATAGGCCGATTCACTTTCAGAAGCCAGTCAAAAAAAATAAATTATTTTCTCAGTTCACCAGTGATAGATCATTGCCTTTTGGAGTGAGACCTACAGAGGAGATAGACCACTTGGTTTACTTCTCAGGCTGTTAATAATAGCAGAGTCCATAGATCAATATAAAGCAGTGTGCACTACAAGTAGGGCCAGGCACACCCAGTGAGGCACCACCAGGAGGAGGCAAGCACTAAACCACTGGTCCCAGCACCTGCTATACACCGTCTTTGGGCATTGGGTAGTCTTTGAAAGTTTGAGTATTGATAAGTTAGTTTGGTTGTATAAAGTCAAACTGTCTGACCGCCATGGGCAAACTGTTGGATGCATTAACAAGTATATGTTGTGTGAAGCTGAGATAAATTTCCAACCATGATTCAATATCAGTTGGCACTTTGGGTAATTTTTTTTTTTTTTTTCCACACAAAAAAAAAAATATAATACTGGTAATAGGTTTGTCTGAGCAAGCAGTATCTCAGTTTGGCCAAAAGCTCACAGACAAGATATACAAGGTAGGAAATGTACTCATGCACGGGTGGCTTGGGATCTGGTTAGGCCCCCCCCCCCCCGTTAACATCGATAAGTGCCTCTTGTGAGCCTCTCCCTACCAGCACCCTGCCTAGTCTCTAGAGCTGCACCTAGGGACCCTTCCAGTTTAGAGGGAGTATAGTATACAGACACATTCCATCTGCCATCCAAGATGATCCCAGCTGTACAGGTACACTTTTGGATTAGAATTGATTCTAACAAAATGGGGTTTAAATATACATGTGCTGATTCAGGGTTTCTGTCAGCTAATTTTATGCTTATTAGCCACTATTCCGTTCCTAATTAAACTATGAAAAGATTGGAAAAAGAAAACTTCAATCGGCAGGAATACATATATGTGTTTGTCAAGGAGTGGGGGAAGTTGGGTGGATGTGGACCGATATTACCAACAGTAGTTTAGGTACCATTTTCAACAGGTAAATATGTTTATAACTGGACATGGTACCACATACAGGAATTGAAGCATTAATCATTCATGCAGAGGAGGCACGTGGGGGGTGGGGGGGTGGAGGGAGCTGTTTCTGGCAAGTCTCAGATTCAGTCATACCAGATGCAGTGTATACAGTAGTTACACATGACATGTTTACTCATCTATCCATGTGTATGATCACCTCAAGTCAACCCAGACTGCAATACCATACTACTAATACATGGATGTGACATCATATACAAGACCATTACATCTATAGATTTACATAGACATGTATAAAGAGTACAATTTTGTCATGTTTTAGCACTGGGTTTTAAATATGCACCTGTCTTCACTTTTGAGTAATCTCTGGGACAATAGAGTATTGAAATGTCTGTTAAATACTAAATACTAAAGGAGGAGAAGATGTTTTCAGTAAATGCCAGTGGTTATCAAATAACATTTCAAATCTATAGTCTCTAATCTATAGGCATTATAGAGTGTTGGTATGTAATGTACTGAACACGTTGCTCTGGCAGACAAGGTGTTGCCAAGTCAAATAATACATGGATCAATAATAAACATGAATACAGTCTGAGAATCTATGTAACTATTGAGACCTTAAATATCAGAGTGTAAACTGACTGACTTATTAGATTCTGACTGGTTGATCATGATCATGTGTGGTGGTGTAGACTCAGTAGAAGCCAGCTACATACGACATGAAACCTGAGTACACAATAGGACCCCTGTACGGTGTGTCATACTAGCGCAGTCACTAACCTTTCCCAACTCTATTTGTATGCATGATCTGGAGACACGGCCCTTTATATATTTACTCATGTTGCGCATATACTACAAGTTAAGTAAAGTGAGGTGTATTTGTTGTTACTTGTTAATTACCTGAAATTACGTTCTGGATATAGGGGTCATATGAATACACCTTCCCCTCTAGGGTCTACATGTCGGGAGAGCAGTGAAATACTGACCCACTATCTGTATCTGACCCTAGACAATGAAAATATATACAAATCTGAATCTGACTTCTGGGTACACGTCAGTGTCCACATATCCATACACACGTTTTTGTATATACTGGTATTCTCGGATATATAAACGTATTACGTAGTAGATAAACTATGCATGTAAGCCTGCATCCCTGGATGGAACTAGAAACGTTTTTTTTTCTGTCATCGTGGTAGTTGTGTTGTTCACTAGTATGTGAGGCCTGTATAACATGGCAGTTTCATCACGTGAAATGTTTGCTCAGTTAGCAATTAGCATACAAAGCCAATTGACATGTCCTACCTGTACCCCTTACAATATTCTATGGAAACCTATTCCATCCCTTAGCCATACCATTCGAAATGTACGTCTCTCTTGTCTCAGTCTCCTAAAACGCCACCCCAACCCCATCATTAACATACATGGGTACCCCAAGTAGGCCTACACCATGCAAACTTTGGGGAGATGTACCGAACAAGTGATAAACTCTTGGAACACCCCTCCCCACCCAGCTCTACTCGCATTACCCTGTAAGTGTTTCCTAGTGGTATGTAGTATGGGGTGAAGGGTAGGAGGGAGATCACCAACTGGGTCAGGGGATGACTCAGTGGTCTGGTGCCTGGGGGGGAGAAGGTTAATGTCAATATGATTTTGAAAATATAATGAAAAAAAAAATGAAAGAGAAGTCGACATGCTAATAGAATGCTTATAGTTATGAATATTTCTGAAGTTTGTCAAGTATACTTCCATATTATGTTATCATTGTGAGAATCCGATTGATACATGTATTAGCAAAGCAAAGAACACGAAAGGAGGTTTCTAGTGTGGATGAATACTGAAATATGTCAGCCTGGGTGAGTAGGTGAGCCAAGTCTGCAACCATTACCATCCCCCACCCCCACCCCAACACACATGTACCTCCTAACCCCTTCCCCCGCCCATCCTGATATCAGGAGTCATTCCATGGATGCATGAACTGTGCTACAAGTTGCCGGTGGAAAGTGCGAATATGGGGATGCAACCCAGTAATGGCAGCATCATTTGATCCCTGGAGATTGTTAACGCGTTAACAAAGCTTATGACCCGTGTACAAAAGTACCAGCATGTAATGTTGGTACTGGCGTGCAAGACATGCATGATCTCTAAAGGGAGTGTCAGGTCACTTCTCCCCTATCCATCTTGAATTAATAACCAATTTTCCCCTGCAAAATAGTTCCCCTATGTTATTATCTTCATACTTACCGGTAATTGACGAGCAAATTATGTCAGTTCTGCACATCGAAGCATACTGTGGAGAATTAGTGATGTGCACTAAACATGGAGCATTTGGTTTCCCTATTTTGAAGTACGCAGGGTCGTTTTACTATAGAGTTGATGTCATTAGACAGACCAGTCAGCGTATAAAAATAAACATATACTATCATTTTTAAGTTGCTGAGCTCCTCAGCTTTCCAACATTTATAATATGACACACTGTATGCGTGGCATTGGCCTCACGACCAAGGACATTAATCCCTCTTCCAGCCTCTGAGTTTCCTCTGTGAAATTGTGTAATGTCGTTCTCGCCATGAATATGACCTTAGCTGTCGAAATGGCATTAAACACCTATTACTCACTCACTCACTCCAGCCTCTGAGTAGGTTTGTGTCTGTAGCCAGGAGTTCCATGACAACCATGTAGGTATTTCTTAACCCTTACCCTACAAAGGCCACAGGGAATCAAAGAGTGGGGGCATTCAGACTCGCAGGTGTATTCAAAATTTAACAACACAGGGGAAGCCATTCAGAACATATAGGACATATAGGTGAAGGACTATAGGTTAGAGCTGTACGCATTCTATAGTTGAGTTGATGTCAGGTCGTCTATTCACCTAATATGACGTTGACTATTCAATGAGCATGGGGGACATCACATTGAAGGTTAACCTAGTCTTTTTCTAGTAGATCTTGTTACAAGTCTTGGCTATAAGCTTACAATATAGATCAATACGTCCTATTTAGTCATATATCGTGTCCGATACTTATCTCCATACTCTGTTTTGAAAAGAATCTCTGTTAAAAATGTGCCTCATTGCAGGTATTTTCTGTATATTATCTTCAAAGGGTATAACGTTTGTATCAATTTTGAACCTAGAAATACGTACATATACTTTTAGACAATACAAGACCTACTCTTCACAACTACAGATATTCCATGTACATTTGTCACACAGAACCCTCATTATGTCAGAGTGGGTCAATACACGTGGTGTGCAGTATACACATTTAATGTACATGTGTCGTTGTTACTGTTACACAACCCGCATCCTCTCGTCACCAAAGACCAACAGGCAGTCTCATTATTAAAGGTGTCAAGATTAATTCAACCAGGCTCTGTCTTGAAAATAGTAGCACCTAAAAGTCGGCTCATGAAAATTTTGAGAGTATTTTGTGCATTTAATCAGACTCGTTTCCTTTCGGAAATGCAGCGCTACGAGCTGACAGAGAGGGTTTTGAATTAAGAATGATTTCATGTATCTCCTTCCCCTATGTGCACTTACTATCTGTGCTTGATTGCACTATCTCTATCACCAAGACCAACACTTTGTGTGGTTTCTAGGTGATAGAGAAGTGGATAATTTGTTACAGTCCAAGTACACATGATTCCTCTTCGTTCAATGGCTGCAATTAGAATCTCAGTACATGTATCGGGTTATTCCTGTCAGGTTACCAAGAATATACTCCATTAGATATCTTTTCTCTAAAGAAGTGACAGTAAGGTACAACATAGGGCCCCGATACTTGGTGGTGATGCCCTTCACTGACCACAAATTCCTTGGTTGTTTTCAAATTTCCTCTTATTGCTCATGAAGTAAGGTTCGGTCAATTCCTGTAAGTTGGCTGTTCGGATTGATGAATTACCCGGTATTATGCATTCATGGTCCAATGTAAATATTTACAGCCTTTTAGCAATGATTATATGGTTCGTCATGAATGTTTTGAGCTTGTAGCGATGACCATAGTTTGAATCTTGTTTTGCTGAATCCCCTTTAATAATGCAATATAATATTCCTGCTCTTCTCTAACTAATTCCCGTGTTACCTTACATTTGATTACCGCCTACCTAGGATGATGATGAGGAAGGTGATTACGAAGGTGACGATTTGCCTGATGACTCGCCTGGTAACGAGGCCGATGAGGATGTTGACAACCATAACCGCTTTAATTCCTATAAGCGTCAGCCCAAGGTAGCCCGGCACTTCCGCTGCTGGCCACGGCTTTCTCAATCTTTGCCCTTCAGTTTCTTGCCACCTCGCTATGTTGTAGATGTTTAGTTGTACAGGAATATATGTCTATACTCTTAAGTTCTCAATAGCTCATGCCTTTTGCTTTGATCGTACACCTAATTTGTATGAATTCGTTTATTATTTTCAATGCTTATGGGTGGTATTTTATAATGAATTGGAAAAAAAAAAGATTGGTACCGGTAGGTACCCAAGATCAAAGCTAAAGGTCTAAATGTGTTTAGGCTAATATTATTTGTAGGATACTTAATCTACTCATACATGTACACGGCTTATGCTCTGCACCTACCTATAACACTGACAACAAGAACACTTATTCAGACAATGATAACTGTTTTCTTTTCAGTATCCAGAAACTTAGAAAATCGATTTCCTACAATTTTCATGTCAATGACGATCAACCCCTTCCTCGTAGAATAGTTCTTCGCTAGTGATTATATATGAAAAGAATTTTGCATGACCCCATTGATGTAAACCAAGAAATATTGATGAGACTTGTATTTGTCTTTTTTTTTCTCTCTCTCTTGCAGCTGCACGGTTAGCATGCTTGTGTCGTGTAGATCCAATTTGTACCTGTGTATTATCAGTATCTTTATACCGGTATTATGTGTATCTACCTGTTTTTGTGACTACCGGTATATTGACGACCAAATGTATTGGTTATATTGGTGCCTGCCTATATGCTTTTGGTGTTGCTGAGCCTAATTAAAGGGCCTTGATACTCGAAATCTTACTTTCAGAAGAATATAGGTCATCCATGCCACAATCGTCTACTTTTTGTATCTGGCAGCAATGTTTTGGTATTTAATATAGCGATACATGAGAGAACATTCTTCGCAGAAATTAAGAAATATTTGTTATGTTCACATAGATTGTACCGTTAATACAATGGAACAACAATTAGTCCGTGGAGTACTCTCAATGTTGGCAATGCTATTGCGTAATGAAAAGTCCAAAATGATTGTACCATTTTTAATAATCCTCAGAAAGTCGCGCAGCAACAAAATTTAAAGGCTACCGTAATCTCTCGCGTAGAAGACGCGGTGCATGTATAAGACGCACCCCCAACTCAGGAAAGGCTGGTTCGCAAATAAGATGTACCGCTTAGGGGTGATTTTTGTAAATTCAGTACTGTTCTATAGTAAAAATACCCCGCGTATAAGATGCACCCCCTTCTTGGGGAAAAACCTATAAGACGCACCTGGCCTTTGTTTGGCGTATACGCAGGAGATTACGGTAATATCGGTTTAGTTGACTTCCCAGATGTATTCAACCAAAATAAGGTTGCAATTGTATATTGGACTTAAGGATTAGAGCGGTTCTCTTAACAAAGGTCCTCCTATCACATGTAGTCAAATAACTGTGTACCAAGACTCAAATAGTGCTTTTGTCACTGAAAGATGAGTCGTCTGTCTGTAGTCAGAATTATTGATGTCTTCTAGATAAATATGTATAGTTACATTTGAAGCACCGCTTATGGTCCATCTCACTGAAATCCGTTTCTGAACCAAACTGTCATATTCATTCAGCCACTAGACCATGCTCATTCTTAACACTGCCAGTGCTTTCTTCTCTCTGCAGCAAAGTAACAAGACACTTATAGACCAAGCGCCAACAAAAGAACAACCAAAGAATAGCAGAAGTGAGTATTAATTTCACAATTTTCTAAATATTTATATTTACAATATCTTCTTAATACTTTGCATACCAAAATTATATCTCATTTGGCACAAATTGTTTGCATCACTAAATTGAAAGGGAATAATTTAAGCGTGTTTATACTTTCTTTTCAAATCTCTCTTCCATCATTAAAACAGATTTAATTTCCTTAACATTTGTTTCAAGATTTGATATTGACCTGTTCAATAGATCATTAATATTCTGTTTTGTTGGCTAATTCTCACTCACAGGAACGAGTAAGAAAAATATACAACAAAGTTAATTCTAATTCATTCCACCCCAACTCTGTTGTTCCCTACTATGCAGCTAACAGTACACATATTAGATATATTTGTACATTTGTATGTTGTGGATTCTCGTCATAATTGGCAGTGGGGCTGAAAAAAAAAAGTGTTTTTTTTTTTTGTGAAAAAATTTCTTTTGTGAATTGTTTTAAAAGATTTACAGGCATCCGCGTAGCACACTCAGGAATATTTGCAACTATTCTGTAAACTCAACTTGACATAATTGTTTTACCTGGGGGTTGTAGACTTAGCACTCACCTTTTGATAGAAGAACTACCGTAATCTCTCGCATAGAAGGCGCAGCCCGCGTAGAAGGCGCACCCCCAACTTAGGGAAGGCAGATCCGCGTAGAAGGCGCATCTGCTGCTCCTGAGTCTAATATTTGAAAAACCCGCGTATAAGGCGCACCCCTAACTCAAGGAGCATGGTCCACTCAAAGGACCCAACCCATAGGGGCATTTCAAATATTGTCTGCAACTATCAATACCCCAACTGGTCATGCATTTTCTTTAACCAAAGAAAAGGTGTAGTCTATACCATGGTGCTCTATATACCCTTAAACTGCTGAATGAAACATGCCATTCTGCTCACCATAAAAGTGTTTGGAAATATGTGTACACCCCACTCACTGAGAGCTTTGTTAATTACACTATTGACCTTTTAATCAAGAGAATCCATGCAGCATTATAATCAATAATCCTGCCATAGTGTGTGCTGCCAACTGGTGTTGTATGAGCTGTATGTCACTCTCTATTCTCTACATTACAAACTACTGGTATCCCAGCATGCCATGTCTCTAGAAGAGGTTCCTATTTCCCTGTTATAACAGTGTGGGCCTAGATAATCAATGGGAGGGTATGATATCAACAAATAACAAATTTGGTTTGAACCTGTCTTATCTATAACTCGTTAACAAATAATGCAAATCAGAGGATTATTTCTTTCAAAGAATGAACAGAATTGTACCTTTCAAAATGATGCCAAATAACATCAGTTGTGGGCCATATGAAGACAATTGGCATCAATAGTAGTTAATGAGTTAAATGATTCCTAGAATAACACCAGGTGGCAGCACACACTATGACAGGATTATTGATTATAATGCTGCATGGATTCTCTTGATTAAAAGGTCAATAGTGTAATAAACAAAGCTCTCAGTGAGTTGGGTGTACACACATTTCCAAACACATTTATGGTGAGCAGAATGGCATGTTTCATTCAGCAGTTTAAGGGTATATAGAGCACCATGGTATAGACTACACCTTTTCTTTGGTTAAAGAAAATACATGACATTGTGGACATAACTTTGGCCTGGTAGTTGAAGATACCCCGCGTATAAGGCGCACCCCCAACTCAAGGCAGCCTTGCTCCCGCGTACAAGACCAATAAACGATCTGATTCGCGTATAAGTCGCGCCTTATACGCGGGAGATTACGGTAACAAAAAAAAAAAAAAAGACAACTTTTTGGGGTTGTGGACTTAGAAGTCACTTTTTGATAGATCTAGAAGTTTGGGGGTTACATTAAAAAAAAGAAAAAAGAAAAAGAAAGAAGACTGTAGAGGGACAGAGGTGGAATGATTTAGACCTAAGAGTAGGTCATGTTAAAATGACCCGGGGTTAATACTTAAAACACCTTCCTAAGTAACGCTTATGGGCCTCTCCTTTGTATACCTCCTTGTCAGCGTAAGCTATTCCTTGTCAGTAAACACTATACACTCAATCTGCACTTTTCTAAAGTGATGGTCAAACCAGTGACAGGATTACCAAGATGTGGGGTAGACTTGTGCTGCAGCGATTTTTGCTTGATGTGACTGTCCAAACACAGTCACTCCTCTTGTCCAAATTATACAGTATTTGGCACTTGATTATAATGTGCAATAGTCATGCTGTTCTCTACCACACTAAGGGGTTTGTGACTCGTATGACTAACACTGCCAAGCACCTTACACCGGTAATACATACTACAAGTAACGCTACAAAAAAGGGAATTGGCATTTAGGCTTATCTAAATCTAACTATGCATACAGCGGATGCTGCTTGGCCTTACCGCTGCTTACCTATATGGCATATTAATAGTAAATTACATATATCTATCAATATATGCAATGCAACGTTAAGGTTAAAGGATGACACTTCAATATATTTTTTTTTTATATCAAAAACACAAATCTTGACTTATTCTAGTGCCAGAGATTCTGAGTTGTGGTAGTCTTATCCCAATCAATTTCAGCACTGCAAGGTGTCTCGTTAAAATGCAAGATGATGGCCATAAAGTTGGATGAAGTTTAGCTTCTGATGATGCAAAACATAAAACTTCTCTTCCTCCCCCCTTCCCCTTTTCATGAATTTCAATCTCTTAAATTAATCCCTGTCCCCTTCTACAGAATGATCACAATCAAGCGGTGTTACATAACATAAAACACCCTTTACAGTTCGACACCTTAAACATGATTTGAATGTTGAGCAAGGTTTATAAAACAAATTGGATAAGTGAGGTAGCTTCGGACAGTCAACTTAGATGTAGTGCTCTTATCTACCACGTAAAGATTAGTGAAATGTGCCTTTCAATATTTGCAAACAGGACCAGGGACATCGGCAGGTAAACATGGCCAAATATAATACATTTATTCCTTTGTTTCTGAATCGTGCCCGCTTAACTCAGTTCTCTGCCCTTTCCTTGTCATCTTCTCTTTGAGCATCCTTGCCGTCATGTAGATCCTCTTTTGTAGCTTTTACTTTCTCCTTTAGCATCCAGCATAGAAAAGAGGATCTGGATAAACACCTTTCCACTGCATATAAAATATGAAAAATTATAAAAAGACGAGTAAATATTACTATATAGTCACTAAATGAATTTGTAATGGATTTAAGTTGTACATAGTTATTTACCCCTAGTTATGTAAAGCCCCATTGATTTGATAGTTAAGTTTCCAGTATAAGCTCTCGTATAAGCTGCGGCTTTTACCAGAACCCAAATAAAAAATAGGCTTATATGCGTTGCCCAAAGTCAGGGTGCAGCTTAGACGATGGTATTTCACACAGTACTAAACTGCCAATTTTCAAGGCTGCTAATACGAGAGAATTTGTGGTAGTTTATAGGTAAAACCTACTAAAAGTAGCATGTGCATCTTTTTGTATTAAGTTAATTTTTTTTACTGATGCAGTATGAGTCACATATCAATATTTTGTTTGACTAAGACACAAGTAAAATTTTTCAGGCAAAATATTTCTTTTGAATATAAAGTTTGTATGTGAATGTTTTTTTTTTTTGTTTTTTTTTTTAAACAACTAGATGTCCCATGTTAGCAGGCTGTAAAGCTATTGCTATTAAGATTTGATTAATAGGAAAAAGACTTAAACCTCCTCTCTTTTGACTTCTAAAAACAGCCTTTCTAAAAGTTATTTGTCTAATACTCTATGTACACATACTTTCTACATGTACAAACAACTTGATCAAACACACCTCTTTTCTGGTGAATAGCCAACAATTCTACATCTTTAAAAGTCAAGCTATATCACAATCTGTACTTTTTAATACTCTGTGTGGGGTGTGGAGATGGTATAGATGGACATGATAGATGCTTACCGGCGTTTTGTCACAGCCTTTCATAAACTGCTGCACATATTGTAATTATTATATCAATTTCTTTCTCTAATTTCAGTACCCTCGTCTAGAGTTAGTCGCCGTAGTTATGCACCGCAGGCACAAAACCAGAACAATAATGTACAAAACGGAAATGCACGTGCAGAAAATGCTGGCAAGGGACGCTCGGAGAATGTTGTTCCTGAAGCAGATGAGGAAATCGATACTGCTGCACCAGGTAAGCTGAGTGTAATTTGCTTAAACAAATGTAACAAAACTATCTCAGTATAATATATAAACATGCTCTTTCAGAATTAGTGTCCAAGTGTCTTGAATATTTGAATGAATTTGGTCCAAATACATACTTACATTTCTTCCTTTAAGGTGGCCGTAGAAAGTCAAACTGTGTCAAAGAGGTGGAGCGAATTAAATTAAGAAGAGAAGAGCGACGCAAACAACAGATAGCTATAAAAGAGCAAAATGCTGAGGAGTATGACCAATCTAACCCTAACTGGGAGTTTGAGTCAATGATCAGGTAACTTAAAGTTATCACTTCTTTGGATATATCTGACTGCCTAACTCATCATATTGTCATTGTATCATGAGCGCAAATTCAGTATATTGTTATCAACCTTGCAAATAATAAGGGATTATTTAAGTACCATAGGATTTAGATGGAACCTGAAAATGAATGTTTTTAACCTGTAAGGGTTATAAGGGTTATAAGAGCCGGGGTAACTTTTAAGACACTACTAACAGTGTGAAAAACTAAGACACTTTTTGGCCCATGTTAAATCCCATAGGAGGTGCGAATTATTCAATTCTCACACCCTTTTGGGCAGAGGTGGTGCAGACAAATTGATGAATGTTGAACAAGTAACCAATGGATAATTCATGACGAGTGTGTGTTAGTGGAGGATAATGACACGAGGCCGTAGGCCGCGTGTTATTACCGTAATCTCCCGCGTATAAGACGCGTCCTCTACGCCAAACAAAATGCTGGGGAGTCTTATAGGATGTATTGAAATTGGGGGTGCGTCTTATAAGAGGGGTAATTTTACTATAGAAATGTATTGAATTTACAAATATCAGCATTAAAATGTGCGTCTTATACGCGAAAATGCATGTGCTGAGTTTGGGGTGCGTCCTATACGCGCAACGCGCCTTCTGCGCGGGAGATTACGGTAGCCTTTGCTAACACACACGAGTCATGAATTATCCATTGACTACTTATTTTATACCACGAAACCAATAAATAATCAATAGAATACCAATAAATTCAAGTTGAAAACAAAAATTATTCCCCCTCCCTGGGACTCGAAGCCAGCCATAGTGTCTGTACAGGTACATACACCTCCTCGCCCGGCAGCGGACAGCGACAGCGCCCGTCTCGGCTCGGACAGGCAGCGGCACACGGCTAAAGATTTCAATGCGTCTCGCTGTTATGTTTGTGAACTGAATACACCTCCTCGCCCGGCAGTGGACAGCGACAGCGCACACGGCGAAAAAAAGAGGCGTCTCGCGGTTATGTTTGTGTATAATACACCTCCTCGCCCGGCAGCGGACAGCGACAGCGCCCGTCTCGGCTAGCCTTGGCAGCGGCACACGGCAAAAAATAGTGTACATACACCTCCTCGCCCGCCAGCGGACAGCGACAGCGCACACGGCGAAAAATGATGCGTCTCGCTGTTAGGTTTGTGTATAATACACCTCCTCGCCCGGCAGCGGACAGCGACAGCGCACACGGCGAAAAAAAGATGCACCCAGACTGGGACGCGATCCGCGGACCTCTCACGGCTGAGCGCAAGGCGCTCACTGCTAGACCACCGCGTCTCCTCCTTCAGTCGCCGTCTCGGCTTGGATTAATTTGAACGCGTCCCTTGGTTATGTATACACGATCGGTACACACACCTTGGCGCCCGGCTAGGATTCCTTTGTTTGGTTTAGTTCTAGCCAACCACTTCTCGTCAGTCCCTGTGGCGCACTGCATAGGGAGCTGGACTAAGGACCTGAGATTGCAGGTTCGACCCCTACCATGGCAATGAAATAGTCTGTTGGTTTTAACATGTAACATATGACATGGAAGGACATGAGAGGCGTGCGGTTATCCATGGATAACCGCACTGAGTGCGGGTTATCCATGGATAACCGCACGCCTTAGAAAATTGATGTTAAAGCATACAGGGTGTGCAATATCGACAGATATGTGGATGGGAATAGACACCAAAAAGCACTGTGTAACCCAGAAATCGTGGTGTAATGATGAATATAGGATGCTGCTCGAATTTTATCTCACCTCGTGCCTTCCTTACGGCCAACACTCAAGGGTGAGAGGTCCCGCAGGTTGTATCCACACCGAAGTGAGATTACCCTTGTGGCGTTGTGCCCGGACTCTAGTCTAGTGGGGAGGGGGGATGATTGTGACCGAATCTATGGGAAGATAGAAAGCACGCCCCTACACATTTACCGACGCAATGGTTCTTTAACATCCGTCACTACATAGGCATAGTGAGAGATGGACAGGCCTGTTTTAAGTCATTTGTCTGCCATGACCGCTAAGAGACTCCAGCACAGCCTAGCCAGAGCAGGGAGGAACTCAAACGACACCTTACGGCGACGTTTGGAGCCTTATATATTTTTAGAAAGCCACAAATAAGGTGTGAAGAAAAGTAGAACTTAACCCAAACATTGTATCATCAGTTTTTGTTCTCCATTTGAGCATTCCATCAATGTGGCATGTTAGGGAATGAACATAAATCATAACATCATCTACACATAGTTTGAGTATATCTTTTTGAGCCATCTAAATTCACTTAGATTCACCTAGATTCTAAAAATATAGAATTTGTCTAGTTGTGTCACCTAATGTTAATTCCAGGAATCATTTGAAGACACAACACCATGTGGCTGCAGCACTATACTATACAAGGAAGCTTTTTATAATGCTGCACATCTGAGTAAAACATGCCTTATGCACTGGAGATTATAGTAATTCTGATTGATTTGGAGTGCATCAACCTGTGTATTGGTTGGATAGGCCCTTATTTAAGACCTGTTGACATGATGGAGGGCTAAATCACCAAGAGAGAAGTTATTGGCCGTTGAGGAGAATGTGAGTGATAATGGTGTATTTGCCCATAGGCTTAAGCATTGATAATGACTATGCTCACCAAACCAAGTTGGTTAGGTTTTGATTTAGAGGGGACATAAAGAAGAGATTAGATGCCCTTTCATGTTACCTGCATTGCAGAATGCTATTCTATATTCTCGAAACTGATTTGATACATGTTCAAATGCAGAGCCTACCGGGATACACTAGACTACCGGCCAATCACAAACACAGATGCCATAGAGGACCACCAGATCAGTGTCTGCGTTCGTAAACGGCCCTTAAATAGAAAAGGTGAGTTTCAACTGTATCCCCTCTGTTATCTAGAGTATCTTTGAATTATCTTAGGCTTACAGTATCTTTGAATGTACAATGAATGCTCAATTACATTAGCTTAGCAAAATTATAGGTGATAGTTTTCAGACGCCAAACAATATTGGGAGCAAAATAATTTTTATATGTTTCATTTGCAATTCGTGTAAAGAAAGGGAATGGTCTTAAAAATTGTTATATCTATTTCAGAAACAAATCGGTCAGAATCTGATGTTGTAACTGTTCCAAACAAGGAAAATGTGATTGTTCACGAACCAAAGCAGAAAGTAGACCTTACCAAATATCTAGAAAATCAAAACTTCCGTTTTGACTACACCTTTGACGAGACGGCAGAAAACAGTATCGTTTACAGGTGAGAGAAGTGATGGTTGTAATACTAAGTATAATGACTCTTTGTGTTTTAAGCTGTAGGGTTTGAATCAGCACTGATCTTGAACAGCCATACCATGTTTTATGTCCTCGATGCAGTCATTCCATCAGCGCCCGCTTTAGTGAGAGCAGGCGATAGTTGCATATGTAGTTACCGTAATCTCCCGTGTATAAGATGCGTCTTATACGAGGGGTTTTAGTTTTCCTTGGATCCACAAGGGGGACACCAAGACCTTTCTTTTGATATGTTACATGCTATAATGGTCATAATAGGGCATATGGGGGTCAAGGGGGCCCAAGCTACACACAGGTTTTTAAATTTTGAAAATTCACTCAGTAGAACCAAAGTGATGAATTTTTCATCTTTTCTTATACGCGCACTGCGTCTTATACGTCGGAGATTACGGTACTTTGAATCTAAAACGCTACGATATAGTACCTTGTATGATATAATTTGTTCAACTAGCCTGATATCTCAATATCTCAGTTGGAAGTTATTTGCTGGCGACTTTACTTTCCTGATGTTCCCTATGCAAAGGTATTATTGCTAGCCCCAGAATAACTTTCGTTTTAGGAAGATTAGATACAGTTACTATTTAAATTCACCCGTTTCACTTTTCATTTTCAGGTACACAGCAAAACCACTTGTGGAATGTATATTTGAGGGAGGGATGGCAACATGTTTTGCATATGGACAAACAGGAAGTGGGAAGACACATGTAAGTAATGAATGGATACTTTATGCTTTGCACTTTTCATGTTTTTAGAATGGTCTACCAGAGTACCAGTCCAGTAAACGATCGATTTCGTAGAATGATTTTGTAGTTATAAGGGACAAAAATAAAAGAATGTTGAAAAATACCAATTTTTTTATTTTCAGACAATGGGAGGAGATTTTTCTACGAAAGGACAACAGGACTGTACTAAGGGAATTTATGCACTGTCAGGTAAGGAAAATTGTACGATGAAATTGAGCATTGTATAGAGATGAGTGAGTGAGTAATTGATGTTTAACGCCATTTCGACAGCTAAGGTCATATTCATGGCGAGAACTACATTACACAATTTCACAAAGGAATGTGTCAGTGCCCGCGCATATGTGCACCACACACATCCTGAGGGGATAGAAAAGATGAGAATTAGACCCTTTTAAGTGGGCTAGGAAAGCCCGTGTATAGAGATGAACAGGATCATATGGACTTTGGTCCAGTAACTGCATAAGTATATCCTCCACATCAGATCATTGGTAGAAATATCAGCTCACATACAGTATCAAGGGGATGTTTTGCCAATAAGGTGGTATTTTGTAATACTGTATTCGTTCTAATAAGCGCACATGTGCGGAAATTTAATTGTTAGATTCTCAAAACATCAATACAAAATTAATTCTAACAAGCGCACCCCCTAACGCCTAAAAATCGATGTTTTTGCCCTCAAAATTGATGCTTTTGCCCTCAACATCGATGTTTTTGCCCACAAAATCTCTGTTATTGCACTGTGTTTGCATAATTTTAGGTCCCAACAGGTGGGGTGTGCGCTTATAAGAGCATGTGCGCTTATTAGAACGAATACGATATAACTTAGTAACTGTCTAGCAGACCAGTAAAAAAACTCAATACAAACCTCTGCATTAACAATTCGCCTCGAGCCTAATAACTTTCTCTTTGACCTTGTAGCCCAGGACGTTTTCAAGCTGCAGAACACCAAGTACAAGAAGCTAGACCTTATGGTGGGGGCTAGCTTCTTTGAAATCTACAGCGGGAAGGTGTTTGACCTGCTTAACAAGAAGCAGAAGCTGCGCGTGTTGGAAGATGGTAAGCAGCAGGTACAGATATGTGGCCTCAAGGAGGAGAACATCAAATCATCGGAAGATGTCCTGCGCCTCATCCAACACGGGAATAATGTCAGGTTGGTAAAGCAGGGCATTCTAACACATAGTGATCTATTTATGAATAAATAGATATGTAGCTTTTCTTTTGCTTGATATTTCCGAATTTGCATAGATTTCATTGTCTTGGGTTATTATTCATCAATGAGGGTCTCTTTTTTCAGAACAAGCGGTACAACATCGGCCAACAACCACTCCTCCAGATCACACGCTGTATTCCAGATTATCCTCCGAAAGAAGTAAGTTCAAGTCAGAATTTGACACTCACGTTTGTGTATCTATTTTCATTGGGGTCAACAAATCATATTTTATAATGTGTACCCACTGGACACTACCTGAAAAGAAGTTTATTTTGCTACCGTTGTTATTAATGTACACTGTAATTGTCAAAGAAATAAACAGTAAATTTTCTAGGGCAGCTTTATATGAATAAAACACTGCTACTTTTAACAGGCTTCACAAGCCAGCACGCAGCAGAAACTTCATTGCAATTGTCATGAAAGTGTCATTAGGCTGCATAAAATCGATAATCAGCTTTGCAGACACTTTGAAAAAGTATGGGGAGGGAGGGAGGCTTTATATCTTATTTGTTATATGAAATTTTGACAGTGAGGGAGGTAACATTTTCTTTTTTCCCCTTATTTGAAATGATGAGGGAGGCGGCTTTTTATTTTTATTTTTTTCCCCACAATTTGATATGGTCCACAGATATAATTAGAGTTTTTTTTTTTACAATGTCTGCTCCTTCAATGCTGCTAATCTTTCTCTTCTTATAGAGCACTTGATGTAGAATATATAAACCATAACACTGTGTTGCAAGTACAAAATCTATGCTTGTAAATACTCTTGTGGTTTTGATGTACACCCCACTACCCTGGAAAATATGTTTCCTATTCTATCATCTTGCAGCATATCAACCATTCACATAATCATTCTGGCAATTTTAGGATGAGAAAGAATACATTTTGAGGTTTCCAAAACTGTTTGAATTGTAAAAATTGATCAAGTAGAAGTACCACAATGGAGGTGAGGATTTTGAGAGATTATTTTTATAATTTTTTCAGTGGGTGCGGATTTTTTGGGCAATTTTTTTTGCAGAGTGGTGATAAAAAGGGTACATGCGGCCCTTTTTAAGGGATGTGGGCGGTATCCGCATTGCTGACTATTAATTTTATGCAGCCTTATGATACGTGATTATACCAGCAATCAAAGTTCGAGTTTTCAACAAAAAAAAATACAGTTCTACAGTACTTTTAAACTGTTTTGTATCGTGGCTCTTACAAACATGGAAGTCTAGATGAATATCCATAATGTATGCAGGGATGCCAGTCTTCCGATTTTTAGAAAACCATAAAATAAAACCCCAAAAAAAAACCGGTATTTCAACCAGAAAATTTCTCTGTATATCTGAGGTGTTTCCAGTACTAGAATGCCCAGGTACCCTTCTATCAGTATTGGTCCCATGGCTGGTTGCAATGTAGGACTTCCACACTACAACTTCCACACACACACACTGCTGTCTACCAGACAGTGTCTTGGCCCCATGCAGCCACAGGACTATGGGATCAGAAACCAAGCGCTCAGTCCCCATATGCAGACTCCCAATCCGACCCTCTGTGTCGGATGCTGTGTGTATACTCCAGGGGGGACCCCTCCCTAAATTGTAGGATGAGGGTGGGCTGATGGCAGGGAGGGGTACGGACTGTGGGGTATCTGGTTACAGTGTGCCGAGGTCATCAGCTTACATTTAGATACTACCATATTAGATTAGATACATAGACTTTGAGGTCGCCTAAATTTCCCACTTTTTCAACAGTGGACACTGTCATCCTTGTGTATGATGCTGTCTGTGATACTTACAAATGATGCCCTCATGTTTTACAGATCAACAAAGAAGATTCATGGTAAATTCTCGCTAATCGATTTAGCAGGAAATGAGCGAGGAGCTGATACAATGAGCTCTGATCGACAGACACGTATGGAAGGAGCTGAGATCAACAAAAGTCTGCTTGCTCTCAAAGTAAGAGTCAACACTTATATGGACAATTAATTTCAGTCAGATTATATACTTGTAGTGAGTATGATCCGTCACTTGCATGGTTATTATCAAGAATAGTTGTCAAAATACTCATCTTGGAATTGCCTGCCAAATGTCAAGTTTTGATGTTGTGTCTATTTCTTGTCTTACATTTTAGGAGTGTATTCGTGCCCTTGGCAGAAAGGGTGCCCATTTACCGTTCCGTGCCAGTAAATTGACACAGGTGTTGAAGGATTCCTTCATTGGGAGCAATTCTCGCACATGCATGGTGAGTACATTTGAAAGTGCAAATTTAAGCTGTTACAAAAATTAATTACTTTTATTGAAATGGTTGGTCATCTAGCATTGATCAAACAAAGTAATTCTACAAAAACTTTCTCGACAATCCTCACTTGCGTATGAGCCGCACCCCCGATTCTAAAAGCAGGACCTAGGGTGGAAAATGAAGATTTAGTACTGTTCTATAGTGCTAAATACCTGCCCACACCCCTTGTTAGGGCAAATTCTATAAGCTGAAATAAACACCTGGTTCACCTATAAGCTGTGGCTATACGCAGGAGCTTGCGCTATATCAATATGAATTACAGTACTATTTCTGGTAGCAGGGTACACATGTCTAGGAAAATAAAAGTAATAGACAACTGTACATGTATAAAACATTTGAAATTTGGTTGGTACTGACACAAGCATAGCTGGAAGTCTGATGTTACACATGGATGTTTTCTCTCTAGATTGCTATGATATCACCAGGCAGTTTGTGTTGTGAACACACACTCAACACACTCCGCTATGCAGACAGAGTCAAAGAGTTGGGACCTGGAGGACCAGTAGAAGGCAAGCCGGCAGATATGTCACCACAAGAACCCCGGGGTCATGCAGGGGCGCTCTCTCCACAGAATAGTGATCTAGCCATGCTGCGGACAACTAATGTAAGTTGTAATTATATCCACTTACCCATACTTTTGACCCACTTTCTCTTGCATAGGAGGCATGGTGAACTGAACAGCTTATTTTAAGATAAAAAGTTACTTTAGTGGCTAAAAGGAGTCATTTATCAGCATTCAGAAGAATACTTTTCCTATTCGAGTACTCGTAGAATGAAGCTGACATACTGATGAGACACTTGTTTTCAGGAGGAGGAAGTGTCGGCTGAGCTACTCAACTTCCATGAAGTTGTAAATCACATGCAAGAAGCTGAAGAGGAGGTTATAGACAATCATCGAGCACTGCTTGAGGTAAATAGTTGAAGTATTGTAAAAACCTGTGGATAAGCCGCAGCTCATAGTCTTCCTGAACTCAGGGGGCGGATTATATTCCCTTGTATAAGCCTGAGTTTGTAAAGCACTCTACAAATTTCAAAATAGTATGAATTGTTTCTTATGAATTTTCAAAATTCAAAATATTGGGGATATCATGTCAGATCTGACCCCTGCCCTCCATCCTCCTGGTTTGGGTTCTGGTATTAGCCGTGGCTTATATGTGAGAATTTACACGTTGAAGGTGTGGCTCATACTATTTTATGTTTAAGGGTGTGTCATCGGGGGTGGGGCGGGAGGCGGTTAGAAAGAATTCTTTCAGAGTTTTCAACTATTTAAATAGATTTCCCTATGTTTTTTGTCCACTTTGACTTAGATCCTTACATATTTATAGAGCATGGTGGTCTGATATATTTCGAGAGATGAATACCCAAATTAGCCGCCCTTATCTACTTTATCTACTGATAGTTTGTTTTCTAATATTGAACCGCATTTTGTCTTCTCTTTTTTTCAGCAAGCGCAACAGTGGCATGAGTTAGACATCAAACTACTGAATATGACCGATGACGTGGACTATGACGTTGAATGTAAGTTCATTTTTGTAATCCTTTGTGAAACTCAAATAGTGCTTGAGGTATCAAAGTCTAAAATAAACGCTAAACAAAGTAATGCTTTCAAAGATAGAACATGTTCAATAATGGCAATTTTACTGGTTTATCATCAGGAATTCCAGGATTCCTCGTTTATTTTTTTTATGGAAGGTTGTCCATAATTTTAGGCTTTGCCAGTAACTTCCCGTATGAACAGGATAACAAATAGTCAAGTCATAGATTGATCTAGACGTTTACGTGACTATAGTTGCCAATGAATTACTCTTGTTTTACAGCTTATGCCGCACAATTGGATAATCTGCTTGCCCAGAAAATAGAAGGCCTAAACAAGCTTCGGGGTAAGTTTTATCCTTCTAATGGGGTCTGGTAGCCCAGGAGGTTAGTGTTACGTATATCTCTAACAAATAAAGAACTGATTCAATTGTGATGAATAAAGTCAAACTTGGTGTAGATAGTAGAAATGTAAAGAGGAAAAAAAATAACTGATCATTCAAAAAAGGGCAAAGGGATAGCAATTTTCACTGCATATAGATCTTAGTATTTGCCATTTCCTTCTAGAAAACTTGGCGAACTTCCGCAGGGACGTAGTGGAAGAAGAGAAAATAAGTAAGAACATCAAGTCGAAACGTCCGCCATACAAGTGAATCTCGTGAAGCAGCCCAGGCACAGAGGTGACCTCTAGTGGCAAACACAAACATCACATGCCCACATAGCCATGCCTAGTATCGAAGGCTGATGTCAGTGGGAACACTTTCCATATGTTGCACCACAGCGGCATGACCTATATATTTATAAATGGTGTGACTTTAATTTCAGTGTACACTCTCCTATATGTTTTGCCACAGTAGATGTTTTCGGATATCGGTGATGTTGGTTTTCACCAATCAGCCATGTGCTGCTGATAATATAATCAGTGTTATGTATCCAAAAAAAAAACTCGACCTGTCATTGGGCAGTGCTCAAAATACATTCGCTTTCATGTGTTAAAGGCTTTTAATGGAGCTCACCAGCTCTAGAATACACCTGTGTTATCATTCAAAACCAATAATATACTTGTACATTTTCATATTCACACACACACACACACACACACAGTACAGGGGAAAAAAACAAGATTAATAATGCATAATAGTTGTCAGATCCCCCTTGGTTTTGCTGGCGTTTTAAGCCGCCATGTTTACATTGTGTAGAAAAGTGACAGTTATTATACCAGGTTAGATCACTGCGCAAGCAGCGGTGACAGTGCTACCGACACAGGCTGAATGTTATGTGATGTATTTCTTAGTAACCCTTTGTATCTATGCCTTCTGGTTTGCCCTAGACCAAGGTTGCCTTAATCTCCTCTTAAGTAGAAGTTCTACACAACACATGTGGTCAATAAATCCTTACTTCTATCACAGATTGAAACAGGATGTTTGAACCATTTACATAGAAAATGAGAGTCAGTAGTTTAAGCCATTCTGTTTTATGATTAACATGAAGGTAATGCTATCTGCTCCCCTGAGTGATATTGATTGTATACCCCAGCATCATCTTTTATAAAGGTGAGAAAGGTGGACCAAACCGCCCATGTTCCATCTGGACTATGGCATCATTCCTGTCCTTTCAATTGAGTGGATATGTATGAACCAATTAAAGAAACATTGAAACTATGACTTGGATGGCTTGTACATCTAAACCGATGCTAAGGGATAGGCTAGATGTTACAATTCAAGTAGCAAGCAGGCATATTGTGACCTCTTTGTAGTGTAAAGTTCTTGCTACCCAGAAATTCCCTAATATGCTCGCGCTAGCTCTGTACATGTATGTGCCTGACATAGGGAAGCAGATACAACTTCACATTATTCTTTTAAAATGGGAATTTGCTTTCGCTCTGTGACAATCCACAATGGCCACTTTTTCTGACTCAGATGACATTGCCACAGACGAGTCCATTTACTTGTGTTGCTTTCTGCTGGATGTCCGTACAAAGCGCTATGCCTTCTGTAGTCGCCTCTCACGCAGCATGTGGTTCTATATAGTTAGTTGTTGTGACCACATTTGTTAACAGTATTTATTTGATCACCTAAGTCTAATGTCTTGAGTTTGTTGTTTGCTTCTATGGACAGTCTGTCTCTGTACTGATTATATTCCAGACTGCAAGGAAGATACCATTAGAAGGAACAATAGGATAATTATCAAAATATTAAGTACAGGGAAATTCACATTCTGTATGACATTACATGGCGAACAAACGGACCATTGCCAGTAAGTTTGTGTAAGGAGTATCTTCAAGCTTATTGTCGGTCATATTCCACTTGATTAGATATGTGCATATATGTATATATAAATATTGGTTTGTCCTATGACCAAATGTAAAGGTGGACTTCTATAGAGTACATGATACTTCTAACCGTACAGAGTTGACTGAAGAAGTACTTGAGTTCTTGTTGGTGTCTCATTAAGATGGTGAAAATATCAATAATTGTCAGGACTCCTTGTCGCATGCTACTATTAATACCACAGCACCAACCAGTCTCAGATTATATTACCCCAGTGCATTGTTAATAAAGTAACCCTCTTAGACAAAGGACCAGAACAACAGTATATAAATTATTATCAATTGGTCACAGTCTTGAATGGTTCGTAGTTGCGAGGGGGCCATTCAATGTCACTCATTATTTTCTAAACAGAAGAGTGGCTTTGTGTATACTTATAGAAGTTATCAGTAGTTTTGGCAATATACTCTAGAATTACTATTTGATAGCTTATTATCAATACAAATGTGCCATAGGGTCTTGATTAAAGAAAAATTGCGCTTTTCGCCTTTGACACAAATTTTTCGTCTAAATAAAGAGATTTGTATATTTTCAATTCGTACATGGAACAATTTCACCTGATCCCTGCCGTTTATGTAGTAAGCATCGACAAAGACTTGCATTTGCAAAGTCATGCATAAAGAGCGCAAAGAAATATGGCATATCAATATGATTTGGTCACACGGCATTGAGTTTAGACATTGAAATATACACGCCTACTCCTGAAATTGGTCTTAACAAAAGTGATCACATTGAATGGTCTTACTTTCTCTGATGTTTTAGTAGGTAGTTGAATTTCAGGGATGTAATTTTTCAGAAATTTACCTGATTTCAGAATTTTTTTGAGTTCAACATGCCTAGATAGATTTACCCAAATTTCATTTATTAGATCAACGTCTGTTGCATTTTAGAATAACTGTTTGTATCTTTAGAATTGTTCATACACCCTGACTTACATCCCTGGAATTTGCATCTGTTTAAGTATACTCCATGGGTTGACCTCAATGCCTTCAATAAATGCCCTCTGTTTGATGTGTATCATTAAATTGTTTCCAATTGCCACATATTGTAAGTACGACTAGTGTTCATACGATGTTAACCACCTTGTACATAGAATGTGGGTTCTGAGTAAAGTACCTTTTAACCCTTGTGAGATGACGAGTGCATAGTTATAGACACACTCGGTCTAGTCTTGGTATCCATATTTACCATTAATTTATGATAGGAACTAATGCTATTAAGTGGATATTTGGGGACAGAGGAGGGACTTCCATATCTAAAGTCACCTACTGGGTTCACAGTGAAATCGTAGACCTTTCCACTGTACAAGGAGTCAGGAAGAAGCCACAGACCTTGTACACCACACAATAGATATACAACCACATTATACCCTTACACACATAAAGATATTCACAAAGGGTGAAAATGTATTCTCGATGACCTGATAAGGGACGAGAACCAGTGTCAAACTCTTTCGTTCGGTACAAAACCAGGAACTTGAATTTCCTGGCATTATTATTTAGCTGTGAAGGGGTTTTAAATCAGTTATTAATTAGAATAAATATATATATGCCCATGCGTTTTGTGATAAACTTTTAACCGTATGACCATGTGTTCTTGTACATGTATAGACCTATGTAAAAGTACAAAGGAAGGTTGGTACACTTCGTGGCTACAACCTTGAATCCCATTAGACCGTGTAGTATTTTTTGATGTTCTGTTTTATGCAATCTCTGCCTCCTCCATGCACATCAAATGTGATTTGCTTGATATTAAAATAATAATCTCGACGTTGTTGAATTGTGTTGTGGTGAAATGCAGGACAACGGCTCTAGTAGTCCACGGGATCATGATGATATAGCACAAAATGGCTAGTTTACCAATGAAGCAAGGGAACTGACACGTATTGATAAATTCTGTCACTTTGATATGATAATTTGAAGTGCTTTCGCTATAGAATGATATGGAAATGTCTATTCTAATTTGCAGTGTTTCTTCATAGAAATATACTGAGATATAGATACCCGACCACTTAACCTTGCTTCACGAATTTGGTGTTCTTAAAACTTGCACTGCAATCTACAGCTGATCCCTATATCAATATACAAAACATTAATTGACCTAAAACCGTCTATGATAACTTACTTTTGTGCATTTTTCTGTTCAGTATTTCCCTCTATGACCCTGCCTTTACCTTCCATGTTATACCACTGTATCCAGAATAAGTTTGATGTCTAACAGAATTAGACAAAATAAAAAAAATACCTGCACATAAATGTATAGTTCTGTTGTGTTGAAATGAGTTTTAAATTTAGGCTGGTCTCAAGAAAAACTCTTTAAATCTTTAAAGGTGTTCATAGTATGGTGCCAAGTAAAATGCATAAAATTACGGTTTACGTACAAGAAATGGTCTGATAAAATAGGCCTTAGAATAAGATTATCTTGAGCTAAAATATCCAAAGTAGCTTTGCTGGAATTGATTGTCCAGCATATATGTAGGTTGGTTTGCCCAAATGAAAATAAGCTCTAAATTCTCATGTTTTCATAAAATAGGTTCTACCGTAATCGCCCGCGTATAAGGCGCACCTAGTTTTGGAAAATTGTCAAAAAAAATGAAAAATTCATAACTTTGGTTCTACTGAATGAATTTTCAAAATTCAAAGACCTATGTGTAACTTGGGCCCCATGGACCCCCCTGGGCCCCCATATATCCAATTATGGCTAAGGGGGCATGTAACATGTCAAAATAAAGGTCTTGGAGTCCCCCTTGTGGATCCAATTAGATAAGACGCGCCTTATTTGTGGGAGATTATGGTAGTGAGAATTTTTTAGGCCTGTTTTCAGTTCTGAGTTCTTTCTGAGAACGGGCTTCCCCAGCCCACTTAAAAGGGTCTATATCTCATCTTTCCTATCCCCTCGGATGTGTGTGGTGCACATATGCGCGGGCACCGACACATTCCTCTGTGAAATTGTGTAATGTTGTTCTTGCCATGAATATGACCTTAGCTGTCGAAATGGCATTAAACACCTATTACCCACTCACTCCTTCTGAGAATCTCAACACGTTTGGCCGAACTTTCTAATGACTGCTCGCCCAGCCAAGAACTGATTTTCAAAATGACACCTACCATACCTCCTCTGGATATGTCTGTGGAAAACATGAATACTGTAATCTCCCGCGTATAAGACGCGTCTTTTACATGAGGTTTTAGTTCTCCCTGGATCCACAAGGGGGGACACCAAGAGCTTTATTTTGATATATTACACTCCCCCTAAGTCATATTATGACTTAGGGGGAGTGGCTCCAGTGGTGTCTGGGAGGCCAGAGCTATATATAGCTTTTTAAATTTTGACTAGTGCCTTCGACTAGAGGTTGGGTAGCAGCTATGACCCACAACTAATAACAGATGGGGGTCTGCAACTTCAGGGCACAGGGTGTGGGCTATTTCATAAAACTCTTTGAAAGTAATGCTGCCCTCTGGTGTATTACATTGGAAATGCATAACTTAGCGTAGCGTTTCTTAGAAACGGTGCGTAACATAGCAACAGATTGTTGATGATCCAACCCTGGCAACAAAATGGGAGGACTGGTTAGATGGATTTGAAGCTATGGTGAGAGCAATGACAATTACTGATGCAGGGAGAAAAAGGGACTTGCTGCTGTATTACATTGGGACAGGGGGGAGAAAGCTTAAAAGACTTGAGGATACTGGTGAAGCTGGTAAGGTGGGCCAATATGACAAACCCATTGCAGCTTTGACCAAGCATTTCACCCCAAAACTAGATAGGCTATACCTGATGAACAAGTTACAGCATATGGAGCAAGAGTCTGAAGAGTCCATAGACAGTTTTTACATAAGAATTTGTGAGCAGACTGATAGAATTAATTTGGAGGCCCTAGAGAAGCCAGAAATTGTAGACCTAATCAAATTGTCACAAATGGTCAAAAAGTGCAAGGATCTGCGCATTAAGATGAAGGCGTTGCGCGACAAACTTTCCTTGAAGCAATTTTTGTCAGCAGCCAGGGCATCTGAGCGTACAGACCTAGAATTGAAGGACCTTGATAAGGAGCAGGTGGTCCCAGTCAATAAGGCAGGCCTACATAAACCTTAAGACAAGGATGTTCCAAGCCAAGAGACCGGTAAGAGATATAACACATATCGTGGGAAGAAATGCTTCAAATGTGGAGGGAAATACCCCCATGAGAAAAACTGTCCAGCTGAGGGTAAGGAATGTGATAAATGTCACAGAATTGGTCAAAAATTGCAAAAATGTGTAAAACCAAAGTGGTAAATCAAGTTGAAGCTAAAGCTAGTGGGGGAGACGACCCAAGAGAGTGACAACTATACAACCATCCCAGTGATTGTCCAGGTAGGTGACCAAGAGTCATCCTTACACAAGGTTACAGTTGATATCCACAATCATGATGTCCAATTTCTACTGGACTCTGGAGCGGAAGTGAACATCATTGGAGAAAAAACATATTATTCACTACAACTTTCAGGCCTACAGACACCTAGTACGAAATTGTGTGGCTATGGGTCCAAGAAAGAACTACCAGTAATGGGGATGTTAAGCGCAAGGATCAAAGCACCACAAACATTGCTTGCCACTACTTCTGATATATATGTCATGAAAGGTAATGAGGTAAACTTGTTAGGATGTGCCACAGCTGAGAAGTTAGATCTCATCAAGTTCATAAATAAAGTTGATGTAAAGAGTGTCGAGAGAGACTATGCAGACATATTTGAAGGCATTGGGAAAATGAAGGACACCCAGGTTAAGTTAAACATAAATGAGAATGTGAAGCCAATTGCACAGAAAACACGCCGGGTACCATTCCACCAACGTGATAAAGTCAGTAAGGAGACTCAGAGACTTAAAGAGCTTGACATAATTGAAGAATCATCTGGTCCAACACCATGGGTGAGCCTAGTGGTTATTGTCCACAAACCAAACAATGAGATTCGTCTATGCATAGATAGCAGAGCTATCAATACGGCCATTGAGCGCGAACACTACCCAATGAATACCATAGAGGATCTGATAGTTGATATAAATGGGTCACAAGTGTTCTCAAATTGAGTTGGCTCCAGAGAATCGCTATATAACCACTTTCGCGACTCACAAACGGTACAAACGGTTATGTTTTGGCATCAACTCAGCCGCAGAGATTTTTCAGAAAGCCATATCGGATATGACGAGATATACCTGGTGACATGAACATGTCGGATTACACTCCCGTAAAAAAAAACAGGACGGGCACCAATCTTTTTGAATCAGTATCCAAGATGGCGGCCATTGCATTTTGGATGATGAATCTTGAGGTTATAAAATGTTTACAAAGTATAGATTAACATAAATATCTCAGTAGTAAAACATGAGGCCAGTAAAGAAGATAATTGATTACTGTCTCATGATAATATTTTATGTATAGATAACAGGTTGAGTTAGCTGGCACTTTCCTACCTGCTTCACAGCCTAAAAATTTTGCTTCATTTGGTACCCCAAGGGTCCTCTAGGCTGAAGCAGTCAATAAATTACATTTTATAACCAGCGACCTAATAACCCATTTTTATATATAGTGTAAAAATCCATTCAGCATAATCCAAAACTCTATGTGCATCTTAAAGATCGTATCCCAGCTAAAATTTATTTTTCAGTCTTACCATATTTACAAGGGGTGACACAACCTAAAACTATTCCCAAACTTTTGAAAAGATTTTCAGCCTTTCTCAGGTTGAAATATGCACATGTATAGCCAAAATTTTTACTGTAGGTTGACACTAAAACCACCGGATAACATACCAAGTGTTTATTACTTCATGGATGAGTGGTCACCCATGTAGACTGGATACCTAATAGCCCATTGGTGGCACCTTGTGGCTAAGTTATGCACTTTATAATCTCAAATTGCATTTGAAACCAAATTTTCATATTATTATACATGCTTGTCTTAGGTTCCAAAGGGCTAACTAAGATGATAAGGCATAAAATGCAAGTTTTTGCAGGTTTTAACAACACATATAGGCAGTTAGCAATGTTTGATTTACACCTGTCATTATAGGGGCCAGCTGGTGGTGCCCTCTTGAGTTATAGTAAATACCTGCCCCTGAACTAGTCAGAAAGTTTCCCACCATAGAATAGTGGTATTGCATATTCAGGTGTCCTCTGTTTGCATATATAGGGAGCATGTATGTCAACATAATATACACCATTAATCTGGGAAAGAAGTAACATTGACCACAGTATAGTTCTTTAATAACTTTCCATTAGGTCGTTTTTAATTGAAATTGCATCTTTAAATCGCGCACTGCGTCTTATACGTGGGAGATTACGGTACTTGAACCTATATAGATTTGACCCCCCCCCCTTCCAATGGAAAGGTTTGTTGGGTTCTGACCCCCTACCATATCCAACAAGCTCCGCTCCCCCACCTGGTATCAAATGAGTCTGCCCTAAATGGAACGGTTTCCATGACAACCAAAATGCTCAATTTTGAGTAGTGGATGGCTAAAGTTGAAGTTTAATTTTTATTTTCCATTCAGTACCATAGTAAAATTATCTCCAAAACTAATGGAAGCTTTTAGACTAAGTTTGTATGACAGTAGGGAGTTGATAAAGAGGTAAAAACCGAGAATATGAAGAATATTCAATGGATTAAAGTGCAGAGGGCTGTTACTCACATACACACACATCCAGCTATAATTAACAGGTCAGGCAGTAGAACCTGCAAACTGCACACCACTCTGTGCAGGCATTGGAGTTATTAGGTGCTGAATGTAAAAGTATAGAGGGCATTTTTATGAAATGAGGTTTACTTTTTGGACTGTAAGGTAATAGACCCAGGGAGGTTGTGTGGACTCCTGACAGGTAACTTCATAGAAGACAATTTGATACAGCAACATATATTTGGGTTCATGGGGACATTCCTCTAGAATTACAGGATTTCATATTGAAGGTAAGATGATGTTTGTGCCCTTATGTCAAATCAATTCACTTCATTTATCTCTAGCATACTGGGCTCTGGCTTAAAGTTTCATCATGTACCACCCACACATTTTATCTTTTCCTGTTTTTGGATCTAGATGCATGGTTTGAGCTGGTATCTGAACAGAAGTAGATGTACCCCCCCCTAACATCAGAAAGGGAAATATGTTGTTTGGGGACACATATATTATGCACTATTAAGGGGATATGATAAAACCCATATTTTCACTGTAACAAATCAGACAGATTGGATATAGTCCAGTTGAAACATTTGGCACAGCAAACCTGGCTGATGTTCAGGGGACAAAGGACAGGTGAGGGCAGTTGTTAGTACCCTAGGGAGTGGTCATTTGTCAAAATAGGGGACAAAGTCTTCAGATTTGGGTAATATCTAGTATTTTTCCTCTCCCCTCCTTTGTATCAAGAGTGTCAGTTCTATCCCCTCTAACCAAGGGTAATGGCTCATCTCCTAGGCCCAATGCATCAGGGTGTCACAGCCTCATAATTACGACCTCAGCACTGCTTTGCTAGCAAGTATTCCTGAATATCATCTTATCTCTGCCAACTCATTGATTACAATAGCACTGCTAGTAAGGGGTATTTTTAACCTTTGAACCCAGATGTACCCTCCCATGATAGATTTTTAAAACAGAAGGCAGTAATATCATGTTGCAAAGTGTTAATTTCTTGACCTCCCCTCCCTCCCCCACCCATTCATCATTAAATGACTTTCCCCATGAATGTACATCAAGGTTATGGGTGATTGGTTTGACTACCACAAGGTGGGTAGGAGGTACTCTGGTGCCCTGAGGTATAAACACTCAGGCCACCACCATAGAGGAAGCAACAAGGCACAGTGGGAGTAGACTATAAAACTACCACCATGCCTTGCTTCCAGCCACAGGAACATTAAATGGAACTAGAGATACTGCTCACTCTTCAAGCATAGGTTGTATTTTGCACAGTCTGAAATATCTGCTTGCAGAGTGTCAAGTTCAGCATTATGCTCTACATTCAATTCATCAGGATATCTTAGTGCCAGGACAACAGAATCACTATGATCATGAATGAGTCCTTGGAAGACACATCATTTCATTGATAGAGTTACAATCTAAGAACATAAATTACCTCTGACTTGTGATATAGTTTAGGAACTGCAGTGGTATGCCTATGCAGTTGGTGGTCAGTGGGGAGTAGTTTTGAGAAGATCGGAGATAAGAGATAAGATAAGGGTCCAATTGAGGCCTTCTACTCCTGGCCCCTGGTTTACAAATCTCTCTGTTTTTCTTAAAGAGGTAATTTCTATTACTAAATAGGCTGATCAAGTCATTTCCTGATTAGATTTTCTGTAAATTTTTCTTATAACTTATCAATGATTTTGTGACTTTGTGTAATAGAAAATGGGAGAGAATTTTCTCAGAGGTTTAGAGCCCCACTGCCTCTGCCCACATCACCCTCCCGTCTGGGGAGGTTTCAGATACGACTGACCTAGGCCTGTATGTATCTTTTTCTATTCTCACTAAATGGGTAGTTTCACAGATTCCTCATAATGAAAATAATGAAATATACTTGCAGTTTAATAACATGGTGCATGAATCAAAGTAAAAGACCTTTGAATTTTGTGATAGTTTGGTCTGTTTAGTATCTATGACATTGTAGAAAGTCTCAAAGTGATCCTGAGGCCACCTAGTGGGAAGATATGAAACTTCCAAAACGACAAAGATTCAATGTTCAAGAAATAATGGTACTGTCCTGTAGTGTTTTACACAGATTCACTGCACCATCACTCAATCTAAGGGTGTTTCATTGTAATAGAAATAACAGTGAAACCCCGTAAAATGTAACAATGATTCTCTGTAAAATCTACGGAATTTTTTAACAGTGTAATAACTTTGCAATAACTTAGGTCGAGCAATGTCCTTTTTCCTGCCATAAACCCTCTTTTGTGGTATTTGGAGCTATCAAGTTGAATAATATAGACCAGCTGTTGGTAGATATAGTGCACACAATGGACAATAGATTCATGTATAGACATGTTTTAGCCTTAATTCCATTGAATTTCAAATTGGTCATTTTAGCGAACATGCCCACTTTAAGATTGTTAAAAGACAAATGACATTTCAATATGTAGAAGTTAGGGCAAAGATAGAGTGGTAGAGACATTGCATCAGATGTATTCAATCACTACAGGTCATGATTGGCTATTGAGTCTTCAGTGGCTTGGGTGAAAATTATAATTATAGACCAATTAACAGGTTCTACTGTCTCTTTTGTAAGCCAACATGGGTATAGCTGTCATACCTGTCATAGAAGTAGTGTCCTATTGAAACTAACTATGCCCCCCATATCACACCAAAAATAGCAAGTTATGCAATTAACTTACCAAGTTATGCTGGAGAACTGGTGTTCAGATGAAGCCAAGGCACTTGAGGATAATATCTTAGGCTTTTTTGGCTAACATTTGTTGGACTTACTAATTCAAGTTGGGAGTTTGCACCTCCCAAATCCACCAAAGTTTTCTTGGGAGTTTTACGCCAAACACTTAGGAAAAATGCCTGACTTGCCTGATTTCTTAAACTTGCCTTAGACCTGTTCACTAACTATATTGACTTTTTCATTACCATTAATTCTATTTTTATATATCTTAATTGAAATGATAAGTGTAAACTCCACACAGGTCAAAAGACACCCAGAACGGGTCCGCTCCATTTGAGAGCCAAGTTTAATGCCTCACATTATTTTCATTTGCAACCCCTAAACTTAGTTGCTCTGGGTTTATCATGAGGTTAGATATATAGATCTATGAGTGCCAGTATATTGAATTTCCACAGAAAAGGTGTTTCCATTCTTCTTCCTTGCTCCTTCAATAACATATACACTTATTAGGTTATTCTGTTAATTCCTATGCCAGGTTGAATTGTAAAGGTTTTATCATGTCAATAGTCATTGAAAGTACTGTTATTTTCACATTTGAAGCCTTGTCCATGATATACACTTACAAAAAAAGTCCTCAAACAAACCACACTGCCACCTGGTATGAAGAAATCTACCAACCCTTAGACAAAGTGACCAACATTCCCGCTTGGCTAAGTCAAGTCAGCTTGCCTTAATAGGTTAGTTAATACTACTAACATGACTGTTAGCAAGATTATGTTAGCAAGATTTTACTAACATGTTGGGTATTTTGCCTAATGAGTGGTTATGTCTTAGTTGATTAGTATTTACTAACTTGGACTTTGTTCTGTACCATACAAGTACCACTTTGTTACATATTCTTTTCCTCTCTCTTTTAACTGCTGTCTAGTTTACAGTAAATTACAATGGAATTTGACATGTATGTATGAGACCACCCATGTTCACTTTACAAAGATTATGATCAATACTGTAGAGGTCGGCGGAAAATGTCCTGGAGAAACCGGGAGTCGAACCCGGGACCCTGCAGGCGGAAGCTCTACCGCTGAGCTACTTCCCCGTCTGACATTCTCTACCTTCCATCTACATCTGGATCGGTATAATACACACGTAGGGGGGAGCTACCATCGGATGCCAGCCCCTGGGGGCTGGGATCTCCAGAAACGGGGCTGCTGGCCTTATGGCAGAGCTGGCCCCTACACTCCTCCCTACCTATGGGGGGGGGGTAGCTTATACCGGCTGACCAGCCCCTGAGGGCCAGTGCAGCCAGAACGGGGACAGATGGCATACCGCCATGGACTCACAGCCAGAGCTGGCCCCTACACTCCTCCCAACCAGCTTCAACCATGGCCAACCAGCACCAAGCATTCCTCCCAAACAGATCGGTTGGGCTTTATCAAGCAGTGTGAGGCACTCCTGACTTCCCAGTTGACCTACCAGTACACAGTACTGCCAGGGTCCTACACCAAGTTCTTGTAGTCCCCCCTTGCAGGGCAGGACCAACTCAGTTTCTCCACCAGTGTAGAGGTCGGCGGAAAATGTCCCGGAGAAACTGGGAGTCGAACCCAGGACCCTCCAACCTGCAGGCGGAAGCTCTACCACTGAGCTACTTCCCCGTCTGACATTCTCTACCTTCCATCTACATCTGGATCGGTATAATACACACGTAGGGGGGAGCTACCATCGGATGCCAGCCCCTGGGGGCTGGGATCTCCAGAAACGGGGCTGCTGGCCTTACGGCAGAGCTGGCCCCTACACTCCTCCCTACCTACTGGGGTAGCTTATACCGGCTGACCAGCCCCTGAGGGCCGGTGCAAACGGAACGGGGACAGATGGCATACCGCCATGGACTCACAGCCAGAGCTGGCCCCTACAATACAATCCCTCCATTATCAGTTAGAATGTGGCCTGGGCCACACGCCTAATCTCTAGTAGGAATGGGGGCGGGTGGGATAATCTTACTATGTTTCCAGTAACATGGTGGAAAAAAAGTCAAGGTCACTAGGTTGAACTGCTGCCTTCTTTCTAGACTCCCTCAGTTCTCTCGATTTTTATATAAGAGAATAGAATTTGATAATAAAATTTGAAATGCATGAATTATCAGTCTTTAACATGAAAAATTAAGAAGATCTCTAGTGAAGCGGCCGCGGGGGGCACTGGAGGATAGGGACTAACGCCTAGAACTGTGCCCTTCCTTCCGTCCTTCCTTCCTTCCTTCTTCCTTCCCTTTCCCTTTCTTCTTCATTTTGCATCAAAGTGATCATGACAAAAAACTGCAAAATATAGGGGCCGTTCATTAATGACGTAAGGGGAGAGATGTAGTGTTGAGCCATCGGCCAATCACAGACCAGTATTCAGGTCATGTGACCTCTTGTGAATAAATAATGAGTTTGAGTCCAGCAGCCATTTTGGTTCAGTGTTGTGAGTGTATCTCCAGGAGTTAAATTCATGGATTATTCAGGTCATAGCCCATAGAACATTACAGGGGAGGGTTATCGAGGTTCAACATAATGGTGGTTTTCAATGACTATTGACATGATAAGACTTTTACAGTCCAACCTGACATAACATTTACCAAAATACACCTAATGAATTAATAATATATTGAAGGAAACACCCTGACCTAGAAGATGCACCTTTGACTTAAAATGGCTAGTGTTGTAGTCTTTTAATTCTGTTTTTAAACTCCATCTTTAGGTTGAAACAGAATTACATGAATGGTAATCACAAGGCCCCCAAAATGCCTCAAGGAAGTTAGTCAAAATAAGGCAAGTTGGGACATTGTCCTGCTGGTTGGTCGTATAATCCTAAGAAAAGTTAGATGTTTAAGCACATGCAAAATCCAAACCGTTCTGACATCAGCACCATATTCTGGATAATGCGTCTCTGACGCCATGGCACTCTGGGTTATGAGAACTGACCAATGAAATAAAAGTGTGTCAAGCACCCTGTCATGGCGGCGGTGATGTAGTACTCCTTGTACGGTCTAAAGTTTCAGGCTAAATAATGAACAAAGTACTTAGAGATATGCTGTTATATTGTTAAGATTACTTAAGAATTGATAGATTTACACCCTCGTAGAACTTATTATTGCCCAAGACCTTAATGGGAACAATGCATTGCTATCGGCGAAGAGGTTGAGAGAGCAGTGACTGACAGTGATGATAAATATTTGCATATCATAAAATTTGCTAGTGATCTAAAGGGAAAACTCATTGAACCAGTCCGGAAATAGAAACTTGTGAAGGAAAACATACCATATAGCAAAGTTTGGATGAATTTAGGTTGAAATTCTAGGGGACTATATTGTGCAGCAGTATACCAGCCCAACAACTCAGCCACATCACTTGCGTAATGATCTGCGTACAGATTTACGCGATGGCCGGCACCAAGACAGTGACTACACTCCAGTAGAGGGTGGCACTGTAAACAGTACGAATCCAAACTTGGCTGCAAAAATTAGCCTGTTCGACTAACTTCTGACTAAGATAGTTCTTTTTTTTTCTGTGTAGTGAATGTTGAACATGAAGTGTATTGCCAGCGTTATTTGAAATTTTCCAGTTTTCCAACGTTATTTTTGTCCGCGCCATCACCACGTTAGGGAGTGATCATTTTTTAACAACAGGGGGGGAGGGGGCTGGTGGGTTTGAGTGGGGGTCCGAATTTTTTCGACCCCTTGACCAGGGGGTCCTTTTTTTTGACCCCTTGACCAGGGGGGTCAAAATAATTTCACCTGTTTTCAGTGAAAAAGCCTGCACGTTACTATAGATTAAAAGGGCACGTTCGCACACGATTTTCGGCCATTCGGGGGGTCAGATTTTTTTGTGTGTATCCACGCGCAAACCCACCAGACCCCCCCTTGTTGTTAAAAAATGATCACTCCGTCTACGTTGGAAAGTTGTCTGCGGCAGTGCAGACCATTGCCAACGTTGGCTTAACGTAGCCTACATATTGATATTGCTAGTTGCATGGGTATGTCAACATTAATGTCTCATGGTGACATAAGAAAGGTCTCTAGAACCTTCTGTTTATAGATAACGATGGGAAATCCCACAAGTTTCGAATGGCTGAACCACTATAAAAGGAATACCAAGGTGTTATCGCGGGCATACCTCATTCAAATTCAGAATGGCTAAGGACGCATTCACATGTGTAGCAAGTGTTGAGGATCTGAATCATTACTTCGAAAATCATGTTAGTCTGGACCAAGAAGATAAGAGCGACTCGTCTTTAATAGCAAAGAAGTATATCAACAATCTCCTTAATGAAATCAATAAGAAGGACCCACGGTTTAGCAAAGAACCATTATCGGTAAGTATATGGAATCATACAAACAAAAGGAGTATTCTGAAGGGATAAAGATAATGGACAGATCAAAAACCACCATGTTATAAGGATATCTGCATGGTTCTAATGCACGGATAAATACACGAACTAAGAGTGCTTATTATGTGGACTATGTGCATCATTTCTTTATTGGTGTAAATAAACCAGGAGGGTGTTCCATAAAGACTAAGGATGGAATAAGAAGTAGAATTTCACTTTCTCATAGAAAAGGGTTCAAAACTACCAATTTGGGCGGGTATCATAGGTTACTTCATGACTGAAATAGCTTAATTACGTTGGGAGAGCCTCCCAACGCAGAAATAGGGTCTTACTTTTTAATCCACAGAGTCTTAAGGAGAATTTCTGCGTTGCGAAGTTCTTCCAGCATAAGTTATTTTAATCATGAAGTAATCCATGATACCGGCCCAAATTGGTGGTACATGTAGATGGCCCTTTTATATATATATATATATATATATATATATATATATATATATATATATATATATATATATATATATATATATATATATAAAACACACACCATAATTGTACTTGTTATTTCATCCTTATTTCACTCAATTCTTTATTAGCCTCACCCACGGTATATATGTACAGAAATATATAATAATAATACATTAATTATGATATGATTAAATATTGATGTGTCTGATGGATTGTTTAAAAAAACAACAACTATGTTTTGACACATTCACAACTAGGACGCCACTTTGGTTGTCAAAAAACAGCGAACAGCATTTATTCTGTAAATGGATACAATATATTTAAAGAATCAGTAAACGCACATGCTGTATAGTGAGTAATGTATACGTCTGTTTTATTGCTGATCTAAGGTTGGTAGCGCTTCACAGGGCCTAAAGGTGGGAACAGCCAACGAATTCGATGTTAATGTAAGACTCTGCAACCTCCCAAAGACAACCTGGTCATATGGCAAAAGGCTAAAGTGTAAGTACCTTGTAAGTAAGGTACTATGTTCTTGCTTGATACCTCATTAAGGCCAACATCTAATATCTATATAATCTGACGTGGCCAAATAATCTATGAGAAACGCTGATTGTTCTTGCTTTATTTCAGGTTATTTTGTGGATGAATGTAGTAGGGCCCCCTACCTCAAAGAAATCCCTGAGGGTAGGCCTATGGCTAAATCAAGTATCAGAACACGAAGGAGCCAGATAAAAAGATACACGGAATTCTGTTTGTTCCATTGGGCTCTCCCCGTACCTGCTGAACCTAAACTTATATGCCGATATATCGATCATCTGGAAAGTTTAAAACCCACCACAATAAGAAATTATGTTTATGGAGTTGGATTCCTACATAAAATCAAGGGTTGTACACCAACGTTTATGTTTGATCCTGCTGTCAGGCAAAAGTTGGGAATGAAAAAGATCTCAGGTAATAAAATATCGATATTTATTTTATGCTGATAACGCTCCATAGCCATCTCACTACTATAGTTTCGATCCGTACACCTCCAATATTGCATGTCTGCACTGCTGGTCACTTGTTTAGAAGCAATGAGTATGTGTAATTTGCTACATAATTGTTCACAGAGATGTCGTTATTTTCACAGTGCTTCCTTTGTACCACCATACTGCCACCTGGGGGTTCTTGTAAAAATTAAACTGGTCCCCTGCTATATAATTACAGTGGTTCATTCTTCAGTTTTACAAGGATCCCTGGTGGATTCAACAGTTATTTTTTACACTGCAGTGCTAGCAAAATTCCGCGCCTTACACACGATCTTGCAGTGGTGTATATATGTATTAACTGTCCTTCCTCAATTGTCCAGGTGGTGTGAAGAGACTCAAAACTCCAACGAAGACAGAGTTAGAAAAGCAAGGGTATATTTTACTGATGAATCCACCACCAGAGTGGTCTGATCTGAGCACAGATAATACACTCAGTCCGAAATTGGTCCGTCAGAGATTTAAAAGCCTTTTAAAAGAGGTTGTTGATGAAAACATGGAATTATCAGGTAAAGATATAATTATGTAGTTACACTTAGTACATTCACTGCAAAAATGGTGTTTAGGTTTTTCCTAAACATGTTTAAAACCTAAACCTAAAACCTAAACATATAGGTCTGTTAGGTGTCTCATCGGCTAGACTTGAATTTAGGAAATAAACTGTTTAATTCTAAATGCATAAACATTTTTGCTAAAGATGTTAAGATGTTTAGAGTTTAAACAAATTCAGCAGTAGGTGTTTAGATTTAAACATAAATATATTCAGGTACATGGACACCAGGTAGCAGCACTACTGCTGAATGAACTCTCTGCACACAGTCACACCCAATTGTTGCACAAAATCTTAATATTCCCAAACCTCTTCATGATCATTATTTCATTTCATAGAATATCATGAGTATAGAAAAAGCTACGATGGGTTGACTAAATTCACCTATACACCACCTTCATTAGTGTAAAATAATCAATAAGTTCCATGATAGACACCCATTTCATGTTATTTTGTAAAGTATAAAGCAATGTCCTTCCTCCCAAGCTGTTGTACTTTCTGAAGTCTCTCATTCTAATGCAATGTACACACTTGCATGTGTATAGACCTGTGTATTTAGACATTGTTCTTCTAAATACCTGCTGATGTCCCCCAAAAAGTAATGAAAAAAAAAGATAATCCTTTATTCCCTCAATGCACACGTCTGACATCTAAACACAAACTAAACACCTAGATATCTAAACGCCGAAGCTAAACACATTGTTTGGCTGCACATATTTAGGAACCTAAAGGGATTACAACAACGTTGCACGAATATGTTTAGAATTATGTTTAGGACCTAAATACCGTTTTTGCAGTGTTGTTAAAGATGCAATTTCAACTAAAAACGACCTAATGGAAAGTTATTAAAGAACTATACTGTGGTCAATGTTACTTCTTTTCCAGATTAATGGTGTATATTATGTTGACATAATATTGACATGTTCCCTATATATGCAAACAGAGGACACCTGAATATGCAATACCACTATTCTATGGCGGGAAACTTTCTGACTAGTTCAGGGGCAGGTATTTACTATAACTCAAGAGGGCACCACCAGCTGGCCCCTTTAATGACAGGTGTAAATCAAACATTGCTAACTGCCTATATGTGTTGTTAAAACCTGCAAAAACTTGCATTTTATGCCTTATCATCTTAGTTAGCCATTTGGAACCTAAGACAAGCATGTATAATAATGTGAACATTTGGTTTCAAATGCAATTTGAGATTATATAGTGCATAACTTAGCCACAATGTGCCACTAATGGGCTATTAGGTATCCAGTCTACATGGGTGACCACTCATCCATGAAGTATTAAACACTTGGTATGTTATCCGGTGGTTTTAGTGTCGACCCACAGTAAAAATTTTGGCTATACATGTGCATATTTCAACCTGAGAAAGGCTGAAAATCTTTTCAAAAGTTTGGGAATAGTTTTAGGTTGTGTCACCCCTTGTAAATATGGTAAGACTAAAAAATAATGAAATTTTAGCTGGGATACGATCTTTAACATTCGACTGTTCGATACATTGAAATGTGATATCTTACAGACCAAGGGCCTACCACTGTTAACCCCCCCCCTTTTTTTTATTTTTTTTTAGAAAATGGCCACTCCCTACTCATTTGCAATGATCGTATTTTACTCAGAATATTATGTCTACAGTTTCATATATTTTTTAAATAATGCTGAATATAATTATACAGACGCCCCATGTACCACATCTCCTAAATCTGTGATGAGTGGCTGATATAGAATAAACTCACAGAACTTTTACAGACATTTTCCTCATTTTAGCAATTTATTTCAACAACTTAAAAAATATCCTAGGACCACACAGATTCTTTCTTATCATTAAGATTCTATATGTTCTTAGCTACCTATAGATAGATAGACCCTAGATTGATTAAAATGAGGAGTTTCTGTCCATTTCGTTCACGAGGAGGGACCAATACAATAATAAGAGTATAGCCATATAATGCTAGAGAGGACTATTACATAGTCTCCTGAACGTGATATGATAGAGAGATATCTATATATTATTTTGAAGAACATTTTGCTAAGAATCTTGTGTGGTGTGGCATTGTGTTTACAATAACTGAAGAGATAGACCTTTTAGGTTTGTATTGTGACGCGCATATATATTATGTGCTAACAAAAGCAGATATCTTATTCTTGTATTCTGACCCGATATATGTCTTGACAAAAGCAGACTATACAGAAATTATTTGTCTTTCCGTTTTAGAGAAAATTGAAATTGACCATCTTTACCATGGACCGGCCGTCACCATTCACATATCAGATAGACGTTTGGACCACCTTATTGATGTAGACTTTTCACCAATGGTAAGGTTGTTCTCCATTGCCCTGTTTTAGACTCACGTACACTAATGAAAGCTGCATTAAAAGTGATTATAGTTACCCGGGGTATACACTTTTTCCTCTATGAGCCCACTTGTTAGAATACATTCTGTTCTGGTAACATCTCAATCTAATCTGTTAGCCCTTACCGTGCCAATATCGAGGATACAGGTGCACGAGAATTAAATGCTTCCTGCATTTTATCCATATTACCAAACACCTGATTAGACCAGCTCAGTGGTTCAATCTGTCATCAGAAATGAGACTGGTCTTTAATGAGAAGAGGAGATCTATATTGGAGGGCTGGCAGGCTACTCTGTTCTGCCACCTGGGGCCAAAGACTAGACAGTAGCTGATACCTGAGCTATCTGCATTGGCCTGATATACATATTAGAAAAGGGTATTGCAACTATTGAAGCAGCTATAAACAATAGCAACTGGTGAAATGCCGGATCTAAGAGAATATTACTGTGTGTTATTAGGCAGTAAGACATACATATATTTTATTAATAAGGCATTGAGGTAAAAGGCGGAAAGAACTAAAATATTTACCACATATTGTTACTTCAGATTGAATCAGAAGCGGGCTTTCCATATTGGGTCCAATGGCCTCATCATGTCACAGCATGGCCCTCGAGGGAGAAGAAAGAGGAAGTCAGGAGAGCTAATGTAAACTTGGTCCCGAAGGGAGAAGAGATGTGGCTGATTTCTTACAGTAAAGCAGAAAGGGAGCTTAGAAAAGGCATTGACCGGGGCATTGACAATGAAACATGCAGGGCGAAGTGCCACCGAATCATGAAGAAACTGAGAGAAGATGTATGGTGCAAACCTCCAGCTTCCAAAAACACATTGACATCCTATTGCCTCAAGGTTAGCATGACTTTCAACTTTAAAAGATTTTTATCATTTAAAATGATTTACTATATAGAGTTTAATGCTGTGAAATTTTAAAGCACCTTCTTTATCGTAGGGTGTCTGACATTTGATTACTATGTGAAGTGTTCCTCTATTCTATTTTCAGAATCTGCTGTTCCATGAGTGTGAGAGATATCCCAATGATGCTAGCTGGGCAAATGACCAGTTAGCAGTACGATTCCATAGCATGCTGCTTAATCTTATTGGATGTCTCCAGGGTGGAAAACTAGATATGTTTATGAACAGAGAAATTAACCTTCTAAAGGACAAGGAACGTAAAGCTCTTAAAAAAGTGCTAACTAACATCATTAAATTCTGTGGTGATCCCACTAGATACCTTAGACCTGAGGAACGTTAGAACAATGAAAAGAAACGAGAAGGTCATAAATCACAGAAAGTAGACTTTTAGGAACTTTGGAGGTATTCCAGCCCTTAGCCTTAGGATTTTCATTCCCCCCCCCCCCATTTCTTTGGCCCAAATTGTCAGGCTTGATGAGATCTTTGTGTCACATATAGGTGAAATATCGATATTGTGGGTTCCTGGGACCTAAGTTATGTCAAAAATATTTTATATTATATTTTTAGGATTTCGGACTAGATATGTGTTCTACCATTATTATCTACTATACTATGGAGTCTTAGGAAGAATTTGGACCCAATATTGCACAGGAACAGTTTTTTTTTCTTTTTCCCTGGAGGAGATTACCTTTTCTAAAATGACCCCACACATATAACCCCCCCTCCAATACCCATGAAGGATATATAACTAAATTTTTGGCACTAATCAGTTGACTAAGGTGGGGGACAATGCATGAAAAAAAAAGAATTCCTCCACTAAGTTCGTGCTGAGGTGGCTATAAGTGAATTTATGAAAAAATGTCCCCTTTCTCTTGTCCAGACAAATGATATACCTATCTTTCCCCCTTGTCTAGGATTGATATATTTAATGTTAGTTATTTATCCCCAACATATACCTAACTGCCCAGAGAGTTAGATATTAAATTCTCTCTAGTGGTTTGTAATAGCAGGAGAAAAGGGTGTGAGATGTCCTTCCGAATTTCGTGTCCGGGCGAGTGACCCTTCAGTACCCTGCCACGATTGGGCTCGATTTTCTTTATAAATGATATTCAATTCTCAATGATATCTTCAGTTCAAGACCATTTTGACCTGTAGATTACGAAAATGATATTTTTATTCATGCCAGATGTGTCCTTTCTATCATGAAATGGGTGAACTTTGGATACACAGTTATCACAATTTTGTGTAAATTTTTGGCTTGAACAGGCAATCAATTTTTCTTCTTCTCTTGTGTAAGATTGATATATTTAACTATCCTAACTATGCCAGTTATTTACCCACCTCCCCCACATATACCTAAGTGCCCTGTGTGCTAGAAATTAAGTTCCACCTAATGGTTTTGAATAGCAGAAGGAAATGACTGAATTGTTCTCCCGGATTTCGTGTCCGGGTGAGTGACCCTTCAATACCCTGCCATGTTTAGGGCTCGATTTTCTATATAACTAATATTCAATTCTCCCTGAAATCTTCAGATCTAGACCAATTTGACCTGTAGATTTCGGAAATGATATCTTTATCCATGCCAGATGTGTCCTTAGTATCATGAAATGGGTGTACTTTGGATACACAGTTATCCCGATTTTGTGTAAATTTTTGGCCTGAACAGGCAATCAATGTTTCTTCTTCTCTTGTGTAAGATTGATATATCTAATTATTCTGATGATGCCAGTTATTTACCCCCCCCCCCACTTATACCTCAATGCCCAGTGTGTTAGAAATTAATTTACACCTAATGGTTTTGAATAGCCAAAGGGAATGGCTGAATTGTCCTCCCGAATTTCATGTCCGGGCAAGTGACCCCTAAGTTACATGGTATTTTTAATGAAAATTATAAGGTATACAGAGATCTTTGCACCAATAAACCTATATACTGCCTGAAAGTCCTGGCCTTTGTCTTCTGTATAACCAATAGTGTCTACCTAAATCTTTTCATCCTTTATGCTGAATAGCAATTAAGAAAAAGAAACAAATCCCAAGGGTTACTAGGGAGAACACTGTTTCCAGGGTATATAAGTTCCAGTTGTTGCCATAGTAACAGTTTTCATATTATAACTAACAATATTTTTCATTGGCAGTTAACCCATACCCTTAACATTATTCACAAGAAATATCTTTGAGATACTCCATAAATTTTTATCAACCTCACCAAAATCCAACCATGCTTTAAAAGTCCACTTTCTGTAATGGTCATTTTGTTTGTGTCGAATAAAAAACCAAGCCACTCTATATTCGTTGATGGTGACTGTGGCTTTTCCATTGACAGTTTTAGACCAAGGTCATTAGCTAGGTCCAGGAAAGCATTATAGTCAGACAGTGCCTCTGTTTGTGTTGATGCTGCACCGCAGAAGTCATCCAAATATGATAGGGTCCATCGACCCTGTTTTGCCATCAAGTACACTACCGCATTTCATTGTTCTTTGGCATGCTGGAGACGACAGTCGAGCCCCAAACGATGGGCATAAGTCTATTTAGTATACATGCTGGTATTTCATGCCTAGTAGGGGAAGGTCATATGGGTCAGTTCTCCATTGCTGATAGGCACGGGAGAGATCCGATTTCCAGATATAGCACCCTTTACCGAGCTGTATGACCTTATTTGCTAGATCATTAACAGATGGCAGAGTGTATAACCAGGATTCCACTGAAGCCGATGATTTTCCTGGTTTTTGTCGGGCCGACAGAGGCCCGATTGGCTCTTTTTAGGTCGTTGGCCTGTTGTCGGTCCGACAAAAAAGTCGGCCCGATAACTGGCCGACAGTCCAAAGTTCCACAATCGGTTACCCAACCCCTACCCGATTTCTGCTCTTCCACCAAACTGGCATACTGTCGGATACAGTCTCCGACAGGTGTCCGACAGTCGTCGCCGATATCTAGGGCAGCTCTTCCACTGATCACGTGATCGGCAATGACCTACTTTCAAGAACAAGATGGAGGTCGTGCTGCTCGCGAACGCCACTATCGGTATTTTAGCTCTAGAGGAGGGAGACATCGATGTTATCCAAGGGGTGAAAAGGAAGCACAGGTACCATGCTGCACCCTACCTGAAGGACAGGACAGATGAGAGGCAAAGGAACACCTTCACCAAGCTCCATCGTGATCTGATAGCTGTAAGTATCTTGTATAATAAGGGCCCATCCATAAATATATACAAGGTAATCGGTAGGGGGGGGGGGTAAATAAATTCTGTATATATATATCTATGTTCAGCATGTATGTATGTATGTAATTTGTGACTTACAACATGACAGAGCAGTTCAGGTCATCTTACTCAATTTATGGACAGGCCCTACATAAATGGCAGGGGTGGGGTCCAGGACCTGGCATGTCGGAGGCAGACAGTGGGAAGGAGGGGGGGTCCAGATGGTTATTTATCTTGAGCACAAATCGGTGATAAACTGTCCAGTAGACGGGTTATTATCCTTTTCTTTATGGACAGCCCCTGCATGGGAGGGGGGGGGACAATGGCTCTTGTTCTGTTAATTTACCTTTTCTCTTTTTTTCAGATGGGAGAGGACGCTGAATTCAAGCATACTTTGCGGATGGGGCCCGACTTGTACCACGAGCTGCTCGCCAAGGACACCCCACTGATTTATCGGAGCGACACCAACTTCAGGCCCTCGGTGAAGCCAGACGAGAGGTTGGACATAACCCTCCGATACCTTGCCTTAGGTAACTTGATATATGTGTATTATCTGAGACAGAGCATGTTTTATTCAAGGTTGGTAAGGTTAAAATGAACCTCTCCCTTTTAATTTTATTAAAGCCAGAAAAAAATTAAAAGTCATGTTTATATAATTTAATATGTGCTTCAAAAACACTAATTTTTTTTTTTTTTTTTTTTGCAGGCGACAGCAGCCAGACACTCCACCATGGCCATCTGGTGGGCGGGTCTACGGTGTACCCTACAATCTGCGACACGTGCATAGCTTTGACGGCTGTGTTGAGAGATGAGTACATGAAGGTAAATAAAAAAATTAATTATTTCTTTGTAATAATATAAAGAGCTGGAGGAAACTTTTTGGTTACGCTCCTGCTTGTATCTATCATGTTCTTATCATTTTACAAAAAAAAAACAAAAAAAAAACATATTGTCTTGCCCATCCAAGATGAAAAGATCTAAGATTTTTTTTAAATATTTTTCATGCAGGTACCTAGCACGACGGAGGAATGGCTTGAGATAGCCGACGGCTACGCCAGTTCCTGGCAGGTGCCCCACTGCATAGGATCTGTAGATGGTAAGCACATACGGATCAAGAAGCCAAAGAAGAGCGGGGCCAGTTTTACAGCATCGTGCTGATGGCCGTCGTGGACGCTCAGTACAGGTTCCTTTACGTGGACGTGGGCTCTGAGGGGAAGGCTGGAGATTCCAGGATCTGGAAGGAAGGTCCCATGCACAGAGATATGAGTGACCCCACTAACCCCCTTCAGATTCCTCCAGCCTCTGGGATCAAAGGAATGAGGGACCTTTTGCCCTATTTCATGATCGGCGACGATGCTTTCGGGCTATCTACCCATCTGATGAAGCCTTACGCCGTCAAGGACCAAGGGATGAAACAGGTGGCATACAACTACAGGATGTCCAGGGGTCGTAGGTGTGTTGAGAATTCTTTCGGCATCTGGGTGACCCGATTTCGCCTCTTCCTGAGGCAACAGGACATGGAACCCAAAGGAGTGAAGATGCTAGTCATGGCCTCCCTTGCCCTTCACAATTTCCTACGCACCCGATCCCCCTCTGAGTATATACCTCATGGGGCTGTAGATTATGAAGACAGGGAACACGACCTTCACCCAGGAGAGTGGAGAGAGGAAGGGGGCCTGGAAGGTCTAGACAGGGCGGCGGCACCTAGGAACATGCCTCAGGATGCCAAGACCATGCGCCATAGCCTGTGTGAATGGTTTTCGTCCAGAGCCGGCCGGGTCCCATGGCAGGACCGATACCTGCGGAAAAGGTTAGGGTATCTGTTTGAGAGAGAAGCTGCCAGGGAGGCTGGTCCAGATGATGTCCCGGACGAGGACAGTGAGTGAAGCCTGTACAGCATGTGTCTTCTGAAAGGAAATGTCGGACGTACTATGACCAAGAGAACATATTATTGAATATTTTTATGTACCAGAACCACAAGATGTTATAACAAATTATTTTTTTTTTATTGACAACTCTGAACTTGAACTGTTAGCTTCACATGCCTTTTGTCTGATACAATATGTATATAGCACTGTCTGAGGTGTCATGCTGTTACATGCATGAAGTCAGCTTGTACATAGAAATTGAATAATATAACCTGTGTGAATCGGGTGCAACATTATCGTACATGAACTATCATGTGAAGTGAATCCTGAGCGACAGTTTTGGTCTGACATGTGTCATGTCGGCTGGTGAGATCTTAATATATATACTTATTATGCACAGGAACAAAGATCCAGTCAGTCACATGTGACCTCTGTAAATGTCAGTGGAAATGCTTGTATATTGACCCGTATTTGAGGACTACATCTTATATGATCAGAGTCACTGGAACAAATACATGTAGTTATGATATGTTCATCCTCACAAGTGTGTATCGTGACCGACAGCACCTCACATGTATCATGTCAGCATGTCTACAAGAAATGAAAATCCTGAGCGATTGTTTGTATCTCATCCATGTAAATACCACAAAATTTCCTGCATGCACAGAGCAAGTTAGTGAACCTTATCTGACAAGTTATATCTTGGTATATATAGTGCTGGATAATGAGTTTTTATTCCTGAGAGACAGTTCTTGATCCTAACATGCTAGCATGTCAGTAAGGCAGGGGTAGATCGTTGTCCAACAGGAGAACAAATGTCTCAACTTTGAAATATAACATGTAAATAAAAATAATTCTTTTATCAGTAGCATCCAAACACACTGTCTCTTTTCTGTCACCTGGAATTTAAATCACGGCTTTTAATAACAAACAGACAATAAAACATCCTTGACGACCTTGTCAACAATCTAAACAGATTCTAGGATAAATAATGAACACATCGGCCAACATGGGCAACAGTTCTTGTCTCTGACCAAGGGGCACCAAGAAATTGTGCAGAGCTACATGCCGTCCCATTCGCCATTCACCGCCATCATGGCGGTTTGATAAACATGCACCTTGAACTTGTCTTTGATCTTTTGGGTCATCCGACCCATCTCCAATTCTAGCATTTTACACCACTGAGTATCGGCCGACACCTCCTTCACCGGGGGGGAAGGGGGAGGAGGCTGATCGGTTGCCTTAGATCTGCTTTGTACTATCTGCACCAGGTTATTTAGGGATTCACCATAAGATTCATAATATTTGTCTCTAGACTGTAAGATTTCTCCCACACTCTTTTCCTTCTTACTGCCAGGTTTGAGGTGCTGGGGCTCCCGTTTGGCTAGGTACTCTGCCTTTGCCAGATCTGCTGCCTCGTTCTTCTTACCAGAGTCTGTTTTTTTAGGAATGTTATAGTTGATGGTTTTCTTCTCTCCACTGGTAGAAGGCTGGGGCTTTTTAGTACCCGATGAAGACTTCCCCGCCCCAGTCCCCTTGGGTTCTCTGGCAGGAGTCTGATCAGATTTCCACTTCCTTTTGCCTGGGGTTCCATCTGATCGTGCTGAACCTGCAGAGTCAGAAGTGCCTTTCCTGAGAGGAGAGAAACGGGTCCTAGTGGCGATAGCACTGTCTTCGTCGTCAGAAGACTCCCCATCTGGATTGTAGTCTAGGTCCTTCTTAGTGTCGTCTTGAACATCGTCCTGATCATTGTCCTCGTCCTTGTCTCCCTGTTCATCGTACTGCTTGTCGTCCTGATCTTCCTCCATTTCCTGGGCCAGTTCCTCTTGGGGTTCAGGTGACTTCTCCTTCTGCAAGTGAAGAAGTAAAACAAACCTATATATATCAAGGTGTAAGACACCTAAGTAAGAAATCATGTTCCTGTTACCATGGAGACTCTTTATAAAAAATCGTAGATGAAAATGTAGGTCACATGTGTATCTAGGCGGCTTCTTAATATATAGAGAGGATTTAGGGCAATATTTCTCTGCTTTTATAATTAATATACTGACATATTACAAGAGAAGAATTAATTTTTTACCTTTATCTTCTTTGGATTTTTTTTTTGAGTTAAGTTTTCTTTATTGTCTCAGATTCAAAGTAAAGTTACAAATACACAGATAATATAGATCACATATAGGTAAATAAGAAAATAGAAATGAACCGAGACTAAAGAAGGCAAGGACCTCATCCCCACCACGTAGGGTGTATGGGTTGATACTTCTGGTCCAACCAACACTGTAATTAGAATTGTATAACATAACATTGACACACATATCAGAAGTATAGAAGGAAAGGGATGTACCAATATAGTAAAATAAAAAGTGATAGTGTAAAAGGACTAATTCAATTTCATAGTTAGTGTGATTATGAGGAAGAGTGGGATAGAGGGCAGAGTAGAATTTGATTTGACAATTTGCGAAATAAGGGCAAAAGGATTCAGAGTTGGGACGTTCACCCGATTCCAGGAACAAGTTCCTTTAATAATTTTTTATTATTTGATTTAAAAATTGATAAAGTTTCAGTGTTTCTTCTTATTACTGGGAGAGCGTTCCAACTTATGGCACCAAAGTACTCAATGCTTTTCATATATGATACAGTGTTGGGGAATAATACCTTACATGTAGGGGCCAAATGTTGTCTTGTTCTTATGAGCCTATGGTCGACATATTCGTTACATCTAGATCTTGTATACATGTAGTTCAGTAGATGTATTTGTCTTCTATCAGATAAGAAATTACAGTTGGATATATTGTGAACATAACAAGTGTTTGTGAGGTGTGGTACTTTAAGACAAATTTTTAGACAACGATTTTGTGCGTATTGGAGCATTTCCAGGTATTTTTCATAGGTGGTATGTATAATAATGTCAGCATAATCCATATATGGTAGAATTGTGGTTTTAAAAATTCTTAGGGATAACTTAGGGTCAATATACTTCCTTAAGTTGCATAACAGGTATGTTTTATGAGCAATTGTTTTTACCTGGTTTTTGATATGTAAACTATAATTCAATAACGGGTCCAATATGACCCCGAGATATTTATAACTAGGTACAACTTGTAACATCACATTGTTCATGGTAATATTAGCTGACAAAGTATTAAGTTTCATGGTGCATGATGAGAAAATCATTATTTTAGTTTTAGCAATATTAACCGACAGCTTATTCTGTTCACACCAGGTATTATAAGTTTCTAAATCCTCCTGCAAACCCATTTTAGCAGTTTCAAAACTATTGTGGGAAGTATAAATCACAGTATCATCAGCATATAATCGAATTTTACATTTTTTTATACATTTAATTACATCATTAACATACACCAGAAAGAGTAAAGGTCCTAATATTGAACCTTGAGGGACACCACATACCACACTACACATTCTAGAAGTAGTACCATTAACTTTAACAATTTGATTTCTATCTGCCAGGTAATTTTTAAACCAATGGTATGTATCAGATCTTATACCATAATTATGAAGTTTAATAAGGAGTACAGAATGGTCAACAGTATCAAAAGCCTTCCTCAAATCTATGAAAGCAGCAACAGTGGAGGTTCAAGTTGGTGTCACTCTCCATCTTCTTGCACCAAGGATGTAAGAAGCCACACAATCTCTTTATCAGAGCCTTCATATACGGCAGTTTACCCTCCTCTCCAGACGCCCCAGATTTAACTTTCCCCGACACGATTTTCTGATAATCTGAACGTAAGGAAGTCATCCGCATGTTGATGAAGAAAGCTGGAAAAAAAAGAAGGCAGATATATTATTTGACAAAAGAAACCATGACCTCTCTTAGAATTAACAAAATTATTAGAAATAATTAATAAATTGACAAACTATTGTGAGAAATAATTTATTTTTTAAACTAAGAAAAGTTATTAAGACATGAAAAATGATTTTTACCTGGGATGTCCAGTTCATCCCCGATGACACCTAAAGTAGTCCACTTTGCTGTAGGGTCCTTATACAAGGAATGACTCTTGTCATATAGGTGGGTGTTTTGTTCCCACAGCTCACACAATCGTTCAAGCACTTTTACATCTTTGAAGTACTGCCTCCCACTTCCTGGATTTGTTCCTGCAGGCTTTTTTTTAAGCTGACCGATAGTTTTTTTGGGAGTTTTTTTTGGGGGGGTGACCATCTTGGACGGGGTAGATTCCTGATTTTCCTCTTCCTGTTGCCCTTCTCCCTCTTCTTTGTCATCGTCGTCCTCTACCTGCTGCCCACTCCTCCCAGAAAGGGTGTGTGGAGCGGTCTTCCATGCCTTGGGCCCAGCAGAACATGAACTAGTAGACGATTCTCCATCGTTTCGAGATTTCTTAGGAAGAGGGGGTTGGGAGATCTAGGTGATCGTGCAGGACTGTCTTGACCCTCCCCCTTATCCAAATCAGGCATGAGGTTCCGCTTCGTACCCATTTTTTTCAGCAGTCAGGGAAGGGGGCCAGATGACCCTCTTTTGTCCCCCCCCTAGATTATTGTTTGACTTAGGAGTAGATAGTTCATCTTGTCCTGTCCGCTATCAGAGCCGACAATGTCAATGTCTATGTCCTCCTGTACTACAACTACCTCAGTAGTGGCACCCTTCTTTTTACCTTTAGTACCGGTACTACCTTTCTTGGCCATTGCCAGGCGTGCAGCGTCGATCTCTTCGTCGGTGACAGCGGGTAATTGGGGTTTTCCTCTCACTGTTTTGCATCTCACAGGTTCCTTGGTGACTTCCTCTTGCTCTATCACCTCTTCTTCGGCCTGTTTCTTTGTTCTCGGGGGGTTAAAGGCCTTAGATCCCCTCCCGCGGCGTCTGTTTCCTCCTCGGCCCGACATTTTGTTTGTTTACGACCAAAGCGAAGGTCACATGACTTGCACGTGACACGCCGCCCGGTAGCGATACCCCAAGCGAGAGAAAGATGAACTATTTTTGTCGGCCCGACAGCGGGACCAGGCCGACAGGTACCCGATTTTTTCTAACTGATTAGAAAAAATCGGGTACCTGTCGGCTACTCTCGACTCCTGTCGGAGATCATCGGAGATGCATCTCCGACAGTTCCCAATGGAAAAATTCTACCTCTTCCACTGAAGACGATTTCAGCCCGATTTTTGGCCGACAGGAGCCCGACAGCTCCCGACAGGTGCCCGATCCTCCCCGATGCTCCCCGATGCATGCCCGACGCAACCCGATGACCCGATCGGACAACAATCGGCTCCGGTGGAATCAATGCTTATGGTCTTGTTTTACCCTCCAGACAGTGCTTTGTGATCCCACTGTTCTACCCATTCCATCCAGATATGAGAGGTCCAATACTACATGTATGTCTGTAGTGTCTTTCTTTGGCCTTGTCATCAATGGGGCCACATTAGTCCATGGTTTAAAAGGAGGAGCCGAGAATAGGCATGTTTTTAAGCCTACAAACTTTTTTATGAACTTCTACCTGTTCTGGGTAGTCTTTAGCAAAGTTATGGTTTGAATCAGTACTTTGGTGGTCCTTTAGCTGTATAGCCGACTGGCCAACCATATCTCATATATTCACTGTTTGTAGGCAGTGTAGGAGTAATTGTAGGCTGTAGAACAGCAAATAGTAGGGCAGGTGGTAGGGTATCTGAGTCTGCCATATATTGACCTGGTAGTTGGTCATTATGAGTAGTGAGGTGTTTATGTTCATCCTCAATATAACCAGTATTGCTGGTATTCACAGGATCACATGGTCCACTGTGATAATAATCTACAACCACTGGTACGGGTATAGGCATACCATCAGTGGTAGGTATGGTTGTTGGACTTATGGGTAATATTGGTAGATTTTCACCACTAATCCTTGAGTGTGACTCGCCGGAGTAACCCGACCTAGTTACGAAAGGACGGCTTATAGTTGTTTTTTATGTTGCATGGTGTGAGTGGGTGCGTGTGTATCAGAGGGTAGACCGGCACCAGCTACAATGAATTCCATAGGTGACGCTTCCAATTGTGCGAGCATCATCCTGTGAGCATCCAGTAGGTGTGTTCTTCACAGACCACGTCTGACCTGCCCACTGAGGATGGTGCCTGGCGTTTAGCCCTTGTGTTGGGTTTGGAGTGTTGTGTGTTAGACTGATTACCACTCTGTGAATCATGGGTTGAGCTGTGTCCTGCTGCTGCTGCTGTGATACAGGCTGTACGTGCTGCTACCTTCTTATTCAGTTCTACCGCTGTTACAGTGGCAGAGGTGGGGAACAGGTGACCCAGCCTGAACCTTGAGAGGTGAAGAGGCAATTTCAGGATCAGACCAAGTGGGATTAAGTGGATCAGACCATTTACAAGTGCCATCTGCTATGCCGGACAGGACCTCCACGGACCACTCTCTTACCTGTAGCCAATCATAATCTTTAGCATCACTGAGGACCTGTGTAAAATGCTCCATTATCTTAGGCCTATCCGTATTGGGAGTTTTGGGGTCTGCTGCCAGTCTAGTTACACCATACAGGTATTCTGGTACCTCGAGCTGCTTAAGTGTTGTCTTAACCTTTTTTGTAGCCCAGAATTATTTGAAGATTTTACATTATTTCACAATTGTATCAATTTATTGATAAGGCCATGTGTCAAATTGATATTCTCTTTAGGTATCAGGTCTGCATTACATTTTCCAAATACTTAAAACTCAATGAAGACTTTCAGTTGAGTATGTGGCATTTCTGGTCAGGTCTGGTAACCATAGTTACTGAAACATTCCATTTGTTGTCATTTGTTAGAATTTGGTCTTTCTAGGGCTATATTTATGTTGATATTCCCTTCAATCCTGAGCCTTACAGAACTTTCAACGCAGATTCTGTCTGCATGTGTACTCAGGAAACATAATGTGTTAGTAGCTATTAATGAATGGATTGTCTTTATGGATATGAACAGTTCTTTTAAAATCTAATTGGGGTATGGAGCATAGGGTGTATATGATCCAGCAACATTTTGATATCATGTCAGATATTAGCCCCTTGGAAGGTTGCCCTCTGCTGAATCACATAAAATGACAGCTCATTTTCAGGTTTTGACTTCCTGTGACTGATATAATGGAGATAGAGCCAAATGGATGGTTGTATCATAATTGGGAGGTGATGACCCTTCTAAAGATAGGGCCAGTAGAAGTTTGTGGATGATAATTTCCTTAAATATACATGCATTTAAGCCCAGAACCCTGCTTTAAAGTGTGCTTGGGCACCTAAGGGTTAATACGAGTGGGGCCTCTTGTGATGTAATCATGCAGGTGGGTGTGTTTACCTTTAACTCCTGTCATATGTTGTGCAGTGTCGAGCAATGCCTGCACTCTCATATTCATAACTGGGTTAGTATCCACATTAGCCACGACTGGTAGGTTCACTGGAGGCATGTTGAGCGGTATGAATGTGTCAATGAGAGACTTCGCCGGAGGCGGTTGAGTGTGAGTGTTCATTGTAGGCTGTTGAGTGTTCACCATGGACTGTGTTTTAGGCTGTAGTGCTTGTATGGTGTGTATCTGTGTAGGCTGTTGCTGTGAGGATGTAGTGACCATAGCAGGTTGTACCTGTGATGGTACCAATGACACACCTAAAGTCTATGTAGCCGGTAAACCACCAGAGACCAAGTTAGTGGGTTGTGTCACCATAGTACCACCAACATGCTGAACTTGGGTATGACATTGTGTCACACTGATACCTTAATTCTGTGACACCGCCGCGTCAGTTCTGTCATACAGGGTGCCCCTACGTGTTAACATTCTGTTTGTAACTATACCCCCGCCCAGGGTTTGGATTAGTTGTATGTCATTACTGGTATTATTACTCACTGGTTGTGCCGGAAAAGCACTGGTGATTCATTTAAGGATTTCATCTGTCGACGACTGCATGCCGGCGACTGCTGTATGTAGTGTCAAGTCGTCCCTCTATAGCCACCACCTTGGCCAATAATTCGGTCGTATTCCACTTAACTGGCTTCTTTGGGGCAGTCGTTTGACCAGTGCCTGCTTGATTGTTTGCCATTACAGGAATATTTATAATTAATGGTATTTGAAGATTATTTGTTCCGGCCGAAGCCTGGGTGGTGATGGGTGGAAGTAAAGTGGACGCTGGGTCCCAGTTCGTTTTAGTTCATATAGTTCATATAAGTTCAATCCCACTACTTGGCACTGCAGTATTCCCAGTCATATGGAAGTCTCATGAAATAAACGTTAAGTTTTACATCACAGAGCAGGACCAAACTCCACTCCTATCAGGGTCAGCATGCACACAATTAGGTCTCCTGAAGCGTATCCACACAGTCGATCAAGGCATAGATCAATACCCAGAGCTGAAGAAATTGACAGGAACTCTTCCAGGGATCTACTCTCTCAAGATAGATCCAACCGTAAAGCCAGTTGTGCATGGAGCCCGACGTCAACCCCATGCTCTGCGTGAGAAGATTGTGGTAAAACTGAAAGAAATGGAGGAGGATGGTCACATCACCAAAGTCACAGAACCCACAGACTGGGTAAGTTCCATGGTGGTGGTCCAGAAGAATGATAAAATAAGAATTTGCCTTGATCCACGAGATCTAAACACAGCGATTAGACGGGAACATTACCCAACCCCGACCATTGAGGACATTGTTGCATCCATGGGAGATGCCAAAGTATTCACTGTTATTGATGCAAAATCCGGTTTCTTGCAAATTAAGATGGATTATGAGTCAAGTCTATTGACAACATTCAACACACCAGTTGGAAGGTATCGGTGGCTGAGGCTACCCTTTGGGGTGAAATCCGCACCTGAAATCTACCAGAGGATAATGGATGACATGCTTCAGGATATCTCGGGTGCATATGCAGTGATGGATGACATTCTGATAGCAGGGAGAGACACAACCCACCATGATGCTATTATGAAAAGAGTAGTTGAACGAGCTACAGAGTGGAACTTGAAGTTGAACTTCGGAAAGTGTCAGGTCAGGAAATCTAGCGTCAAGTATGTTGGTCATATTGTCTCGTCAGAAGGTCTAAAGGTTGACCCAGACAAAGTCAAGGCTGTGAGAGAGATGCCGACACCTCAGACAAAGGAATGTGTACGTCGATTTCTGGGGTTTGTTCAGTATATCTCAAAGTTCATCCCTAACCTCAGTGAGATTGCAGCACCTCTACGTGCACTCACAAAGAAAGACTCAGAGTTTGTGTGGGAAGAGCCTGAGCAGTGCAGCTTCGAGAAGCTGAAAGACCTGTGTTGCAATGCCCCAGTACTGGCATACTATGATGTGCGGAAACCAGTCAAGATTCAGTGTGATGCATCCAGCTATGCACTAGGAGGTGTGTTGCTCCAAAATGACAAACCAGTGGCATATACCTCAAGGGCCCTGACAAGTACAGAACGAGGATATGCTCAGATAGAGAAAGAGACGCTAGCTATTGTCCACTGTTGCAAGAAATTTCATCACTATGTCTTTGGCAAAGAAGTGGTTGTGCAGTCAGACCATAAACCACTTCAATCGATCTTCACGAAACCTATCTTAGCAGCGCCAATGAGACTCCAGACGATGATGCTACGCCTTCAGCCCTATGACCTAAATGTCTGCTATGTTCCAGGAAAGGATATTCCTATGGGAGATGCACTGAGCCGGGCAAACCTGCCAGAAGCAGAAGAAGACATAGAACATATTACAGTTAACATGGTTAACTTTATCGCTGTTACTCCAACCCGGTATCGCAGTTTCCAAGAAACAACAGCTGATGAGATGAATGAGCTGTACAGCATCATACTCAAAGGTTGGCCAGATACAAAAGAACAAGTGCCACACAGCATAAGGGAGTACTGGTCCATTAGAGATGAGCTTGCCGTTTCGGATGGCATTGTATATAAAGGGATGAGGATTGTGGTGCCACCTAGTCTTCGAGAAGAGATGCTCACCCAGGTTCATGGATCCCACCTTGGCATCACAAAGTGTAAACAGAGAGCGAGGGAAGCACTGTACTGGCCAGGGATGAGCCAAAGAATCGAAGAACTGGTCAGTGATTGTGCAACCTGTAATACTTATCAGAATAAGCAGCCATCAGAGACCCTACGTCCAACCCCAACACCCCAACGCCCCTGGCAGGAGGTGGCTAGTGATATATTTGAGTGGAAAGGACAAAACTATTTGCTGACTGTAGACTATATGACTAAATTTATTGAAGTAGACAAACTGCATGACATGTCATCGGCAACTACACAAGAGACTCTGATGCGCCAACTAGCGGTTCATGGCCTACCAGAGACTCTTAGGACAGATAATGGACCTCAGTTCTCCAGTCAGGATTTTAAACGATTTTGTGTTATAAGACACATTACACATGTCACATCATCTCCAAACTACCCTCAATCTAATGGGGAGGCCGAAAGAGCAGTGCAAACAGTGAAAAGACTTTGGGCCAAAGCCAGTGACAAATATATGGCACTGCTAGATCATAGAACAACACCGATGGAGAGTTGTGGCCTGTCACCAGCACAGCTGAGTATGGGCAGAAGGCCACGTAACACAATTCCAATAGCTACAGAGTTACTAAACCCAAAACAGATAGACATTAAGGATGTGAGAAAGGCCTTGGACCAATCTAAAAGGTCACAGAAATATTATCATGATGCCAAGCACCCAAGTGACCTACCACCACTTAAAGTAGGTGATCCAGTAAGGATGTCACCATTCCCAGGATCTAAGAAATGGGTGCCAGGGACTGTTGTGAGACATCATGAGGAGCCAAGGTCTTATGTGGTGGAGCGTGAAGGGCGAAAGTATCGGAGAAACCGTCAGCATATACGATTGGCAACACATGAGGCCAACAAAAATGCTAACAATAACTGTGCTCCTGAAATAACTAGGGCTACTGTGGCCCAGAGAACAACTGTGAACATACCACCTATCGATATAATACCGCAAACACCTGCTGACTTACCATCTCCACCTAAGCCACTCTCGCCACAGAAATCACCTCACCCAACTGTTACTGTTAGTTGCCCAAGAGAAGTGCCTCCAACTCCTACTTGCAGAAAAGACTCTGCTCAAGGTGATGGGGCTCCATATCGCACCAGTAGTGGCAGGTTGAGCAAACCACCCAAAAAGCTCGATCTTTGAAACATTTATGTTATCTTCAAAGGACTGTTCAGTTAGTCATTGTGACATTAACTATAAGTGATCCAAAGGGATTTGATATTATGGTATTTTGCATCGTTTTATCATGAGACTGTTCAAGAAAAGAAGACAGACACTTGATTTTTTTGTTTTGTTTTCTTCACATCAAAGTAGCCGTTGCTATATTGAAGACTGGTTGAGTCATGTTCATTAGTGCAGGTTGTGCTATAGTAACTTCTCTTTAAAAAAAAAAAAAATAAATAAAATAAAGAGAAAAAGGGAGATGTAACGTATGCGCTTGGCGCCATCTTGTGTGTAGAATGTTGGGGACCGGAAGTTGAGTGATATTAGGGAATAAACGTTAGTCTAGCACGAGGCACCGAATTGTAAGGTCTTGGTTCTTCCTTCAACACATTACAATAACCACTGGCGGCGGCACCACCATCAATGTTTTCCCACGTGCTGCGTGCCATTTAATACCGGGTAATTTTTCAATTACTGATAATGCAATGATTGAACTAGGTGAGAGAAACCTTTAAATTGATCTCCCCATCTTAAGAAAAACGTGCTGGGAGTGTATAATAATTTATTATATCAACGTAAATCTATGTATAAAGATGTAGAAAAATGACATGTATTTCTGAGGTCTATGTCTGTAGAACATTTTAATGTAAATATACCAAGGAAAACTACTAGCAATACTTTTATGTAGATATACTTCTTCTCAATGTCCATCTATGGATTTCGGGGAATGGCTCATTGTATAAGGCTAGCTGCATTCCTCTCACTACAGGCTTTAACTTACCAAACCATGAATAAGATGTTACTACTAGGCCCCCATCAAAGAATCTGAAATCTTTTGGGCACCCTTCAAGATATGTGATACTTAAACACTTTTTGTTATTAGTGTTGAGATTCTAAACACTTTATAAACCTGAACGCCTTTCTCAAAAAAGTGTTTAGAAAAAAGTGTTTAGACACAGAGAATGTGTTTAGCAACTGCATATGTGAGTCTACTTATGTGTTTAGAGTTTCAAAGCATTTAGCAAGAAAGTGTTTAAACAAAAGGGCCAAATCTTTATCCATTACACCTGGAATATTTCCCCCAGGGTAGAGACTTTTTTAGTAACAGTTGGAGATCCATTGTTAATTGTTTGTGTTGAATGGGTGCATAAAACATTTTGTGTAATTGATGAGTGGTCACATCTATGTCCTTTTTCAGGTTCCCTTACACTAGGAAAAACACAGTATATGGAATAATAAAATATACCATGCAGAGCCCTTACATGTACCTGTGTAGCACATTGGACCTACCTGTAGAACTGTATGGCCCAGAGGCTACGATCTCATTTTGGGGTAGTTTATCTGTGGTCACGTCTACGACCATACATGCAGCCATGCTGCTAATTGTTTCATATTTAACTATCCTTACTGTGTGTCCCTTATACCTCTATATCTAAGCAATAAGCCTTGTAAGTTTGGTTATTATATTCCGCATACTACCAGAGATATCATAAGAAAAGTATATGTGTGGTCACATCTACGACCGTGGTCACATCTACGACCTTGGAAGTGTCTTCAGTTTTCTTGCAAAGTACTTGATACTTGGGTATCAGTATTATGTGTTAATTATACCTTCCGTAATCTCCCGCGTAGAAGGTGCGTCTTATACGCGAATCAGATCGTGGATGGGTCTTATACGCGGGAGGCAGGCTGCCTTGAGTTGGGGGTGCGCCTTATACGCGGGTTTTTCCAACATCTCATTTGGGAAAATGCGCCGATGACAGCTTGAACTCATAGCGCCAGCACTGCGGCGGACCGGGAGGTGTCGACGCGCTCGCCGGGGATAAGGCCCACCATGCGCCGATGACAGCTTGAACTCAAATAGCCAGCAACGCGGCAGCCCGGTCGGTGTAGATTTGCTCGGCGGGTTTGACGCCGACCGTGTACCAATGACAGCTTGAACTCATAGAGCCTGCACCGCGGCAGACCGGTCGGTGTAGATTTGCTCGGCGGGGTGTAGGGAACACGTGGGCCGATGACAGCATCGACTCATAGCGCTAGCGCCGCGGCAGCCCGGTCGGTGTACGGGCGCTCGGCGGGTTTGACGCCGACCGTGGGCCGATGACAGCATAGACTCAACAGGTTGACAATGCGGTGTGGCTTGCCGGGGTGTAGGGAACACGTGGGCCGATGACAGCATAGACTCATAGCGCTAGCGCCGCGGCAGACCGGGAGGTGTCGACGCGCTTGGCGGGTTCAAGTCGACCGTGCGCCGATGACAGCATCGACTCATAAACCCCTCACCGCGGCAGCCCGGTCGCTGTAAGCCGACCGTGTGCCGATGACAGCTTGAACTCATAACACGAGCAGCGCGGCAGACCGGGAGGTGTCGACGGGCGCTCGGCGGGTTTGACGCCGACCGTGTGCCGATGACGGCTTGAACTCATATAGCCAGCACCGCGGCAGACCGGTCGCTGTAGATTTGCTCGCCGTTTTTTCACACCGACCGTGTGCCGATGACAGCTTGAACTCATATAGGGGGGTGGGGAGGGGGGGCGCCTTCTACGCGAAACAGCCCCCCTGTGAGTTGGGGGGGCGCCTTATACGCGGGTTTTTCCAGAAATCGATCCAGAGGAGGTACGTGCGCCTTCTACGTGAAAAGGCCTTCTCTGAGTTGGGGGTGCGCCTTCTACGCGAGCTGCGCCTTCTACGTGGGAGATTACGGTTATTATGAAAGCAACAATGAGGGTAAATGAGATTATTCTATCTAATTGCAACTCTGAGCTATGGCATTGAATACAAATACGTGGTCACATCTACGACCATGGTCACGTCTACGACCTTATATCCGGTCATACTGCAAAGGTGCTTGATTTTTAAGTAAAACAGTAGTATATAATGTATCAGAACAGGACTATAGCTAACTACAGGATATTACTCACTGGGGATGCAGCCAATCAGAGGCCTCCATTTTGTCACATGACCTGGACCCCCCATGGTGCATGATCATATATGGTCATGTGACCTTTACCTTGACCTCATTTGCATAATAGGTCATGCCCTCTTGACCTAATAAGGGGATTAGCGACCACCTCTCAGCCAATCAGAGGACGGCATTCTGGTTACCATGGTAACCCTAACCCTAACCCTAATTAGGAGATTAGTGCTATCACGTGACCCCTTGTTTGTAAACAACATGTGGCGTAGCCACATGGCCTAGCCACATGGTCCCTTATTTGTAAACAATGGGGCGGGGCTAATTATGCAAATGAGATATATAATATACAAATTATAAATGAAAAATTATATTTTATTTTATTTGCATATATGCGTGTGTGTGTGAGTTGGTGTAACCAGTAAATTGGGGACATTCATGGGAACACACACCTACAAACTGGGGACATCTTGCGAACCGGGGACGGCTCACTTCGCATGACCTTGAGAAAAGGGGTGCAATGGGTTTGGGTATCACAAATGACCTTGAAAAATGGTTATGAATATGATTTCTAGTGTGTCAACAAAATGTCCCCAATTTGGCCTGGAGCAACTTGTGCTGTGTGTAAAAAGTTAGAGCTATTTTTTTGTGATTTTTGCCTGTGTGAAAAAGTCCCCAGTTTGTTTTGCACACTGAGTGATCTGTGTGTCCCCAGTTCGCCCAGTGATCTGGGTGTATTGCCTAATTGGCTTTATTGCCATTTCTGACCTATTAGGGATTAATCCAGTGTATTTGCATAAAAATTGTCACAAATTTGAGCCAGACATTGAATCTGTGTGCCTGCAAACTGAGGAATTTCCTTAATAGACCCTGTGTGTCTACAAAGTGAGGACATGACTTCACAGTGTGTGCTTGCAAACTGAGGCCTAAGAGACTTTCTCTTGGGTATGGTCAAATGCAAAGAGTGTAAACAAAGTGAGGTCTTGATATTAGGCATCATATCTTTTTCTACCCCTATACAAGAGCATTCAGTCTATTTACGAAGAATAGACACATTTAAACAAGGACAAGACATCATTTTCTAGCTGTGTGCTCAAACGAATTGAGGACTCAAACTCTACACAATGTTTAGGCAAACTGAGAACATGACCACACATTGTGTGTATGCAAATAGAGGACTTGGCTTAGATACACTCCACACAGTGTGTGTAGGCAAACTGAAGACATTAGTACACAGAATAAGTATGCAAATAGACAACCTAGTCTTAGATACACTCCACACAGTGTGTGTAGGCAAACTGAGGACATGACCACACTGTGTGTGTTGGCAAATAGAGGACTTGGTCTTAGATTCACTGCACACAGTGTGTGTAGGCAAACTGAGGACATGGCCACACTGTGTATTTATGCAAATAGAGAACTTGGTCTAAGATACACTTCACACAGTGTGTATATGCAAATAGAGGACTTGGCCTTAGATACACTCCACACGGTGTGTATATGCAAATAGAGGATATAGTCTTAGATACACTCGACACAGTGTGTGTAGGCAAACTGAGGACATTAGTATACAGAATGTGTATGCAAATAGAGGACTTGGCCTTAGATACACTCCCCCACAGTGTGTGTAGGCACTGAGGACATGGCCACACAGTGTGTGTATGCAAATAGAGGACTTAGTCTTAGATACACTCCACACAGTGTGTGTAGGCAGACTGAGGACATGATCACACTGTGTGTGTTGGCAAATAGAGGACTTGGTATTAGATTCACTCCACACAGTGTGTGTAGGCAAACTGAGGACATGGCCACACTGTGTTTGTATGCAAATAGAGGACATGGTCTAAGATACATTCCACACAGTGTGTGTAGGCAAATAGAGGACATGGCCACACTGTGTTTGTAGGCAATCATAAAATGGTAGCCCATGCACTGCTGCACAGTAGAAGTGACCTTGAGTGCATTATAGGAGTACAGTGCAAGCCTGAGCAAGTTTGCAGCTTGTATATCATTCCTGTGGGATATCAGTCTCAACATGAAGAATATCGTTGTCTTTTCTCTAAATAGAGGACATGGTCTTAGATACACTCCACACAGTGTGTGTAGGCAAACTGAGGACATTAGTTCACAGAATGTGTATGGAAATAGAGGACTTGGTCTTAGATACACTCCACACAGTGTGTGTAGGCAAACTGAGGACATTAGTATACAGAATGTGTATGCAAATAGAGGACTTGGCCTTAGATACAGCCCCCCACACAGTGTGTGCAGGCAAACTGAGGACATGGCCACACAGTGTGTGTATGCAAATAGAGGACTTAGTCTTAGATACACTCCACACAGTGTATGTAGGCAGACTGAGGACATGATCACACTGTGTGTGTTGGCAAATAGAGGACTTGGTATTAGATTCACTCCACACAGTGTGTGTAGGCAAACTGAGGACATGGCCACACTGTGTTTGTATGCAAATAGAGGGCATGGTCTAAGATACACTCCACACAGTGTGTGTAGGCAAATAGAGGACATGGCCACACTGTGTTTGTAGGCAATTATAAAACGGCAGCCAATGCACTACTGCACAGTAGAAGTGACCTTGAGTGCATTATAGGAGTACAGTGCACGCCTGAGCAAGGTCACAGCTTGTCTATCATTCCTGTGGGATATCAGAGTCTCAACATGAAGAATATCATTGTCTATTCTCTAAATAGAGGACATGGTCTTAGATACACTCCACACAGTGTGTGTAGGCAAACTGAGGACATTAGTTCACAGAATGTGTATGCAAATAGAGGACTTGGTCTTAGATACACTCCACACAGTGTGTGTAGGCAAACTGGGGACATTAGTATACAGAATGTGTATGCAAATAGAGGTCTTGGCCTTAGATACACTCCCCCACACAGTGTGTGTATGCAAATAGAGGACTTAGTCTTAGATACACTTCACACAGTGTGTGTAGTCAGACTGAGGACATGGCCCCACATAGTGTGTAGAGGACTTGGCCTTAGATACACTCCACACACTGTGTGTAGGCAAACTGAGGACATGATCACACTGTGTGTCATTTCCTCAGATTTTTGAGGACATGACACCAGATGTCCTCAGTTGGACACTGTGACATTCTCTTTCTTAAGAATCCAACATATGTTGGATGCTGCCACCTGGTGGCAGGTCACGTCGTGTCCCCCTTCTGGGGGCAGCCAATCTGCTCCATGGTTCCCCATGTGTTGCTCAGGCACGTCGTGTAGCTGGGTGGAACAGAACATTATACTTTATAAACACTTGTATATTTACTGTATGTGGAAATTACCTGCATATTAACATGTGTGTAACTGATATTCTTACATGTCTGCCTAAAGCTGAATAAACCAGTGATAACTGGGAATAACACATTATGAGAGCTTGATGTATTTACACTATATACCACTAGTCATATGATATTTCTCATATGACAACTTGATCATGCATAATTACTAGTATGACACATGCACACTTTGTGTGCTAATGTACTCTATTTGCATGCACATACGGTGTACTAACATCCTCACTTTGCCTAAGCACATTGTGTGCAGTAGATCTAAGACCAAGTCCACTATTTGCATACACACAGTGTGCTAAAGTCCTCAGTTTGCCTACAAACACTAAGTGGAGTAGATGTAAGACCAAGTCCTCTTTTTGCAAACACACACTGTGTGGCCATGTCCTCAGTTTGCCTACACACACGTTGTGGAGTGGATCTAAACCCAAGTCCACTATTTGCCAACACACACTGTGTGCTAATGTCCTCAGTTTGCCTACACACACTACCGTAAAATCTCACTCAGAAGCTGACCTCCATCAGAAGCCGACCCCATAACTTCAACAGAATTTAGAAGCTGAATTCTGCACCATTTAAATATGGTTGAACAGTAATTCACTTGATTTAAAAACCTCCCCCATAAGCCGACCCCCCAACTTATGTAAATGCTATAAGCTGAATTTAGGTTCAAATCCCAAATTTTGGTCAGCCTCCGGGGGAAGGTTTTGTGGTAAGTGAGGTAGATCTAAGACCAAGTCCTCTATTTGCCAACACACACTGTTTGGCCATGTCCTCAGTTTGCTACACACACTGTGTTGAGTAGATCTTAGACCAAGTCCTCTATTTGCCAACACACACTATGTGGCAATGTCCTCAGTTTGCCTACACACACTGTGTGGAGTAGATCTTAGACCAAGTCCTCTATTTGCCAACGCGTACTATGTGGCAATGTCCTCAGTTTGCCTACACACACTGTGTGGAGTAGATCTATGACTAAGTTCTCTATTTGCATACAAACACAGTGTGGCCATGTCCTCAGTTTGCCTACACACACTGTGTGGAGTGAATCTAAGACCAAGTCCTCTATTTGCCAACACACATTGTGTGGCCATGTCCTCAGTTTGCATAAACACAGAGTGTGTTCACATGATGTCCTCAGTTTGCATACACACTTTGAGTCTCCACTTTGTTTCAGCACATAGCTAGGCAATAATATCTTGCCCTTTTTTAAACTGACTGTTCTTCTTAAATGGACTGAATATGCTTGTAATTAAGGATAGAAAAGTAGATGTAAGATGAATATTTGAATTGTACAAACATGTCCTCACTTTGGTAATGATGCACTGGTCATGTCCTCAGTTTAGAGGCATCGTACTATTCTATTTTGGAGCACCACAGGTCAGCTCAGTATTTTTCAATATAACTTCCAACAGCTTAATTTGAGTTAAAAATGATCTATGCCCCTAATTGAACCCCAAGTAAGTGAAAGCTGGGTGAATTTTGGAATGTCCCCGTTTTGTAGGAGTGTGCAACAGTGTCCCAGATTTGCTGGTTACACCTGTGTGTGTGTGTGTGTGTGTGTGTGTGTATGTGTGTGTGAAAAAAAGGCAAGCTGAAAGCTTGTTAAGAAAAAAAAAAGAAAAAAAGCTGGGAAATATTTGGGTGACCCTTGGGGTGGGCCCAAAGTTATTTTAATATAAGTGAACCCGCCCCATGGGCCATGTATTTTACCATAGAGCACTGCTGTGTTTTTTGCAAGCCACCAAAGTGAGGGGTGTGTCTTATACATGAGGATATTGTACTTTAGAGAAGTACTAAACTGCTAAAAAAACATGCCTGTATGTGGCACTAGACCATACAACTAATATTAAAGACAAATGCTGGTGGATGAGTGGTAAAGAAGTTGTGTTGATTTTTGCATATACCTCTGGATATAAGAAGTTGTGTTGATTTTTGCCTATACCTTTGGATATCATTAGGTTTATTTATAGGGATGAAGGAAATGTAAAAATAGTGACATGTCACCGAGCTTAATTCTCTGGGAAAGAGCTGTAATGAAGGAAGGCCTATAGGAGTCAATGGAAAAATCTATGGCTTCATTTCCTGCCAAAATATCATTCATGTTCTCTTGCTATTTTCATATACTTTTGGATTATGATAGTTGGATATGTATAGAAGTGGAAAATTCAAAACAATTGTGTTGATTTTTGCCTATACCTCTGGATATCATTAGGTTTATATATAGGGATTAAGGAAATGTAAAAATAGTGACATGTCACCAAGCTTAATTCTCTGGGAAAGGGCTGTAATGAAGGAAGGCCTATAGGAGTCAATGGGAAAATTTATGACCTCATTTCCTGCCAAAATATCATTCATGTTCTGTTGCTATTTTCAAATATTTTTAGATTATGATAGTTGGATATGTATAGAAGTGGAAAATGCAAAAAGATGCATATATGACATACACTTTTGTGTATTGGACCATTTAAGTACAGCATGCTTCCAAAATGATGTTCACATTCAGGTTTAAAAATATTCACCTTTTCCTAATCTCAACTGTGATATGTGGAAAGTATGAATGTCCTGGATTTTAAAACTAATGTCAGTGGACTATTCTATGTACTATAATTATCAACGACATATTCAAACCAAGCTGACCAAGCTTCCCCCTGTATAACCCAAGGTTCACCTATTTTAACCTGACAGGGCGAGTGACTCATTCCCGCGGTCTGACTCACTCACCCCCGTCTTCCCCCAGTGAGCACCCCCAGGTCCTACCTGCAGATCCCCCACTGGAGGACATGATATCATATGCTATTCTTAGCCCTACCTGCCCAGATGACTCACTCCTGAGAGCAGCTCCCTCCCTCCTAATCCGGATTGGACTGGATCCAACCTGATAGGGGCAGAGCTGCTCATTCCCCAGGCTGAGTCCCCGAGCACTTCCAGAAATAGCATATGACGTACACTGAGTGGGACTCCCTTTATAAACAGGCAGATCCCCACTCAGGACATCTTATTCTTCTCCAACCTAGACCCTTCGACACTCAGGTGCCTTGGCCCCAGGATATAGCTTGGTCAGACTGGTGAGTACTATACTGTGTACCGTATTGATTACTCTCATGCCAATCTTACAATAAAGCTGGATCATCAACTGAATTGTCTGGGCTCCTGTTACCTCACTTCACGACATGTAATGAACTGTTGACAATAGTGGAGAACCCTCACCGTAACAATCCTATTGTTTACACCTCTCATGAGCCATGAACCAAAGTGAGACGACGCCTAAAGAGTTTGCTTCAGAACACGCCGTTACATCCCCAGGGCTAGATGTGCCCCAACCAGCAGCAGCAGCAGCTCCAGAAACAAAACAGCCTACTCAAACAGCTGATTCGTCACCTGACGCCTTCCTGTTGGATCCTATCCTGCCAGCATCATTATTAACACCTAATCGAACACCTGTGAGTAGGAACAAAACTTTCTCATCAACTATAGTTGATAGTAATACTGGTACACAGACCAGCACACCTAGCACATCACAGGCACCAGGCCTTAATTTGACTTTACCTGGTTTCTCAGACGCTGAGTCCCCAGCCAAGTGAAATACAGTCTACACCTGTAATTAACTCTCCTAGTCACCTGGATTTAGACTCACATTTAGAGCCCAGGTCTCCTCAACTACAGGCTGCCTTACAGAGCATACCAGTTCCTACTCAGCAGCCCAGTACCGGTACACACCCCACCTCCAATCAAGCAGGTTTTATACACCCAGACCCCTCTGAGCTCACTTGATATAATTTTGTTGTCCCAGACTCTACTACTAATACACCACCTACCTTTGATCTCTGGAGACAAAGGATAAGATCAGCTATTGCCAGGTGGAGATCAGCAAACTCAAATAGTACCGACAGAGCTCAGCAGGCACCAACCTGCAACCCCGATGACACACAGTGTGGTGAGAGCCCCTCAGCCTTTTTACATCATGTCAATAGAATACTGGAGGAACAGTGGCCTGACGCTACAACCTTTAGTGATCCTTTCAGATCATACATAAGTCCCTCCACTCCTGAGGCAACCCCACCACCACCAAACACCCTCTCCCCAAGATTGGAGTCTGGAGTCTCCACATCCGACTATACACCCTTACCTAGCCCCAGAAGGAGAAGGCCACAGTCCAGCTCACCTCATAAAAGACAAACACCTCCTTATTATAGACTGCTAAGAAGTGTAGACTCAGCAGCAGCTGGAGGTAATATAAGAGCCACCTCTCATATCTTCAGCAAAAGACAAACCGCCCCAGAATTCACATAAGAGGACAGCGTCACTTCTGAAGAATATACTGAAGACTCTTTCCCTCACCTTAACAGGTACAGGACAGACAGCAGCATGGCATCAGCACCCCCACCCAGGTATGACCAGGATGACCTGGCCAGAAATATGGTAAGAGAATGCACACAAGCAGTCAGTGATTCTTTGTCCAACTTACTGACCGTCCAAATTAATCTCCTGTCTGCATCAGCACCCCCACCCAGGTATGACCAGGATGACCTGGCCAGAAATATGGTAAGAGAATGCACACAAGCAGTCAGTGATTCTTTGTCCAACTTACTGACCGTCCAAATTAATCTCCTGTCTGCTGAAATCAAAAGAGTAGGCCAGGAAAATACCAGCCAACTGTCCAGAGTCAATGACAGATTGGATAATATGGACACCTGGAGAGCTTATATGGAGCGTGACATAATACACACACAAAGGAGAGCTGCTGAGGACAATGCTGATGTTTTAAGGAGATCTGAAATATTGGCTGCAGATATTTCTTAGAGAATAAACAGAAATATGGACGATGTTAGAAGGGACATTTACACAGCCTATGACAATAGAGCACCCCCTGCTTATGTCCCTGTTACACACCCAACACCAGCCAGCACAGGGTTAACTCACACCACTCAGACCCCGAGTGCACCTCCTGCAGCATCCATCCTACCACAAGATGCAAACATCAGATTAAGCCCTCCCAGTGCTTTCCAATGCAACACTCCAACCGGCTTAACACATGCCACGCCCACCTCAAACCAGCCGACCCGAGGCGAAATCCCTGGTTTGTCCCCAACCCACCCCTGGTTTGTCCCCTACCCACCAGATGGCAGCACCAGCTCCCACCCAAGCAGAAGCAAGGCCCAGCGCCCTAGGCTCAGTGGTCGGAGACATATACACTCCAGCACAAGGGCATACCCCTGGTAATATGCCCATACCTATGCAAACCCTGCACTCCCAAAGCACGGGTGCACATCACATGGGCTATCACCAGGCATACGCCCACTCCACACCTATGATCCCAAACCTAGGGCAGTCCCACTTCACTTACAGCATGACGAATAACACTGGAAAATGATAAGCTCTCCTCAGCCCAGCTCAGCTCTTTTAATAAGCCTGAGACCTTTGACAAGCCAACTGAATACAGATCTGCATCCAAATTCATTATGGAATTTAAATTCTGGATCAGAAACATGTATCCCCGCCACCCCCACCTTCATGCCTCATGTTTGTACACCTTTCTCAAGGGGAGAGCAGCCCAATGGTTTTTCTCTAATATATTTGAGAAACCCATCATGTATGGTAATGAGGCTGTATATGTTGCTTTTCTACAGCGTTTTGGCACCCCCGACCCTGCAACCATCATTAAAGGTTACAGGAATAGAAAGCAGCAGCCAAATGAAACCGTGGAGCAATATCTGGCTGACATGACTCTCCTCCTGGCCAATAGCAGCCTAGAAGAATCCAGGCAGGTGGATTATCTGATCAATGGTCTAAAACCTGAGATTAAAACAGTAATCCTCCCCGAGGCACCTAAATCTATAGTAGAGGCAGAGCGCTTAGCACTCAAACGGGAGCTCAGCCTTGAAGCCAACAAAACCTCCCTGGCCTCCGCCCAGCAAGCAGACCTCTGTGCCGTTTTTAACAATATAAATATCAGGACAACAAAAAGGATGACAGGCTTCCAAATGGCAACTACAACAAGCAGTATGATGCCAAATACAGAAGTGGTTTTAATAACCAACCTGACAACAACAACAGGAGGTACAAAGGCAGATCTAGATCCCTGGACCCACCTGGAAATAAACAGGGCCAATCACCTCAGTTTAAGAGGTATCAGGTACCCTCAGGAACTCAGGCACAGATGATAATAAAATCATCATAACTGTGGCCACGGCCCCAGCTGACAATAAGCAGATCTCCTTCAAGAAGCTCACATCCTCTGCTGATTCCAACACCCCTAATGACTCCTCATACAACAAGAGAAGGACCAGGGACTTAACACCCAGCAGATACTCTAGGAGTAATAAGGACAATGAGCCCACTGAATCTGACAATGACGCTGATCTCAATAACATTGATGATGATGATTTTGATCACAATGATGGCGATGAAGCTTTCATTGACAATGAAGAGAAATACGATGATGAAGTATAGATTTCTGGGGAAGGTCACTAGGCACCCTGTGACCCCGCCCCCACCCAAGTGGACAAGAAATCTGGAACGCCCCCCACCAGCCACCAATCAAGTAATGTTCAAAGTGAAGTCAACTCCCTCCTACAGCCTGACATCAACGGCAGATTAAACCTTGATGACAGCTCCTCAGACAGTGAGGACTGTTATGAGAACAGCAACAGCAGAGTGGCGCGCCTCCAACTGAGATTCAAGTCAGATAAGTATGGGCAGCAAGGTAAGGTCTCTTACATTAATACCGAGTTAACTAGAGGTGCAGTTTTATTGACATAAATGACCACCACTACAGAGCATTGGTAGACTCTGGTGCTTCCTTATCTTTCATAAGTCAGAAAATGGCCGATAAAGTGATTAACACCCCAAACTTTAGACATGGAAGAAGATCATGTATGACCGTCCTCCTAGCAGACAGATCCTCAGTACAGGTAAACCATGCATTAAATCTAAGCTTTCTGATAGAAGGAGTAGAATTTATCACCAGGTTCCATGTAGTACCAAAGTTAAATCACCCCCTTCATCCTTGGAGTAAACTTCATGACCAAATACAAGGCCAAACTCAGTTTTGGCACCAAGCGACCAACAGCTTTCACAATTAGGCCGGTAGAAAATTTTACAATACCCCCTAATTCGGAAACTACACTGAACGCCATTGTCAATGGCCCAGACAAGCTATCTAGACTTACAGGCATCACTGAAAATGTTGACATAAAGTTACCTTTCTTAATCAAACATGCTTTGGTTAAACCCAAAAAGCTCAAAAGTGAATACCGGTAACCGTGGCAAACCCAAATGATTTTCCTCTACCCTTAAAGAAGCACATGGCTTTAGGCCTATTCAAGCCTTTCAACATCAAAAAGGCGATACCAATTGGCCCCTTACATAGTCACCATTCACTCAACCATGTCACCCCTGACCAAGAGCTCTTCCCAATCAATTGTGGTGAAGATCCCTTAGAGCAACTCCCAAATGGCAATGAATCCCGAAAAGTATGTGAGCAGCTCAATGACAACCAAAAGGAGCAGATCCGTAAAGTTGTTGAGGGGAATAGACAAGCTTTTGTGATAGATGACAATGCCATTGGCTCCAATGTAGAAAATGAGGTCAAACTGGAATTAATCCCAGACCACAAGCCCTGTAACAGGCCCTCATACAGATTGTCCCCCTACAAAGAAATTTTTCCAAAAAGAGCTCTTAAATAAGCACTTAGAGCAGGGAATCATTAAGGAATGCACCAAACCTTGTGAATGGAATTCACCAGCTTTTCTAGGAGACAGATCTTTAGCCTCTGGTTGGAGGATTGTAGTAGACTACAGATGGGTTTATCAAAACCTCAAATCTTTTTCATACTCCTTCCCAAGGGCAGACGACCTCATGCAACAAATTGGCAGAACAGGTGCCAAATATTCCTCAAAATTGGACGTCTATAGCGCTTACCACCAAATTCCTTTGGCTGAAGAATCTAGGCCTATAACCACCTTTTCAGCCAATGGAACCAGGTATATGGCCAAAGTCCTCCCTATGGGACTTAAAACCTCCGGTCTATCCTTCATGAACGTCATGGAGCAGCTACTCATGAAATGTAAATATAGAAATGCAGTAGCATATGTTGATGACGTGGCTATTTATAGCCCAACATGGGAAAGACACTTGCAGGACCTGGATGAAGTGCTCAAACTTTTCATTAAAGAAAATATCAAATTAAAATCTGAAAAATGTGAATTTGGCACCTACAAGATGGATTTCTTGGGATTTTCTCTAGACCAACATTGTGTGTCACCTTCCCCAGACAAAATCTGGCCAGTTAAAACCTTTCCCCCACCTAAAAATATTCATGATCTTAGATGCTTCAATGGTATGCACAGTTTTACAAAAGGTTCATAAAAGGTTTTGCATCATGAAAGCCCTATATAAGGCTACTAAAAGCACCTTTAAATGGACCGTAAGCTGCCAGCAAGCCTTTGAGAAAGTCAAAGCCTCAATTTGCACTGAAGCTGTACTCAAATTCCCTGATTACAGCAAACCTTTTGTTATCTTCACCGACTCAAGTAATTACAGCCTGGGAGCTGTAATCACACAGGTGGATGACTATGGTTTCTACAGACCCATTGAATTCGCAGGCAGAGGTTTGACCCCACAGGAAACCAGATATGGAATAACAGACAAAGAACTACTGGGCATAGTCTTTGCAGTAAGAAAATTCCACCATTACGTGGATGGAACTCACTTCAAGGTCTACTCTGATCACACTGCCCTAGTTTCCCATTTTAATAAAAAAAGAAAATATCACAAATGGGAGATTAGCCAGGTGGGTGGACACAGTCATGTCTTACGACTTTGAAGTAAAATACTTGCAGGGCAGAGCCAACCTTGTGGCAGATTTCCTCTCCAGGAAGACCTACCCACCAAGCTCTGATGACCCAATTCCCATCAGATCACAAGGGAAAATCATACTTCCCCCCAAAAAGTTGTCTTTCTCTGATATTACCATGACTAAGGTTTTCAGATCCAATGAGCCAGTACCCAATCACCCAATCCAGATGGGACCTCCCAGATCAATCCTAAAAGGAGTCAAAATCTGGGGAAGCACAGGCAAACCACCAAAAGGTGTCATTGCAAAGAAAAATAGCTCTGTGAGAAATACATGGCTTCACTTACAGCGCAATCAGAGCTGTGTGTCTTAACCAGGGCGCAGTCACAAAACTCCCAGGAAGACACACCCCCAGTCCCCACCCAATCACGGACCAGAACCACTGTAAATAAACAGAGCCGACCCACAAAGGTCAAGCCGGCTGATTCTAGGTCAAGAGGTCGACCCCCCCAAAACCAGGTCACCAAGGGTATCAGTCAGGGCAGCTAATGCCAAAAGAGCCAAGCTCTCACAAAAGGCACTACCTATAGCTGAAAGGGTAATTATGAAACTTTGCAAGCACACAGGTCTGCCACACCTTCTAGAGAGGCTTTAATAAAAGCACAAAAAGAAGACCTTTTTGCCTCATCAATGCTAAATTACATTGAATTTGGAAAATTGCCAATCGACTCAGGTTTAACTAACCAAATCATGATCAGTTCATCATTCTAGATGAGGTCCTTTTCAGAATCACTGATACAGTCATGGGTAAATCCCTAGACCCCACCCTTCAAATTGTGATACCATTTAGTGGACACTTGGGTTCAGTCAAGACATATGCAGCTGTTAGGTCAAGATACTATTGGCGCTCAATGTTCAAACAAGTGTTTGACTTTTGTAGCACATGCCACATATGTCTCACTACCAAAAAGAGGCCAAAGCATCTAAAATCACCAATGACACTCCACGAACCAGTGCTAACAGCATACTCCCACGTCACCATGGATACCATAGGTACCTTTGATCAAGCTGTGGATGGCTCCCCCCATATACATGTGGTAACAGATCATGCCACCAGACATGTCACAGCATGGTGCACAGAAGAAAACACAGCCGCCGAGGTAGCCCTTGGTTTCTTCCAAAGAGTGATCTGTATCCATGAAGAAGAAAAAAGCAGCAATTACTTGTTAAAATTCAAAAGAAATTTGTTAAAACACCCCACCCCCACATACACACCCACACACTATCAAATACACCCAACCCCCCCTGGCCGCCGGCCCACACACTAGCCATGCGCCAGACCCCTGCTATCTGCAGGAAGTCAACATTCACATACACCTAGTACCCAAATAGCCCAACCCCACGTGACATCCCGACCTGCAACACAACCTGGCGATAACGACCCAACTCCAGCGGCTCCTCAAAATGCCAGCATCTTGAAAATTCCCAAATTACTAACCCTTATACCATTTATTTTCATTTTCACTGTATATAATCTTGTCATTTATTTTTGATATGTCAAAAACAAACTTTATTCACAAATTATTACACCGAATTCTAAATTCAGAAACAAACTTACACGCCGCACTGGTAACCACTTAAGGGTAGCATATGTAACCAATTTTTGATCAGTATGGTTTGGTAGCCACCTAAACTGCCCACGGCAGCTGTGCATCCTCTGGTACATGCCTTTTATTTATAAAAGCATGCATACACCGGCTTGTTAGCTTTTCAGGGCTCCTATTTACCAGTGACACGCCTATTGTAGGTGTCTGTGTTCCCCCATGCCTAATCCATGTTTGTACCTCTGTTTAGCACGAGGGCGGTGATGCAGGTAGGACCTAATATTTACGGCCTGTCAATTAAGGCAAATCACCAGTTCATGCATGCTGTTCCGCACATCCATGATCCCCTGGTCAGCAGTTTTTCACACGTACAACTGACCTTACCCACTCCCACCTTATCATATAACCGCCCCCCAAGGTCCCAATTATAAACCTTCATTACCTAGGCATAGGTACCAAAATTTACATTGAGGGCAGCGCAGCCTAAACTGCATCCATCCAATAAAATTTGGCCACGGCCTTATAGGGCAAGACATACCACCACAGGGAAATCTGCAAGTGAGAAATAGCCACCCTCACGGATGGGTTTATAAGCCTTAGCCCACACCCACCTCACCCACTTTTACAATAACACCAAATCCAACCACATCACCGTTCCCAGTGAACAAGTCCCTGGATTAGAAGCAACATGGCGTCCACAGCATGCAATAAGCCCAGGTAGGCATTTTAGTACTAGACTATCAGCCGTTCTTGTATCGTCAATGACAAAGTTTGTTGCCATGATACCTAGGTACCTCTATTAACCAATGGCAGTGTGAGCACCAGAATACCTGTAAAAAGTTAGAAGTTACTGATACTCTTCACGACCCTCACTTGACTCAAACTGTTTCCCTCTGTACTCACCCCTCTATTTGGTTACCAGTTAATTCAAAAAGTAGCTTACAATCTGATTGGACAATTCCTGACCTCCTGGGACCCATTGGAATATTGAATGGCAGAAGACACATTTTATAGACTAGGCAACTCATTGTAAACCACCAAAATTTGGTTATCAATATGACCCCTGAAGATTTGACCCGGCAGTCTTCAAAGAACTGCCCCTACATGACCCATTGGTCTCCACACCCATCAAAAGAATGATGTACTACCTGTCTAGCAACGTCCCTACCTCTCCAGATTGGAGCACCTTCTCCCCCAAAGCAGCTGCTTACATTGCGCTGTTATGTGCGCACACTACTGGCTTCTGATAAGCCCCTTAAAGACCTTCCCAGGTATTTCACTGGGATAGGCAGAATTTTGGTCATCAGAGACACAATAGAGCTCATCTTCCAGCAGGCCATTTTTGAAGCCCACTCGTGGTCCAATAACCTTTACGTGCCCAGAATCATTTGATGATTTTCCATTTATTTCACATGTACATCACCCCAGTGATAAAGTACATATATAATTCTTAAGAGGTATTTGATATGGAATTCACATTATGCACCTGGTTCCTTTTTACTTAAACCTTCAGTTAAGGGAGAAATTTCCGACTGAGTGTGGTTACCATAGCAACCAAAATGTTCCTTTTGTTGTTATTCACTAGCACATAGCCTTTAGTGCTGCCCTGCTCTAATCTCATATAGTGTGTGATATTTGCATAACTATATTCAACTGGTTCTGCCTGTGTGTACTACCAGGGTGCAAAATGTCTTGGTCACAGTTCATGACATCATTAACATGGATATGAACAATTCCTATGAATAGATAGTTGTAAGGTTGGCAAGGCTATCAAAGGTGTGGCAATAGGGGACAAAGGATCCAGCATCACCTTGCTATCATGCTAGATCCTATCTACTTGGCTGATTCCCTTCCAAAGAGTCACATAGTATGATAACTAATTTTCAGGTTTTGACTCACTGTGTCTGAGGTAATGGTGATACAGTCAAATGGATGGTCTCATTGGAATGAGGGGGTCATGGCCATTCTAATGAGGGTATAACTTTGCAGATTGGACCAGTAGATGTTTGTGGATGAAAATTTACTTCAATGTGCATGTATCTAAGCCCAAAACCGCACATTTAAGCGCTCTTGGGCACCTAAGGGATAAGTAATCTACTCTCCCCACACCAGCCACCAGTGCTGACCTAAAACCCAAAGGGGTAAGCTACCACTTTTACAACTCAAAACCACCCCCCTCAAATGAGCATTAGCTTACTAACACTCCAGGTCACGTCACATGGAATCACACACCTTTACCTCACATAAAGCCAAGCACCCCCCCACCCACACACACACCACACCCACACTCACCTAGGTGTACATACAAGCCTTAAACAAGGATATACCCCACACAACAACCTAAAATTAAAAAAAACAAAACAAAAAAAACTCCCACAACGTCCTCAAATCAAAAATTTTCAGCAGCTCTGACGTAAAAAAAACACCATCCACCCCTTTTATAGTAGGCCCTACCGCGGGAACCTTCATTCATTTTTCGGCCCAATTTTCGAACCTCAAAATTCCAAACTTTTCCAGTTTTTCCAAATTGTTGCCACCAAACCAGCCCCTCCCAGGCCCAAACACACAAATTAGACCCCCCCCCCCCAGCCAAGACGCACCAAAGGAATGGTGCAAGTCTACACCATTTAGTCATACCATTCGCCTCATACCATTAACACGAACGCCGGAGAAACACCGACTCAGTGGTGCCGCATGGTGTATCAAACCAGAACTAAAGTCTGAAACCATTGATGACCGGTCCTGCACCCATCTGGTGGTGCCCCACGCCGCATCACAACAGAACTAACTTAGAGTCCTTAGTAACAAGCCTCCCGCGCGTGTTATACCTATCCGCCAGGCTCTGTAGATGCTGGTCCGTGTCTAAAACTGATATTTATTACCTCTGAGTTAAATTTGGTATTGATGTAGACCTGCTTATGAAACATACAACCTGAAACGACCTCTAATGCCCGTGTGCTCTCTGTTTCCCATGACAGGCCCGACCGAAGAGGCAGCACAGGAAGGGACGAGCCCGACAACAGGCCCGCCATCATCAGGAGCAGCCACAGCCTCAGCAACAGCCGAAGCGGCAATCCAGAGCGCCCCCAAAACAGAGGCCGAACCATCAGGCGACCCAAGAGGGCAGGGACACCCATTGCCCCAAGATATGACTCCTGGAGGGATGTGACCTGTTCCCCCACCAACATCCAAAACCAGGCCGTGGGTTGCAAACTGTGCAGCAACACGCCTGAGGGATTTACCTGCCCTTGCACCCTGACAATAGCAACCAAAAAGATTAAGTTCAAACCCCTAACATCCTACAGACCATACCCGATTTCACTTCCTTTCTCCCCATCCCCCCAACCCCAACAACCAACCTCCAAATCCAAAGCCCCCCACTATCGGCACCCTCCTGCCACCAACCTCGACCAGTATCACCACCCTCAGACACTGAAGATGATGACTCCTTCACCTCAGCCGAACCAGGCAACCTGGCTTCAGTGGAAGAGGACTTCAAAGACCTCAATATAGCACAGTATACAAGAACAGTTAAAAGAATAGACACTAGAAGAAAATCTTCAGCAGGAAGGTTCTATGACAGAACCCCCAGAGGCCACTGTGACTTACCCCCCGCCAGTATCGGTGCCAGTTCCACCAAACCAAAGTATTAAGACAGACACTTTCCCACATGAACTCTTCCGCACCATTATGTAACTTATGATCTAACATTGTTGGGACACAATTATTCCCGACCCCCCCAAGGCTACCCCTAAGGTGCTATACAATTTTCATAGTTTCCCATGGAAAGCTGCTGTCAATTTAATTTTTGAAATCATATACTGTACTCTTGTTTGAACACTGATCACAACTCCTACCTCTCTATTACTCTGTGAAAGATTTGAGGCTGAGCTGACTGACAGCCCAGTCCCAAACTCTTTAAGGTGCCACAGAGCCCCCATCATTCACCATTATTCAAACCCAACCATGTTCATGTATTTATGGGTTTTAGTCATATTAAAAAACATTTTTGTGTGAAAAAAAAAATCATTTTTATGTATATAACGCCACCCAAAAGGCCCTTATTGCCAAAATACCCCAGAGAACACCATACCTGACAAAACAGCGACTTAAAAGCCCCAAAGAACGCTATCTTTGAGCCTAAATTCATATTTCCTCCCGGAATGCAAATTTTTTTCTTTCCCCCCCTGGGAACTTGTCATAACCTTTTGGGTGGACCAATATTTTTGTGCATGCATTTATTTTTTTTTTACAAAACTAGTCCGCAAGTTCAAGAATCAGACCCCAGATTATGTCACTACTGTCGTTGCCCTGATTACCCCCTTTGTCATGCTATTTTGTTGATTTAAATGGTTGCTAAGCAACCATGAAAAACAAAAAATGCTTAATGTTACCAGGCCGGCAACAGGCAGATTCTGAATCGCCATACCCTAATTGTCAAAAATCATTTAAAAAACCTTTGCCGTACCTTAGTGCAAGGTATACCCCCTTGGCTACCTGACTACTACCATGGATTCTCATTAAACTGAACAATGAACCACTGTTGTTGCATTATAGTGAATCAGTGTAGTTTCTACAATGAAGCAGTACAGTACACACTGTGGTACAAGGAATCTCTGGACTTTTCTAGCCCACTTAAAAGGGTCTATTTTCTCCTTTCTTTTATTCCCTCAGGTGTGTGTGATCCACATATGCGCAGGCACTGAAACATTCCTCTGTGAAATTGTTTAATGTCGTTCTCGCCATGAATATGACCGTAGCTGTCGAAATGGCGTTAAACACCTATTACTCACTCACTCACAAGAAATCTGTGCGAAAATGACAAAGGTTCTGTGGCAATGCTGGGAAAAGGATTTTACCGTTTTTTTTTGATAATTTCACCTACCTTACACTACTTTAAAATTTAGTCACCCACGTATTGTGGATATTTTTAGAGTGAATATCCACTACGAGAAAATTCTGATTAGACATCACTGTCACAAATGAGGACATGTGTGAGCCAGCAGAAAGGACAGTTACTGCGGGATTTAGTACCAGATTTAGCCACCAGGGGGCACCACTATGGACTAGAATAGGAAAAATATGACTAAAACTGTTATAGGCTACTTTTTTATGGAGAATTCAATGGTTTTTGATAAAACGTTCTATTTTGGGTGGAAAGGTTCCAAATTTGGCATGTAAAAAGAATGTTTTTGGGCCAAAATAAGCATTTTTGTTGATTTCTGTTGCCATGGAAACATGATTTTCATTCTAAATAGGAAAATCAATGATTCCATTTGAAGGAACATCCCACAAGGTTTACTATGGCGAAAACAGAATGAAAATACCATTTCTAGATCAAAAGTTATGGGCAAAAGAATAAAAATTTATACGAATTTAGCTAATTAGCATAAATTATGCTAATTAGCTATATATCTCATGACCAATTAGACATAGAGCTTATTAACATTCTTGAAATGGTCACACCTACCCATATCTAGCAAGCCATTCTTCCAAAACTAACAGGAGTATCTTCTCATGCTATGTATCACTGTAAAGCTAATGATTTGAATTTTAAAGTTGACTTTTAGCATGGAGCACCCTTTCTCCTTGCCTCTACACATGTGTCCATGTCTGTGCATATGAACAGCGACTCTCCCAATATAGAGTTAAATTGGAGACCTAACCCACAGGGCTACCCTACTGGTGACACCTGGGGATATATACATAGGTAGGTCTACACCTTACTCACTCATCAGGTCTCATGGTCCTAATAGTATCCACACTGAAGGGCACTGCACTGAGGGCTACACCTGACACTTTCTATATCACACTTTTGATAGACTTTGCCTCAACTTAGAAAATATATGTGACACGATTTGCTAAAATGGGGCTTAGTGCAGGGGGTTCTAAGACCCCTTCTCCCAATGCATGCCACATATAAAGCTAGTTTTAAAATCCAGGACATTCATACTTTTCACATATCACAGTTGAGATAAGGAAAAGGTGAATATTTTTAAACCTGAATGTGAACATCATTTTGGAAGCATGCTGTACTTAAATGGTCCAATACACAAAAGTGAGGTCGGCCATATATGCATCTTTTTGCATTTTCCACTTCTATACATATCCAACTATCATAATCTAAAGGTATTTGAAAATAGCAACAGAACATGAATGATATTTTTAATATAGGGATATTAAAATAACTTAATACTTTGGGCCCCCCCACCCCAAGGGTCACCCAAATATTTCCCAGCTTTTTTTATTTATTTTTTTTCTTAACAAACTTTCAGCTTGCCTTTTTTCACACTTACACATGCACATATGCAAATAAAATATAATTTTTCATTTATAGTTTTCACCTACTACCCTTGGATGTCCATCAAAGTACTAATGCGGCTTACAAGTGTAAGGGGTGTGGGGATAAAAAGAGAATTACTACAGGCGGTCTCACCCTATGTATCTGTGGACGGTGTTGGAAGCTTATTTTTTAATACCATTAAAGTGCTCTTGATCTCGGTAAAATCACAGGTGTTAGAAACTGTGATAATTATCTTCATGTGACTACATGCTGGTGGTAGTCAGGCTTCTGATTGGTTGAATGGCTGACCCTCATTTGCATAATGGTGTTGTGGTTTACTTGCTATATAATTTTTTTATAAATTTTTTTATGTATATTTTATATCTCATTTGCATAATTAGCCCCGCCCCATTGTTTATAAATAAGGGACCATGTGGCTAGGCCACATGGCTAGGCCATGTGTTGTTTACAAACAAGGGGTCACATGATCGCACTTATCTCCTAATCAGGTCATGTTACCATGGTAACCAGAATGCCGTCTTCTGATTGGCCCTAATCAGGTCAAGGGGCGTGGCCTATTATGCAAATGAGGTCAAGGTTAAGGTCACATGACCATATATGGGCATGCACCACAGGGGGTCCAGGTCATGTGACAAAATGGAGGCCTCTGATTGGCTGCATCCCCAGTGAGTAATATCCTGTAGTTAGCTATAGTCCCGTTCCGATACATTATATACTACTTATAACCAACATATGTTAGATGTTCCTTGATTTGAAAGGAACATTGCATATTAGTTAGGATATTCTGCCTGACTGCAACTCTGAGCTATGGCTTTGAATAGAAAGTGTGTGGTCACATCTACAACCATGTAATAAGGCATTGTACTGTAGTCATCCTAATATGTTTTTTAACCTTTCCTCATATATGAGCACCATAGCCCAATGTATGTACCTTATGCACACAAAAGGATTTAACCATACTGCAAAATTAATTTTGGACCTCTCTGACCAGCTATTTGACGATGATCCATGGCTATTGGTCATATATCTATTACATGCCTATTATACTCTTCCAGAGAAATGGATCATTGCCTCTATGTGCAAAAGAACATGTAATTTCCCCATATTGAGATGTTCAGACTCCTTCTTCCAACACGATAGTCTACCTTTTTGCCTTTAAGGGCAAGGTTTAAGCTCGAAGACATCTGCGCTAAAAGGTATAAGCATTTTATCCCCTAGGCAGAGGCACGTAGCATGTCAACATGTAAACCCAATCAATAGCGGATTTAGTGGTGACAGATGGGAAGCCCCTCTGTGGCCCCACCTACCTTCCACACTATACTGAGCACCCGCAGCCGTTTGCTGAACCCTCATTTATAATTTCCAAATAGCCTATCTGGATGTTGTTTTATTCAGTAACTGTTCATTTTCTGGGCAAGGATATTGGAGTTCACATCAGAAAATTATGTTAGTGAACTCTACCAATTCCTAGGGACTTGTGTAGTGTCCTAAGATACGTGTACAGTTTAAAGTTGGCATTTCCGGTATCACAGAATCAAATTTGGGGTTTCTTATCAATCACCATCTAGACAACATTGTAAAACATATGTTGAAATATTGAATAATTGTATGAAATATTTCTTCTCCAAAACAAAGCCCATGCCCTGTTCTTATTTCTATCTTGGTAATAAATCAGAATGTCTGATTTCCTATAGAGGGAGCCTGTGTACTGTGAATGAATGGCCAGTACTAATTTTCAAGTTGTACTAGCCCCTTCCACCCCATAAAGAAGGATTTGCATGCAAATCCCATAGAGTAACGGAAATCCAGGGTTGAAAGGGCTAGACACTACTTGAAGCCTGTCAGACTAGCCAACAGGTGGTGCTGAGATGAGCAGGTATGTCAAGTGCCATCAAGTGAAGTGCATTGTATTTTGATTAGACACTTCATTTGGAGGCACTTTGGGCAAGCAGTGATTTGAACAATGATATTATAAGTATGGCACAAGGGATGAGCATTTACAAACTATTTAGACAGAGTTTCCCCAATTGTTCAAATCTGTCTTTCTAGCAGATATGCCAATTTAAATATCAATTTCGACATCCCTCTATCCCCGCGCTTATTCCATGGTCTGACTACCTCATCAGAACCAAGTGTTCGGTTCAAGGTCCTTTATTCTTCCGATATTGCAACTGGAGCATTATACATAAAAGGGAAAGGACAGTAGATCAGCTCAATTGCAAGTTACGTCATCCTGACCCTTTTGATTGGGTTGGAGAGGGGCCTTTATACTTTTAATCGTATCTACTATCTTGCTTATTTTGTTGAATAGAATCTGATGTAGACGTTAGCTTCAAATAGGATATGTACACATGAATGGGCACACTACAGAATGTGCACCCTACCCCACTGTATCAATTCAAGAACCAGGAGGGTCTTGCCAAAAGATAACGAGGAAGAACCTATGTAAATCTTTTCAGAGAGTACTGAGGAAAACATGTATGACCTAACTCATTTTCATAGTATTGACCAGGGAATTACAGCAGGATGCATGAAAAACTCTTTTTGAGATGTAAAAAACGTCCACGTGCACGTTTTCTTCTTTCGTTCACGTTTCTTTTTTTGGCCCTCTGTAACACTTAGTGACGCAGTGAAAGCGCGGCCACTAACTGCATAGTTAGGGGCCAGGGGGTCGTTGCACAAACAGCGTGCCTTCGTTTTTCTCTCTCGTTAGTACGACATTCACAAAGAGACTTATTTCTGACCGTTGCACAATATGTTCTGCCTTTTCACAACGAGAGTCGTTGTGACAGCGAGACAAAAAAAACAGGACTCGCTGTGCTTTCCTCGCTGCTGCAGCGAGACTCTAGCACAGCGAGAAAAAACGACAGGGCACCCGCGTATTTTGACCCAGTTAGGCAGAACGTCACTTCCGGTGCCCGCGCTGATGTCAACAAGAGGCCGGCTTCGATCAACGAAACAGAGGGATATATCATGTCTCACTACGCTTCAGAAGTAAGTTTTCTTTTAAAATAGTGTTCTATAAGGTAGATATTGTTCAGAAGAAGACAATGACATGCTGTTCTTAGACTGTTATTCCTTTTCCGTCGTTCTGTTAGCTTTCTTTCTCTGCCGGGTCGGGCGATAATAGGGTAATTTGGTTCGCTCTAACGTCTTTTGAGCGTGTCTCTCTCTCTGTCTTGTTATTTCTTTTCATTTTCTTTTTTTTTCTCCCTCTCTTCGAATTTTACGGCAAAGAAGAGAAAAAATCGAGTTATTCAGACATTCTTAGATTCATTTTTTCATAATTAACAGTACCTGAAAAAAAGTCCCCCTCTCCTCCCCCCTAATTTTCTTTTTTCCTGAAAATAAATATTCTTTATTTTCTTTTTTCAGTACGACCGTTGTTATGCTTTGTCTTCAAGCGACGAAGATGATGAGGAAGAGGAGTACGATCTTACGACCCAAGCGGGCAGCAGGTCGTTCGAGTTACCAGAAATTTTGAAAACTAACACCCTAACAGAAGGATCAGACGAGGAGGAAGAAGGACTAGAGCAAGGAGAGGAAGAAGAGGAATACATTTTAGAGGATTCTAGTGAACTCTCAGAGGAAGATAGCCCTGTTCGAAAGGGTAAGGTGAAAAAGGCTAAGGCAAAACAACCTAAGGCGGGTCCCTCCAGCAGGCCTGAAACGAACTTAACTTCCCGGGGGACAGAGAGGGCCAGAGATGTATACTGGACTGAAGCTGAGCATAGAGCGCTCTTCTTTGCCCTCCTCAATCAGAAGCCGTATATCAAGGCTAGGGGGAAGAATGGAGCACAGCTGAGGAGAGAAGGTTGGGACACAGTTCTAGGTGAGTTTTTTTTTATTAAGTTTGACATTATGACAGAAAAAAATCTTTATCTTTTCTCTTATCCTCAAAGTTAAACAGAACTAAGTGCCTTCTGTGTGTTTTTCATGAAGAGAGCTGTTCTTTTTCTCAGATATTCTATGTCTCCTTTGATCTCTTGCAGCCACAGTGAACAGCATCAAGAATGCGAACCGGGAGTTAGACAAAATGCAGCATCACGTGAATGATTATTTCTCTAAGCTTAAGGCAAAGGTGAGCGAACAAAAAATATATTATACTCTTGATAGTGATTTGCTACACCTTTCAAAATATAAGTTAGTGTAACTCAAATTGATGTCTTATTTCTTCTGTATCTTTCTGACCTCCTTCCCCATTATTTTTCATTTTCTTGTCCTCATTATTTTCTCATGCTTTTCAGAACGAGGAATATCTATACCTGATAGAGAAAGGAAAACCATGTGAAGGATGCTCCTTGACCGACATGATGTTGTTGAAGTATAAGGGAGTCGAGAGAATTGCCGGTAAGACAGAAAGAAATTTCTTTTAAGAATGAAACTAGGCCCTATCTTTAACTTATTGTGAGCGTCCTGAATTTTACTTTTATTGAATATTGTTTTTTCAGCACAGGCATTTTTTTTCCTTTGAATAAATAAATGTTTTCAAGAAACATGCATAAATATTAGGATGGGTCTACGCTTTCCCAAAATTCATAGTAAAACACAGCAGACCTAATATTGTTTGTTCTTTTGACCTATTTTCTTCTTCTTTCTCTCTTCGATAGCGATACCTCACGTTGTTCTATTCTTGACAATGTGTATTTTCTTGGACCACAATTTCCCTTGAACAATAGAATTTTTTTTTTTTTTCAGGGCAAGGAGGGGAAATAGTCTACTACATGGATCCCGTGGAAGAGGAAAAGAAACGAAGGCAACAGGCCAAGAAGTCCCCTGCTGTGCAGTCTAGAGTTAAAGCTAAAGGTGCTGCTCCGTCTCCCCTTAAAGTTTTGGTTGTGCCTTCAGAGAAGGAGCTGTTGGCACAGTTTCAGTGTCCCATGCCTAAAAAAGGGAAAGGACCTGTGTCTCCGGCAGTCAAGGTGCCTTTCAAGAAACCGGGTAAGGCTGCAGCAGCAGCAGGTGGGGCCAAGGTCACTGGCACACCGAAAGCGACAAAGGCCAAAGTTGCTGCAAATACAAAGGAAGCGAAGGCTAAACCTGCTCCTTCTCCCTCTGGAAGAGGTACCGCTAAGGCTCCTTTCAAGAAACCAGGTGTTCGGGCAGTCAGGAACGCTGCTGCCTTTGACGTTGATTTGACAGGAGACGACAGATCTGATGACATGCAAGTAGACGTTGTGTCAACAGACACCGACATAGTGGACTTGACCGGTATTCAACAGGAAGTCCCCCTCACTTCTACTCCAAAGTCGGAAGTCAAAAAGGAAGTACGGCGTAGTCCACGGATTCTTGAGAAGAAAAACTCTGGGGGCAGAGGAAAGAAATTAGACTTTGAATCAAAAACCACAGATGCCTCGAGTAAAGAAGAAGAAATAGCAAATCAGGTTAAGAACCAGGAAATCAGATTAGCCAATATCGAGTCTTTTATGACCACTATGGAAGTACACAGACGGGACAACGTGGATAACATGATGTCCTTCCTGAGTCGATGCACAGAGGTGCATGAGAGGCTAGGAACAGTGCTTGAGAGGATAGTGTCAGACAGGGAGTCCATCGTGAAAACGCAGGAAACTACCAGCCGTCAGTTGCAGTCTATCATTGACACTCAGGCAACTTGCAGCCGTAATGTGGCTCAACTTATAAACGGTAAGGCTTTATTTGGGTGGACATGTCATAAATCGAGAAAAAAAATATGTGTAGCAGTAAGTGTCTAGGTGTCTGGCATTTCCTTTTTTTATTTCATTTTCACTCTCATCTGAAGTTTTTCTTGACCAACAAAAATACTTATATTTATTTGTTTGCACAACGAGACAGATCGTCACAGCGTGACTTATACAGTTGGCATAAGTTTTTTTATTCATTTCAACTTTTTATATCCTACAGTTTCCGGTAAGGTCATTCACATGACCGACGGGCTCCAAAGGAGGCCTGTCATGATGATGTGTGAAACCACGCAGACCCCGCCTGTTCCTGAGTTTTCTACTTTTCCACTTGTTGTTAAACCTTCGTCTTCAGGTGCCTTGAAAGGTAAGTATTTTTTTTTTTTTTTTCATAGTCTAAATGTATCTTGTCCTATCCAATAAGTCTCTTTGTGAATCTCGTACTGACGAGAGAAAAAAGCAGAACGAAGGCACGCTCTTTGTGCAACGACCTCCAGGCCTATCTGTGCTTCTTCATATAGTTAGTCCAAAAAGATTGGGAAGTTGTAAGTTATTGGAAAAACAGAATAAAAGAAAACACCGTAAAGACAGAGAAACTGAGCTGTAAGGTAAATCTGGCTGGTATCATAAAGAAAAAGGGGCGAAGGTCTCTTATTTTCTCTACGGGACATAAGGGAAGATTTTTCATCTCACCTGTGTATAGTTATGTATCACTCTCGTTCTGAAGAAAGCACAAAAAAAGTTTTTGCCTTGTTTTTCACAGTTTTGACGCTCGATCCCTCTGCAGACCAGTCAACAGTGGCCCAAAACCTCCTTCACGTCAATGGCAATGGAGAACTAGTCACAGGTCCCACCGTAAACCAAGCTTCCCCTCTAACTTTGGTTTTAGCGGTGGAACCTGCAGCCCAAGAACAGGAAGAGCAGCAGGGAGGATCGTATGCTGGTTGTGTGGTTAAAAGCGAGCCTCTAGAGCACGATCAAGGAGACGCGGGAAACAACGTGAACAGAGAGGTTGTTTACCAAGAGGTTCTTTATGAAGAGGAGGGAGAGGAAGGGACTCAACTTCCTTCTCCGCCAGGTGATGACCCTCAAAATCAGGTCACCCAGCCATTGAATGTACCGCATAACGAGCTTATTGAGCAAGGCAATCAGGGGCATACTGACCTCTCAGAGCCTGGAAAAGACTCCCATAGTGACGCGGGTGATGCAGGTTCTAACATAGAAGCACAGGGAGGTAGTGACCTTATGAAAGAGGGAAGCACTGACATGCAGGCTCATAACGAAGGACTAGAACAGGGAGGGAATGATGTCCTTGAGGATGGGGGTCAAGATGGCCAAACTCTCAGAGGAACTGACTTACAGAAAGAGGCAGCAGAAGGAGATAAAACTGAAGGTGTAAGCTGTGAGGCAGGAGAGGACAGTGAAGTAGTACCATGTCCAAAACTTAAAGAAGATGGAGGTGAAGAGACAGTGAAAGAGGTAGCACAAGACACCCAAAAAGAGGCTGGAAAAGAACAGCCACATTTGCAGCAAGGCGCTATTCAGACTAAAGTAGACCTCGAGGTTTCTCTCATAAACGTAGACGATGAAGTTCCAGAAGGAAGACTTGGTTTATGTGTGGTTCTTTCTACATGTGCCAGAACACACCCTCCTCCGCGTAAAATCAAGAGGGTCCACATAGATATATCTCAGGGGGGAGTAGTGCTCGACTGCAGTAACATAGAAGGGGTACTGAAGAAGGAGAAGGCTCTAGAGGAACTAACAGAGCCTGAACCTGACAAAGAGGTGATCACAGCAGCAGAAACTCTCCACTCCCTTCACCTGGCTGTTGATCCTAAGCCGGGTCCTGCGACCAGGAAAAGGGTAGCAGAGGCTACCAAAGGACAGCCTAAGAAAAAAAGGAAGGCCCCAAAGAATGGATCCAAAAAGAAATAGAAAATGTTACTTTCATGTGACTTTCACAGTCAGAGTATTCATGTTCGTTTTCCACTTTGTTATGATACAACGGTTTCAGATTAAGAAAATCTAATTTTTCAAGAGAGAAACAAACTGACTATGACGCTGTATGTTTTATGACTTCAACCTACATAGAGGAATGTTTTTATTTGGCCACAAGGAGACTCCTTCTGTAATGCATGATGCGGTTGGACAGTGGACAGACATATTTTCATGTAGGGAACATTTCTTTCGGGTGAACAAAAGAGAACACCCACTTTGGTTTACTTTACTAGTAATTAAGCTTAAAAAAACAGATACTTCCTAACATAATAAGTCACTGATGTCTTATACCATGACCCCTTCACTAAGTAGTCTGAAAAGTCATGAGGTACAGTGTAGTTAAGAGTTTTATGCCTTTGAAACAGTTATCGGCTTTTCCTCGACCACAAAACCATTTGAAAAGCAATAAGGTGCTACAGTGGCCACACTATTGAAGTCCACTTTTCCTAGTCACTTTCTGGTCATGATATGTAATAAAAAGTTTGAAGTGAAAGCCTGTGTGACCTCTTGTTCCTCTGATAACGTACTGAATAGTATATTAGCTTGAAGTTAAAGAAGTACAAGACTGAAAAAGCTTTGTTTATCTATTCTAATGCTATGCCCTCCTTCACAACGACTTTTTAGAAAAAAGGTCGTTGTGCGTAGGGGGCAGCACTCTCGATTTCATGTTATGACGTCATAATTGACAGAACGTCGTAGAACAACATGTCCAAATCTACAGGTGATATGCCTCCTAAGAAGCACAAGGTATGTAAAAAAGCTTGACCAACTTCAAGTCTGAACATCAGAGAAAGTCCTGAACACAAAGGAGAGCATGCACAGCATAAAAAAAGGGCCTAAAAGTTAATTTAATAAGAGGATAATGGCGGGTCACGTACGACGTAGCACAACGTTAAAAGTTAGCCAATAGTCGCTGTGCTTTGTCCCTTACTTGTCTCGTTGTGACACCGGTTGGCAAAGGCTAATAAATAATTTTTTTATTCCATGTTATGACAGCAGGGTCAGCCTGATAAGAGACCTAAGAAAAGAACACAAATGATACTGAAGCATAAGGATTTCTCGGTTGACTCAGAGGCCTCTACAGTCCTTTACCAGCCAGAAAATGCACATCGAGAAAAGCAAGCAAACGATACCTTGGTAGGAGCTTCTTATGCTGACCATCAGTCCAACGCCAGTGACTCCGAAAGTGAAGCAGAAGATCTCCCTATGCGAAACGACCTTCCTGTCTCCAGAGAAAGGTGGAAGACGAAAGAAGTAGAAGCCCTAATGGATGCAATAAACTTAAACCGGGACGCTATGAAGTTCCACTTCAGCGGCACAGGAGGAGGGAGAGACATAAGGCGGCAAGCATGGAGAGACGTGGCATGTAAGTTTATTACTTCGATAGAATAATCTTATATCTTCCCCTTTTTTTTCAAGGCAAGTTACTTCATAAAAAAAGAATTTATAAATTTAATACTTTCTTCTTAATTCTTTCAGTGTACGTTAACTCGGAAGCGCACACTCACCGGACTGTCAGACAGTGCTCTGATAAGGCGTCTGATTTCACCCAAAAGATGAAGCAAAAGGTAGGAGAGAAGTGAAATTTTTCTTTTTCAACATAACAATAAAGTTAGTGAAGAGAAATAAGCAAAATAACAAAATTTTTATGCTAATCTATTTACTTACAGTACAATACACTAAGAAGGGAGATCAAAAAGACAGGAAGCAGACCACCTGCAAAGAAGTTGCTTTTGTCCAAGACCCAGCAGAAAGCTTTAGAATATCTGAAACCAGAGGCAGTTCGAGGTGAGGATGGACTACCGTAGTCACTGTACCCTACCTTATTCAACCTCTTATTGAGTTTAGAATAAAAGACATCTAATGTTTTTTTCAAACACAGTGAGAAAAAAAAAATATTATGTACTTTTGAGACTCAGGAAACATCTGTATGTTTTCAGGTATTCCAGGAGTTACTCCCATGGAGCTGGACCCTACCAAACCAAAGACACAGTCAGGCATAACAGAAAACCATCTGTGGAGACCAGGTACTGCCGACTTCTCCAAGGCTAAGACCAAAATGAAGACCACTAAAGTACCAACAAAAGATAAAGACAAAGAGAGAAGGAAGGAAGAAAGAAAGAAGAAAGAGGAGAGAAGGAGGAAACATGAGACAAAGATGAAGGAGGAGAGAAAGAGGGAGAAAGAAGAAGCAGTATTAAGGAAGAAAATGGAGGATTTATCCAAACAGAAAGCAGCAGCGAGGAAGAAAGACGAGTCAAAGACTGCTCTACCCAAAGTTAGACCTAAACAAGGGCAGAAAGTTGTGGTTTGCACCAGAAGCGAATACCTGCAGCTGTGTGAGGAGAAGAAAAGGAGGAAGGCAGAGAGGGAAGCCATAAGAGCTCAGAGAAGGCAAGCCAAAAATCAGTTATGAAGTATGGATTAAATGTGACAAAGATATATATGATAAAGAGAAATGGACAATCTTATACAAGTTTGACAAAAATACAGTTTATTTACAGGTTATTATGTATATGTACATAAATAAAACTTTTTTTCTTTCACGGCGCGTGTTCAAGTTTTCTTTCACAAAAGGAACAGGAAAAAATGTCAGAGAAAAATATTTCATGTGAGGCCTGTCCGCCAGGTACATCTTTATGTACATTAAGGTAAATATCTCAGACAAGCTGAAACTCTCTCGTTGTGACATACATGTGTACCACATCCTAATTATAAGGTATCACAGACAAAGAGCCAAAGTACTTTCGTTGTAACTTGAAGCATGCAAGGTGCCACACTTTTCAGAAGTATTTGTTGCAGTACTCGTCCCGGAAGCACTTGATACGCTCCTTTTCCTGTTCTCGGGAAAGCTGTCTTGGTTGGGGAAGGGGAAGACGGACTGGTGTCCAGGGATCAGCAGGGTCATCTACAATCCTTATGCCATGATCCATGGCCACGTTGTGAAGGCAGGCGCAACTGGTTATGATGTCTGAAGACCTCTTTGGCTCGTGCCTCATGTAACCTGCGGAGGAGTCCAAGATCCTGAAAGACAAAAAAAACAGAAAAAAAGGAGCTTTAGACAGGGACAAAGGATGACACAGAAAAAAAATATTGGAAGGTAATATGTTAAAGTGCAGATAATTAGTTCCTTTCTTTTTCTCATGAGTGGGAAAGAGTTACACTCACCTCCAACGCTGCTTCAGGATACCGATGCACTGCTCGACTCGAACCCGGCTCTTCTTATGCCACTTGTTGAATGCGGTCTTCTTGGGTGAAGTCTCGTCCTTATAGGGCGTGAAGAGGTGCCGACGCAACCCATATCTGCCAAAAGTAGAAGATAACCACATGTTATAGTGTTTTGCATGCTGTGAAAGAAAAGTAGAGACAAAGACTAAGAAAGGAAGCTCACCCCGAGTCTCCTAGGAGAACAAAATCCCCCCAAATCTCCTGGTCGAGCTCGTCTCCAACGGGGCTCGCCGCGAGACAGTAGGCATCATGCACCAATCCTGGGAAGCGAGGGTCTATGAACAATATCCGTTTGTCATAGTCACAGACAATCTGCACCAAGAAAGAAATAAAAATCAGGAAAAGGGAAATAAATTCCATCTAACCATGTTCTGTTATAGATGATATGTTTCATAATAATTCTAGAGGTGCAGGACAAAAAAAGAGGAAGATGAACCTTATTTTATTAAGGAAACAAAAATCAAGAGGACTCCACAGAAGGTAAGAAAAAGGTGAAAAACTCACAGTGGTGTTGATGGAGTGATACTGATTTCTGTTTCTGGAGGGGCACTTGATTGGGATGTGGGTGCCATCCACGTATCCAAATACAAACGGTGTCTCTTGTTCGACCTCTCTTTGGTTCCTCTTGACTTTGTGGCGGTATAACTTCAAGGCCGCAAGCAGTTTCGATTCAAAAGAGTGGGGCCACTTCACATACTTGTGCCGGTTCTTGACGAAGTATTGAGGGACATCTTTCACTGAATTACACACTACGGACTTGGATACCTTCTGGGAGTCCCCAGTCAGCACGAAGAAACTCCCAGTGGCAAAATACCGTAACACTAAACAGAACTGAAAGAAAAAAAGGAAATCAATGTCAGAGTATTAGGAAAAGGGGAAAAATAAATAAATAAATTAAGAAAATTTCTTTCTTCCTGATAAAAGGTCGTCTAGTCATGGGTGTGGACTACAAAATTCTACTGGTGACATGCTCATTTCTTGAAACAGACATGTGACATGGGATTTACTGACATGACTAAAAAATTATTGACATAAAATTATTAAAATTGACATGTTGGGCCATGACAGAGGTAACATGTGACATCAAGTGATATGTGACATGACCATTTCATCGAGTCGACATGTCAGAAGGGGGACCCCCCCCATCCAGACCACAAAGAAAAAAAAGAAGGTATTTCAGCTTACCCTGTCTATGCAGGAGAGGCCTCCCCCACGTTTGCTCCCCTTGAACTTGCTGTGTAGCCTGTAGTCCTGGCACAGCTCCATCACTACCTCCTTGCTGAGCCTGTACCTTGCTGTAAACTCTTCATCAGAGAATAAAGTAAAGGGAGTATCTCTTTTCTTGCACTTTCGCTTTCTTCTTCCCAGACTGTCTCTTGGGACATCCATTTTGACACAGTGTAGTTGTCACACTTTAAATTTCCCTCCAAAATGTTACTCTGGTTCCATTCCAAATCACAGAACGACTGTCCCCATAGGGACCAATGTTAAAAACCAAAAAGGCGGTGACTCCAGAGTAACTGCCTTTTTTTTCTCGCTGTGCACCCAAAAATTTTAGCACAGCGACTTTCGCACAGCGAGGAAAAGATTGTGCAACACTTTTTTTCTCGCTCTGCAAAAACGGACCAAATGGCAGAGCGAGAAAACATTTGTGCAACACTTAGACACTAGCAGAACGAGGAAACCGGTTTTCACGCTGATTGTGCAACGGCCCCCAGGAAGTGCTTACAGATGAACTAACTACATAGCATGAATGTTGCGAACCGAAGAAAACAAATCAATAACAAAATCGGTGTTTTGTGTAGTTTGATTAGAGTATGTTATCTGAGTTCCCGTTTTTTCCAACTTGTATCATGTTCCATGACGCTTGCCAGCTGTTGATGGCAGACATGGTAACCTCATTTGCCCATACATAAGCAGAATACTAATTGTAGCAGACATTGTGCTAAGTAACTATTATGAGACCTGATCAATTCCTGTCTGGTTACTATGTCTAGTGCCAAAGGAATTCTTGCTAAGATATATGAACCTCGTATCATCTAGATGGTCGACCATATAATGAGTTGCTTATGTCATTTTGAGCGGGGCTAGTACGTACACACCTCATTATTCGAATAACAAGGGGAGGGGTAGGCCTAATTGAAAAACCAAGGCCCTTGTGTATTATTAGTGTACCTACCCAGGAAGCTCTCTACCCTGGAGGAGTTGTTAATGAGCAGGTCTGACAACTGGAGGACAAGGACACGATGCCGAGTAATGGACTGGACTAGCATTGTCCGTTTTAGGAAGGTTTGATTAACAGATGCCATATATGCATCCTTTCAACTTCTTGTTTATTTATTTCAACAGACATAAGATGTTCATCTAACCCACGCAAAGATACTACATACGTGAGGATATAAGCACAAGCGATGAATTGAGGAAACTCCTATTCCGTTTCCTTGCATAATTCTAGTCCCAAGAATAACAAAATACACCTTGCCTTAACCCAAATTATACTAAAGCCAGAGTTTTGGCATAAGAGTATTTAAAATCTGTACATAATGTCCTGTATGCCTAAATATGCACCATTTCAAATTTTGTGGTGATCGGATGGTAATGTCCAGTGATATAACGTTTTCAATACTGACATGTAGGTCTTTAGGAGAATCCACTGAGTGAAACTGCATAGGTCATAGGCATCACCTTATAGTGAACTGTGTATATTCAAGGTCAAGCCTTATGACCTTAATCTTGGACAAGGTCACCCATATTACATTCAATTATGGGGCTCATATAACATTACCAAATATCAAAATTTAATAAACCTAAGCTAAGCCATAATGGAAATATGAAGTGATAACATTCTAATTTATATCTATACAAACTACATACCTATGCATAGGAAACCAGACCCCCTATCTTCCTAACGACCTACATGTAGGTCACTTTTGCATGCATAAACTTGTATAATGGTTTTCCAAATCAACTAACCTTTGAATACCAGACACTAGGTTATCTGATAAAATGACCAGATTCATTTTTCCAATATGCCTTTTTGTCTATTTTCAGATTTTGTCCTATTTTGGTTGCCATGGCAACTATACAAAAATTGGTTAGCAACTTGATTTTTGAGTTGTATGGAATCTTTAAGGGAGGAACTTTAGAATATGATTGAAATAATTATATAATGCATGTTATTTTCTCAAGAGGAGGGGTATGTGTGTCCAGCCAAGGCAAAAGGGTCTAAATTCAAGTCATGAGCTTTTCAATGATGTATTACATAAGAAAATATCTCTCCTAGTTTTTGAGTTATGGGTCTATGAATTTGGGTGATCATTGACCTAACGCTATCCCAAATAAGCTCTGAATAGCATATTTCTGACTAGCATATAACTCGAGATTAGTATAAGTATGCATAATTATGCAAATAAGGAAAATTATCATATTCTTTAAAATCATTTTCTCATAGAATTTGACCTAGAAATAGGGTTTTTACCATTTTTTGAGTACATTCATCCCTGTGAGTGGGGCTATCAATGGGCTTTTTTTGTTCCTCTATTTTGAGTGGAAATCTTGTTTCCATGGCAACACATATCAACAAATACACTGATTTATGCCCTGAAATTCCCTAAAGACATTCTATTTGCATTCCAAATTTGGAAGGTTTGGACTAAAAATGGAAATTTTCCTTTAGGACTATTGAAATCCTCATGAGAAATTAGTATAATAGAATTTTCGGTCTAGTTTCCCCTTTTCAAGCTTTAGTGGTGTCCCCCTGGTGGTCAGAATTGGTACTAATCCCCCTTGGACGGTCCATTTAGCTTGCTGGCTCACATGTGTCCTTTATGGTACTGTAAGTGACCTACATGTAGGTCGTTAGTATAATGTGGGTTAAGCACACTCACAGGCATCAATAAATCTATGTCACAGATGCTAGTTTGTAGAGATACCAAGAAGAACGCCTATACTTCTATTATTTACAAATGATTTACCTTGATATGACATGAATTCAAAGGTTAAAAGTGTCCGACTCAAGGTATGTGTCCATCTCAGGGTGAACCTACCCTAGAGGTGAATGCCCTACCAGGCTACCTAACCAAGTTTTCCAAAACATCCCCTTGTACCAAATGTAGGAGTTGTATTTAACTTCGATGCAATCTTCCTCGTCAAAATTGATTAAAGGAATAAAAGGTATTGTCAACACACACATTAAAACCATGCTTATTGCTTGCAACCTTCTGGCAGAAGGATGTATAGGTCGTCTGTCCTGTAATGACTATTATTATGATGTACATTTACGTTTTTTGAGGTCTATGATGGCACGCTTCCCATTTGGATTTCATATTATATATATATATATATATATATATATATATATATATATATATATATATTGTCAATGGACCATTCTGGGTGTTATTATCATTTTTCATATTTACTACATTCTTCGCCATATAAAGCCTAAGCTCTGCCCATGATCCACACTCAATAGTCTCCTGTATTCCTCAATAGGAACCAGGATCCATTACTCATCACAAACACACTTCCTCCATGACACTCTGTGACATAAGGTACAAGGATGTAATAACATTCCAACCTTATCTACACACACACAGTCTAACTGGAGGAAGTGTGACTCACCCGTGGTGCCATATTTGGAATGAGAGGATATTTCACAATCTCCTCTCAATCCTCATTAACATAATCTACCCACAGGTGGCACTCTCTCCTTATGACATGTGTCACTATTCTATTGAGCCACATGTACAGAACATTTCACAACACTGTGAGCTGCTCATGCCCTCAGTATATAAGGTAGCTTGAGCAGCTCCCAGTCATCTATTCTAAGCTATCTATTCTAAGTTCTTCTCTCCCAACTTACATCTTACACCTATACCTAGAACCTACGACAGGTTGAGCTATAGGATCGGAGGCAGAGCTTAGATCTTGGCGAGTGTTATCATTGTTACCACCTTTATGAAACACTCATGTCAGCTATGCAATAAAAGGATCAACTGAACTTCCCTGGATTCCGTGTACATTCACTTCACCACATGTAACCGTCCGTTGACACGATGGTGGATGAACCCTCCAAGAATATCCCACTACCAACCTCTCATTAAACATGAGCAATAGTGAGACATCACCTAAGGAGCCAGCTTCAAAACAACGCACCTTTACATCACCTGGGCTAGACGCGCCCAACCATTCCACAAGTGATACTACACACCACCTCCAGAGGCAAACTTCATCACCTGACGCCTTCAAAATGACCAAGCTATACCCACCCGACACCCCAAGGAACAACACCCCTGGTAGGAGCTATACAGCGCCACAATCTGACGCCGACAGCGACAGCCCCAGGAACAGTCACAATAATTAGGATTCAGGGAACGGAACTACAGCACCTATAGTCCCCGACCCCGACCCCACAGGACCCGACCACACGACCGCCCACCACTAAGCAGAATTAACTCTCAATTGACTCTCACACCTCCAGGACTCTTGCACTGACAATAAGGAGCACAGCCAGGATACCTCAATTCTGAAGCCTAAAAGCAAGTCTAGTCAAATATGGACAGCAAGGTAAGGCCATTTTCGTTGATACAGAATTGACTAAGAGTACAGTATCTGTTAACATGGACAACCACCTGTATAGAGCTCTGGTTGATTCTGGCGCCTCCCTGTTTTTATTAACCAGAAATGGTTGATAGAATAGCAAACACACATGTCGAAATCTGTTAGGAATTTTAGACTCACAGTGTTACTGGCTGATAGGACCCTTTTCCCATCAAAAGCATCCTACAATGTCTATATTCAGAGTATAGACCCCCCCCCCTCTCCCCAACCCCCCCCCCGCCCCCCACCCCAGCCCTACACCCCAATCTATTATTTCTTACAAACTCACCCATGGTAACCTTCTTACCACCCTTAAAACAGACATACATACAACCACTTAGACCCGATAGGCATATTTTCTTCGTGTAATAGATGTTCCCTCTCCATTTCCCATATATTATTTCAATGGAGAGTACTCATTAAAACCACCAAATTCACCTTTTTTTTATGTTTTATTTTTCCACAAAATTCCAATTATTCCCTCCAACACATCAAAACCTTAGTACTACAACTAAGTGGGTGACATTGCCAAAAATTTTATTTAATTTTCTGAAGGCTCAGGCAGCCGTATACTGGATGATCTGGTTGGCACGCCACATAAATTACCCACGGTCTCAGCGTACGCTCGGTTTGTGTCCCATTAAATTGGGGCATGCATGCGCCGGTTTGTTACAAGCTCAGGGCTCCTCTATACCTTAATGTATTACCAAATGACGGCCTACTGTAGGAGCGCAGTTCTCTTGCATCCTGATCCGTGTTTATACCTCTGTTTACCATTGGTACTGGAATGTTTGGTGAGACACTTAATCAAATAATTCAGCACAGTTCCCCTGCTGTGTTATCATAACAGGAACAAGTGCACCCCCACAAGCTGACTAATCTCAGCACCACACCCTTCGCCCCCCATTATAACTACAATATTCAGATCACCCAATGATCATCCGCGCCCCCCCTAGGAGGCCCATCAAATTTGCATATCACTATGCGCAGGTGTATGCAAACCAACCAATAGCTAGGCCCCGTGCCATATATGGGTGAGACATACCTCATCGGGAGGCATGTAATGAGGAATTAGCCAACCTCATGAAGTGCTTATAAGCCTCACCCTACCCCCTCCTTTCCCACTTCCCAAACAATATACCAAACTTACCAAACCCAGTTACCATATGGAGCAAGTATCCGGAGACCACAGGGCCAAATGCCGAAGCTGCCATGCAACCAGCCCAGGTAGGTTTTAGTCTTATGTGTCCATTAGTAGCGTCATCAATCGTTCTAGCATGACAATGATGGATTATGCCATCATGTTACCCAGATACCCATTACATGCCAATGGTAGTGTGCACCCAGAGTGCTTTGTAAAATGTGATAGTTGAATTCGCAGTCCAGTTCATGCCTTTCTACGACGGCCTGACCACTTTAGATCTTACTTATCAACCTTTTGGCAACACCCCACCCACCCCACCCTCCCCACACACAACCCATCTATAATACTAATTTTTAGAGCCTTAAGGCACCAAAATCATATGGATTCAACCCAAGGTGGCCCATCCATAGCCTTCCAGGCCCACATGGCAAATAAGAGCAAGGCTGTGGATCTGTTTGGCAAGCTGTTCACTGTTATCATGCCAAACGCCCCCACCACTGTATTGAACCATCTTAGCTCACTATTCACTAAACCTCTTACAAAAAGTCAGGGTAAAAATACATCAATTACTAGCCATAGATTAACCTGACAAGCTAGTCTATTTAGAAATCGTGCCTATCAGTGTCCTATTAGAAACACACCCCAAACAACAGACCCCCCAAAACTTTGCATTAGACCTTTCATCTTTCCAACCCAAAATTCACAAAATTTACCGCGCCCCATACCCCACCTTTTTCTCTCACACAAACTACCCAACCCCTATTTACCCCCAAATCAAAATTCGTATGAGTCACTATTGCAGTAGAGTACATGTGCACTGGAAAAATCAAAACAAACCGTTTTTGTCAGTGTACCCGTAACCATAACAACGGGGGAATCACCCATTCTATTTATAGAACAGGTGTCCCCACGCTGTAATAGTGAATGCCTGGCGAGTCTAGCCACGGCATCGTCCCCCGATCCAGGAGAGCATACCAGATAGAAGGCTCGGGCCCAAACGACGGCAAAGCATAGGGGACTTGCTAAACCCCAAGAAGCCCAGCGCCTCAACTATCTGTATATGTCTAAACTCAACCTGGCTGAGAGGGCCACATACATAGTCTATGGTAGGTAAAATTTCGACTCACCATTCCAACATGGCCGGCTTCGGTTCATGATGGAAACCACTGCCCCCACCTCAATTACTACCGGCCACCCCCACAATCATATAACTTGGGACCGTCCCAAGGTTATACCCAAATGTCGATAGCGTTTGAAAGATACCATCACACTTATGTGGGGATGGCAGGTAACCCTCACACATACGCCGCAAAGACGCTTATGTGGGGATCGCCCCCCCTCCCCCACCCCATCTAGCCTACCATTTCCCCCCACCCCACCATGAACCCCCCAAACACCCAAAACACACCCATACACAGCCATCATCACACATAATGAGCTAAAACAACATCATAGCCACAGCTAAGGCTAACTAACACAATAGACCAACCTACACTAATGTTCATCGGTATTGGCACCGGCTGCAGCGCCTGGTCCGACAACTTTCGCGCCATACGCGGCAGCCCGGCGCCATCTTGGTTTCGTTTTAGTTACCGAAACTGACGGACGTCACGGCCGTCACCATGACTACCATCGGTCATGTGACATCCGCACGTGGCACCTCTACCACAACAACAACATTAGCACATGTTCAGACTTTAACTTGCTCAAATCGGACTTACCTCAGTAGCCATTCGGCATACCCCCGGGCGGGACAATTATCCACTGGATCTGTGTGATGCTGAAACACAATCCAAGAAGTGGATTAGACCAAAATGTCCCATGTCTCCACCCTCAAAATTGTCAAAATTTAAAATATCACCCCTTTGTGTATCAAAATATACTTACAATCCGCCCGTCATGGTGATCACTACATGTAGGATCGTGCCGTTAGGCAAAACGATGTCCACCTCGTAGACCTCCATGATTATGCAACATTATGACATCACGCACCCCCCTTTTATAGCAGCCCGGATCAAAATTTTGGCGACACAAAAAAAGAGAATTTTTTTTTTTTCTTTTTTTTCCGCCCCCCCGCCCATTTTTCTGCCCAAAAATTTAAAATTCCCTTCAATCAGCATCAATAGAGTTCTTTTCAGGACATTTGAGACAAGTAGGAGTCGACCTGAGCAGGTCATACCTGTATTAATCCCAATAACTTATCTGATTCTCGCCATTATGGTGCAGCGCCAGCCCGCTACTACCACCTGGTGGAATTTAGATAAACTAACCTTAGCGTCCCTGGATACAGGACCCGCGCTAAGCCAAATAAATCAATCAAGCTCTGTACTTAGGTTTTGTACGTTGACAAAATGATATTGATCTCACGTCCTTTTTCTGTATTGAGCATGGCCTGTCTGCAACCCATAACAGACAAACTATGGGTCGATGAATTGTTTCCTCTCCCTGCTGTTTCCTCAACAGGCCTACCACCAACAGACATCGTCTCCTTCAGCGCCAGAGGCCAAACCCAAGAGGAAAGAACCAGTACCATCAAGTTCGGAACCAAACGACACCAAAACAACATGGCAAATTATAACCAGTAGCTCGCCATGGCACCTTTCAGGCCACAAAATGACAATATCACCATAAGGACATCTAAGCCTATTTCCCGACAGCACCCAAATTGACATTTCAAGAAACACCAATAGACACTTTTTCAAAACCAATCTTTGTATAACCATATTTTAAACCCAAATTGCTGAGACACAATTGTGACGTTAATTTATGATTTTTGATGAATTTTATGAGAGACACACCGAAATACCCTTCTGGCTTGCCTCTCTAGGTGCTATAAAATTCATCACCTTTACCACTGTTTTTTTTTCAAGCTCAACTATGACATGTATTTATGAGTTTTAGTCAAATTAGTTATCCATAATCAACAGGTTGTATACATCCCATTTTTGTATACTTTCATGAAAATTACCATGTTTCTAGTCAACAGTAACACTGAATACCACCTCGACTTATACCTTATACCCGACTGTGCAGCAGACGCTACACAACTTGAGTTATGAGCCTTGGTAATGTGGAGCCAAAGACTCATCACCCTTGTGTTGATCGTTGACCCCTCAATACCAAGAATCACCAAACTTGGTTAATTTTCAACTGGACATATTTCATTGCGTATTATTGTATAAAACCAACATGTTATCAAATCAGAAAAATTTTCATTTTTCCCACAATAACATACCGGTACATATATATTTTAAGCATTGTACATATCCCGGTATTTAAAACCTGTATATATACATTAAGTCACTTGATCCACACAAAACCCCTATTTTTGTAATCCCATATAGGAACCTTTTTATACCGCATATAATGTCAAACCCATCAGGTTTTTCACAAAACCCAGTATTTGCTAATAACACCCATAATCGTCAATGGACTTGGCAAGGCCTCATCTTTTCTACTTATTTTTCTCCCTTTACACTCGTGCAGAGACGAGTAGGAATGTGGGGATTTGTCAATGGACCATTCTGGGTGTTATTATCATTTTTCATATTTACTACATTCTTCGCCATATAAAGCCTAAGCTCTGCCCATGATCCACACTCAATAGTCTCCTGTATTCCTCAATAGGAACCAGGATCCATTACTCATCACAAACACACTTCCTCCATGACACTCTGTGACATAAGGTACAAGGATGTAATAACATTCCAACCTTATCTACACACACACAGTCTAACTGGAGGAAGTGTGACTCACCCGTGGTGCCATATTTGGAATGAGAGGATATTTCACAATCTCCTCTCAATCCTCATTAACATAATCTACCCACAGGTGACACTCTCTCCTTATGACATGTGTCACTATTCTATTGAGCCACATGTACAGAACATTTCACAACACTGTGAGCTGCTCATGCCCTCAGTATATAAGGTAGCTTGAGCAGCTCCCAGTCATCTATTCTAAGCTATCTATTCTAAGTTCTTCTCTCCCAACTTACATCTTACACCTATACCTAGAACCTACGACAGGTTGAGCTATAGGATCGGAGGCAGAGCTTAGATCTTGGCGAGTGTTATCATTGTTACCACCTTTATGAAACACTCATGTCAGCTATGCAATAAAAGGATCAACTGAACTTCCCTGGATTCCGTGTACATTCACTTCACTACATGTAACCGTCTGTTGACAATATATATATATATATATATATATATATATATATATATATATATATATATATATACAGGTATCAATTGGGATTTCATAGGTAGCAGACATATGCATGCTACTGTAAAATTGAACAGGGGTACTTATGATTCATGATGACAAGACAAATCTTTTCCATCAGACATGTAAACATATAAACATTTCACTCATCATTCGTAGAATCATGCTCCATCGGAATAAGAATATAGAGCCGTTCTCCCTTGAATCTTTAGGTAAGTAATGTGGAATGTTTTAGGAGAGGCAGTTTTGTTTTGATTTTACATTTTGGAAGTGTTTATTTACAGCAGTTCCTCGTTAATTACTTACATCACCTTGTTGCCTCCAAATGTCCATTTTATATATGATTTTCCAACATAACAGGAACACTGAAAAAAAGGTTTAACATTACTTGCGGGGAATTGTATCTCTTATGCACAAGTCGAATGCCGGTTGCTGTGACATCTTTTCGAGTTAACCTCTACTCACCGAGGTTTTTAATCTATCTTATGGCAGGTCCCTGTATTGTACAATGGGAATTTATGCCTCCCGCAGACCATGGGAAAATCACCATCCAGCAAATCCGAGTGAACATGAGTCATGCTGGGTGAGGAATGTGTGAGTACATTGAGTGATAATGAATAATGTCATTTTGTGTGATACAATGTCAATTCTCACTCAGCTTGACATTATACCTTCACTTACTTCAGTAAGACCTGCAAGAGCATGCGTCAACATGTGTCAATACTTATCAACTTTCACACCACTTTACATGTCTTCATTCATTTCCATAAAGATGTGAGGGGAACTGGGTGAGCAAGTGTCAACATGCATCAATACTTGTCAACTCTCACACAGCTTCACATGTCTTCACTCATTTCCATAAAGATGTGAGGGGAACTGGGTGAGCTTGTGTCAATACTTGTCAACTCTCAGGCAGCTTCACATGTCTTCACTTACCGGTACTTCAATAAAGATGTGAGGGGAAAAGTGTGAGCACATGTCAACATGTGGCAATACTTGTCAACTCTCACCTAGCAAGACATTTCTTCACCAAGCCTTCAACAACAAGAGACTATGGAAACTGTATGAATTCTCATGGCTTGTACTTTGCAGAGTGGGCCTATTGATTAAATGTCAACATGAGAACTTATGTTTCACAGAGCAAGTTCCTTTCTTACATGGCATGAAATACATATAAATCAGGAACATAATGATAGCCAAGTATATGTGATTTAGTGCATGCATTAGACATAATAGCTCATTAATTTTGTCTATGGGACATAGCACTGAATTGGAATTGCCTATGTTTTACATGATATCTAAGTATCTGTTTGTCCTGGTTTGATAGGATATGAAGGGTTAATGTCTAGTGATCAGCTAGGTCACAGCTGATTAGAGCAAATATACAGGAACTCTTCATAGGCTGGTTAAAAAACTCTGTATTGTGTGATAATAGGGGCAGATACTTTGTCCAACATTAGCATGACAGACTGTGTGAGGAGATGTGATCATGCATCAAGATTCGCCAACTCTCACCCACCATGACACAACTTCATGCACAATGACACACTCTGTACTATTCTGTGTTTCGATTGGTCCATTTCAAATTTCCGTCCCATTCCTTTGTTCTCCTCCTGCTTTCAAAAACAGTCAGGCAGAGGCAGCCATGGAGAACATATCTTGTGGTAGGTGGTTACACAGTTCTAGATTGATTTGACTTGAGCAAGGCTCAGGGAAATTCTAGGGGATTCAGGCTGCCATATGGGAGTGGTCATTGTTTATCAACTTGGGTGTGAGTGGGTGGTCAAAATTAGATTGCTGCTGTTTGTTTGTTTATGACCCTTTCTTTTCATTTCAACAGGCATTCCCAAGAATGATACAAGGAAAATTCAACTCACACAGCTGACAGGATATCTATCCATTTTCAAGCAAAGTGGGCAACACATGACATGCAGAGGAGAGATATCTTCAATGGGAACCAGCATGAACAGCTGAATTGATGTTAATAAAGTTATGAAATATCAGAAATCCACAACCATCTCTAACCCCTCCCCCTGCCTATCCCCCACCCACAAATTAGTCTGTGCGTCAATATATTTGATACTGTGTCATGACCCATGTGTCAGTGTGTGTGATAATGTGTGATGACACATGTGTCATCATGTGTCATTGTTGGTGAAGGTTAACACATGTTGACTCAACTTCACAAATTTGGCTGGGATGTTCACGCATGCGTCATATCTTGTCATGGTCCATGATCACCCACGCATTGAGTCCGAAGAGCGCATTGGGTGAGGGCTGGCGCAGCATGACAAAAAATGACACAGATTTGCTGGGCAGGCTATGGCCATTACAGTATAACTGTAATTTCATTGTGATCATAGGGTATCTTATTTCTTAGGTACAGTTCTTGTTAAGATAACGATATGGAAACCCAGAGCTCCAATGTGTGCTATAATGCAAGTCATCTGCTTTCCTAATGAAGGGGTATGGTATTATCATTATAATTATATTACACTCGTTACGTTAATGCACCTGTGGGACTCAGACCCAGGTCTCCGGGTGTGGTGGAGGTATCTGGATGGCAGGTGGCAGCACCTGCCTCTGGGTTTGTATCCATTACACCAGGGGGCTACCTCTTGTCCGTCACATATCTCTTTTTTTTAAACAATTTAAACTTTATTAGCCATAGCGATGGATTTTACATCAGATGTTATATCAATTGACATGACGTGTACCTAGACATTTTGAAATAATACTTCCACTTCATCTTATATCTTATTGACAAGTACAATCATACCAAAATTACTAAGTGTGGTTTCACAAGCATAGCAGTATGCGTCAATATAGGTACTAAGAAATTAGTTGGCTAACAAGTTAATGACTGGTTGTCATTCTGGGAATGTTGTCTTGACCATATCATATAAAGGTTAATCAAATTTCCTAAGATAATATGAAACAGCGGCATTGTTTCTAATTTAAATACAATTAATGAGAGATATCTCCCCCCTCCCCTAGACTGGCACGGTAACTACACCTAGTCTATATCAGTCTCGTCCGGTCAGGATTCAGGGAACTCCCTCTCTCGTGTTTGGGGATTGTGGGTCCCCATATTCTGGGTAATATTACTACGCAGTGCACCTGCCTACATTTAACCACTACAGCAACCAGCACCCAGAACTACTTTTACCCAGAAACGCTGGTCACCAGCGACGACTCACACTAGTGGTCGTGCTGGGGCCAGATTGAGTCTATATGTAATTACATGAAGTTTCATAAATGGAAATTACAACCAAAGCAAGGCATTACGTCTTGGGATCTGTAAAAATGAGCTTGTATTCCTTCTGGACACATACATTCCTTATATCAGCTGATAGGGTATTCCAGGCTTGTGCACATTTAACTTCTGGTGATTTTTCATATGCACCACAATTTATTTTGTTATATTTCAAAACTGGAGCTGAGGCAAATCGAGTAATTCTAGTTTTAGGAAATTGTTCCAGGAAATTGTCACAACATGATCTTTTATATGCTACTAGTTTTACATGATAGTTCTTTCTGGGATCTAGTTTGGGAACCCCCGCCCTACCATGTGCATAGTCTGTAGGGATCAACAGGTGCAAATCAAAACACTTATTCTGGAGGCGTTGTAACTCTCCTAGATATTCAGCTTTAGCGTCTGCATATATAATATCACAATAGTCAATTTTTGGTAACACATGCATCTTGTACATAAGCAATCTAGCTTCATGTGACAAAATAAATATTTCCTGGTTTTATACAACAACAAGGTCTCATATCTTACATTATTAATAACAGACTTCAAGTAAATGTTAACATTCAGCTCAGGGTCTAGAGTGACACCTAGATATTTGTAAGTGGTTACATTCATCAATTGTTTGCCATTTATTGAAATATTTGGTTTTTGTAGTTTTTTCAGCTTAATTGAAGATGCAAAAGTCATAATTTTGGTTTTTGATTCGTTCATTGTTAATTTGTTGCTAGAGGCCCAATGAGAAAAAATTTCTATTGTGAAAGTCAGTTGGTTTGCCAAAGGGTCTAAATTTTTACCAGAAATATATAGGACAGAGTCGTCTGCATACAGTAATGAACGTCAGAGGATGATATACAATCATTTACTTACAATAGAAAAAGAGGACCCAAAATCGATCCCTGTGGCACACCACATAATATAGTCCTACATCTGGATCTTACATGATTAGCAATTGAGCACTGTTGTCTCCTGGAAAGGTAATTTTCAATTAGTGTCAAATTTCTGTTTCGAACCCCGTATTGCTCCAATTCTTTTTAAAAGTATTAAATGATTAACTGAATCGAACGCTTTTTTTATATCAATAAAAGCAGCCAGGGTAATATTGCCTTCATTTCTATTTCTTGAAATATCATCCACTAAGGAGGTGATTTACTAGTGTCGATTTACTTTTTGGATAATTTTTGATTTTTTGACAAAATATCATAGTTTATTAAGTGAGCGCTCAATTTATTGTACACATATTAACGATTCCAAAATCTTTCCAGGCACAGGTAGGACACTTATAGGTCTGAGGTTTGACACACTGGAAGGGTCACCACCCTTACGGAGTGGGGTCACCGTGGCTATTTTCCAACAATCTGGAATATCACCAGTCTGGGTGATTAGGTTTATAATTTTTATAAATTTCTCAGGGAATTTTAGTAAGGCACGTTTAAAAATATTAGTTGGTAAGTAATAAATAGGAGATGACTTTGATATATCTACATCCTTGAGGCAACTATAATCTCATTGTCCGTAAAGGACATGTCAGGCATATCGGTTCAGCACCTTGTTCCTTTAAATTCAAAGTCAACATTATGATAATCCGCCAGTCTGATGAAGGTAAAATTTCCTTCATAATAGACCAAAATTTCTTGGAATCATTTTTAAAGACTGTGGATAAATTAGAATAATAATCCTCTTTGGCTTCTTCAACCTCATTGTTGACTCTGTTGCGACAAACTGTAGCCCTATTAGGGATGTCATCGATATCCAAAATATCGAAGTATCATCACTATTTAAATGGTGAATATTGTATCAACATTACCCTTATATCGATACATGATAATGTTGTAACTATATACTGCCATATATATAATTAATGTGTGAATTGTAGGACTACTTTTTACCAGGGTGCATGGATATCTATGCATCATTATAACATCTCCAGTATAATGGTCAATTGGCTTCATATACTTGAGCAGCACACACCATGCTACGTGGTGCTGGAAAATTTTAAACCTTTTTTGGTTAATACGGCGCCTATACCTACAACATGGGTAGAAAAGGAACTATTGGTAATAGATCCAAATCCAAGACCAAGAAGTCGCCTAAGAAGGGAAAAATAAAGCAAATTTGAGGATTTCAAGCGGTGTGAGTACTACTATGGTTGGTCTGGAGCCACCTACCTCAAATGCTACTAAGGAATTTTTAGATTCACCAGTTGACCAGAACATTTTGGACCTGAAAGACCATACTACCTGTATAGAGCAGCAGTTAGCTGATATCAAGGGTTTATTGGAGAGACAGGCTTTTAATTGAGGAACTATGACAGTGGCGAGCAGCGAGTCGAAAAGAGACCATGCATGTGGCGATGTTTGTCAACAGTCTTCCTTTGACGCTGTATCCAAGCGTAGGGGGCGTGGCCGACAGTGGTCACCTGACTACCCCGGGGTCCATAGCAACCAGAGGACGCAACGCCATGTTTTATCGAGCCGGGCAAGTCATTCCAAGTTGACATCTTACTGTAGTGTTTCATCAAACTCCTCGTCTTCTATGGATTCTACCACCTCTAGGGCAAGTCGTCGACATAGCCATAAGGATAGAGGTATATTTGATCAGAAGAACTTTCTAAAGAGGGGTAAAAAATTGGCAGCATTGAGAAATTGTTACTTGTAAACATGAGAATGATGAAACAGCTTATTAAAGAGGAAGAAGATGTGTTCCCCATGGTAAAACATTTAGAGGTGTTGGTGGAGAAATCATCTACGAAAATATACACCCTCAAAGCATTAGTACTTAGCATATGATGCGTCTGTAAAAATTAGAGCAAACTCTGATGGTGTAGAAGCCTTCAGTGATGTTAGGAGTGAGGATATATCAAGGCATTTGTCTTATGATGGGACAGTACAGGCCCTAAAATCTAGTGCAGCCAAGCCTAATAGTTTCAAATCGGAACAGTCGACCCACACTTGTTATGCGTTCAATAGGGCTGAAGGTTGAAGGGAGGACCCGTGTAGATATCATCACATTTGTGAGGTATGTGGTATGTCAAACCATGGTAAGGACAAGTGCCAGAAGAATAAGAAAGATTAGGATTTTGTACTTAGGCAGGGTCCTATGTTAGAATCTGAAAATTTGATGCCTGATTTTAATGTAGTATGTGTGGTAGACCCTCCTGAGCTCCCTGTTTTGATCATTTCGGATGAAAATAATAATAATGATAGCTCTGAGTCTTGTGAAAATAACAAGAATCTTTTTATAACCCATAGTGGCCCATTTCAGGGCGAGGTTGAACCACTGTTTACAGTGGAGTGTGTGGGTAGACCCAGCATCAGGGTCTATGACAGTTATGTAAATGGTGCATGTATGTGTGAGCATTTTCTTCATGGTCGAAAAGCTCCAGAACCAGATAGATTCAAATTTTCTATGGTGTGGATTCATTGAGGGATATAAAATAGTTGATCGAGAATGTGATACGAGCTATGATTGTAGTAATTATAAGTCAATTGTAGAAGGTAGATTCTATAATGAAATATGTGATATTATTCTGGACGAGTTGTCACAGGGTTTGATAACTGAAACTGCCTATAAACCTAAGTGTATTCACTCCTTGGGTGGTGTAGAGAAGTCTAATGGTAAATTGAGACCCATCACTGACTGTAGTATGCCAGCAGATATTTCTATTAAAAACTACATGAATACAACTTCTAAAAGTTTCTCATATAACTCTATAAATACAGTAACATGTCAATTGGACAAGAATGACTATATGAGCGTTGTAGATATAAAATCTGCTTATAGGAGTATCAGTGTGTATGGTCCACATGTTGGTTATCAGGGTTTCAGGTGGAATTTTGGTAATGGAGACAAGTTCTTTGAGAGCAATCGCTTGACCTTCAGGTTAAAGTGTGCTCTGTATATAAGAACAAGGGCTCCAGGTGACCCAAAAATTAGTTGACAAAGGATTTCCTTGTAACTTGAAATATTAAATGTTCCTTACATGATGTGTACTTGAAATATGAAATAAAAAGTTGGGGTAGCAAGGCTACTTTTTTTGGGACTAGCCATCTTTCGTAGGATGCTTTAGAATTGAGACCAATGGGCTGACAGCTAGACATTTTGGATTTTGGAGGAACTTTGGTGAATAATTGCCACACTGGACAAACAATTTTTTTTTTCAAAAACTACAAATATAGAAATATAAAATCATATGGTTTCAATGCTACCTTTTGCATAAGATGAGTGTGTATGCAAGGGGTGGGAACCCTAATGCATAAGCCTATGGACCACAGCCAGAAGGGGGTAGACCTAATAACAAAATGAGTGAGTTGAAACCCTATGGGATGTATCACATTGTATTGCAACAGTCTTTAACCTCGTATGCATTATGTGAATACAAGGTTGAAGACTGTTGCAATACAATGTGGTATATCCCATAGGGTTGCAACTCACTCTCTTAGGCATGGTGGTGCAACTTTATCAAAGAAAGCAGGTCTGAGTGTACAGGATATTATTAGGTGTGCCAATTAGAAATCTAATGTGATATATAACTATTTACATGATTTAAAGGACAGTTTGTTACCTTTGGATGTAGTGATTTAATGTGGAATGTTTTAACATTGTGTTTGGCGGTTGGTTGTCATGTATAGGATTGATATTCACGAAGTCAATTCTCACCAAACCCACTGTCTTCTCCTTATTCCACATTTATTAATATATGTATTATTAACAACATTAATACTATTTATTATATCACCGGTATATATTTATTAAGGCACAAATAGCCATCACCAGTAGCTGACATGCTGTAAAACACTAACTAACTAACTATATATTTATTAATATGTATTATTATCAACGGTAAATACTATTTATTATTATTACTGGTACACTCAATCTATACATTAACTTATAGAACTATATACTACCAGGTATTTATATAATTAATGTGTGAATCATAGGACTACTTTTCACCAGGGCGCATGGATATCTATGACATCATCATAACATCTCCTCCAGTATATAAGCCCCAACGGTTGAACTAACAGTCAATTGGCTTGATATACTCGAGCGGCACACACCACAGTTGGTGGTGCTGGAAAATTTTAAACTTTATTGTTTTATTGTATTTGTGATTTTTATGTGAATTTATTGTCTTATAGTTATAGTTGTGGTATTACATTTGTGATATGTGATATTAATGTCTTATAAATAAAGGCATGTATAGGATTGATATTGACAAAGTCAATTCTCACCAAACCCACTGTCTTCTGCTTATTCCACATTTATTAATATATGTATTATTAACAACATTAATACTATTTATTATATCACTGGTACATATTTATTAATATGTATTATTATCAATGGTACATACTATTTATTATTATTACTGTTACACTCGATCTATACATCAACTTATAAATCCTTAGGACTGCCAGTACTTTCTGTCAGTGGACAACCAAAACGTATTGAAGTGGGCAGTAAAAGTGGGGGTACAAAATACCAGTACTTTCTGTCAGTGGACAACCAAAACGTATTAATGTGGGTAGTAAAAGTGGGTGTCCAAAATACCAGTACTTTCTGTCAGTGCACAACCAAAACGTATTATGTGTAATGGATTTTTCAAGTTATTTAGAACCATACAGTAATAATGCGTATTCAATGAAGAATTTCTCTCTATTTTCAATATAATTTTTCATTGGCAATACACATTATCCCACACTGGTAGTTGCAGTCATACAGGCAAAACGTTTTAAAACGTTTTGGTATTCCAATGCTGAAGAAAGTTTTAGGAGAAGCTTCCTGTCTGCCAAAAGGTTTTGTAGAGTTCTGAAAAGGAAAGTCCTCCAGGTTAAACAGTTTTAAAACGTTCTGACACTCAAATGCTGAGGAAAGGTTCATACAAAATAAAACGTTAGGAGGAAGAATTATTCAGGTTCCTCCATGCCGAAACGTATTTAAGTGTTCTGAGGAGGAAAATCCTTCAGATCAAAACGTTTTGAAATGTTTTAGGAGACATGGGAATGGACCCAGATGATACACCTTTTCATGCATGTAAGAGATTCAATGATATATGGCACCAGTACATGATATTATGATGACACATTGACCAGAACACGTCATATGTCGATACATGGTACCAGTACACGTCAGATGGTGATACATGGTACCAGTACACATCATATGTTGATACATGGTACCAGTACACATCATATGATGATACATGGTACCAGAACACGTTATATGGTAATACATGGTACCAGTACACGTCATATGTTGATAAATGGTACTAGAACACGTCATATGGTGATACATGGTACCAGTACATGTCATATGGTCATACATGGTACCAGTACACATCATATGTCGATACATGGTACCAGTACACGTCAGATGGTGATACATGGTATCAGTACACATCCTATTATGTCGATACATGGCATCAGTACACATCATATGGTGATACATGGTACCAGTACACATCATATAATCATACATGGCACCAGTACATGTCATATAGTGATACATGGTACAAGAACACATCATATGATGATAAATGGTACTAGAACACGTCATATGGTGATACATGGTACCAGTAAATGTCATATTGTGATACATGGTACCAGTACACATCATATGTCAATACATGGTACCAGTACACGTCATATAATCATACATAGCACCATTACATGTCAAGTCATGATACATGGTACCAGAACACGTCATATGATGATACATGGTACCAGTACACGCCATATGGTGATACATGTACCAGTACACGTCATATGATGATACATGGCATCAGTACACGTCATATGGTGAAACATGGTACCAGTACACATCATATGGCGATACAAGGCACCAGTACACATCAAATGTCGATACATGGCACCAGAACACATCATATGATGATACATGGTACCAGAACACATCATATGTCGATACATGGTACCAGTACACATCATTTTGTGATGCATGGTACCAGAACACGTCATATGTTGATACATGGTACCAGTACAAGTCATATTGTGATGCATGGTACCAGAACACATTATATGTCGATACAAGGTACCAGTACATCTCATATGATGATACATGGTACCAGTACACATCATATGTCGATACATGGTATCAGTACACATCCTATTATGTCGATACATGGTACCAGAACACGTCATATGGTTATACATGGTACCAGAACACGTCATATGGTGATACATAGTGATACATGCATGGTATCAGTACACATCATATGTCGATACATGGTAGGATTTCACTTTCTATGCTGTGCAGCAGAAATACAAGGGAACTTACAGTACCTGACGTGTTCTGGTATGATGTATCATCATATGATGTGTACTGGTACCATGTATCACCATATGACATGTACTGGCACCATGTATCACCATATGATGTGTACTGGTACCATGTATTACCATATGACGTGTTCTGGTACCATGTATCACCATATGGCATGTACTGATACTATGTATCACCATATGACGTGTACTGATGCCATGTATCATCATATGACATGCATTGGTACCATGTATCAATGTATGATGTGAACTGTTATATGTTATGGCCACTGTATAAACCCTCAGGCCAAAACGTTCTGAAATGTTTTACAATGATGGGAACTCTAATTCATTACATATTAATCTGTTATGGCCACTGTAGAAAGCCTAAGACAAAAACGTTCTAAAACTTTTTACAATGATGGGAACTCTATTTCATTACACATTAATACATTATGGCCATTGTAGAAAGCCTCCTGCCAAAATGTTCTACAATGATGGGAACTCCTCTTCATTGCACATTAATATGTTATGGCAACTGTAGAAAGCCTCAGACAAAAACGTTCTAAAACGTTTTACAATGATGGAAACTGTATTTCATTACACATTAATACATTATGGTCATTGTAGAAAGCCTCCTGCCAAATGATGGAAACTCCTCTTCATTACACATTAATACATTATGGCACACAGCTACATTAGGAATTCTCCTTGTATCAAACTCAGAACAGAGGAGCCAAAACCTGCTAAAACGTATTTGAAATAAATTTGCAATTGATTGAATAATTAGCTCAAAACATGAAATATTGAGTTATTGTGAGGTTGCTTACAATATTTCAAGTATTTCGCCATCTAATAAAAAGCTCATTGATAATCTTGGTCAAAGGCATCACCACATTACCTGGCCATGAATATGACTTGATTTTTCATTTTTGAAATAATTAGTCAATTACCCTCTTTCAACACTAATTAATGAGTACATGCATATGATTGATAGAGATCATTTTTTGATAACATAAAGAGAAAATAGGTTAAATCTTATATATAAAAGTGTTTTTTTCTCAAGTTATCCCCTTTTATGTTAAAATCCACTGAATAAGCAAAAATACCTGGCATTTGGGGCTCCCTAGCCTCCAGATTACTGGTATTTTGAGGGTCCCTTTTCACTACCCACATCAATACGTTTAAGAGGCCCACTGACAGAAAGTACTGGTATTTTGGAGGCCCACTTTTACTACCCACATCAATACGTTTTGGAGGCCCACTGACAGAAAGTACTGGTAATTTGGAGCCCCACTTTTACTACCCACATCAGAACGTTATGGTTGTGCTAAGGATATTGTAAAAATAATATTCTGGCTCGATCCTCTGACATCTATTGACATCCAATGAAAGAACAAAAGTAGCTCTGAGAGAGTTGGTTTTATAAGGATATGCATTGATATACTGTAGACCTACATATGATTCGTGTTAGATTCGCAATTCTGCTCACAGGTTACTACCAATGTATAGATGCATCTTAAAATATCATCTATTGCTACCAAATATCTATCAAAATGTTAAGTGGGTTATATCTACATTCCCCCCCACCCCCAAACATAGTTTCTAGATGTGTTTGGGACTATTGCAACAAGGCTTTACTGCATACGGGAAAAAACTCAAAATGTCGAGACCAAATATCGTGATAATCGGAATCGACAAAAGTGGGATGTCAATGACATCCCTAAGCACTAAGCCATGAAATAATATCCATGTGGCGTTGTGCATGTTTCAACAATAGATTCTTATCATTAATGCACTCTAAAAGCTCATTCGTCATCCATGGGCTGGGTTTATTTACCACTTTGAACCTTTTAACAGGGCATTGAATGTCTAACATTCTTTTCATATGATTTTCGAGGATGTCCCAACACTCAGAGGTATTGTCAACGAACCGTTATATGTGGGTGAAGTGATAAACACTGAATCCAGAGAAGTTCATTTGATCCTCGTTATTGCACAGCTGACATGAGTGTTCATACAGGAGGTAACAATGATACACTCACCGATGTCCAAGCTTTGCCGCTGAGCCTGTGGCTCATTCTGTCGTAAGTTCTAGGTGTGTGGTGTAGGTATGGGTATGGAGAGATGATGTGAGCTGCTCCTGTGGCTTACTATATACCCAGTGAGCAGCTCACAACATGTCACAATCTGCTCACCCCGTGTCGCAACACATATGTTGCAATCTGCATTGCCCAAGGTGGTGAGCAGATCACTGGTTGTGACTAGTGTGATCTGGTATGATCTGGTTGTATCCGGTTGGATCCAACTGGATCTGGTAGGATCTGGTATGTCGCAATGTCTCCAGTGGGGTTGTGTTTAGGGACAATCTTGTTTGTATACTCCAGTGGTCACATGGGGTAATCCACTGGTCCCACTGGGGGAGACAAAGTTTGTTGTTGTTCCCTAACAAGCAGTCTCTGCATATAATTGAGTGAAGGCATGCGTGAGTTGAAGGTCTGTGAGCAGAGCTTAGGCTTGTGTGGTGAAGAAATTAATAAAGATGTAAAATAATGATAATACCCAGAATAGTCCATTGACAGTATGATTACTCAAATTGAATCCAGTCACAGTTTCCAAAATCCAGAAGATATTGTTCTAAATTTTGCTAGGACCTACCTAGAAAATTACAGTATCCATTTTTTACATGAATATTGTGTTTTAATACATGTAGGAAGACGATCTGATAGGTGTACATTCAAAGGACCTGACGAGATGATATTATCTTAATTTGTAAAAAATAAAACTATACATGTATTTGTACCACTGGTTGTTGTGACTTGATTTATAAGTTGCACTAAGTGAAAAGCATCCAAAGTTTCATACAATATTCTTTTCTCAGGTGAGTTTCCTATAATATTGATGTTAAAGTCACCAAGTATAAATACATCGTATGAATCAATGTTATCAATTTGTAGCAGCAACGCCTTGAAAGTATTACAAAAACTGGTCAGATCGCCTGAGGCTGGTCTATACACATTGCAGATGATGCATCTTTTACTTGCGCCTTTAACTGACATTAACCATTGAATTTCTATCTTCTTGTTACTCTGATTTAAATGGTTAAACATATTGATAGTGCAGGATACTCCCTCATCAACATGACCACACAGCCCCCCCCCACCTCTAAAGATGCTGATCCTATCTAGTCTAAACATATGTGACCAGGCAAGCAAAAACACCCCTTTGCAGGGAAATTCATTATCAAAGTTCATCTGAAGATCTTTAAAATGAGACATCATTGGCTTAAATATTCCTAGTAGTTATGTCAGAAACCCTCCATGAACATAGGTCATTATTCAAATCTGAAATCGATGATTAATCTCTAAATGCATTATAAACCATAATAATGTCTAAAAACGGGTGGAGTTAATGAGTTATACGGATTGACTCCTGTATTGATTGTCAGAGGGCACCACTCTCCACCACCTGACTGACACACCTGAACTAGGTCACAGGTGTACATACCTGAGCAGGCAGGCATGCAGGCAGAACAGACTGTTGTTATTTCTGTTCAATTTTTTCAATAATGCCTGTCTGTAATGCATGTGGTGACGAGTACTACGGCAACAAAAGGTTGTGCCCGGGCTGCACCTGTCCGAATCCGCGCTGGAAACCGGGGGAGGAGATGATCGGCCACTCAGCACCGGTGACTGGGGAATCAGCCAGCCATGGCGGCCAGGAGGCCACGCAGGACACTGAAGCACCCAGGCAGGACGACGGTCAACAAAACCAAGCCCAAGGTACAGATATTACGGATTCGGATGCGGCTTTCCAAGTGGAAATGGACAAATTATAAAACGATTTGAAAACGGAAAGAGCCAGGGAGAAGAAAATCCAACAAATATCAAAGTGTAAGGAATTGGAACTTGAACTTGCATCAATTAGAGCTAATAATAAGCAGACATTGTTGGACCGCGCTTAAGAAAGGGGTAACATCTAGCACCACATATCAAGCAGCATTTAATGAACTGCGTGACAGTTACAGAGATCACGTACCAATCTACACCGACGGATCACATATGGCAGACAAAACAGCATCTGCAGCCGTTCTAGGACCTCATGCCTTCAAAGAACGCCTGCCAGACGAAGCCTCCATCTACACAGCAGAGCTACATGCATTATACCTAGCACAAGATCACATTGAGACATCAGAAGGCAACAACTACCTGATTGTATCTGACTCCAAATCATCACTGTCAGCAATGCAGCATAGCAAGTGGACACACCCTCTCGTGAAAAGAGTGTTGGAACGACACAATAGTCTTGCTCTAGCTGGAAAGAAGATAACGTATGCTTGGGTACCAGGCCATGAAGGAATCCATGGCAATGACCTAGCAGACGTTGCTGCCAAGGATGCAACAAATCAAGTTCCAATAGATATGCCTCTACCATCAGAGGACCTCAAACGGAAAATCAGGAAATACATCCAACAAAAGTGGCAAGAGTTATGGGACGCTGAAAGAGACAATAAACTCTACAAAATACAGCCCAAGATAGGCACAACCAAGAAAGCCAAATGCAAGAGCAGAAGAGAAGAAATTGTCATGAACAGACTAAGAATAGGCCACACCAGACTAACGCATTCACACCTCATGAAGAGAGAACCCAGACCGCTTTGCAACAGGTGTCAAAAACACCTGACGGTGGAACATTTCCTTGTGGAATGTAGCCAGTGCCCCATCAGGGCACAATACCATCAATGTACAACACTGAAAGAGTTATTTGATACCTGCAGACCGGATACAATACTTGCATATGTCAAGAACCTGGGATACTACAGTCAAATTTAAACAGTAGAAACTTTCTTCCATAAAACCTTTAGGCACAAATAGCCATCACCAGTAGCTGACGTGCCGTAAAACACTAACTAACTAACTAACAGACATTGTTGGACATTGATAGGGGAGAACGGGCATGGAGTGGACTCATGGCTGCGTTCGATCCCGGTGATCTCAGCAAGCAACCTCATCAATTTTCTCTTTTCTATCATGCGGGCAAATCCGAATTACAGGAGGATGAAAGTCATAAAGGTCCATATCCAAATGCTAACATGTTGCATAGATCGGAGAATGTTGATATTGATTTGCCGTCTTCACTGTATGTGACCGGAGTTCAGAGAAAGGAACCGAATGCACCATACAGGGACAATTACCAAGATGGTGGCACAGGCCTTTCAGAGGTGGCGAGGGCGGCCTCCGTAAGGGACATTTCTGCAAATTATGATGTCTTTGGGCCCTCTTTCTTCAAGATATGGTATCTCTCAATCCAGTTCTATGGTAGTTTCACCGACGGGGGTGGGAAAGGCCCATTTTAACCAGTCGTTCACTCACGGTAACCAGACCGGGATCCAGAACTATCACCCGGGCCACCAGCCACATCAACCGGTCCATTCGCAGCATTTGTGACAAGGCAAGCAAGAACACCCCTCTGCAGGGAAATTCATTATCAAAGTTCATCTCAAGAACTTTAAAATGAGACATCATTGGCTTAAATATTCCTAGTAGTTATGTCGAAACCCCTCCTTGAACATAGGTCATTATTCATATCTGGAATCGATAATTAGGCTCTGAATACCTTATAAACCATAATAATGTCTAAAAAGACAATAAATCAGCCTTTTTCATAAAAAGTACATAACAATATAATGATTTTATCATAGATTTTGATCTAGAAGGAAGTTTCTGTTTCTGTTTTCGGTTTTGGCTTTTTGGTGAGTATCCCTGAAAATTGGCATGACAATCTACAAATTTTAATTTTTGGAATGGTTGCCATGGCAACCAGGAACAGGCATATGGGTTGATTTCTCATGAAAAATGTTCATTTTGCCATCCAAATATGGGCCATTTCTAGCGAAAATGGTGCATTTTAAATGAGACCATCGAATTCTGCATCAAAAATGAATTTAATATATTTTTATAACGATTTTAGAGTAATTTTGCCCCTTTCAATGCCTCCATCGCGGCCAAATGGGCAATTAAAAATCCCCCGCGGATGGGTGTTCTTCCTTGATGGGTCACATTTGGGGGAGGTAGCAGGGCCTACTCATTCATCTCAAGGTAGTGTCAGTGCACCCTCAAGTGTTGTTAATATTCACGGTGGTAATATGAACTCTGTTATGGGCCAGGGGGAGGTAGCAGGGCCTACCAACACCAACCAAGGTAGTGTCAGTGAAGCCCCAGGTTCAATCTCTCAGCCACCTGTGGATATTTCATATACAGCTTATTTGAGGTGGGTAGGACAGCAACACCCTCATCATCCACCAGCGCAACCAGCACAACAACTTCCGCAGGCAGTTAACTTGCAGTCAATGCAAAAGCTGATTGCAGCACAACAAGAGTAGCTATTATCAATGCAGCAGCAACTACAAAAGCTGCAGCACCACAACCACCCCCACCACAGCCAAGGACACCACAGCTGTACTACCAGGATGGCACTCCATATGCACCCCCCGTATCTTCGCAGGCGGCAGGCAGGCCGGGCGTCTGCCCGATCCCCATGTACTCCCACCACACTCTCCAGGCTGGCCTAGACCGCACGGGCTTGTCACCTACTGCAATGGCAAGGGATTTTGATTGCCTTTATTCTGCTGCTGGTACACAGCAATGTATAGATTAGTTATTGGGGATGAAATTAGTGGGTGAATCGTCCAAGACAAAACGCCCTAACAATTGGTTAAGACCCGACTATCATATTGACCATGATAAGAAATTTAATGAAATGTCAACAAGTGTATTGAGAGAGCTAAATCAGTAGGACCTAAGGGTTTTGAAAATATTACTATCGAAGGCTATGCAGGACACATGAGTTTCATCACTCTCAAAGGTCAATCAGGTGCTTTTGAAGCGAAGTTAGCAAAATACGTAGTAGATAAAGTAATTGATGGTCGCCTAGTTGATTTTGTTGTGGGTGAAAAGGGTGCTGTAGAAGCCCACTTGAGTGCAGAACACATGTCTATGCATAGTGCTAATAGCAGTCAGGGATCCACCTCCTCTACCAGTAATCCTGGTAAGAGCAGACGTCGCAAGAACAGGGCTGCTGGGGAGGGGGTGGACTAACGAATGCCTCAAATGGAACTTCACAACATGTGATTACAATGACTGTAAACAGAAACACATTTGTATACATTGCAAAGGTGCCCATAAAGGCAAAAATTGTAAATTTGACAGGGACCAGCATACGGATGGTAAAGCCTGAGAAGCGGGCAATATTGTTACTCCTAACCCAAATGTTAGTCTACCTTTGTTCATAGAGGAGGAATATTATCAGTCTTTGGATAATTTCTTTCCAATTAGTTATAATGATGTCACATGTACAGCTAGTATGAGTGATTTGCTAAAAAAATACGAGTATTTTCCATTGTGGGACTCCCGGGGAGTCCATTACGTATGTGGTATTAGATCACAGTTCAACCTGTGCATGTAGAGAGAAATGTTAGCCGGTGGCCCAGATAATATTTATGGTAAGGGTAATTGAGACTGGAATTCTCATTTCATATTAGATGGAATCTGTCACGGTTTCAAATTAGTGGGTCCAGGGGCACATATTGATGGGTACTACAATGTTAATTACAATTCTGCGACCATCAGTGCTTTCAGTGAAATTGATAATATTATCAAGGGTGAACTATCCAGCGGAAAGCTAACCAGGGTTGATAGGCAACCTCACTGCATTCACGCATTGGGTGCGGTTCCAAAGACATCTGGCAAATATAGACCTATAACTGACGCAAGTTTGCTGGATGGGAACTCAATCAATAATTTCATGCATCAGACATTTAAGAGTTTCATTTATTACTCCATTGATGTAGTTTCCGACAATATGTCGGAGTTGTGTTATTTTGGGGTGATGGATATTACGGCAGCCTATCATATCGTATTAATTCGCCCATGTGACAGGACACTTCAAGGCTTGGTATGGCACTTGGATGATGCGGATGAATTCATCAAGGATAACTTCCTAAGTTTCGGCACAAGAGTTGCCCCTTATGTATTCAACTCTATCACTGACTGTATCACTTGCTTTGTGAATGCGAGTGGTTACTTCTGTGTCAACTATTTAGATGACTTTCTCGTCATGGCGCCTACTTATGAGGAATGTAGATCGGCACAATTGTTCCTACATAGGACACTACGAAAATTAGGTTTCTACATATCATATGAAAAGGTGTGTTCTCCTAGTCAGGTCCAAACATATCTGGGGATTGAACTGGACTAATGCAACTAAGGTTACCTGAAGGCAAGTTGGCAAAATTACACGTGGAGCTAGCCTTTTTTGCAGGTCGTCACCAGGTGACCAAGAAGCAGCTTCAGAAATTATGTGGAATTTTGGCTCACTGTGCCACCTTGGTCCGCGGCGGCCGCACATTCTCGCACAGAGTCATTGGTATGTTAAAATGCTTCACTAAATCCCACAGATATATAACCCTGACACGCAGCTTTCACAAGGACATAGAATGGTGGCTGTGCTTTGCCCAGTGGTTCAATGGTACGGCCAAGGTAGTTCAACCACCTTTACATACTTCGGTGGTAACCTCTGATGCATCGGGTAGCGGTTACGGCGCTTTCTATGGTGTGGACTGGATAGCCGGTCAATGGAACAAGGTGTACTTGGAGATCGATAGTTACAAGCACTGCCTACCTTCCCCTTCTGACATTCCATGTGACATAAATGTCAGGGAGTTATACCCCATCTATGAAAGCGTCAAGCGATGGGGCCACTTGTGGAAGGACCACAATGTCGTATGTATGACAGAGAACACACAGGTGGTGGTGGCACTGAATTAGGGCAGGGTAGCAAATGATCATAGTATGGCCATACTGAGGAAGATATTCTGGCAATCAGTGCTCTATAACTGTCATCTCGTAGGAATATACCTTCCCGGGAAGGAAAATGTAGCAGCTGACGCAATATCCAGACTCACCTCTGAGTCTGACCTCCCGGTGTTCTTATGTTGCAGGGGCACTGGAGAAGCGCAGGCAGTTAGACCTCCAAATGGTGGAGTTGAGGTCTCAGGCATGGCCAGTTAATACTTGGAAGACAAAAACCTTGCAGTGGAAGCGATACATTACTTTCTGCAGCTCTATACATGTGGCTGCGCTTCCTACTAGTACCAATCTAATGTGCAGATACATCAGCGATCTTTGTGGTTCTGTCAAGTACAAGACTATTCAGAATTATGTCAGCGGAGTGTTGTCACTTAACAATTACTTTGGACATGATGTCCATAATATTAGACACGGTTTTGGTTTCAATACTACCATAGCTGGTATTAGACGGGTGCTCGGGAACCTACCCCAGTGAGGCCTTCTTTTACGCTTCCGCCTGAAGATTTATTCCTTTGTGAACATGGACTCCCCTTCTGAGCGAGCAATTTGGGCATGCATTGCCCTCAGCTTTCTCTCTCTTCTACGCAAAAGTAATTTGGTGCCAGACTCTCCTACCAACCCTACAGGTCATTACTTGCGAAGGGGCGCCTTACAATTCAGTTCATGGGGATTGAAACTCAGTATCTCATCTTCCAAAACAATCCAGTATGGTCAGAAAGTGTTCAAAGTTCCAGTCACCCTAGCACCAAACTCACCGCTATGCGCAGCTTCACTGATATGGAAACATCTTAATGACTTTCCATCTTCTGATCCCATGTCTCCAGCCTTTATGATCAGGAAGGGGATCAAAGTGGTACCGCTGACATACTCTGTCCTGCTGGCGTTTCTCAAACGCCTTCTGAAATCGGCTGGCCTAGATCCAGATCGAGCCGGGATGCATTCATTACGCAGATCGGGAGCTATCTACATGTATAACTTAGGGCTGACGATTGAAGACATTCATCAGGCCGGGGACTGGGCCAGTATGGTCGGCCTCGTATACCTTACAAAACCCTTCCAGTCGCGAGTGAACACTGACTTAACCCTTATGTGCCAAGAATAGCAAAAGTGTGTATGTTAAACAGGCCACCATGGGTTAAATAATTAGCATATTAAGATGATTTTAACACCAGAAGACTCGCTCAGAAGGGGAGTCCATGTTCACAAAGGAATACATCTTCAGGCGGAAGCGTAAAAGAAGGCCTCACTGGGGTAGGTTCCCGAGCACCCGTCTAATACCAGCTATGGTAGTATTGAAACCAAAACCTTGTCTAATATTATGGACATCATGTCCATGAAGAATAATGAATTAAATATAGTTTAAAATGCATGAAAAGTGCACGCTCTGGCCATGAGAAAAACAAGGAAAAATACAGAAAAATCACAAAAATCTTGATGAAAATACGAAAAATATTGATAAAATATTTTTCACATGATTTTCTCCAAGGAATCCAACTATAGCACACATTTCTTTCAATTTCCGTCCGAATAACATCCTTTGAAATAACCTTTCAGGGGTTGAAAATAGCATATTCCCGCCAAAATAAAATGAGAATAAAAAGAAAGGATGATTATCTGGGCAATTCTATCTGAATCAGCCCATTTTAACTTCTTGTGCCATCCTAATTTCCTACTTGTTTATGTAATACTGTAACATATGCTTCATATTGTATTTTCTGAAAGCTGATTTTTTTGCCCTTTTTGTTACCATTTAAATCAGTACTTAATTCTGAACATGTTATAGGTAATAGCCTGAACAATGTCAAGTTTGTTGAATAAATCAGCTTTCTCAAAATAATTCTGGGCACAAAAGGGTTAATTGTATCGAAGGGTCTCAGGATTGGATGTGAAGTTTAAATTTGTGGTGTGTTCGCAGTTTCTCTGCCTTTCTTTGACTTATGACTTACTTATATTAAAATTTACTCTGGAGGTTGCCAGCAGTTTCAGACTGACAAGGCTCAAGTCCAATTACTCGCCTTGTCCCTCCATCACATCAATGGGTGGAGTCAATGAGTTATACGGATTGACTCCTGTATTGATTGTCAGAGGGCACCACTCTCCACCACCTGACTGAGACACCTGACTGAGACACCTGAACTAGGTCACAGGTGTACATACCTGACCAGGCAGGCAGGCAGGCAGGCAGGCAGGCAGGCAGGCAGGCAGAACAGACTGTTGTTTTTTCTTTGTTCTTTATTAACTTTGTTTAAATAAATAGGCTGGCAGTTTCAGACTGACAAGGCCAAAGTCCAATTACTCGCCTTGTCCCTCCATCACATCAATACATTAAATCAGCCTTTTTCATAAAAAATACATAACAATATTGGGATTTTTATCATAGATTTTGATCTAGAAGGAATTTTCCATTTCTGTTTTCAGTTTAGGGTTTTTGGTGACTATCCCCAAAAATTGGCATAAAAATCTGCAAATTTAGATCATTGGAATGGTTGCCATGGCAACCAGGAACAGGCATAGATCTATAGGTTGATTTCTCATGAAAAATGTTCATTTTACCATCCAAATATCGGGCATTTATTCCACCGGGAAGCCCTTTTTGAATTTGTTCTTAAGACTCATTTAAATAAAACCTGGAAAAAATTCACCGAATAATATTAGTATTACCGGTATGTTCCAGCTCTATTACTGTAAATCTCCAATACTTCTGCCCTACTTCGGTATGTTTCACAGTTTCAACACTTGTACCCACTCTGTACTTAAGACTTTCACATATTTGAAAAGTTTGAATAATTATATAGAATATGAATAAAACCCCATACCCCCCCCCCCCTACACATGCTGACAGCTCTTATGGCTACTGTGGTCGTAGATATTTTCATGGGTATAAATTCTCGCAGAAATGGTAAAAAATACAATTTTGCTTGTATTTGATTTCACAGATTTTAAGCTAGATGACTAGAGTGACAGGCATTGCCAACAAACCCACACTAATCGAACCTATAACCACTTCTCCAGTCAAAGTATAAAGTGAAATGAAATATTATTAAATGACTGTAGTACATGTATTAGGCATTGTATTGTCTACAAAAGCTTTCACACTTACTGCAATGTGGGAGACAGCAACTATAATGAAGGTGCTAAAATGCTTTCAAGTACCCCCCCCCTCCCCTGCCTTAGTCTTTTCTAATCCCTTGACTGCCATCATAGGGAAGTCATCTCTATTGGAGAAATATTCACTTAAGATTTAAATTCGCGGATTTTTAATTTCCGCGAAATCCGCGGAAATATGTACAAGGCGAAATAAACTACGACCACAGTACCCGTGAAATACATTTAATGTGATTTTCCCGGTGTTACCCAAGATTACAGCACTCTATCACCGACAACAGCTTGAAGTTAACACTTGCTGAAAGAGAAATAATACTACATTTTTGCATAATATTCCACAACATTACATAATGGTATTATGGCATTACAAAGGAAACTAGAGAAATAAACTCAAATTTTGCTCAGACATTTTCTTTTATGCACACATAAGCCATCTGCTGGGCAGTTTTAAAGTCATTCTTCAAGTGGTTGGATGGACTCCCTGGAGTTATCATGGCCGCCTTCTTCTGGGTTTGGTTCACCTCCCCCATCAGCTCCTGTCTAGTTCTGTTTACTACAACGTCGTGACTTTGTAGCAAGTTCAGGCTGGCCACATGCATGAGCTTTAGCTGTTTGGTAAGCTTGTTCAGCGCTGCTATATTCAAAGAATCTGTGGTTGAAGTCGAATTTATACAAGTTTGAGAGTTTATGGTACTTAGACTTGGACATCAGGCCGTCTGGTGTTTTTGCTTCCATGGCATCATGCATATTCAGGTCAGGATAGGGCATTTGTAGTAGTTGAGAATGATATAATTATTAGCTTCTTATCCAATATGATGAACTGCCCACAGAGACAAACTTGTATAAAAGCCAACCCTTAAGATTCTTGAGCAGCTTCATAATTTTCCACTTTGTTTGGGGATTTTTAAAGAAGATTCTGATCTGTCTGTGTTTTTGTTTTCCTCCGCCATGGGTGCCGCCATCTTGGATCTGTGTATTTTCAGCTCCCTTGCGACTGCAACATTTTATGCTATTAATGTCTACAGTTGATTTAATATCCTGTAGGAATTGAGCTATTTTGACGGTGAGATCTTCATCATCACTTCCCAGCAAATCTTCGTCAGTCTCCGTCAAAATGGGTGACATCTGTGTGGGCAGCATTGTGTGAAAACGCAGTGTGTCAACATTTGTCAACTATTGTCAACTCTCAATTATCTTGAGGCATCGTCACTCAGCCTCTTCCTCCCATGGGGTACTGCTGAGTGAGTATGCGTGAAGCATTGTTAGCTCTCACTCACGTTGACACATCATCACCCATCCCAATTCAAACGCGAGGCAAAGCTCGTCAGCATGTGTCAACTTTGAGCCAACTACTGTCAACTCTCACTCACCTTGACACATCATCACTCATTCCAATTCAACCATGAGGCATAGCTCGTCACCATGTGTCAACTTTGAGCCAACTACTGTCAACTCTCACTCACCTCGACACATCATCACTCATTCCAATTCCACCGCGAGGCATAGCTTGTCAGCATGTGTCAACTTTGAGCCAACTACTGTCAACTCTCACTCTCATTGACACATCATCACTCATTCCAATTCAACTGTGAGCATAGCTCGTCAGCATGTGTCAACTTTGAGCCAACTACTGTCAACTCTCACTCACCTTGACACTTCATCACTCATTTCAATTCCACCGTGAGGCATAGCTTATCAGCATGTGTCAACTTTGAGCCAACTACTGTCAACTCTCACTCTCATTAATTTAAACAACACATTGTCCCTCTTTTTCTCCTCCACATTGGGAATATGAGGTGAAATTAGATTTATTAATGAAAATGCATAGAAATACTACCTTCCAAATAAGAATGAGAGAGAAAAAAAGGTCCTCACCCATCACTCCAGCACCAAATGAAATAAAACAGTGGATATCAGCACTCCTAGAAGTGCCGATATCCATCATATCAGCACTCCTTATAAACATGCATCATAACATATAATATCAACAGGTATCAGAACGGGAATATCCTGAAAAAGCACCCAAAATCACAGAAGTCGTGTAATAAAGGCAAATAACTAGCTTAACCCATTTAGAAATGAGCTACTTCCATAACTAGGGGGATTTTCTTTGTGAACCTTATTTTGAGAAGTGGCTTGGCAAAGCTATTTATAATTAGCATGAAAAGAACTAGCTTGTGAAATCTTTATGAACCGGGGCCTGTTCTGGCCCTATCATGGAATGTGAGCAGATTGTATTCAATATTGCTATGGAATATGGTGGTCCTTGGTTAAATCTATGAGACTGTCAAGTTCACCATGAAATAAGGACTAGAGCCATGTTTTCCGGAAATCAAATATAGCAACCACTAAGGGAAAGTTTACTATATAATCAATTAATTGAATATTTTTCTTTTGGCTACTAATATCTGACAAAAAAGATTTTAAATTTCAAATGTGAAAAGATGTCTGCTACATCCCTGTTTTTGTAATTTCAATATACACATTTGTCATCACTCTTCCCACTTCAACTGTAAGGCAATGGTTGTCAGAATGCATCAACTTTGAGCCAACTTTGAGTGACTCATATTGTGAGGGGAGGCTCTACAAGAGAAATGCAGGGTGAAGGGAGGCTATGCGAGTGATAGCTCACACATGACTCCCTTATTCACCAATGACTCCCTTTGGCCTTGTCAAAAGGGATTCAGGATCCTGTGACTCTGAATAAAAAGGGTGTCAGATAACCCAGAAAGTGAGTCAGGGAAAACATTGACTCCCTTTACTTACCCAAGACTCCCCTTTTTGCTCTTTTTAATGTATCTGTGATTTATGTTTTACCAAGAGAGATGTGGCCCCCACTTGGGAAACAATGGAATCAGCAAGGTGAGCTATTCCACCCCCCCCCCAAATCACAAAGGAGATGGAGGTTAGTATATCTGCCCCCCCAAGAAAAAAAAAAATGCCAAGATTTCATAATAAATTGAACAAGAAGCTAAAACTTTGCATCTCAAATGAGATTGATATAGTAATGGGATAGGGAAAATAGGGCTTGGGCCTCAAATCATATCTGAAATTCATCATATATTACTTATTACAAATTCTATAGAGGTATGTATAGGTGCTATTGCGACAATTCAAGGTGGTCGAGGCAGGGCCCCCATCAGGCCCACCCAATGAAGATTTGCTTCCTATGCGTCTGGCCTTTTGTTGGTTTTCATGCATTGGAACATTGCACACCCTATATTTCCACCCCACTGAGTAGTAGGAAGGCACCGGCTCTGCTGGATCTGGAGGAGTCTGATTTCATCGCCACTTTAGCATCTATAGTTACCGTGTGCCTGAGGTCCTTTATATCAGCTCCAGATATATGGCACATGGAAATCATTCTTTTTCCATATTGTATTACACATCATGTTGATAATTTTGAAAAATTGAATGGACTAATTATTCTAAAACTCCTGTATTATTAAGACAGATTCATATAATAAGAGTTATTCATTAGTTTTCTGTTTGATCACTCAAAACTTGTTTTATAAAGAACTTTTTTTTGCTTGTCTTAAGCACTTCCTTGGGAGAAATGATATCATGACATGTGAATTATGATGCTACCATGTAATGTATTATTTCCCCAGATTATTTCTCCCTTTCCATTTCATCCATTAAAGGTTATATTGAGATGTATGTATCATGTGTCCCCATACCACTTTTTCAAATCTTTGATTAGATACAGAGAAGTTGAGATAGCCTAAACCTCCGACTGCTTCAACACTGGACACTGGCATTTCTTCTAGGCCTTTAATAATGAGGATTTTTTTCTTCAGGTCAGAATCTGTTTTCTCAAAGCATCTAGAGTGCTGAAGTAACAAGTCGGTCTGGGCCTTGACACTGTCAGTTTGAGTTTTAATGGCGTCACCAGCTTCACCTATAGTCTTTGACATTGTCTCCATTGTCCCCTCTGAGGTGGTCAAACTTGTCTGAATACCATCCAATGTCGTGTAATGATCTCTGTGGTTTCCTTTAATCCATCAATGGATTCTTTGAATCCCTCTATACACGTTTTCAGCTCTTGTTGTGTGTCTTCTATGACTATAAGACTCATCTGTCAATCTTGTTGACGGCTGCTATAATATCCTTGAGGCTAGCTTCTGGTGGAATTAAGTCCTTAGCCCTCCTGGACCTAGATCCTTCTCTCAGATTTGCCATCATTTTGGTGCAGTATACTTTTATACACCTAGTTACTAAAAAATTTAGTGTCTAGATAGTCAAAAACTTATTGAAAATGGTGATAGAGTGCTCCGTCTGGTTTGCCACGATCTAACAGGATGCCGCCATGTTTCTTCCTCGGCATGTCACATGTCGGGTCTGAGTTTCGTAGGCTTTCTCCCCTATTTAAGGGCAGTTCCTCCGGTACTTCACCAGTAGTGGTCCTATCCACTGCTCAGCATACATGTTTGGTTGTTACCTTTGGGTAACCGATTGCCATAGGTGGCATGTAGTCTCTTTAGGCTGTGATCGTATGTTTTCTTCTAGTTGTTGTCTTCAAGTGGTTAACTTCTTAACACAGTTAATATTATTCTCCAAATAGTTCTGTGCATTATAAAAATTGAATAACAAAGACCCTGCCTGGTGGACACAGCATACTAAATCGACGTTGGAAAATGGTTGACCAACATACATCAGCTGGTTGCAAATCTTGAGTAGTCTGTGCCCACTGGGTGTTATTGATGAGACCACTACTTCAATTGCCTTTTAGGTGCAAAAGGTTCTATAGGTATACAGGAGAGGGTGTGGTCTGTGACCTGAAGGGTGTTGCTCCTATTGTAAAAAGAGCTGTGACTATGTGCCCTCTTTTCTAAACAAGTCGTGCACTGCTTCACCATTCAACTTGCACTCACCACATTAGTCTGAAAAGTCACCTGCCTTGTTTAAAATAGAGAGAGCTGCACTACCAGGTACCGACTCATGTCACACGCTCTATAGTTTATTATACTGACTGACTTCTCCCAACTAGGAACTTACTCAAATCCCCCATTTTTAGCACCGTACTTGAATGACCACTTGTGAGCAACAAAAGGGACAAGTTATAGCTACATGAAAAGAAAGGACTGGAAATGAGGGCATTTTTAGCCAGCTCTTTCTTTTACTATAGGAGCAACACCCTCCTGTGAATAGGGTTTAGGGAGAGAGTGAATAAAGGCGCCTTGCAAGAACTGGAAAATAAGCATATTCAATTGTGTAAAAAAATGACGTCGTATGGGTGTGGCATGCTCATACAATCTATCAACAGATGCCATGTGTATTTTAACCAAGTTCAGTGACTCCATGCTACAATGGACACAGTAGCTCATTGATTGATAACTCTGAACAGAAAAGATGTGGGATTAAATCAGTATACAGCTAACAATTGCAAAGTTCCCACTAGAACAATCCATTCCTCCTGTTCGTACCAACCCTTAGGTAAAACGATTAAACATAGAAAGCGATTTGTTTCATGATAATATCTCTGTGATTTAGGCCAGAAATTGCTTTGACTGAAATACACAGTCATTCAACTATTCGTTACCAGACTATGAAATACTCATCATTTTTAACCAGAATCGGGGAGGGGAAGGCCGCCAGCTAGTAATGGATGGAATATTATCATGATTATAGAACCGACCTCATAAACCATAGCCCTGTCACTTTGAGTACAAATCTTTTCCCTTCGGAGACAGACGTGGGGGCTTTCAGTGCTAACAAGACAACAAGAGTAGTATATAGGGGTAAACTCAGTGCATAGGAACAGCTACTGAAATCGGTTTGACCTACTTACGAACCGGAAGTGACCTTTTGACCTCAACCTCGCGACCAATCAGAAGCCAGCATTTGACCAGAAGTGAGGTCATGACCTCGTTTATTGAGCTCTGATTGGCTAAAAGGAAGTTGCCATGGCAACCAGTGGAAATAAACAAATGTTTTGTTACCATGGTAATGCCTAGCAAAAGATAGACTGCTTATAGCTGGGTTTAGTGAAACCCCCTTGTGGTTAAAAACAATTAGGGATGCCTTTACGCCTGACACCTAGTGGATATTATTGGAACTACTTATAGCTGGGTTTAGTGGAGCCCCCTTGTGGTTAGGAAGTGATGTGTAATATCCATGTAACTTTTAGGGGTAGGGAAAAGTATAACCTAGTTTTATAAGTGCTGATTGCTTGTTGGATACTTTATACATGATCTAATTTCTTAAGCTTAGATTGGTTGTTGACATTTGTGTAATACCCATGGAATTTTAGGGGAGACATGTTTTACTATCTGTGATGTAAACTTATTTTTTTTTCACCATATTGATGTTCATTGCATGATTTCAATGCTTTTGTTCGATGCAATTTAACCATTACGACAAGAAATGAAATGTGTAATTAACACAATACAACACAACGCAGTTTCTTTTCACTTGTATTCATTTTTTTATTTTACAGACAACCTTGACATACGGATGTGCTTTTACCATTAGAAGGTTTTGTACATATGCGACAGAAAGAGGTGTTTGCGGGCAGTGATTTAGCTCTTGTCCAATGCATTGACTTTAAGCTTTCATTCCAGGTATTAAAATAACATGTGCTACTGATTTTTTTTGCATGCTGCCTAGTGTGTACCTGTATAATGTTGTGGACATGACTCTTTGGTGTGTAATTGATATACTCCAATACACCAATACTTTGTCTGTAATGTGACATTATTATGTCTATAGTAGTCAATGCAAATGGCAAAGCATCCCAAAAAGCCACATTAAAGAAATTACACATGAAGAGTTTGGTTTCAAAACGCAATAAACGCCATTTTGAAAAAAGAGGCAAATATTTCAAAGGCCTACATCTTAGAAATAGTTAAATGTATTAAAGATACCATTTTCTTTGAAAAATATATGATTTGGCTGTCCAGAGTCTATTATAGTAAAGATTTCATCAAGATAGCTTTAAAAATTCACTACAGCACAACACAACAAACATAGTATATGCTCAAAATCTGGAATGGATTTGTTGCATTTTGGAACCAAACTCTTCACATATTAACGCTATTTAAACAGTGGTCAACAGTGTCTGGTTCAGCTCCTCTAAAATATTGAATGTTGTCTACAGGAATTGCTTCCCAGAAAAAGTTTTCTTCACATCCACATAACACACTACTTATATTATTGCCTGGAGTAATTGCAGAAGGTGTGCTCGACTGTAAATGAGGCCGCATATAAAATTCAAAAGGAGGGTTAGACATTATGGTGCCTGCTTAGCTAAAACACTACCAAAGACCAAATAACGGAAACAAACGTCTTGTCTGGTGAAGTTGACACAAAGAATAAAAAAACTGAACTGTTTTACACAATCACTTTTCTTCCCTTGTTTATCCCCCTTTTTTCACAAACAGTATGTATCTACAGAATTTCAGAATTTCACTCAGGATACGTAATAGAATACAACCTTAATGTCATCTTTTAGTAAAATTTTACTGTTTTACACAATTACTTGTGTAGAGGCAAGGAGAAAGGGGGTTCCGTGCTAAAAGTCACCTTTAAAATTCAGATCACTGGCTTTTCAGTGATACTCTTGTTAGTTTTAGAGGAATGGCTTGCTAAACTTAGGTAGGTGTGACCATTTCCTGAATGGCAATAAGCTCTATGCCTAATTATTCATGAGATACATATATAATTAGCATAATTTATGCTAATTAGCTAAATTAGCATAATTTTTTATTCTTTTGCCTATAACTTTTGTAGAGGTATACATATATATATATATGTTACATTATGGTCCTTTGGCGCGGTGGGTGAGTCAGCCACCCGGGCTTTGCCCTCCACTTCCCGGATAGGTGGCAGCATCTGTTCGGGTGGTGTGAGAGAGGCACGGGGGGGGGCGCCACTGTCCCTACCTATAAGAGGAGGACAGGGCTCAGTCGCCGCGTCAGAGATAGTGAGACCGCCGCCGTACGAAGCTCTCTAACCCTGAACAGAGAATCCGGCATCTGCTACAAACTATCCGAGCTACCTCCGGGTAGCCGTGTCTGTGTCATCCGAACTAAAATAAAACCCTGTTCGCATACACCCGAATCCTCCTCTTGTTGACTTGTCTGTCGAATAGAATAGAGGAGAAAGGAACTAGTTACACTGGTGCCGTGACCAGTGGGTTCGGCAATATGTATAGCCCGGACACATAGTGTCCGAACAGGCGAGTACAAGATTGGCGTATAGCGCCAATCCGGATGAGACCCGGGAGAAATCAGCGCATTTTAATGCGCCCTCCGGGGACCAGCAATGGAGGGACACGATACCTCACTATGCGGATAGTGAGGAAAATGTCCCGGAATCAATCCTGGTAAAACACCGGACTGAACATGTTAACCAACATTATTCTGTCAATTTGGAATTGGCAGACTCTTTGTTCGAAGCTGGAGGAAGCCATGATCCAAATCATCCGGCTCCTATGCCAAGGAAGGTGACTTTTGGTGAACTTCCTTACAATGTCCCAGGGCATTTACCACCACTTGATTGTAGTGCGATTACCACTGGGAATGTTACTTTTACCGTTCCGGATCATGATAAATATAATCGGGAAATGGATGAAATGAACCAGCAATATCTGGCTATGAATGAGACGCTGAACCTGATAGCGAGAGCTAAGGATGAAGCGTTCGAAGAGAAAGAGGATATTTTGGAAAATCTCTGAGATATGAGAGCTGAGTTTGAGAATGAAAAACAAACTCTGAAGCAGCGGTTGCATGAGGAAGAACTCCAATTTCAAAATGCAAAAGAATCGCTGCAGGCAGAATATGAGCACCTGAAACAATGTTGTGTTAAGCAGGCCGAAGACAATGAAGCTGTCCGAATAGGTATCCTCCGATATAACGAGCAGTTGATGAATGATCGGGATGAATATCTACTCGAACTGCAGGATTTACAAAATACTGCAGCTGCATTGGGTGACTACGTACAACAAACCCAACAATTGGCCCATTAGACGATACAATAATCGTACAATTAGCTAGTCGTTTACAGGCAGGAACTACAGTAGACAATAATGATGCTGCTGTAGGATCGCAGAGTGCGACAACTGTTGCCGGCCCCACACGGTATAATTCTTTCGTAACCGATGGAGCTGATAAACATGTGGCAGGCGGTATTTATAATCCCAACAAGCCGCCGAATGGAGTAGATTCCACAACTAAAGGGATAGGATCACCCACTACAGGTAGTTCCCATACTACTCCACCCAGAAACAATGTAAGAGCCCCACCAGTACCTCAATTACCTTTTTTGACTAATACAAGGTCAGCCGCTGGTGGAGCATGTGATCCTTCGGATCCAAATAACGATGGTTCAGGTAGACAAGACAGAAATCGGAACCCGAAACAACCGGACCCACCGAAACCCACCCCGGGACCTTCCAATTCTGGTCCCGGAGCAAGTACACCACATCCTTCCACAAGGAATACATTGCCTGATGGTCATTTTCGGAATGCTCCATCTCGTCCAACTGATGTAGGTATGTAAAATGCACAGAGCCCACATACAAGAACGTACGCCGATGGTGGTCAACCTCCGGCCAGCGACTCCCATGGTTTCCGGGGAAACCAAGCGAATAGCTACGGCTATGACGGTAGTAATACCGGTTATACCTATACCCAAAATTCAAATTATTTTGGGCAAGGACGTAGCCAAGGCTATGGGGGAGGTGGAGGTTATCCATCGGGAAGATCCGGAGGTGGAAGATATCCATCAGGAGGATCCGGAGGTGGAGGATATCCACCGGGAGGATCCAGAGGTGGAAACTATCCATCAGGAGGATCCGGAGGTGGAGGATATCCACCGGGAGGATCCGGAGGTGGAGGATATCCACTGGGAGGATCCGGAGGTGGAAGATATCCACCGGGAGGATCCGGAGGTGGAAACTATCCATCAGGAGGATCCGGAGGTGGAGGATATCCACCGGGAGGATCCGGAGGTGGAGGATATCCACCGGGAGGATCCGGAGGTGGAAGATACCCATCGGGAGGATCTGGAGGTGGAGGATATCCACCAGGAGGATCCGGAGGTGGAGGATATCCACCGGGAGGATCCGGAGGTGGAGGATATCCACCGGGAGGACCAAGAGGTAATACCCCATATGGTGCCAATCAAGGGGACGGAGGAAAGCCTAAGAGAATGAACAGGCGTTCTTCTATGTCTCCCGGAATGCAAGAAATTTTTGATAATAGTAAATGCATTCAGGGATTGGGAATCGATTGCTATCGTAAAGGAGTCGATGTTGTCGAAGTAATGGATTGGAGTTTAAAAGAAGCCAACCGGCTTAGGGGTTGTTCCAACCCTGCGCGTCGTATGGGCCGGATACCTCCCCCATACGATCCGAATGAACCTTGGAAAGATAGCTACCAAATCTTTGTAGACGAGGTTAATTGTAGCGGATGGACTAAAGACGAAGCGTTACCGTATTTAGTCTGCTGGCTTAGTAAGGGAGGTAAAGGTGCCTCGTTTACCTTGACGACGTTATAGTATTCGGTAAAACATTTGACGAATGCTTACACAACCTCAAGTTAGTATTAGAAAGAATAATATCTAACGGTTTAAAACTTAAACATAAGAAATGTAATTTGTTTAAAAAGTCCATAAATTATTTGGGCCGAATAATATCTGAAGACGGAATAAAAGCTGATCCTGAGAAAATTCAGGCAGTAACGGACTGGGGTGTACCGAAAAATCCAAAAGAAGTAAGGTCATTTTTGGGATTCTGTTCATATTACAGAGACTTTATACCGAATTATTCTCGGGTAAGTTATCCCTTACAAATCCTAACAACATGGACCCCCGGTAGTAGGAAGGAGAAGTTCCCATGGGGAACCGAACAGGAACAAGCTTTTCGACAATTAAAAGCCTTGTTCACGAGTACTCCAGTACTACAATACCCATCCGAGGATGGGCATTTCATACTGGATACGGATGGTAGCAATGAAAGTATCGGAGCAGCCCTCTCCCAAGTCCAAGGTGGAGTGGAGGTTCCGATTGCATTTGCTAGCAATACACTGAGTAAAACACAGTGAAATTATTGCACAACTAAACGTGAATTATTAGCTGTCGTGGTGTATACCAAAAAGTTTAAACACTTCTTGTGGGGAACTAACTTTACATTACGTACGGATCATTCCTCCTTAAGATGGTTACTAAACTTTCGGGATGCCGAAGGAATGATAGGGAGATGGCTAGCCCATCTGTCGGAATTCGGACTAGAAAATAGTCAGATACAGCATCGTGCTGGAAATAAGCACGTGAATGCTGATGCCTTATCCCGAATACCAATTCGGATATGTGACAATCCGAATTGTACTGATTGTGGGATCCATAAAGCGGTAGCAGCCTCGATTCGAATTCCTTTCGAAACACGTATTGGCAGTGTCCTTGATTGGTCCTTAGAAACCATAAGGAACTTCCAGGAAGCTGACTCGGTTACTGCTAGGCTCCTACAATTGGTACCAAAGGGTATATGTCCAGCTAGGCCTATAGCCTCGCTGGAGAATAGGGAAATGAGAAGATCTCAATGGACAGAGCTGGAAGTCAAGAGAGGAATACTGTACTGCTGGAAACCATGTAACAATGGTGGAAAGCAGATACAAGTTGTCATTCCATCTGCCATGTGTAGAGACATCATGTATTATTGTCACGGACACAGAACAAGTGGTCACTTTGGGAAGAAACGATCTTTAGCTCGTCTCTCAAAAAGATACTACTGGCCGGGTATGTCACAGGACCTACTCCGATGGGTGGCTAGTTGTCCGGATTGTTGCAAAAACAAACCCGGACACGGACCCGGTAAGTTGCCCTTATCCCAAGAATTATTCGGGGTAAGGTTCGCCCGAATAGGAATTGATATTATTAGCGGATTAAATAAAACGCCGAATGACAATACGTGCATGATGGTAGTGTGTGACTATTATACCAAGTATACTAAAGTCTTCCCACTGCCGGACCATAAGGCTGTTACTTGTGCGGAAGCTTTTGTGAAGGGTTGGGTACTAACCTTTGGGGTGCCCTTAATGCTTCACAGTGATCAGGGAAGAGAATTCCAATCCAATCTCTGGCAAAGTATGTGTGAATATCTCGCCATCTGTAAAACCAGGACCAATCCGTATTGTCCACAAAGTGACGGACTAGTAGAAAGGTTCAATAGAACCCTCATACAAGTCCTAAAGTCACTTGTAAATGACAATATGGATGATTGGGATGAACAATGCGACTTTGTAACACACACTTACAATGGCACTGTTCATTCGAGTACCAACTGTTCCCCAAATTTGTTAGTATTTGGAGAAGATTTAATAATGCCAGCAGATCTGGTGTTTGGTGTTGTTGGAATGAATCCGGAATTACCTTGTCAGGTAGTTTTTGTGGAAGCATTACGAGACCGGTTTAAAAAGGCATATGAAGTGGTTCGTCTAGAATTACATAAAAGTGCCCGCTGGCAAAAGGCCAGATACGATACGGGTTTAAAGATAAGACACTTTAAACCCGGAGATCGTGTTTTACGACTACATGAACCCCTCAGACATGTTAAACTGGCATCCAATTGGGATGGTCCGTTTACAGTAACTACTGTGATCAGTGATTGTACGGTATTGATACAATCCGATATAGGAAGGGTGTACAAATCCAATATAGATAGGTTACGTCCTTGGCTAGGAAGAGAAAACTCTGACGAGAAATATGGGGAAGGTTCCAAATATGGATAGGGTACCCCGGTTAACCTTTACGTGCCCAGAATTATTTGATGATTTTCCATTTATTTCACATGTACATCACCCCAGTGATAAAGACCATGTATATATAATTCTGAACAGGTATTTTGTATGGAATTCACATCGTTCACCTGGTTCTTTTTTACTTAAACCTTTAGTTAAGAGAGAAATTTCTGACTGAGTGTGGTTACCATAGCAACCAAAATGTTATAACCTCCGGGAGACATACCAGTTGGTATTGGACGAAAAATTCGATGGGTAAGTAAAGACTATCCATAAAGGCTCCATATGAATCCCTCGAGAGTCTCCTGAAGACGAGCGATAATGGCAGAACTGTATGGATTGTTATTTGTTTATATGTAGCGCACGTGTTGTGTGACGTCACGTTGGCTACTCGCGTATAACCTCTCGTGACCCCGCCTGGCTGCGGGTAAGTGACGTCAACCGCGAGAATTCGGGTGCGTTTCTCTAGCTTCTTCCGATTACCACTACAAACAAGCGAGACCCTCTAGCGCAGGAGAGGATGAACACCAAGTAGGTGAGTGTTCGGCGGGGAGAGAGCCAACCTACCCCAGAAGTTGTCTTCTCAGCGTAATGGCTGAGAAAACCGTGGTGGAGTCGAAGCGGTCCGGCGAGCCGGGTCACTTGACTCCCGATAGCGTCCTCCCGGATGCCGACATTGAGCAAGGCCAACAGCCTTTGTCCCCAGTTACCCCGCGGAAGGAAGAGATGATGGAGTTTGACGATGATCTCGAGAACTTCAACTTGGGGAAGAGCAGTAGACCGGTTTCACCGCTACCGTCTTCCCCAGGCGACAACAGTGCAGGGGGGGATCACCCTCCTGCACCGGATTCGTCACCTGAGACGATGGGGGAATCCGGTGAAGCCAGCGGTAACCCGACTACCAGCAGTTGGGCGGACGACTGCAGTGGAAACCCGAATGACGGATTTCGAACCCTTGGGCGCCACAGTCCTCGAGCGGGAGAATCGACTCCCAAGCCCAGAGCCAAGGAGTCGGAAACACCCGCAGACTCTGACGACGGGAGCTGGACTAAAACCCAGTCGGAACGCCAGCGGAAGGCTGAACTCCGGAAACTTAAAAACCTTCCGGATTCAGCCATCATTGAACGACGAAACAGAGCCCCCGAACCCGTAGAATCTATGGAGGTAGAGGAATCTGTTTCCGAATCGAATGTTTCGGATGAGTCGGACGACAACATAGTCCCGCCGACTCTATCCGATGCGGACAGATGGGCCAATGCTAAAGGAGGTTTTAGGGACCGTATCCCTACTAGCATGGAGGATTGCGTCACTGCTGTCACCAAAAAGGGTACGGTAAAATATGCCTGCCCGAAATGGTACAACAAGGACGGTAATTCGGACGACGAGGACTGGATGCGTCTGACCGACAGCGACCCAGTCCCGAATAAGATGTACCAGAGTATCTGGCTCTTATTGAACAATTGTGCTGACACATATTATAGTCCGGTGCAGAAAAAGAAACTGCGATGGGCCTTGGATAAATGGTACTCCAAGACCCGGAAGACATGCCCCTTCTCCATCTGTATGGATAAGAGCGACATGGAGCAGGAACGCGTCTGGGATACTCAGATCCGGTTCCAGCGCCACCTGGTGGAGGAGCATATGCACCACCACCCCGAATACTCGTGTAACCCAGACGAGGGCAAGAAGAGTGCTAAATGCACTAAACGTGTGAGTTACAAACGCCGGGGTGACTTATGTCGCCACGGAAAATCAGCTCACGCCGACGGACTCAACAAAGCCCGTGACCAAGTTATGGCCCTGCATAAAGAACTTATGGCTGAGTTCCGAAAGATGGATAACGAGCGTTGGGTGAACGTGAAGCCGAGTGATCAATCATTTGGCACCACGGACACCACGCACGGGAAAAAGCTTGTGGCAAGGTTTGTTCTCACCGAAGGCCGGTGTAAGCTAGACCTCCACGACGAAGAGTGGAATGAGTGCTGCAACTCTGAGAGGAAGCCAGTTCAAACCGGACGCAGCAGAAAAGATGTCAGACGGGAGGGATCCCGAGACTTCCGGATGGTACCCACAGCCGGATGGACCGATCAAGGTCACCACTGGACCATCATGATGCGGAGAAATCTTCGAGAGAAATGACCTTCAAACACCCGTCACAGGTGTTAAGGAGCGCTTCCGGCAGGCCCAGTTCTTATAAGGCCGCTGCAGAAGCCACACCTGGCAAGCTTGACTCCAGCCAATTCCCCGACTTAGGAGGACATGGCCCGGAGAGTCAAGTACTGACACCCGGCAACAAGGGTAAACTGCGCTGGAAGCCGTCTGCGGCAGCCGGCAGTCCTATCGCTGGAGGTACCTATAAACCTCTCACCAGCGACGAGCAAATTCAGCATTACCTGAAGTTGGGATTGCAGGTACACCTCCCCCCTACCCCGGATGGTGTACCTTTTGTTCACGTGGGACCAGACCAATCCAGGCCTGCTCCCATTCCGAAAGCTGTGGTTAGCACTGAGAAAGCTACCCCAACCGCTCCACCAGCACCCGCTAAAGTGGAGAAAGAACCACCCGAAGCACCGAAGGACAAAATTGTCGTTCGCTGTGGGAGGGCGGAGACCTGGTTTGACAGCTGCGAACCGGGTAAAGCTGAAGTCCAGAGCACCATCTATCATGCGTGGGAAGGACTTCAACGTCAGAGGGCCATAGCATTCCATCAAGGGATGATTAATGACACTCTGATGTGTTTCCGGGAGCTGCACGAAGCCGAGAAGGATCGTGTGGAGAAACAGGTCAAAGACGATGTCAAATATCAGGAAGACCTGGCGGAAAAAGCACAACAAAAATCAGATTGTGCCGTCCACGTCTTAAAAAAGAAATTAGAGGCGGAGGAGATGAAGAATGTCCAACTCCATAGTAAGTTTATGACAGTCTTCGGTGTTGATCTCGATGAGTGGGATGGCACAAAGGAACATGCTTTGCGGTTGCTGAAAGATAAATATGGCAAAAAGTAACCGCAGTCCTCCCTAAGGGACCCGGCTAGTCTATTGGCATAATCTGATAGACCGTACAGTATTCTTCATCCATCCGGACTAGAATACCGGATGATCCATGAGGATGATTCCCGAGGTCCCAGTTGGACTACTAACCCATCCGGGTGCGATGTTCACCACATGACATCTACAACCTATTTATAAAATGGAACTATACATCTGTGGGGAGACATACTGCACACTCGCGGATAGTGCAGTTGTGGTATCCTATGATTGTAACATTCCTGATATATTTTTTCACTCGGACTATTCAATATAACGGATAAAGGAACATATGACGCAACCGTGGATAGCGTCATTATGTTCCCTATACTATATTATTTGAATTAACAAGACTTTAGCACACCGTAGAGGATTAGGGTAGCTGCCCTATCATCTTACATACTATAACCACAAGGATTAATCACACAAGTTCTACATCTCAGGAATGGACAATGCTCTATTATCAGAGCAATAATAACAACATATATATCTTGTCATTTGAACTATTCCACCACCTGGACTACCGGACTGTGTTCATCCATATATTTTTTTCTCTCTCCTGGACAGTTAATACGGATCTGTGGTCCGAATGAATATAATAATATATTCATATATTATAATGACTATGTCGTTCCTGTTGATAAATATTCATAGTATGTTTGTAAAAAAAACAAAAAACCAAAGGGTGTATGACGATTGAATATTATATTGTAATATATTTTCCATTCTGGATGTATACCTATTATTACTCTGTAATATAGATTTAATATCACTTCTATCCGGTTATATATATGTTCATATATTGTCGTCTAATGACACATATCCATAATGTTAATAACCTCTATTAATATGAGATAGATATAACTATAACATAACCCCATTGTTGGTTAAATAGTTTATTTATCCCCCGAGTTTTATCTAGTGGGGGTAGTGTAGAGGTATACATATATATATATATTACATTATGGTCCTTTGGCGCGGTGGGTGAGTCAGCCACCCGGGCTTCACCCTCCACTTCCTGGATAGGTGGCAGTATCTGTTCGGGTGGTGTGAGAGAGGCACGGGGGGGGCGCCACTGTCCCTACCTATAAGAGGAGGACAGGGCTCAGTCGCCGCATCAGAGATAGTGAGACCGCCGCCGTACGAAGCTCTCTAACCCTGAACAGAGAATCCGGCATCTGCTACAAACTATCCGAGCTACCTCCGGGTAGCCGTGTCTGTGTCATCCGACCTTAAACTATGTAATTCTTTACCTTTTACACTTTTTCACACAGGATACATGATAGAACACAATTATTTTTTCACACAGTATACTACCTTAAACTATGTAATTTTTACATTTCACTTTTATTACTTTTTTACTTTTTTTTTTACCTTTTTACTTTTTTTTTCACACAGGATACACATGACAGATTACAACCTTAAACTATGCAATTTTTACTTTTACTTCTTCCTTTTTTCCTCTTTACTTTTTCACTTTTCCACTTTTTTTAAACTTTTTTCCACACAGGATACATGATAGAACACAACCTTAACCTTATTTTTTACTAAAACATTTTTTTTTACAAAAAATGCTTATAAATACACAAGAATGACTTGCTTAACCTCTGAATCACTTTTTGAAGTGGTGAATCTGACATTGTAAATGCTTTTGTATTGTTTTCTAAACCAGCTATAGATTTTAAAAGTTGGCATCATAAATTTCCTTGTAAGAAGAGTCTTTTTTAGAACTACTTTTTCTGCGCAAAAAGTAAATTTTGTTATTTTTTTTCATCACGCATGCTACACTATAGTTTCTATGCATCAAGATGATATACTGTATTGCTTTGATGATTGTAACACATCAGCACCAGTTGTTGAACTGGTGTGTATACAACGCTAAAATGCTATGAAACATGTTTGATTTTGACACACAAGGGTTTAAAAAAACAAACTTTTGACCAATGACCTTTTTTTTCACTGGTAGAAACTCTTGTAGTCTTGTTCCAGAAGTGGTCCCACACATGTTTGAAGAGTTTCCAGCACTTGAGGCATAACGGTTTGGCCACAGTGTGAGGGGCAGGTGGGAAGGCGCATGGCAGAAGACGCAGAAAGGTTCATTTCATTTATGTAGGACTGAGTGCCAATGTGGATTTTACCTGCGCCCTTGTAAAGGTTTACCAGAACTGAAACAGGGCATGAAGAAGGTGCATCAGTGGAGACGTCCAAATCCTCTACAAGGTTTGAAATGGCTGGCGCTCCTGGTAGGCTTGGAGTAAAATATCTTGGTAGTGCTTTAGGAGAGTTTGCTGATAAGCTGTCTGACCTGGGGAGGTGAAAGGTTAACACACCTTTCAAAGGGTCTGTCTATGTAGGAGCGAATGGCCAGACCTTTCACGTTGGTTTTTTTGCACACCTCTATCCGTGTGTTCTTGTCACCTTCAGGGTAGAAAATTTGGTTAGGGGCGGGTGTAATATTTTGCCTGCTCACTTTTTCCACAGGCCATTTCTTGGATGTTAATTTGATGCTCACATTTTCGCTTACAGACCAAAGGTGTAGTGGTCTTGGTGGTGGTGGTGCTGCTGCTGTTGCAACCGATAATAATGGCACAGGCATCTCCTGCAAATAAGATTCTCATCCGCACAAGATTTTCTTGGAAATGCAACATTTGAGAAACAGGACAAAAAAATTGAGAAACAGGACAACATCAAGAAATATTGGATACGGGACATTTGAGAAAAGAGACAAAACATTTGAGAAACGGGACAAAAAAAACAAGAAATTTTGGGAACAGGACATACTGAGAATATAAGGGGGAACATGGAGCATGAAGTAAATCATCTGGTATATATGTAAATGAAGTTGGGGTGGTTGGGGGTTGAGACCAGCATCATGGTAAAATACATACTGCACCCTTAATGGTTAAGAGGCCTTATAGGGTTAATACTAGCAGGGGGGTGGATGTATGTTTCATCTCGGTGTTGTCACTAACCCTTTAAGTTTTCCATCCATTTTGGGGCAGAATGGTAAAAGGTGTTCCAATTAGAGCTATTTTCAACAGTATTAACCCATTAGTTAGTCCATGTGCGCTCCCAGCTCTAGAATAAATCTGCTCATTGAAGTACAAGAGTCTATAGTATGCGAAAAAATACAAAAACCGTGATGGGGGGCTATGTGAACCCAAACCTGATATATGTAGCTGAATTAACAGGATGTTTCATCATAGAATAGAACCCAAGTGCTCAAACTCCCATCTTATACACAAAATATATAAAATGATCTAATAGACCTCATAGAGTACACATTAATATGTATGGCCTACAGCTGACTGATGCAGTATTGGGGTGGCTTATATGCAGGCATTTTCGTCTTGACCAACGGTAGAGGGACTGTGAGTGGACCTTATATGCAAGCTAGATGAAAAATAAATTGATAAATACTGCTCAAAATAGCCATAATGGGACATATTTCAGCATGCCACCCCTGAATGGTTAGAGGTCTAAAGGGTTAGCCGGAAGACCAGATAAGACAGATGAAATCAACATCTGTCCTACTGGTCATCATTAACCATTCAGGGGAAGCATGCTGAAATGTGTTCCATTTAAAGCTATTTTAAGCATTTTTTACCAATTTATTTAACCATCTACCTTGCGTATAAGGTGCACTCAAACTCAGCCTGACCATATAATCCATATACAGAACTATAAAATGACACAATGTCATATGCAGGAAAAAGGGTCATATGTAGGATACCACCTGCCCTGGAGCAGGTGGCATTCAGAGCCCCATATGCGGGGTACTGCAAATGACATTGGTAGAAGACATTGCCTCTGTATGAAATATTAGTCCCTGTGCTAAAAATGTCCGGTTTCCCAAAGGAGTAGTCCTGTTTCCCAAATGATAAGTCCCATTTCCCAAAAAACTAGTCCTGTTTCCCAAATAACTAGTCCCATATCCCAAATGATTAGTCCCATTTTCCAAATAACTTATCCTGTCTTCCAGAATTTCTGTGCAGTCCTGTTTCCCAGAATTCTAAATCCTGTGTACCAGAAAATCCCATGCGAATATTGCTTCCCTGCTGCTGCTGCTGTAGAGGTTCTCTGCCTTTTCTTTTTTCCACCGGTTCAAAACCGGTCCCTGGCCCTGTTCCTGACCCTGTCCCTTTCTTCTTTCTCAAGTTGGTGGAAGAAGTTTTCTCACCAGTCAATAGCGGGGGTGAAGCAACTCCTGCCACCACCGCCACTGCCTTCTTTTCACCCTCCTCCTCCTGCTCATGGTTAATGCTATGACAGGGTATGTGTGCGAGTTGCCAACAATGTCTCCAGGTGATGGTAGTGGTGGTGGTGGTGATGATGGTGCCCGTGGCGGCACTGTTGCCACAACTCCATTTAGGTCTGTGGGGGTTTTAATGTCCTTGCAGTAGTCTGCCAGCATTGCGGGATAAAGAAACTCGCGTATGTCAAAATGAGACTTGGCATTTTCCCCACAGTCCCATTCATTGTGCAAGTCGAGCATTAAGCTTTCCACCTCTGGAGTTTTATCCAGGGTGAATGGTGAGTAAGATGGTGGTGTTGCCCCTCGGCACGGCAATCGTCCACTGTTATATTATAACAAGGTGCGGAGAGAAAGCCCTGTGTAGAAGAGAGCTGTAGTTTTTAGGGGTGGTACCCTTTTACCTCTCGTTTTCAGTTTGCTCGACATAACTGTGGAGTTGCTGGTGGCGGTGTAGTGAAGCTGTGGTAGGTGTAGTTGCAACAGCAGCAGTAGCTGTAAAAGCACCAGTGTGATGGTCAGTGAGCCACTCACTCCTTATAAACCCTACTTTATCCCTCCCTCCCTCCCTCCCTCCCTCCCTCCCCAGTATGCATTACCCCCAACCCCCCTGTCAAACTGACCACCGAGTTGCCGCTGTGACCATTGATGGTGCAAGGTTCACTCACATTAGACAAGAGTTGCTCAGCTGATCATGACTCCTGCTTCCTTACCATTGTGCTTATTCACTTCTCACAAAAGAGAAATGGAGGTTTTTATTTCAGACATAAGGGTGGTGTAGAACAATGTAAGCTGTTTCAACTATGGCGGTATTGTCCTGAACATCATCCTTCAGACGTGTTCATTCCTGCCAATTTGAATTTTAGAGTGTGTTTGCTTCAAAATAACACTGTACCTTTGATAAAGAACAACAAAACCTTTTGTCCATCCATAAAAAAATTGATCACAAAAAGTAAAAATTGGCAGGTAGCAGGGAGTGAGCTTACTCATAATGCTGTAATGCACATTATGAGACGTCACACCATACCCTGCGCATCCTCAATCTCTTTCATGTGCCATTTTATATGGCACCCAATTAAAAAAGCATGTTGAAAACTAGTAGTCTACACCCCACCCTGTTTGCATGCTGCACCACTGCCCTTGCCATCTGTCCTCCAGGATCAAAAGACAAGTGTGGATTTCATCCTTACCTCTAGTCCCACCACAACCCCCCACAACAACAACCACTGGACAATGGTCCGTGTTTGTGAAATAAACATTTTTTGCTTTTATGTTTGAGCTAACATGAAGGGTGGTGAAAGCAGGCATGCGCCTAACCAGGCGTGATACAGCATCATTTCACTCATTCATAATAACACTCTCTTTACCACACTGTTAAAAAAATAGTGAGTAAGAGTAAGTAATAGATGTTAAACGCCATTTTGACAGCTAAGGTCATATTCATGGTGCGAGAACTACATTACACAATTTAACAGAGGAATGTGTCAGTGCCTGCGCATAGGTGCATCACACACATCTGAGGGGATAGGAAAGAGGAGATATAGACCCTTTTAAGTGGGTTAGGGAAGCCCGGTTAAAAAAACAAAACAAAAAAAAAACAAAAAAAAAAACACATTGTTAAAGAAATAAACCCCTGCATTTTGCATATCACCTTGTACAAATTAGCAGTTTACATGCTGTTTACATTTTACAAGCTGTTCACGACTATCTGTGCTACATGCTCCAGGAGATCAAAATACAGCAGCACACCCAATCGTACCTGTGTTCCAGGATCAAAGCCAGTTGTTGGCTTTTACCCCAGTACCTTTAGTCCTACTCAATCATAACATTCTTCCACCACAACCTCTTTGTAATGTCTATGGCCCCCGCTGCATACTTGCCGCTATGTTAACTCTACGGCGACTCCTCCATATATGTCAACTTTATGGTGTTGGCTCGGTACTGCACGCTATGGTTATGGTAAAAACTAAGCATGTTGAAAACTAGCAGTTAGTTTTCACCCTGTTTGCATGCTGCACCACTGACATTGATACCTTTTCCCCCCAGGAACAATAAAAAAGACAGATGTTGGATTTTTCTTTTAACTTTTACCAAACTACAAGCATAAAAAAATTGATGGATTTTACCACCTGCTTCCCGGCTCACTAATCATAACATTTTCCCACCACACCATCACACCGTTAAGCCCCATATCATCATGTTCAAATTAGCAGTTTTACACCCTGTTTACATGTTACACGCTGCCCACGCCATCTGTGCTACATGCTCCAGGATAAAAAAAACAGCAGCAGCAGCAGCAGCAGCAGCAGCATGCATCACCAGCACCACCAGCATGCAGCAGCAACAGCAGCAGCAGCAGCGCCATCACCACCACCATTAAGCATTCAGTAGCATTCCAATAATAATTGTGCTCAAGGATCAAAGCCAAACGTTTGATTTACTTCTTTCCCCTATACCTCCAGTTTCACTCATCACAACATTCTCTGCAGTTAACACCTGTGGTCCAGGATGAAATAAAGACAGGTGTAAGATTTGATCGTGAAGGGTGGTTAATGTTTACTTTTTCCCGGCTTACTTATCATATTAACGTGTTCAAATTTATGGATTACATAATAAACGATTTCATGTATAAAATGAAAGAAAATATCTGACAAGCCACACCTATGCCACATGCTTCAGGAACAAAAAGAAAAGGGATGTTGCATTTTACCTCACAGTTCATTTATCATAACATTCTCCTTGAATGAACCCATCAACATGTTCCAATACGCCTTTTACATGGTGCACCCTACCATGGCACGTGTACCCGTTATCATAACATTTTTCCCACCACCACTGTGACCGCACACACCCATTGCTGGTCACTGGTTTGTGGTTCAATAACAAACAGTTTTCTTTGATGATTAAGCTAGAATAAAGGAGGCAGAGAAAAAGAAATTAGGTAGGATAGCATAGAATAAAAGGTGTAAAAGAGGTAGGGTAGGGTAGGGGTAGGGTAGGATGGGGTAGGGGTAAAGTATGATGTGGGGGACACCCCTTAAGTAACAGGGGGACAAGGGGGCACCACACGCGCGTGTGTATAACATACACACACACCCTACCCTACCCTATATAACCCCTACCTACCTCTACCTACCTACTCACTCTACTACTACCTACCTAGCCTACCTACCTACCACCCAACAATGGTAAAAGCAAAATATCCCACAGATTTCACACTGTTTAAAAAGCGGTGAAAATGATAGGAGATCATTGTTTTTAAAGGAGCTAGGAGTCACTTTAGGAATTCAAATGGACACCATACACTATCTTACACGTGAAGACAATCCCGCTGAGTATTATGAAAGGCTCATGCAGCATTATTTGACTGACATGAAACTTACCACTTTGTCCACACCCATCTCAAAACTACCTGATGCTCGCAAACCTTTTGAAGTTTTAGTGGACGTCCTACGTGAACTTGACTTAAAAAAGGCAAGCTATTACACAGAGGAATCAATGAAAAGACCATATATGAAAAAAGAATGGAGGATATTGTAGTCAATTTGTTTTTAAACCGTCTACTACTGCTGCTGCTGCTGCTGACTGCCCCCGGTGGTTAAAAGAGCAGGTCAATTGTCACCCATTTCTTTAACAACTGCAGCGCAGGATGAACGTGAAGAACGAGAATGTGGACATGAAGCATGACACTGGAGCAGCGCCCGCACGTCTGATACTGGCAACAATGCCTTCTCACATTTGTGGTGATATCCGCTCACCAACACCTACAATGGAAACACAAGCATTCACCAAGTGCACATGTGCAGAGAGAGAGAGAGAGAGAGAGAGAGAGAGAGAGAGAGAGAGAGAGAGAGAGAAAGAGAGAGAGAAGTGAACTTTTAGTTTGATTTAGGAGCTTGTAGTGCTTTTAGTGTGATTTAGAAGGACTCAAGAGACAAACTTTTTGCTGATGCAAAGACCAGATCAATTGTGACGTCAGTCTCACGTGTGACAAAGATTCAATTTGCTGCTGCATGCGGACCATGACAGATGGGGTATCTATTAGGGCAAAGCATACTTATATACCCATTGCCTATGTTGAACCCACAAAAAAAAGGTGTGCGCTAAAGTGGAAAAATAGAAACCGAACGATCTAAACCATCTTTTGTATCTTGTCAAATTTATTCTACAAATTTATTCTACAAGCCTTCAACGAGCTGTGATTTTTATTCCTGAAATAGAATAGGGACTATAAGCTGCTTTTTTCCTCACATAAACAAAGTGATGCTATGTGCTCTGGTGGTTGGTGTTTCTAAAGGCACAAAGTGGCGGCACCTAGTGAAAAGTAGATGCACTAATGCTGTTAAACCTTTGGTGCCCAGAATTATTTTACAATTTTCTACTTATTTCACATGTATACCACTCTGTCGTTGAATACCATATGCTATTCCAATCTTCTGTTTTGATATGGGCCTCTTATCACATTTACTGAATGCCCTTGCTTTAGTCTTTCAGCTCCGATAAGAGATATCAGGTTGAGTTTGGTTGCCATAGCAACTAAACATTCTATTTGTTGTTAATTGAAAGTTTTTAGGCCATTCTGTGCATAATCTCCATATTCCTATCAAGTATTAAGCTTGAATGACTATACTAACCTAAGCTTGTCAATGTTTTGTTCCTACTACTCAGGAAATAGATTATGGTAAAAACCATGAAAAGATTGTTATGGATCAGAAAGATTTCAATCAATGAATAACATAGAACAATGGATAACTTCTAATTCTTGTGGGATCATTGGGGTAATATAAGCCAGCAATAGCTTGGTGCTATGTCAAATCCTTGTTGCTTGGCAGGCTGACCCTCCAATGGGCCATATATTTTCATGTTTTGGCCTACTGTTTCTGAACTCATAAAGAGACAGTCACATGGATGATGTCATTGGAATTGTGACGTCATGGCCATTCTATAGAGGGTCTAAACTTGCAGATTGGACCAGTAGAAGTATCTCAATGACAATCATGCTTCAGTGTACATGTATTTAAGCCCAAAACCGTGCATTTAAGCGTGCTTGGCACCTAAGGTTTAAGACACACACAGGTGGTCCACCACCACCACTCGCTAAATTGCTACATCACTGATTTTCCAATGCAAAATCTCTCCAATTCTATCGTGTTCTTGCTTTAAAAAAGAGAGGAGGTTAATTGTCACCCTATGCTGCACCGCTGAAGACAGCAACAGATAGGGTATGGACCTCCTAGGTATCCATTGGTGTGAAACGTGTTTATATACCGCTTGTCTATGTAAAATGCACAAACTAAGGTGTCCACCAAAGTGTTGTATCTTGTCGAATTTATTCTATTGTTACAAGCATTTAGATCACTCTGATTTTCATTTTGGAAGATGAAATATGTGCTGTAAGCCACTTTTTCCCACCAATAAACGAAGAAAATGTGATGCTATGTGCTTAGGAGCAAATGGTGCAAAGCAGGCACACTAATGTTGTTTATGCACAGGCGGTTCACCCCTCACTAGGTTGCTACACCACCAATATTCCAATGCAAAAAAAAAATTGCTGAAAAACCTCTCAAGTCAAGTTTTTTTTTGGTTTAATGAAAAAAAAAAAAAATTTGTCATAGACACGCTTGGCATCAAACCCATAACTCCCCAGTGAAGGCAACACTAGTTTTTTTAACCACAAGGGGGCTCCACTAAACACAACTATTAGCAGTTCCAATAATATCCACTAGGTGTCAGGCATGAGGGTGCCACTAGTTGTTTTTTTTTAACCACAAGGGGCCTCCGCTAAACCCAGCTATAAGCAGTTCCAATAATATCCACTAGGTGTCAGGTGATTACGGCATGGCATTTGTTTATTTTTTTGTTACGGTCCATGTGACATTGCCATGACAACAACACATTTTGTTTTGTTTTCTGTTGCTATGACAACCAATTCTCAGTCAATCAGAGCTTGAGAAACTAGGTCATGACCACACTTTCGGTCAATTGCTGGCCTATGATTGGTCGAGAGATCGAGGTCAAAAGTCACTTCCTGTTCGTAAGTAGGTCAAACCGATTTCAGTAGCTAAGCGCTAAGCTTGCCCCTATATACTACTAACAAGAGACAGCAGCCTTGCTAAGCGGTACAAATGTCTCCAGATCCTCCTACAGCAACTGTAGCATTAAGAGTCCACAAGAATAGTGAGATAGGCGTGGTGCTGGCAATGTAATTAAGGTGGGAAGGTATGCAGGTAGAGCGGTAGTGATCGACAGGCACTGCATGGTGAGTGGGTGGGTGGGATGGGAGGGGTGAGACTAGTGAGTGCCTACAGGTACTGGGCGAGCAACTCCTCTACCATGCACCTTTTCATGCAGCACCCACCCTCCCTCCTTCTGGCTGTCCTCCTGCACGGCAGTGGCTGAGGGTAAGCTGGGGACACTGGAGGTAGGGCGTCACTGCACTTGGCTGGCGGAGTTCCTGTAGGCAGGCGGTAGGGCAAGAGGGAGGCAGGAAGGCGACAACTACCTCCCACGTGAGTGAGCGGCTCAACAAGCAGCTCAGACCCAGAGAGCAGATCCCCATGGCTTTATTCTGCTGCTACCACTGTGACCAGTAGTGAGGTAAGGACTGACCAGAGACACACGAGAAGCGTTTCCAGTATCAGGTACCATCAGCTAAAACCTAGGATGCTTGAGAGGCGTTAAGAGTTCCCTCCTCTATTCACATCATTGCCACCTTTGCCTTTAGCAAGTCACATACACTGGAGAATGTTTTAAGGGGGTTGTTACAGGTGTTATCTGGTCTGCATGCAGAGACATAAATCCACCTCATGGTAGGTACGTGTTAGGATGTGTACACGCCTTAAGTGCATCGAGGTGCCCTTCAACCAAACCTTCTCCAGCCTATAGATAGATCTCAGTCCTCTATAACAGGCCTCCAGGCGCCTGGAAGCTGTCTCAGTGCTACTAGGAAACCCCACCTCCACGGTATTGGAATACTTGGTGTAGGTGCTAGGTGCACGGATAGGAATCCTTACTTGCGTCATCGGGCGAATTGCTAAAGGTCCTTCCTCTCGCCTTTGGAGACAACCTTTGGTGCTTGGTGCTATAGAACAGAGGGTATGTAACGAACTGCACTAGACTACCACAACCATTGGAAAGACATTGGAATCCAGGAATTGGACACCAGCAAGTCAAACAACGGAAGTGAGTCATCGTGGTGTATTGCACAGGGAGCAATAACTTTTGATTGATTTTTTAGTTACGTTGGAGTGATCACGGGTAAACAATGTGGGGAGGGGTATGCAGGATGTAGAGGACATATACACCGGAAGTGGAATACCGGAAGTGGGTTGTATCGGAAATTGGAGTAGCCGTCCCTCCCCAGCCGCCGGCGCGCTGGGGGGAGGACCGAGGGCCGACCTTATGCAGTCGGTCCTGGAGTACTTCAGGCAGATGAAGAGTCGGCGGCAATCACGGAGACGCAATCAAGTAAGATACACCTTTTTAACCCATGTTAATAGATGATTAAAAACAAATTAAAAGTTAAGGTTTGATAATCAAACAGATGGTTTTCCTAGCAGCTTGTTCTTTGCATTCATCCTGTTAATTGCCTACATGTCAATGAATAATTCTGTATTGGCAAGATTAAGATAGGAAAGGACATATTTTGGTGGATTTAATAGCGACAAGGGGATAGTAAAACCATGCAGGTACTCAATCACCATAGTACAGGTACGATGAAAAAGGAGGTCTATCAAAACGATAGAGAGGAAACGAGAGAGAGAGAGAAAGAGAGAGAGAGAGAGAGAGAGAGAGAGAGAGAGAGAGAGAGAGAGAGAGAGAGAGAGAGAGAGAGAGAAGTTAGTCCACTAGGCCTCTGTAGCAGAAGTTTATATAGGAAATGTATGGCTCAATCAAACGACAGAGGCCAAGTGGACTATGAGTTGAAGAGGCTGTTGCTACAGACGCCCATATATAGGCAACCAGACAGGTATGCGGGTGTAGGCTACTTGGTTCTAAGTAGCGATCTAATGATTGGTTTGCTGACAGTGGCGATCAAGTTACGAATAACATGTAGTACACGTATCCAAGTTCTAAACTTAGACTGAAAGAGCTCTTACAAGAATAACGAATAGACTTTTGTCTTTACAATGTTGTACAAACGATTGTATAAACAGCATACCTGCATATCAACGGATCAGGTATGATTATAAATAGATGAAGGGGAAAAAAGGGTCGATGAGATATATACAGAATGCTATTCAATTCGGTTATTGCATTTACTTGTTTTAGATAAAAATAACACAAAAGGACCAGGTAGCAATTGTGCATGATAATAATAATTATTAGATTCGAGGTGTTTCAAGAGGATCAGAAATCGAGTGCTCAGTATATAGGTGAGTATAATCACTTTCCTTACATCGATAGTCCACTTGGCCTCTGTCGCACGATTGAGCCATTCATTTCCTATATCAATGCCTGCGTTAGACGCCTTAGTGGACTATCGATGTTTCATCGATAGTCCACTAAGGCCCCTATAATCTTTTCCATAAGTTTCAGATGATCTCATCTGAATGTAATTCAAATTCAGATGAGATCTGGCATATATCCTTGATCGGGGGCTCTGCCCCCAAACCCCTGTTTGGCCGGGCACCCCTGGAACCATGACGACATCAACATTTGTCTCCGCGGAGGGCCAGGTACATTCTCCAAACATAGACCCTTTTGCCAAGTTGAATGCTGAAGCAGAGCATGACTTATTTTGAAAAGATGGCACATACTGACAGCTCTATTTACCATAGAAGCGACACCCTCCGGGTGTATTTTACATTACATTGTGATATTGATAAAGACTGTGTTTGGTGCAGAATGTATGAGTGTGTTATGAGTACCCTGCAGGCGTTATGCTAGTTGTTTTATTATAGAGTTCAAGATTTGAAAAGTGTACCTGTACGAGAACGGCAAGGTCTAAAATTACAAGTTCCAACAAGTTCAGGTATTGTGGTTAAGAAATCCCTCTATAGGTGGGGCCCCTAAGGGGACCCCCACTGATGTCACGATGTCACCAAAATTCAAGGCTTCAGGTCACATGTCACATTTTTGGTGGAAAATAATGTATGGCATACCAGACGGGTCAGTGAACAACCAATCGTAACACACAATACATATACCCTCGGCCAATTAGGGCCTCCTTGTACACCATACTTCAAAATAGGCCAGCCAATCAGACCCACTTTCTCATGCCACTTTCTTGTAGTGGGAACCCAAGGGATTCCCCACAAGCCACATGGTGTGACACTGACAGTGTCCGGTGTTACCGGGCACCCTCACGAGTCTAGGGCTGTCACGCCGAAGCCACTCACTCTCATCCTGTACCCTAGGGCCGGGGACGGAGTAGTCACTCTCGTAGCCCTACTAATCAAGAACCCCCATCCCCAAATAAGAACTGATTTTGGAAAATGATCCATCCCTAAAATCGGATAATCAAGCATGTGGAATGATGCACCAGGGAATAAATGACTTGGCCCTTTAATAGACATACGTGGTAAGAGCTAAGGGAGTGATATTTTTTTAACAATGGGGGGGGGGGCAGGGGCTGGTGGGTTTGAGGGGGGGTCAGAATTTTTTCAGCCCCTTGACTAGGGGCGGGGGTCAAAATAATTTCACCTGTTTTCAGCGAAAAAACCTGCGCATTACAATAGATAAGGAAGTGGTCATTATTTAACAAAAGGGGGTGGTGGGTTTTCCGGCGGATGCGCGAAAAATTATTTACGACCCCCCTCGATGGCAGTCAAAATTTTTTGCACCCCTGCGCCAGAGGCACGGAAAGTTTTTGCACCCTCTTTGAGCACACAGTTTTTTTTGCTAAAAGGATGAATTTTTTTTGCCCCCTTCAAGAGGGGTCAAAATTTTTTTAGCCCCCCCGAGAAGGGTCTGAAAATTTTACGCCCCCCCTCAAACCCACCACCCCGCGTTGATAAATAATGACCACTCCCTTAAAAGGGCATGCTCGCACGCGATTTTCGCATCCCGAGGGGGGTCCTAAAAATTTTGACCCATCGAAAGGGGGGGGGGCGAAATTTTTTTTGTGCGTCTGCGTGCGAACCCGCCAGCCCCCTTAGGGAGTGATCATTTTTTAACAACAGTGGGGGGCTGGTGGGTTTTGAAAGGGGGGACAGAATTTTTTGACCCATTGTTTATCAAAAGGGTACCGGTACGGTAGGATAAACAGGGGGCGGGGAGGTGGTGGGTTTTCACACGGATGCGAAAGAATTTTCTAGCCTAGGGTAGGACAGGGTAAGAGGCCCTTTCAAGCCTTTGGGATAATATGCCCCGTAGGGAGTGATAATTTTTCAACAACATGGTGGGTCTACACGGTGACACGTGGGAAAAAATTTGTGGCCCCCTTGAAGGCCAAAATTGTTTTGACCAACCCTCCCTCCCCCAAGGGAGAGCTGAAAATTGTGTGCGAATGAGCTCTATTAACCTACAGTAATGCATAGGCTTTTTTGCTGAAAAAAACAGGTGAAATTATTTTGACCCCTCCCTGGTCCAAGGGGTTGAAAAAATTCTGACCCCCTCTGGTCAATGGGTCGAAAAAATTCTGTCCCCTCTTTTAAAACCAACAGCCCCCTTGTTGTTCAAAAATTATCACTCCCTTCGCACTTATGTCTATTAAAGGGCCAAGTCATTTATTCCCTGGTGCATCATTCAACGTGCTTAATTATCCGATTTCTGGGATGGGTCATTTGCCAAAATCAGTTCTTATTGGGGTGGGGTCTTGATTAATTTTGTCATAGTGGTGGGGGGGCTCAGAAAAAAACTGCTGATCTGCCAAAACCCATCAAGCCCCCCCCCCCCGATGGCAATAAAAGCAATAAAAGGTATTATTGTAGGTTTTCATTATGATTAGATTAGATGAGAAATAGTTGAATTATCAGACATTCAATATTTTGTAACTGTTAAGATCATCATGATCAATTCTAGATAATTAGAAATAAAAAGGACCTGAAATGTGCATAGTTTGGTAAATAGCAATTTAAAGGGGTTAAAAGTGTTAGCTGAGGTGCCATATGATGAAGGAGTCAATTGTTTAGGTACATGCCTGTTAGGGGCCTTCGGCAATGTGCTTAAATCCCTACATTCTTGCAGTGTTAGGAAAACTTGATGAGATCATCAATATTTATTTCACTATCTGAGCTGCAGTACACACAATTGGTCACCAATTTTCATTTGACCAAAGATGACTTCCTATTGTTTAATATTGCCATCTGTGTTATGTATGAGTCTTCTGATCCTACCTGTTTTGCTGGATGAAATTCACAGAGGAAATATCTGAAGGCCCTGCCATGCACCCTGATCACCAAAACCAGTAGTTATAGCCTTCAGAGTGATCCTGGTGGCAGTCCCCATCACTACAATTAGTGAATGCTTTTCACAATAATCAAGGGATTCAACAAGGTGTCGTACTCGTGGACTAGACTGTCAGCCTAGCCTTAAGGAATATTCTGATAGAATGTTAGACAAAAGGCCGGGCATTTTACCCTGCATGTGGAAAGGCTGGGGTAAAAGGCCCACAACGATGGGGCAAAAGGCCCATGAATCTATTGATACTAAAGATAATGTTCATGTAAAGAGCCCGTGAAGCTGTGGGAATAAAGTGGAGTGAAATATCGGGTTTCCTTGATAGTCGATGAGGCTATTTGGTATAGGTACTGCTGTCTTGGGGTTTAACCAGGGTTATAATGGCGTATAGCGATGACTTTCTGCACTGCATGATAATATGAAGTCCTCCAATGGCAGTGAATGGAAAGACAACATATAGCACAGAGGGGAGGCCGGTGGTGGGCTGAAAAGTTGGCTCCTGGCAGTGGTCCCCGTGTCACATAGGGGGGGTCTATACTGAAGTACAGTGTTAGAACTTGATGATAGATTGAACTGACCAATGGGAAGGCAGGAGTTGAGGTTGTCTATAATGCTGTAGAACACTAGGTAATAAAGGTTCCATGTTCTAAGTCGGACAGAAACTTTTATTGGGTTTCTATAGGATATAGATGCCCGACGAAGGACCGCTATACTTAGCACTGAGTGCATGTTAGGGTTTATTGATTGAGTAATTACAGTGTGATAATTCTACCCTACCACCAATTAACAGCTCCCAATGCTGCATATAAACCTGATAACCATTGTGACTTTAGTGATTCCCTTTAAGGATAGATATAAGTAACATATAATAACAATCTGTGGCTATTTTAAAGCAAATAATCAAAAGACCACCCTTATAATTAAAGTTGCCCAGCAACGCCTAATACAATCAAGGGTCCACTAGAATGCTCGCATCTGCGTTAACCAAACAACGCTACCAGCTTCTGTCCACCAATATAACCATTTATCATTAATCACCCGACATTGATCGTAGTGTTACGTTAACGGTCGTGAGAGAGGACAGCAATAATGAGCTAGGTTATATCAGTTATCAGGCTGATGGTGCCCCAATCCGATGTACGTTATGTCTCAATTCGTTTCCCTCTCTGGTCTTGTTCCCACGTGCTTCTTCCGGTCCTTGAGCTCTATCACTCGATCTCCCCTTCGTCTGTTTAAAATGCCTCTATGTCCCTCTGTCTGTCTCCTTCTTTATCTATCTGGCTGTCTGTCTACCCTTCTATCATTCCTTCCTTTTTATCCCCATTCTATTGTTTTGGTGTGTACCTTTCCTTGAAACTATCTTTAACCCCAGGCATGACAGCGTACAGTTACATTCACATTCTTATTATGTTCCTGTAACACAAGTGATCTCTGGTTCTACCATGGCAGACTAATGGTGATCCCATTGTCAGAACTACCCAATGTTAGTCTAGAGATACTCTCTAATGTCCTTAGAAATGGTGTTTAATCTTCTATCATATAACTGAATAGGACCTTGTAAACTATAAATGGTCGAACACTGATCACTCCCCCTACCACGGGCGCAGAATTGGTCTGCTACCAGATTCTTTGTGTTGGGGCTGTGTACAAATGACGTCATGCAGGAGGGGGGGGAGGGGGGGGTCCCACTCCCCATGACCAAGCTTGACAAGTGGGGGAGGGGGGGTCATGGGCTGCATGACATCATGTCATGAAAAAAACTGCAAGTTGCTTCAGTTTTGGCAAGAAAAAAAAAGATTTGTAAAGGTAGGGAAGTTTAATGCATTCATCTGTTATGAAATATATATCACCTATACAGGCATGCTTTCCTCAGACATCCCACTCAATGATTGTCACTGCCATCAGTGTCAGTGTTGGTCCACTACTCTATCCTACCTCTAACCCAGGCCCCATACCACTTTGAAATACCCTTTTTGTTGGACTCATTTAACCAAAGGACCCCATATATAGGTTGATCTATGTGGGTAAGAAGTACTCTGGCATTGAGAATTCAGTAGAAAGATTCAAATGACCCAACTTCTATTCTATTTGGTAAATTTCACAATTCAAAAACCCATTGGTAATTTAGGGATTGCTCCTTACTCATCAACAGGCCTGAGGGGTGGGGTAGATTGCCATACAGATGTGCAGAAATCTGAAAATCTTATGACCCCCTCCCCCTCGAACAGATTGCCCTGGTCATCCCTCCTGTTCTACAGTAGTTCACAGAAAAGGCATAACATTTTTCTCTGCCCCCTTCCCCACTTTGAGGTGTCAAAATCTTTTTCCTCCCTCCCCCCTCAATCTGCATCCTGCCCCCCCTGTTGATGAATCACAAACTGTCCCTTGGAAACAAACAGCTTATTCTCTCCTTTTTCTGAATGGGACTCTAGGGGTTATGCCTTATATTATGCCTTACAGTAAAATGTAAGAGTGATCTTAATTATATATGTGTAATCTTATTACCACACTTGTAATGTTACACTTGTAATTCAGTGAAGCCACTGTAAATGTCATCTAGATCTGATTTCTTCTCTTATTTCCTTTCTTTTACCTCTCATGAGAATGTGAGGTAACAGGACCTTTACCCCCTGGACATTTGCCCCCAGACTTCTACCCCCAAACCATTTACCCCCATGGACATTTACCCCCAGACATCTACCCTAAACCATTTACCCCCATGGATATAATAAAGGTCGAAAAAATTAGGGTAGGTAGTAGGTAGTTTTTTTTTTTAGGTTGGCGCTTCTAGAACTTCTAATTTTTTTTCGACCGATTACCTGAACACAACAATGTTTTTTAGGCCTTACCAATTCACACCCATTATTAGCCAGGCACGGTTTTGGACCAGGGACGGTGGAAAAAGCCCCACCTGTTGCCAGCACCATTAAGGTGGCTGGCGGGGATAGAGTAAAAGTAATTAGAATTTCGCCATATTCTCACCAAAGTCTAAAAATGATTTGTACTTTTCATATGTGCAAAAATAATAGGGGGGTCCCATGCATTTTTTTTGAGATACAGAAGATTCAACCCTATATAGAATCATATAGTGATTTGTCACATACACCCTTGGATTCGTATCCAAAAGTAATTAAATTTTATTAGAACTTCTTAAGCACTAAGATATTAAGCATATCTTTGCAGTAGATGCAACATTGACATATGGTCCCAGGCATATTTCTGATATTTTTGATGATTGAAATAATAAATGTAAGGATATGGTTAAAATAGTGACATCTAGGTTATACAGTCTTTTCTAGGTGGTCACACACAGCAGTCCTCATGGCTCATGTGTAATGTCTCTGCCTTACTCACAGGAGATCCTGGGTTCAAATCCATGCCAAGCCTCCCTGTATTTTGCACATTTCGCCTTTCCATAGAGTTAATGTACCACAGAGACCCCTGGTGTACAAATGATGAACTAACAATACCCGCCAGCCACCTTAAGTTAACCCAATATATTCATGTCCCTTTGAACCATCTCAATTTGCTATACTCTCTTCATGTACTTTGGGCCAGGGGGGGGGGGTATCTCTGCATGACGTCATGTTAAGGGGGGGTCAAGCATTGTATGACAAAACATGACAAGGGGGGAGGGGGGGTCAAAAATGTCCAAAAAAAAGCATGACGTCATTTGTACACAGCCCCAACCATGGTATAGGTCCAGGGTCTGCCACTGACCATGTACCCTCTCTCCCCTGTGGGTAAAAGTAACCCTTCTCCTCTGTGTCAACATGACTGCAGTCCTCCCCACTGGGCACATCAACATTGATTCAGCGTTTAAACAAAGTTTGCAATGTTTGCATATCAACGGTTGATATAGGGTTGAAATATAGTTGAATTTGAAAGTTGACACAACATAATCAAAATCAACTGTGATTCAACATCTAACCATCAGCGCTGATTCAACGTTTGTATTTTTATGTTGATTCAATGTTGACACAACATTGATATGATGTTGAAACAATGTTGATATTTGTTAGGGCATTCTTTGTTGACATGTCAATGTTGAATCAACATTGAATCAACATTGAATCAACATTGAAATCAATATTGTTGATTCAACATTGACAAATCAATGTTGAGTCAACATTGAATTGAGAACAATATTTCAACATTGATATGTCAACTGTTGATTGGATGTTGAAATGGTGTTGGTTGACAACATTGAAATAGAATCATTGAAAAGGCGTTGAAGACAGGTTGATCAACATCATCAACACAATATCAGCAGGTTGTCAATGTTGATGCAACGTTCTGTGCCCACTGGGTCAAAGCACATGGCTATGGCTATAATTAGCTGCAAAGGTCCCAAGCTACCAGCTCATCACAGAGGTTACACTGGGGCCCTTGATGGGGGGTCCCAATATCATACATAGGATTTTAAGAAATGCACATGTCCCATATTAAGAGCAATTCCCAGTGTCACCAGCATAGCTAATCCAAAAAGAGTACCAGTATGATGAGGTGGATTCCCTTTTTTTGTCATAGCCCTATCCAGTGAAATACCTATTTTCATTATAAATTCAGTACTCTATATTTTGAGTAAACTTATCAAAATCTGTAATACATCTGCTACCATAAAGGCAGGCATTCATTTTATATACCCCAAAAATTTCTTTTGGTGACCTCTCTATGTATACATACAAAGACACCTCCCCTTTTCTTTAAACCCCCTAATAAAATAAGTAATATGCCCTATTTTTTGTCACTAAGTCCCATTTCACATGTTGAATTAAAAAAATGGCCCTGCCACATGTCACTAGCATAGCCATGTCCCATGCCAATTTTAAGAAACGGCCATGTCAACATGTCGATTTTAGTGGTGTAGGGCCACAATACTAGCTTGGCAGACACTGGCAGTAGTCAATTGGACTCAAGGCTGCACCCACAGAGGGTGCAGTGTTGGAAATTGGTTTAGAATAAACAGAAACTGTAAAATTATGAAAGCCTTACAAATAATTCCCATAAATCAGAATACTTGCATATAAAAATTCCTGATATATTTTGGAGACCAGAAGATTTTATTCATGAGACAAGACAGAAAATAATTTACTAGAGTTCTTGCGCGTGCCCTCTACGTTCTCGGGCTGTGGTGCCACCCCTCCATATAAGTTAGTCATTGGTTAGACCATACTTGTCCTTGGTTAGACCAATGTGTCCCCACCTCTATCATTAGGTGCCATTATCCAGGAGGGTCTTGCCAAAAGATAACGAGATAGAGACTCTTTAAAATTGTTCAGAGAGAACTGATAGAACACTGATCACTTCCTGTATGTTGGGGTTGATCAGTGGCCTCACACATTTCACAATATTGCCAAAATATAACTTGAATGAACAGATAAAAAAATAGGTACGGAATGCAAGGGATATACTTCTACCCCTTCTCCGATGTGTATTATTACATATTGATTCACCTGAATCACCAAGAGAGCCTATTCAGACAGCAGCACACATGAATTTTTCAACGATCTGGTAGTGATTTAGGTAAGGCTCGTTCTCAACATGAAATAAAAAGAGATACCCCACCCTCTCTTACACGTACAACATAGTGCTGATGGGGACCGATGGTCATTGGGGCTAATTATCTCCCAGCGGAGAAAGACCCTGAGGGGCGAAGAACGGAGCAGAGTGTTATTGTGTGTAAATGGGTCGTCTTTCCCCTCCATAGGCCTGAGGACTATTGTCACATGTTTTTGCGCTACCCTTTTCAGATGCTTTAATTTTTATCCAGACAAAAATTGATATTATTTTAACCATGGCTTTCCTTCTATGTATCAAGTTCACTATAATGAGTAGCAGACAACAATACACATACATATATCTAAAGATAACAAAAAGAGCTACGTTAAGCCAAACAAAGCTCATTAGATAACCACATTACTTCTATTTTATCTGTAATTCAGTTGGTCTAAATATTTGCAATGTTGGTAATATAAATGTGAAAACCATGTCTGGAATGTGCCCCCTCGCCCACTTCAGCACTACTCTAATATCGCATGCCATTTCACACTGTATACATAATATGTTTGCTTAATATCTGGGCATGCCATGTACTGCGCCCTACATGATTTGCCCTCTCTCCTACATTACACTTGTCTCGAGTTTCATTATTACCTTAGTAAATTCCATATTTGTATTGAATTATTATTATTTTTTTTAATATTATATTTAAAAATGTAAATATGTAAAAAAAAGACCATAGCTCAGAGAACCCTTCGTAGGGGCTCGAGGAGCGTCTTATATAGTTTTAGCTCCTTATTCAAAAGGGCAGGTCAGTCGGTACGGTTATCACCGGTAGGACCAGAGGTCGCTTTGATCTCTGGCCACTATGGGGTGATGGCAGCACTGGTCGTCGCTGTCCCAGTCCCTACCTCGGTCCACAAAAAGAGTTCAGTTGGCTTCTGGCTATGGCCAGAGCAAAACCTCTTGAGCACTGAGCTATACCCATAGCACCACTTCGAACCTATGTAAATACTGAATAAACATGTGCCGGTTCCACTAACCCAAGCTAACTTGTCTGGTTTTCCTTGATATTGACATATCTCAAACTGAACCGAAGTTATATAAGAACTCAAACCATTACACCTTCATAGAATGATTAAAATTTACATTTTTTTCTTACTTGCCCTAGGTCCAAAGAAATGAAGTTGTTTTTCAAGTTTACCTGACCGACCCTTAAAAAAACAGAGCTGATCCTACTCTCTTTTTGGAATTTTAAGAATTTCTACAAATTTCTTTCATATTTTTCAATTCTTTTTTTCGTATTTTTTCATGATTTTCTTCAGCATTTCTATGGGTCTTAAGTCTATGGCTTAACATGCATATCTTTGTCCACCTTTCTCACCTTTTCTGTACTTTCACGATGAAATCTACAAATGTGGCATAACTACCGATACATTTCTGTACAGATAAAAAAAGAAATCCGACCTACCGACCCTAGATATTTGGGTCATGTAACTGCAATCACACAATAATTTTTTGGCCCTACCTGTGCCTGGTCCAATGTAGACCAGCTTAGGTTATGTATAATGATTTGTTACAGAACCACTCAAATCCCAAAAGAACCTGAAAAAATACCAAATGTGATGTTGCCAGACCCAGGTGGTGCAATTCAGTGAGCTATGTTCAACAGCCTGAGAACCAATAAATTCAAAAACTACTTAATGACACTTTTATTTATTTATAGCGCTATATCTTGGCTTATTAGAAAGGTTGATTCAAGTCACCAACTCCAAACGGGTCAGTTTTTATAGCCAACAGCGTAAAACCCTAGATTTTTAACGTTACGGACGTGAGGCTATTGAATATCATGCTATCTACATCATATTTCATGTCCATAATGGTACAATATATGTCTTTAAGTGTAGTGAAAATCAAATCCCTCAGTTAATAACTTCTTTTGCCACATCTCATCGCCAACTTTGTACATTATCGAGATTTTTGAAAATGTAGATTAGTATTCTTAACTTTAGCCTCATACCTTCAAAAATGACTAAATCCGTCTGAAAATCAATATCCACCATCTAGAATGTTTATCCTTCAAGATATGTTGCCCTTTGGCAACAATATTCGATATGGCCGGTATGGTCCAAATTTGCTTGGACGCTTCTGAATACCGAAAAAACGTTACGGACGGGAGGTTTTCAGTAGAACTTTCCAAGTCCACCTGAGCAGTACTTATAAACATCACAGATCATCTTCATCACTATATCTTGTACAGAATGAATTAAATTGTTATTTTAAAGCCATATCCAGACACGAGGAGTGTATTATGGGTCATTATGACTGCTCGGAAAATAAATTCTCCCAACTTTACAACACTTCCAACATTAAGTGGGAGTCCAATCCTACTAAATACAGACTAGGGTAACTCAAATACTCTTTTTCAATAAGACACATATCTCTATTAATAATTGCAAACCAGAGAATTAATATACATCAATCAGGACCTGTTGTTCATTCTACTATGACATCCCCGAAAATGTTTTTGATAGAATTCCAGAAATCATAGAACATCTGCATCATAAAAATATTCTTGTGAACGACAGACAACTGATCTGGGAGAATGATGTGATATGAAGCATGACAGCCGGTTAGGAGGTCAGACCTCTAGCTACTGCATGTACATTGTGAGACTAATGAGTAATAAGCATTTCCCATGCCAGATTTCCCAGGATACACAGGTAACACAACTTTAATATCCTATCTATAACAATAACAATAATAATAACAGTTATAATAATAATAATAATAATAATAATAATAATAATAATAATAATAATAATAATAATAATAATAATAATAATAATAATAAAAATAATAATAATAATAATAATAATAATAATAATAATAATAATAATAATAATAATAATAATAATAATAATAATAATGTCAGCATCAATTGTAATAGCTATATCAGATACCAACAGATACATACATTATGTTGCAGATTAGGGAATATAAAGAAATAGGTACTCTTTCACGCCAGTATATGGTCTTTTGGCGGAGGGCTGCCTGTGCCCTCTTCTTGGCGGCGTTGGGATCACCCTCCTTCTTCAGTCGTTCATGCAGGTCCTTCTGCTTTTCGCTTCATCAGCCTTATCCTGCACTTCCCCTTTCTCAGCTCTCACTTTGGCACGATGCTTCGCTGCCCGCTCGGCGTAGGTCATGGGGACCTTCTTTTTCTCCTGGTCTCCATCATTGGGTGGCTTGTCACCACCTGTCGCAGATATACTGCCAAAAATAAGGACAAATTATTGAACAACCAAGATGTGTAAGCTCAATGAAAAATGCCTCTATATCAACAGAATATTTATGGATGATGATGACAAAGTAGGAGTAAAAAATTAAGTATGGATAGAACAATAGACAGGTCATTACTGTCCAGAAGTGCAGCCAAACCCTAAAAATTGGCCACCATGAAAAAATGTTGGGAATTTTTTTTTTCAGAATTACTACAACCAACATCATTTTAGGTTGAGGGGCCCATAGGTGCATCTAATGGTGAATTTAAAATAGTCTGGGTGTGTCTGAGGTACATATAGCAATCAAAACGAACAAAACCGCACCTACGTAAGGTTTTCAAATTTGTGTAAAACTTGCATAAAATAAGGTGGTAAGTGCTTTAATTCTGTCCAGCATATTAGGTATGGGCACTATGGTGTAGATTATTAAGCAATTTAATTGAAAAATGTGACATGGAGGTGTATAGGGCAACATATCTAGATAATGACTCACGTACGTAACGAAATTTGAGGAAGGATGAAAAATGGTAATTGTTGGCAAAATAATACCAAATGTCAGGTTATATGAACTAGAATGATTGATTGTAGGTCTAGGGGCACATACACCATGGTAAAAACAGGTAATTCTGCAAAATACTGCCATTTTGGGGGTTGGCGAATGAACAATTAAAAAAAAAATCTGCACTGCTCCCTCCAAACAAGCTGGGGGGTCATCCCAAAATATCCAAAGATGGTTTTATGCACCCTAGTAGTAAAGGTAGACCCTAATTTAAAAAAATAACAATGATTTGGGGCTAAATATACAGTGGGAGTTGCTCAGCAGAGCCATTTCCACAACCTAATGAAAACATTACGTACATGATGAAAACAAAAAAAATCGAAGTTCAGGGAGGTCCGGGGCCAAACAAAATTGCGTCAGCCGGCCGAGATGACTAGGGAATTTTACTCTGGTCGATTCTACGTCCAGATACATCATTTCTGCGTAATTTTTGCACCATTAAAGCCATCTACAGACATTCACATACGTAACAATCGATATTCCATCACACTTTCATGGGAATTGCCTACCTTTTTTGTGGTTTTAGGATGAAACAAGGACAACAAAACTTCACTCCTTGCAATTTCGAGATCCTCTGAGCGTCTTGCATAAGTTCCCGGATGTGAGTCACTTCTGCCCGGTTAACAGGAAGTGTCTTTGTTTCGCGCCAAAAATTTTCATTATGTAGATGGCTCTGTCTCACCAGTAACTACATTCGGGGAGGTTTCTGACTGGGGAGGTTTCTGACTGGGGAGGTTTCTGACCGGGAAAAAGATATGGCCAATTGTGCCACAAATATAAGGGGTGGCAAGAAATTTATCAATCTAAAAAGTCAGGATAGGATCAATCCTATATTGACTGAAAAACTATACCTTTCTGTGATGGAATTCAAACTACAGGTCAATTCATGTTTTTATAACTGCTGGTCAGAAACCTCCCCGGTCAGAAACCTCCATCAGGTCAGAGAACTTCTAGAAGAAGTGGCTTCCCCTTAAAACAAAGAAGAGAGAGCAAATAAGTAAGAAAAAACAGTAGGGATAGAAAGATGTCCATCTAAGGAAAAGGGAGGGAAGGCTGAAGATCAAGATAACTTGCATACTAGCACTGTATTCTTCATCAAGACATCGGTCAGAAACCTCCCTGGTCAGAAACCTCCCTGGTCAGAAACCTTCATTATGTGAAGCATTCTGACCAGAGAAGAGATGGCCAATTGTGCCATAAATATAAGGGGTGGCAAAAAATTTGTCAGTCTAAAATAGAGCCAGGATAGGATCAATCTTATATTGACTGAAAAAAAACTATGCCTTTCTGTGATGGAATTCAAACTACAGGTCAATAGATATTTTTATAACTGCCGGTCAGAAACCTCTTTGGCAGAGGAGGAAGTCAAGAAATTCTTCCTTCTTGGTTTGTCCTGAGTCTGGAAAGGAACAAAAAGCACAGGGAAGGGCCCTGGACCATAAGGAACATGGGGGAAGTGAAAAAACAGTACCTTTCTGTGACCACTTTCAAACTGGAGGCTAAATTAACTCTGTAACTGCCGATCAGAAACCTTGGTCAGAAACGGTCAGAACGAGTCAGGTGAGGTTTGCCGTGAGCAAGCGAAAGGCAGCCACTGTGGCTGTACTACACGGACTTTGGCTTTGATTTTTGTTTCAATTATTCCAATCATATACAAACTAAACCAAAATAGACTAGAAAAAAAATTATAAATTTATATAGCAAGTAGACTTATAAAAGTATACCTCATGTACGTAACAATGTCGGGAGTTGAATTTTGCTTTATGAGATCTAGCTCGTATCTGCGACAGACCAGCAGTTTTATTTATTTAACATCATAACCCCCCTAGGGACCCTGTTGAACACAATTAATAGAAAAAGGGAGGATACATTATTATTATGGTAGTTAGGGGCATAAAAGTTACGTACATGAGGTCGCTCATAGTTCCATATTATAAGACATGTGGGACAGAGGGTTGAGGCTGTGACATGACCAAAGCATTTTTGATAGATGGCTATGACCCCCCACCAATGTTTAAAGAGGTTTATGGCACACTAACACTGTCTACCCTGATAAAATATTGGTGGGAAGGATGAAAAATTGGCCAAAAAAAGGCATTTTTGGTGTGTCATCCAACTTCGAGACTCCGTAACTCATCGAATTATAGGCCGATATACATAAATCTGCCCTCTGCTTGAAGCTCAAGATATTTTCTATCAAATGTCACTAAAATAAGGAAGAATGGTAATCTACATTTTATACTGTTGCTCCCCAAAGCTAAAATACCCAAATTAGGTCCATACATAGCTCAGTGAATCCCCCCATATATATAATGTTTGGTGCAAAGTTTTGAAATCTTTAAGATAATTTTTCATCAGGTTTAAATATTTCTTCTTCTTTTTAATTCCACTGCAGAACAGCATTCTTGTGACTATGTAACTTAACTTTACCCACCTAGGCCAGGGATAAGAAGACCCAAAACACACATGAAAATATTTGATTTTAACCTATAGAACATCCAGGCCTAGCCTAAATGATATTTTAGAAAGTGCTGCTGAGGAGGTATTTAAATGTCATGGTACCCGTATCAAATTCCATGTCTATGCACTAACCTTTCATCAGAAAACTTAATCAGCTTTCATCCAGGCTGAATGATACAGCAATTTATCATTATGGGCGTGGGTTGGTGGGTGGAGAGAGGTCATTATTTCTGTAAGCCGTGTTACTGTTTATCTTTGAAATACTAAATAAGCCCCAATGGGGAATCAAATTAAACTCATGTATTGACAATGATATTATCTGCTATTCATTTTTTCTTGATATGGATCCTTATCTAAACAGACAATGCATGGGTTCCCCCCTACTTCATAATATTATCGTTTGCTATCAAACCATACTTAGCTATGCTACTGTCTGTTTGGTAGAGATACTAGACCAATAGACAGGGAGAGAGGAAAAACTATTCGCTGCAAGCATGATTGATGTTTACAATGTCATATTTATTCTGTTTGCAAATTCATTTGAAAATTGCCCAAGCCAGCTATGCTTATACAATAATTTCAAATGAATAATTCTCATCGATACATATTGCCAGATGCATGATATCATTTAATAAATGTGACCCGTCCTGAGAAAACGTGCATCTGTTAGGGATTTTAAGTTCTGGTTTTTGCCACCAGGAGGCATTATATCATAAAAAGAAATCTGTAAAATATACCAAAATAATTATGCTTTAGATCAACTTTTGATGGGAATCTAGTAGTTCAGTAGCTCAGAATAATTCCATCTCCACTGAAAATGTTCCACTTATGTACATGCATCTCATGAATTTTAAAACCTGTGAACAGTGCTGGGTCAAGCTCATGAGATTGCAACAAATAAAAGTGAAAAAATTGTAAAAAGTAAATCTTTCTCTTGTAATGATTTCTCGATTGGAATGAAAAATAGAGGTCTTCAGGAACATACACAAGAAATTTCATGATAATATAGCTATGATTCTTTCTTGGGAAAGTATAATCATAAAATCATGGTTTTTCATTATTCCCCTAATATTGGAATATATTCTAATAAAAGGGCCTGTTGCTAAGCAACCATTTGGAATAGAACAAAATAAATAACACCATTGGATTCCTCGGCATCGATTTAGGGGGGGGGTAGGTAACCTTAAACCTAAAATAATGAAAACAAACAGTTAATGGCAGAACGTGCACAGGAGGACGTAGACGTCTACAAAAAGAATTAACGGCTAAGAATAAAAAAGAAAAATAGGATTTTCACCTCCAGCATAAACAATATTGTGATGCATTATACAAAGTGGATTTAGAATATAAATCCCCTCATATGGAGTTGGATAAAACCAAGGAAGAATTAGATTCAACTCAATTGGCTTACAGCAAGTACCATGAAGAGCTACAGAAGAGCTACAGAAGAGCTACAGAAATTGAATTAGCAAGGATGCTAGAGCAATGTATCATGAACAAAGCTGAGAGAATGAGATATGTGAATCTACCGATTGGACTAGCAAACAGTCCAAAATGTTGAATGTTTATTCTGAACTGGAAATAAAAGCAATCCCGATGTCAAAGTATCTAGAGAATACAGGCCATGTTATATGCACTCTGGAACCTAATTTTACTGTTTCAGGAATTGTCCTAAACATAGCTGGAGACCATGATGACTCTGATGGGGATGACGACGAGGTAAAGGAATCTTTAGAACCTAAAGAGACTATGCCTCGTTGTGAGAAAGTCAAAAGTCATCAGGTCAGATTCACAGAGAACACCACAATCCCCTTAGGTTTGGGAACTGGAAATACGGGTCAACCCGGTACATCTGGAGACTCTGGTGGTGCTTCTTCAAATGGATCTCAACAGACTCATTTTTCAGGAAGCACACACTTTAATGGCGGATGGCCACAACAGGCACCTTTAGGAGGACCTAATGGCCATTTTTCCCAATTCACAGACCGGTAGTACTCGAGGTACAACTGGAAGCACATCCGGATATTTTCATGCATCTGGAGGGCCATCCGGATCTTCTAGAGGACCTGGATTGTCAAGTTATGGTTCCCGAGGTAACCCCTTCACGGGTGGAGCTGGTTTCAGTGGGTAAAAGTCAGTCCTCTGGAACAGGAGGAAACACTGGGAATACTGGTGGATCCTCTGGATCTAGTGGGAGTTACCATCCCGTTGGCAATCCAGGATTGGGTTTTCCTGGTTCAGGAGGAGGCACATCACCCCAGATGCCCTCGTCCAGAGCAGGGGGATCAGGAGGAGGTGGAGGCCCGCCCCCAGGTGGTCCTGGAGGAAATGGTAGTACACCAGTAAATCCTTCAGGGAAAAAGAGACTCAGTCAACGAGTATCTCTTTCTCCAGAGTTGCAAGCTCTGCATCATTCTAATGTGGCGGTTGCTAACTTAGGTGTTGATTGTTACAATGGGGGTCTTGACAATACGGAAATCATGGAATGGAGTAACAGACTGACCCTTACAGGATCCCAGAATCAGGCTTGTCGAGTAGCTAAGATACCTGCTCCATTTAATGCCAAGAATCCTTGGAAGGAGGAGTATCAAGGCTGCACAGATGTGTTTAACTGCAATGAATGGGGAACTAGTATGCTGGTTATAAGAAGGTACAGTAAAGGGGCCGTAGAACAATGGAGGGATTCTCAAACTTATAGAATCTCAGCCCATGAAAAATATGATGAGCTAATTTAATTAGCCTCATATTTATATGGGAACATTGCGGGAGAAGACCCTTGGTTAATGTTCACCAAAAGAACCCAGAAACCCAAGGAGTCCGCCAAAGTTTTCGGCCTAGAATGTCAGCGGCTGCTACATAAGGCCAGACCTCAGTGGAGGATGGATGATGAGCACTTCCTTGATTCATCGACGGATTGCATGATCAGGAACATCAGACTGTAGCATGTGATGCTTGGAAGAATGATGCTTCCTAAACAGACTTGTTCCAAGCTCTGGATCATTATGATGACTTATCAGAATCAGGTAACACTGAGGACAATGAGAACATAAGGGCAGTAGCCCGAGGCAACCCCCGGTACAACCAGAACTGGGGAAAGAAACCAGGCTATGTCAAGGAGAAAGTGATTATCACAAAAACTAATGAGACAAAGCCAGATACCAAGACTCCCAATACCGGTCTGTCTTTATCAGAGGACCTGGTTACTACCTTGGTACAGAAGATTTCTGAAAATCTATGAAGGCCTAGGCCAGACAGAAACATTGTCAAATGCTTCAGATGTCAGGAAATGGGTCATTATGCCACAGAATGCGAGGCAGAAAGACCAGTGTACAGAAAGCCACGATACCGGAATACTCCGATAGTGGGGACTCAGTTAAGAGGGAAAACTGAGCTGGGGTGTCCATGGCGGCAACCGGATAGCCCCCAGAGTGAGTGATTGCCATGACTGCCAGCCTATCACCACTTGTGGTATAAGTGAGATTTCGCAGGAGCAGACACACCATGCTGCACACACCAGCTAAGTACACTGTTGCATTTCTGCCATACTCACATTTTCTATATTAAGAACATGAAATAAAACATATGTCTGAAAGCCCTCTCACTGGTCTTCAATGGGAAAGGTAGTTGGGCCTAGGATCTAATTACTATATCTGCACATAGGCATGAACCACAGACAATAGCTATATTAAAGACAGGATCCATATGCCAGACTTACATACACCTGCAACATAAAAAGGAACTATGAGGCATTACACTCCTTTCCCTACCTTAAAATAAGTACACCAGGTGTCAAGAACTGTCAAAAGAACACAGTGGGGAAACCCGATATCATTCAAGAGGGAGTGGCCAATGGGTTGGCCAGGGTGGGGTGTGCCCAGCTTCCCCCATGTCATCCTTGTCTCGAGTATTTGAAGGGATGTGGATTTGACCTTGGCACTAAGATGGGACTTGCTAAGTACACAAGTTGTCCTACCTACTTGAAAGGTAGGCGGTGGTACGCACTTGTATCTGTCAGTGGTAGATCTGCTGAGTTCTTGGTCGATACGGGTGCTAGCCACTCCTGTATTGCCAAGCGACTCTATGACCTTTTGCCTATGGGTCATGAAACTTTCATAATGGAAGGAAATGCTTCTATGGCCGACAGTAGCAAGATGCATATGTTTGGTAGAACATGTTTAAGGTTCAGTCTACAGGAAAATAAGGATTGTATCCTTACTCCAACTGTGGTGAATATTGCAGATGATGGTATATTAGTTCTAGATATTGCTGCATTGTATAGAGCAAGGTTAGATCCCCAGAGGGAAATATTGGACACGTACCATCTCAAAGTACAATGTGTACTAAGACAAGTGAGTAGTGTTACGAGTGTAGCCCAGACAGTTAAGATCCCACCAGGTACCGCCTGTGATGTCTTATTGGGCTATTACAGGCAGAGGGGAAAGAGGGGTCTTATGTGTAAAGAGTAACAGAATAAACTATAGTGGTTACTTGGATTTCCACCGATTCCTATACTACTCTTTCTCCAGTCTCCACTCAAGTTCGAATCAATAATGTCGGGGGATCTATTGGCTAGCTTCGAGTGGTAGAGCTATGTCTAAATCCCACTGCCCATTTGGGAAAGAAGACACAGACGGGTAATTCATCTCCAAGGGGTTTTATTTAAGTTGTCCACATTCGTTAATAACATCCAGTCGCATCTCCAACGACACCTAAATGGTAAACTTCTATCTCAGGGTTCAACACATAACCCAAAATTCAATCAAATCAATTGCACAAGGTCCATGGTCCTACCGTTTTACATGGCACACTTCAAATTCTTATAATGATCAATACCAATAAAATTTTATCCGTCAACAGATCACAATACGTCCACAGAATAATTTCCGTTACCACTTTCAGTTCCTAAAAATACTCAATACCTTTATTCACAACTCTACCAGACTTCCTGTAAAATGTCATAACTCCAGTTAAATGACTTAGTGAACTCCATTGTCACCAAGAATTACATCTTGCACATGCTTGTCAACATGGCCAGTTTGAGACAAACACCTAAAATCCATACATATTAACAAATCTTTTGAATGCAACATCCAGGATGTATCCCATATGAGTTGTGTAGTGAGAGGCCTATGACAGAGAGAGATTGCAATAACAATGTCCTTTGTCAACTTCCGATTCCTCCCTAAATTCTGATAGGATCCTCAATAATCCCCTCAAGGGTAATAAATAGTTTAAGTTGGAACACCAGAGAGTCACCCAGCAAGAGTCCCTCTGACTAAGTGGGTACTTTCAGAATTTCAATCCATTCCTACTTGTAAGCTGCCGAATATAGATATCTTCCAGGTCAAACTGTGGATCTCTGAAAATTCGAGCACAATTCATGCTCTCCTCCTCAAGCACAGCATTTATATACCTCCTGACTACCTGTGGTTTTGACTTTTCATTACCGGATATCATTCAGAGTTTCACCCTGACGCAACTCTAAAGGATCTGTCTGAGAGGAATACAGCCGCCAGCCTATATGGGTTAAACCCCCATGGGCATGGCCATGGTCTTCATCCCCATGACCCCCAGACCTACGTGGACAAAGGCCACTCACCAACCAGCATGACCCGAGGCCATTTGATATTCTATAGGGACATATCAGCCCGCACTCAGCCTGGACTTTCAACAAGCACTTGATCTACAATTACACTACCAAACCCTGCACAAAATTATACTCACACCATGACCACTCATTGACTTTATACGGGTGTAACATCTATCGTTTGGTGTGTGGCTTCAGTAGCTGCTTACTCACCCTATAAGAGTGTATTCCTACTCTGATCGGTCACCCTGGAGGACCCACACAATCAACCAATTAAATAATCTAATAGCTAAAAGTCATGCCGAGACGGATGTGCAACGTGAGGCCTTAACTGACTTGCTAGACAAGTATAAAAAAGCTTTTGCAGTACTAGGTGAAAAATTGGGATGTACCGTTAAAGTACTTCATACAATTGGCACTGGTGAGAATGAACCTTTTATGGTTCCGTATAGGAGACTTCCTCTAGCCAAGAAAGGGGTTGTTGAGGAAGAGATAGCTAAAATGCTTGAACGGGATGTCATCATACCATCCTCCAGTCCTTGGTCTAGCCCTGTGTGCATGGTGACCAAGAAAGATGGTACCATCCGTTTTTGATTAGATTACCGAAAGTTGAATGGTATGACCATTAAGAATTCATATCCATTGCCACGGATTGATGAGACTATAGGCTCCCTTGTAGGCAATCAGTTGTATTGCTCTTTAGACTTACAATCCGGGTTTTGGCAAGTGGGCATGCATCCGAAAGATATGGAAAAGACAGCATTTTCCAGTCATGTTGGACTATTCCAATATAAGGTGATGCCGTTTGGACTATGTAATGCACCCGCGACATTTGAAGCCATGATGGAAACTTTATAAAGTGATCTATTATGGAAGAAATGTCTGGTCTATTTGGATGATGTGATAGTCTTTGGTAAGACTTTTGAGGAATGCTTAGAACATTTAGGTTTGGTTCTAGAAAGAATCATGTTTAATTGTCTTAAGCTGAAGCCTAAGAAATGTGAGATCCATTAACTACTTTGGAAGAATAATCTCAAATGGGGGGATTAAAGCTGATCCGGATAAATTGGATGCTGTGTCAAGTTGGCAGGCACCCACAAATGCTAAAGAAGTCTGATCCTTCCTTGGTTTTTGTTCCTATTATAGGGACTTTATACCGGGATATTCCAGGGTCGCCCTTCCTATACAGAGTTTGTCCCACTGGACGCCTGGAGGACAGAACATTTTCCCTGGGGATCCGAGCAATATGAGGCCATTATGAAAATAAAGGAATTGCCATTTCGACAGCTAACGTTATATTCATGGCGAGAACTTCATTACAGTTTCACAGAGGTATGTGTTGGTGACTGTGCATATGTGCTCCACACACATCCGAGGGGATAGGAAAGAGGAGAAATAAACCTTTTTAAGTGGGCTAGGGAAGCCTGCCGACAGAGAATGATCTTTCATTCTAGATACTGATGCTAGTAACGATAGCATAGGAGCTGCCTTATCCCAGGTCCAGGGTGTGGTGGAAGTTCCTATTGCTTCCACTAGTAACACGCTGAGCAAAGCTCAAAGAAATTATTGTAACACCAAACAAGAGTTGTTGGCTGTGGTGGTCTATATGAAGAAATTCAAGCATTTTCTGTGGGGAAGTGACTTCACTCTACGGTCTGATCACTCTTCCCTCAGATGGTTATTGAATTTTAAGGATGCGGAGGGGATGATAGGTCGCTGGTTAGCGCAACTATCCAAATTCAATCTAAATTACAGCCAGATTGAACACCGAGCCGGGGCAAAACATCCCAGTGAGGAAATGTGCAAACGCTAAGTGCACTGACTGTGGAGCTCACAATGCTGTATTAGCAGGGGTTAGGATTCCATTTGATACCCAATCAGAACATGTTTTGAATTGGTCCATGGAGACTATTCAACAGTTCCAAAGTGCTGATATGGTCATTCAGTTTCTTAATCAGGGTATCTGTCCTCCAAGACCAGAAGTGTCATTGGAGAACAGGGAAATGAGACGGTTCCTAGCTCAATTGACCAAGCTAGAAGTCTGGAATGGTATTCTGTTTCAATGGATGAACTATTCTAATAGGACGAAAACCTTGCAAGTTGTCATACCTAGTGCTATTCAACAGGATATTATGTATTCCTGTCATGGACATAGAACTAGTAGACACTTTGAAAGAAAAGGTCATTAGAACGCTTAACCAAGCATTACTACTGGCCTGGTATGAGTACAGATCTCACCCAGTGGGTTGAGACCTGTCCGGAATGCTGTAGAAATAAACCAGGACCCGGGTCGGGCAAATCACCCTTATCCCAGGAACTGATTGGAGTCAGATTTGCTAGAGTAGCTGTTGACATTATTAGTTGTATATAAACCACTCCTAATGGAAAATGTGTATGATGGTCGAGTCATATCAAGTACACCTGAGTGTATCCGTTACCGGATCACAAAGCTGCTACTTGTGCTATGGCCTTTGTAAAAGGGTGGGTATTACACCTAGGTGTACCACTCATGTTGCATAGTGACTAAGGCAGGGAATTTGAGTCTACTTTGTGGCAAGAGATGTGTTATTGCCTTGCAATCTGCAAGACAAAAACTAATCCCTATAACAGAGTGATGGAGAGGATTTAATTATGCCTGCAGACCTAGTCTTTGGCGTAGTTAGGATGAATCCGAAGCACCTTGTCAGGTAATGTTTGTAGAATCCTTAGGGGATAACTTCAAACAAGCCTATGAAAGGGTAAGAGATGAATTGCAGAAAACTGTGAATTGGCAGAAAGTTGGGTATGATACAGGTCTAAAAGCCAGATACTTCAATTTGGGGGATAGAATACTGCGTCTACATCAACCTCTTGCCAACCTGAAATTGGTTAGTAATTGGGATGGACCCTTCACTATAACTCAAGTACTGTGATAATTAAATCACAGATTGGAAGATGTTACAAGTCAAATGTAGCCAGACTATGTCCATTGAGGGGGAGGGATACCTCCACCAAAATGTATGGCAATGGTTTGGAACAAGTGATTGAACAGTGTCGTGTAAGACAACACGAAGTGCCTTCTACCGGGAAGAGAGAACACGGGAGGCCATGGAAGGTTGTAGACCCGAAGACAGTGGTGCCCCCTGTCGTTACATCTGGCAGGCAGGGGCGAATAAAAAAAGTCTCGGTGGGCTCAGTAAAAATAAGAGGAAAGGTTCTTCTAAGGTTAAGAAAACCTTGGAAAAGGCTCTTATAGATACCAGGTCAATAAAAGAGGTCTCAAAACCTCTTCAACGCAGTCCTAGGTTGCTGGGGACTGCCATAACCTAACCTATTAACACAACGAGTGTGGTGTCCGGTACTGTGTATTGTTTTATGTTGTGACCTAGTTCAATTTATACCCAAGCCGATCGTGAGTTCATGGAAGATGACCTGTTACAATGTACCAATGATTATGGACGGATAATCGGCTGGATATGCTTATGCTATGTATAAACTCCATAATACCTCGTGAGTTGTCACAGTTCAAACACGACTATGGGCAGATGACCGCTCGGGTTTTGTATTGTTTATGTGTAAAACTGTGACCTGATTAACCCAAATAACCCTAAAGTAGCAATTTTTGTCATGGAGTGATGAAAATTGATAAGTAGACTAATATATGACCAAATATGCCCTGTTCAAAATTTCAGACCTTTATATATGCATCATGTCCAGAGATATGAGGGATTGCTTACGGTCCTACATGTAGGACAGTAGGACTTAGGACTACTGTCTTTTGAAATTTGTGTTCTTTTGGTTGTCTCTCTGAAAAGGTCCAAATCTTTACCAGAGGGTAATTTTCTAAGTAGTAGGTGTTTTGGGACATGTGTGTAATGTCATAAAAGTACCTAAGAATACCCATATGTAGCATTTTTGGAAGCCTTGGGCTTTGGATGCAACATTTTACTTCCATATCTGTTAAGTTTACTTGCGGATATAGACCTCTTCCCATGATGTCACTTAGGCGTCCTAGATGTAGGACAGCAGGGCTATCTGGGTTAAAGGCTCACGGGAAAGACTTGACCTAGTCAGGTGACATGCCATTTTGATGATGCGCAGCGATTCAAGTTTCGAGGAACCCGCCATATTGTCTTGTTCCTGCAAAGGAAGAAGATCTGGCCTGAGGTGGTCCAACTCTTTGGAGTTTGAAGCCTTTTATGTAGTAATTCGAGCTGTGCCCTCATTAAAAGGCACAGACCGCTTTCACTAGGTGAGCAGTTTATACTGCTTATCCAGTGAATAGAGATATTAAATCCCCGAGAAGCCACTTCTGCCAATGGCAGAAGAGGCCGTTCGCCTTGGTGGCGATGCCGGTGCCAGCACTCTGCCGGAGTATGATAGTGGTTCTCCAAGGAGCCCTTCCTACTCATATGACGATCAACAGTATGATGAAGACTGTGATCAGATGCATCAACGCATGAACGTTGACCAGTACTTCTCTGGAATGGAAGACAGTGATGTAGAATCTTTCTATGATGCGTCTGAACATTTCAGACAAGCTAGCCCTGAACACCCCTATGATCAGCCCTTTACGGATCCAGGAATGCCCTATCTAGCACCTGTATCCATGAACCCGTTTAGTGGAGAAGCATCCGGAAAGCTGTTTCAGGACTGCAATCTGATGCCACCTCTACCCCCATGACTGAGGGTTAGTACCTCAGGTGTGTCAATGGGCCTTTCTTCTCCGGAAGAGAGGCCTAGGCACATAGAGATGCCACCATCCGGAAGCCCTGAATGGGCAGATGTAGCTATGGGCCCAGCTGGACCAGAGACGCAAGTCTTTGATCAATACGGTAGGGTCAAACAGGAACTGTCGACTGGAGGAGGTCAAGGCCAATGACTAACTCTGAGTGCTGTGGTGCAGCAGCATCCGGTTGCACCAACTACTGCAAAGCAGCTTAGAAGGGAGCTGGTTCGGTTGCCCCTAACCCAGGGAATACCAAACCAGGGACCTTCTACGTCCACTGCCAGCATGACGACAACCGTGGTTGCTTCTTCGCATCCACCGGTGTCTGTCACAACTAGTGGGTCTGGACACCCGAAACCGAGGCCACAGAGTCAGGTACCTCCTCCTGATGCTGTGGTACATTGGCCTAAGGTTATTCAGACGCCTGAAACCTTCTTCAAGAAGGAAGAAAAATTGTCTTGTGCCATTCAGATCAAGCAATTCGAAATGCTGCAACACCATATGGAGAACCTCCATTTGGACATGTACCATCGGATGGTATCAAGCACCTTACAGTGTATTGATGCTATCCAGAAATCTGAGATAAGAAGTATCTCCGCTCAGATAAAGGCTGATGTTGCCAAGGAAAAGCAGGAAGCTGTAGCTCTGAGGCAAGAAGCTTTATCAGACAAAGAGACTGCATCTCAGATGCTCGATGTTGAGAGAGCAACGAACACGAGGAACAAACAGAAGTTCTTCAAAGTGTTTGGAGTAATCTTGGACAACTGGGATGGCACCCCTGGCCATGCTTTGGATCTCTTCAAAGCTTGCCAGAATATCAACCTTGTACCAGTTGTCACAGCACCTCCTGCACCTCAAGGACCAGATCTGAATCAGCCTGTTCAACAACCCATTCAACATCCTGACCAGGATCAGCCTGAGGAGAACATGGAGCAGTAAATATGCTACATGTTGGTTGGACAGAATTGAGTGTCTCGTATATGGAGGTGAATCACCTAGTAATGTTAGATAGGAATTAATTTCTAACTCGGTAATTGTTGATTAGAATATACATTGTATCTTAATCCGGAAACTCTAAGCTGAAACATAAAACATCTGGAGAAGGAGTGTGAATGCTGCATACAAATATCCATGGATATTCTGAAACCTATATTATAACTGCATAATGCTGTTGCAGTCTATATGAAATACATCACTAGTGGTGCTCTTACATCGAGTGAGTGTAATTAATACCCCTTAACCCTTACGTGCCCAGATTAGCAAAAGTGTGCTCTTAAGCATGTATATATGTTCAAAAGGCCACCATGGGGTTGGTTAATATTAATCTTATTGAGATACTTTTAACACCAGAAGACTCGGGATGCCAAGGGCTTTCTAACGGTACTAAATATGTCATAGTACATTAGATATATGATTATTGATAAATCCTATGGGAGAAAAAATGGATTTGAAAAAGGCTTAAAATACATAAAAAATGCTTAAAATACATGAAAATTGGGGTGGTATTATTGTCCAAGGAAGTCCAATAACAGTTAAGAACCCTTGCCAAAGTGTTGTTGTTTCAGGAGTGGAATACATAAAAAGTTTTGATATTTTTCTCACATGAGGCCAAAAATCTCTGTGATATAGGGAAATTCCCTGTGATTTAGAGGAAAACAAGAATCTTTAGTAAATCACAAGAGGTCTGTATATCTTTCATAAATCAGGACCCAAGTTCCACACACTTTAGCCATAAGAATGTTGTACTTGTGAATCAAAGTAGCAACTAGTCAGTACAGTGAAGGAGATCACAGACATTTCCCTTCCAATAGTGGCTAATAGTGGGGTTTGAGAAAGGTAGGGGTGGTATGGGAACCCTTGTGAATTTTGTTTTTGACAAGACTCCAAGCCTGCCGATATCCAGAATCACAGGCATTTTAGACCCTTTTTTTACGTATTGGGAGTTGGCCTTTTAAGAAAAAAGGGCATACTTTATAATGCCTCCATTAATTAGGAAGCTAGCAAATAAATCACTAGTTAAGGCCAAATCCCACTATGTGAAAAATGGGTCTGAAATGTCTGTGATTCTGGATATTGGCAACATTGGACTCTTGCCAATTTCCTAAATCACAAGGGTACTCACTGCACGTCTTACCACTCCAAGTCTGACCATAGTTGATAGTAGCAGGGGAATCTCTGTGATTTTCATTATTGCACAGATGAGTTGCTAGAATGATTCACAGAGATAGAGTATTTGATATTAAAATCACAGTTGTCTCTGGCTATGTTCTGTTGTTTTGCATTGGTCTCCTGCATAGCATAAACAAATGTAGCTTGCATAAATCACAAGCAGATCCCCATTATGACTGTAGTATGTGGAACTTGGCTCCTGATTTATCAAAGACACACCTCTTCTGATTTTCTAGAAACTGTTGTTTTCTTCTAAATCACAGGGATTTTGAGTCTATCACAGAGATTTCAAGCCCTTTGTGAAGAAAATATCAAAAACTTTTGATGTACTATAGTCCCAGCACTTTGACAGGGATTCTTAGCCTTTATAGGTCTTCCCTAGACGATATTACCACCCCAATATCGGCTAAGCACCCACATATCCTATTTCACAACGATTTCCTGACCATTTTCACGTTGTGGGATTTGGCCTTTACACTAACAATCAGGACTCAACATAGACAGATAGACATCATTATTCTTTTTTTTTGTGGAGTAATAAGACACATGCAATACTGACCATACAAATGGTAAGACAAAATAGATGCCTTGATCATTAAGGTGGATAGTTTTGGGGTCTAAACTAATCCTTCTTGCCCTTATATATTGAACTGCATTGTTTAGTGCGTGCCGCATCCTGAATGAACCATTTAAAACGTTTTGGCTGCCAGGAAATTGACAGGGTGGCTTTTTAAATGTTGGAAGATAGTGCCCTGCAGCAGTCTTTTCAGCACCTTATTACTCCAGCCACTAATAGAGGTAAGATGGTCCCTTTAAGCCCTACAATACGTCAAGGGCTGTTTGTAGAATCACTAGTTGTGTCTTTATGGCCGTATCACCATACCCAGATGTGGCATGGGTCATGTTGAATCCTTTCTGTTTTTTAGCAATCCGCCTTCCATTATTTCTGACATTTTGCTTTTCAAGGCTGACATGTCATTTCTCTCAGCAAGGATCATATGACGCTATACTACCCTGCCGTAATAGCAATAGCTATTGGGCTTGAACTTATGTAGAGAGGGAAATCTCAAGTAAAATGATCTTTGATATAAATCTTTGATAATCGACTTGATATATATATATATATATATATATATATATATATATATATATATATATGGGTCTAAAACGCCTGTGATTCTGGATATCGGCAGGCTTGGAGACTAATATATATATATATATATATATATATATATATATATATATATATATATATATAAAGTCGATTTTACGGTCAGTCTTTTTCTTCACTTCTACACAAAGCGTAGGCCCTACTGTCATTTCCATCCCACTTGGGAGTATGCTCACCCTTATACAAGATCATCAAAGCTTTAAGCCTTATATCAAAGATCATTTTACTTGAGATTTCCCTCTCTACATATATATATATATATATATATATATATATATATATATATATATATATATATATATATAAAGAGCTGATCATTAATTTGAGGAAATGTTGACTGTATGCTTAAGGCTCCCGAGATATTTGAACTGTTTATGCAATATAGGTACCTTCGGCTGCTCCTAGATACACTATAGACTACGCAGTTGGCAGAAAGTGCTGATCACGGCTATAAGACTGAAGGTGAGGGTACTTATCCTTCCATCATTAACACATAGTGTCTAGGGAGTCAATACATTTTCAGTCTGCTGCCATCAAGGATGGCAAAAGGCCAAATCCCACAATGCGAAAATAGCCAGAAAATCCTTGGGATATAGGACATGTGGTTACTTAGCTGGTATTGGGGTGGTAATATCGTCTAAGGAAGTCCTATAATGGCTAAGAATCCTTGCCAAAGTGTTGTTATTTCAGGAGTGGAATACATCAAAAGCTTTTGATATTTTCCTCACAAGAGGCCAGAAATCTCTGTAATAATACGGAAATTCCCTGTGATTTAGAGGAAAACAAAAATCTCTAGTAAATCACAAGTGGTGTGTTATCTTTTCATAAATCAGGACCCAACTTCCACACACTATAGTCATAAGAATGTTGTACTTGTGACTAAAAGTAACAACTATTCAGTACAGTGATGAATTTCACAGACATTTCCCTTCCAATATATAGACAAAGGTGCACGAGAATTGGTCAGCACTGAGGGTTATCACACGAGACGAAGCCGAGTGTGATAACCCTCAGTGCTGACCAATTCAAGTGCTCCTTTGTATTTATCTCAAGTTAATTTAGTCAGATATGTTCAAAATTCGATTTATTTGGCACTAGAAATGATTTTATCATCAGTTATTTGACCGTTTTGGATGTTTTCCCAGGGAGTGTGATACGGGGAAGGGTTATCACACTGTGCGGTATGATACAGAGTTTCTTGGTTAAACCTATGGGGCTCTCGTATTCAACTTGAGATAATGGCTGGTAGTGGGGTTTGATAAAGGTAGGGGTGGCATTTTAGACCCATTTTCCACGTAGTGGGATTTGGCCTAAAGGGCGGGTGACTAGAGCAGAAGAAACGTTTTGTGTTAAAAGGATTTTCCCTCGGAAATCCCTTTCGCAGTGGCACACACCTGTAAAATGTTCATCACCGTTGTGATATTTTTGGCCGAGGATCTACTGATGGTTAGAAAAGAGCACACTTCAGTTCTCAGCAGAAACAGGCTTTTGTAACCCTCTATTTGGTATGTGACTACGACGTGCCAAGTCCCCATGACACTAAGGCACATTGTTTTCAATTGGATGCATTTGTCTTTGATTTCTTTTCCTTTTGAACGGTGATTCAGCCAGCTAGCCGATGTTGATGGAACGGCTTATTTACAGTAACCTTTCAAGGAGTCACATATGGTGATATGCAATAATGTGTTTTCTTTGTAAATCAATATTATCGTTATGTTACCCAATTAAGTTGTATTATCACGATCACATATGACAGGCAGAATGATCATTGTACTGTCAAAACTAGAATGATCTAAAGACGAAGAGATAATTATTCAACCACTAAGCATTGAATCCTATGTTGGAGATCTATGGGATATGGCGGGGTTACCCTATTCATTTATACACTAAATTACTCAGAGAACACTGAAATGGGGCATGTATTGAATGCAACAGTGCAAGTTCCTAGATTTGCTAATGTACGTTTTGCTCCAAATCTTACTCTCCATCTTACATGTGCTCAATTTATTTACATATGATATGAAAAGGTACCATAGAGGGAATAATATGCTCAAAGGGCAAATCCCACTACGTGAAAAATGGGTCTGAAATGTCTGTGATTCTTGACATAGGCAGTCATGGATTCTTGTCAATTTCCTAAATCACAAGGGTTCTCATCCCACTACTCCCTACTCTAAGTCCCACTGTTAGCCAATATTGGGCAGTACATCTCTGTGATTTTGATTCTATTGCTGCTTTTGACTGCTGGATCTCTGTGATTTCGGTTCAATTGCTGTTATTGTGCAGTAAAACATTGTGAAACACATCTCATGACCTCAGACAAATTCACTGAGATTTCTGACCTTTTCTGAAGAAAATATCAAAAATATTTGATATGTTCTACTCTATAAAAATCAAGACTTTGGCAAGGCTCCTTGAAAAATTATTATAGGCCCTCCTTAGATGATATTACCCTCCAATATCGGCTAAGGAACACTGCATGCATATATCACAAGGATTCTATGGTCATTTTTGCGTTGTGGGATTTGGTCTTAACCCCTAGAGTGCAACAGGGGTTTCTGTCTGTAGAGATAATTATGTCCATTAACCTTGACACAATACAGGCACTTAGACTCAGACACACATCATTTATACTTGGGACGATTACAGAAATATACACTGTAACAATAGAGTTTAGATCCTAAACACAATTCTAAACAGAGTCTTATTATAGCAACATTTTTGTAAGCACAATATCCTCCTAAACACACAGAAATTGTTTAGAAACACGTGTTTAACCAATGTGCTTAGATTTCAAAGTGTTCAGGTTTATATTTATATATATTTTTCTGATTTTAGGAATTCTGCTTAAATTGTGCTTTCCAGTGAGTTTATATTGTGTTTAGGAATTGGCTTGGAAATACATTTAGGTTCTTGCGAACCCAATGTCATTCATGCCCAAACTCTGGAGGGATTCCTTAGGCTACAGCCCGGTAAACACACATTCCTAGAGGTAGATCTACTATACGTAGAATATTGGTCACAAATACGTAGATTTGTTTGGTATGTGGACGTTCAAACGTTAAGGCGTAGTTACGTTCTAGATACGTAGATATCAACAATACGGTTGCCTACATTTTTCTACGTAATTTGGTATGAAAAAAAATAGAAAGAATATACACAGGTTAAGAAATGTGACATCTTAGTGGTTCGATCTCAGCACCTCCAGTTGATGAATCCACTGCTCTACCAACTAAGCTAGTCAGGCTGATACGATGGGATGTATGATCAAATCAATCAATACGGTTTATGCTGCTCGATAACATGATTAACCTATCAACTCAGGAAATATGAGAATATTACACATATATCAGAAAATGGTTTCTACGTAATTGACTAATTATTACAAACAAAAAATAGAAAAAAAACATATAAAGAAAACGTGGTGTCTCAAGAATTCTCAGTGGCTTCTGTTCATAAATCCACTGTGCTATCAACCTAGACTAAGGTCATTCCTTACGTGTCCAAATATATTTGTTCCGTTCATAATGTGCCTGGTTAGGTCAGTCTGTAGAGTATTTGACTCTTAATCTTGAGTTCACAAGATCGAATCCCCTAGTTTACGACTTTTTTTTAACCTGTTGGATCAAATCTACGTATACATATCAACATCAATACGATTTTTTTAAACGTGTTGAGGTCCAAACATGTTTTAAATCTTAGTGAACCATGTGTATAGGATCTAAACATTAAAATTCTAAACACATAACAGTTACCCTAAACATGTTCACATGTTTAGAAATTTTAGATAACAAAACGTAAACACAATGTCCACAAATTGGTATATAGGAGTGTAACCTTTTGCCATTGGTACTTTTGCACCATAACAATGCATTTGGTGCTTGAACACCCACACTGTCATGACGGTGTTTAGAAATTAAACATGTTTAGGGTGATATTGTGCTTAATTTCTAATCATATGACATTTTTGTGTTTAAAACCTAAACACATGGAGGTTGTAAACACAATATTGGACATTTTCCAGCCTCTGAACTCCATAGTGTTTAGAGGACCCCTCTTAATCCCCTGGCACTTTTTTATACATGTGGTGGTTATTCTATACACTGGTATCAAATTACAGACTATCGAGTTAGTCCCCATCTACCCATATGCTGTCAGTCTTAGGCGGTCCACCACAGAAACAGGAAGGGGAAACTGTCACATAGGCCTACTGAACTTGGAGTTTTCTATATATAGGAACTGTTACATAGTAGGTAAGTTTCTCTTATAATTCTATTTGGAAACCTCCTAAGCCAATATTGCAATAAGTAATTGGAATTGCTGTCTCATATATGTACTAGATGAATACTCAATATCAACCAATTAATATGAAATTGACTTGGTTCTTAATTTATAAAGCAACCCGGACCAAAATGCAGTAGAAATGCAGCACTAAAGCAGCTGGGAAACAGTGTGGTGTGACAGTAGTGATTCAGTGTGAAAGCAGCATCAGAAACAGTATTGTATCAGCATCTACTGTCATTCTACTGCTCAGCACCACAAAACTTGCAGCAGTGGTACAGTAGTAGAACAGTAGTATTAGCAGCATGCAAGCAGTATTGAATCAGTTGTCCCAATCATGTAAATTAGATGGCAGCATTTGAACAGTATCTACTTATTTAATGCTGCATGACCATATTTGGGGTTGGGGCAGTGTTCAATCAGCACTACTGCATGGCTGCTGCTATAGCAGTAGTTGAGCAGTAGATCATACTGAAAACTACTGCTGAGGGCAGGTAGAAGCATAAAAGAAGCAGCCGCTGTTCTAGTACTGGCACTACCAATGCCTCTCTAGGTGGTCCTTGCTGGATTTGAACTTGGGATCTTCTGATTACTCTACCAATGCATTAGCCCCCTGAGCCACCACCCCATCAGCTATGTGGAGTGGTTACTACTTCCTACTAGTGCATGCAACTCATGTAGGAGGGGGTTAGGGCAGTATTGATTCAGTAGTACTGGGTAACTCTTACCATAGCAAAAGGGTAAGAATAGACATATCTATAGAGTGCTGCTATAGTATAATGCCTTTCGGTTTACTGATGTTAAGGTGATGAGACAAGCACTTTGTAATTATCAATGATACATGGATACTGTGTAAAAAAATGTCATGATGGGGAGGAAAAGAATACTTGATGATTCAGTATATTTGTACCCTATATAAAGTCAGTGAGTAATTCCTCACTTTCATACACCCCAACATCCATGTGTATCCATTACTTGCACTGAATAAGATATTCATATGCAAAGGGGTGAAGTATGCTTGTCTCCACAAACACTGGGTAGTTTCATTATTACATTACTGAATCTTTTGATTGCTGTTCACAACCATACTGACATTCACACTATGGACTGTCTTAGAAGCATCAGGTAAATAATCTGTGAATGGACAGAGTCATACCAGTAGATGGTCAGTAGACTACTGCATCTATGCTGCTGCACAGAGTGTATAATTTCCGGAATCTATTAACATTCAGTTGAGAGTCAGTAGACTACTGATTCTAGCCTGAAATGCAGTGCATATTCAGTTGATAGTCAGTACACTACTGAGTCTAGACTGAAAATGCAGTGTAGAGTCAGCTGTTTCGGAAGTATTTCAGCAGTACCTACTGCAATATGCAGTTGTTGATCAGCATATTCTCAGTAGCCACTGATAGGAGAAGTAGATAACTGCCCTCTGGTCCGGGAAACTCCACTAGACTTTGAAATTACTGTCTTCTCTATTTTCAGGTTCCTTTTGGTGAGATAAATACCCAACCACAGAATCATTAGACAAGGGATTACCATCTACCATTCTGGAAGGATGAAATGCTCTATTAGATTACTTCTAAGTGATGTTTCCCCTAGCCCTGAATAAATGCAAAACACCTAAACATATTATATCTAAACACAATGATAATCTAAACACATCAGAGCCTAACACTTGCTTGTTCTAAACATTTTCTGTCTAAACACCTTTAATTCTAAACATGTTTAGGGTCTAAACACTTTCCAAAAAGTGGGACAAGATTGTGTTTAGGAATGTGTTTAGATTCTAAACACCTGTTCTGAGAGTACATTTTTTGTGAATTACTGAAATTCATATAGCGAAATTCACTTCATCTCTCTGTTGTATTTGTCACTGAGTCTCTGAAACTGGTGTAATGTGGTTTCAGTACTACAGGGATGCAATAGCTGCACAATGTAGTTATATCCTCGTTTTTCTACCTCATTTAGACATTTACAGATGTCATTTAAAAACGTAATTCTACGTAATTCAGATAGGTTTGAATTGCATAGTGTCGCCCTTGGTCAAAGATGCAATACTTCTACTATGATATGTTCGCACCTACTATGAATCATTGTCAGTGGTAGCCTTAGTGCTAGAACCGAAGTACTACATTTGCAGGCAACAGATAACCAAGTCCTTGGACAAAGACTCAGAACCGACCTTAGCCTCAATACGCACCCAATAATAAGTTAATGAAGAATCTATCGATCCGCGTCATCTATAGATATATACCTGTGTGTTATATCTTCATAGGAAACGGCTAGAGGGGGATCAGACACAAAAGGTTCAGTGATGATTTCATGTTTCAAATGAGGATATGGGATTATTAATAACAGTATATCAACACGCACCCACCCTCAAAAACAATAGTAGAGGGGTCAAATACCAACACAAGAAGAAACAAAACAATCATGGCAAAAACAAACCAATACGAGACAAACATGAATTATTAATACACATCCACACAAGACATAGATGTAACCAGGTGCAATCGCTCAAATGTGTTGGTCTCTATTTCTCGGGGGGAGGACGAGGGGACGTCCTACCTCTTGTCCGCTGTTCTTCCATGCTGACGTAGCTTATATATGCCATATGACATGATCCCTATCGGCAGTCATCTGTAAGGTCAACAGCTAGTCAACAGATGTAAGCCAATGAAATGTTAACAAAACAACACACATCCAGCAACGCCCACGTGTATTCACAGAAGGCCGCTGATACATGTAAGATAAAAGAGAGGTGTGCAGGAATGTAAGGGAGTGATCATTTTTTAACAACAGGGGGGGGGGCGGTGGGTTTGAGGGGGGGGGTCAGAATTTTTTCAACCCCTTGACTGGGGGGGGGGTCAGAATTTTTTCAATACCTCTGATGGGGGGGTCATAATAATTTCACCTGTTTTCAGTGGAAAACCTCGCGGATTACTATAGGCTAAAAGGGGACGTTCACGCGCGATTTTTGTCCCTTATGGGGGGGTCGAAAAAACTTTACCCCCTCGAGAGGGGGGGGGTCGGAATTTTTTTTGCGCGTCCGCGCGGAAACCCACCAGCCCCCCCTGTTGTTAAAAAATGATCACTCCCTAAGGTGAAGTGGCCTATGTTCATTATAATCTAGACCTGACAAGAGACCTTTAAATTGACGACCGGGACAACCAGGGCAGACTGATAAGTCAGCAGATAGTGATTTTTATGTATCTATGATCATTTTACTTTATACACAGACATTTGATCCATTTTTTTTTTGACTTACTTCAGAGTAACACCCATGTCGTTAGACCCAACGCTTAACAGGTCACTATGGTACATAGGTCTATACCGCATAGTGGACTCATACTGCTTAACAGGTCACTACGGTACGTAGGTCTATACAGCATAGTGGACTCATACTGCTTAACAGGTCACTACGGTACGTAGGTCTATACAGCATAGTGGACTCATACTGCTTAACAGGTCACTACGGTACGTAGGTCTATACAGCATAGTGGACTCATACTGCTTAACAGGTCACTACGGTACGTAGGTCTATACAGCATAGTGGACTCATACTGCTTAACAGGTCACTACGGTACGTAGGTCTATACATCATAGTGGACTCATACTGCTTAACAGGTCACTACGGTACGTAGGTCTATACCGCATAGTGGACTCATACTGCTTAACAGGTCACTACGGTACGTAGGTCTATACCGCATAGTGGACTCATACTGCTTAACAGGTCACTACGGTACGTAGGTCTGTACATCATAGTGGACTCATACTGCTTAACAGGTCACTACGGTACGTAGGTCTATACAGCATAGTGGACTCATACTGCTTAACAGGTCACTACGGTACATAGGTCTATACAGCATAGTGGACTCATACTGCTTAACAGGTCACTATGGTACTGTAATGGAGACAGTTCCGGCTGAGTAAACAAAGCAAGACGGACGGGTCCGGCGGAGATGTCGAGTCGTTAGTGTCATGTCCCTACACCGGGGGGCATAGCGACAGGAGTTAGCAGGCCTTATTTGGAAGAGAAAGGGGGGGGGGGGGTGACGTAGGGAGTGATGTCATGAGGATCTGGAAGGAGTATTTAAGCGATGTTTAGGCAAAGTTGGGATCTTAGGCCAGGTCCATGAGCATCTGATGAGACATGTTGGGGGGCAGACGAGCAGCTAGGTGTAGACCTGCCGGAATCAGAGAGAGGATACTACGCCAGGAGAGCAGAATGAGCTGGGTGTGCCGCCGTGTGATCAGAAAATCGAGTTAATAGATGAACCTAAGCCTAAGGGCAGGCCGGGTTGTGGCCTTTGAATAAACCGTACGATTTTTTACTGCATAGTGTTATTCATTTTCAAACATATTTGTTACCAGAGCAGTACCATCTTTGCTATTATCGTACAGCCCATAAATGGTCAAAGCAACCACGAATCGGTCAACTTGAAATAATCTAGAGGCCGAAACAAGGGGGAAAATAACCTTTGCAGCCCGGAGGACATTTCAAAACGGCAGAAAGGGGCTCTGACTACCTGGTGTATTGTTCACGCATAATTATACGTGCTCCCCTTGGGCTCTGTTAGTGGGAGCACAACATACACCAACAGGGGGCCCATGGGCAAATGCAATAGTGTGGGTGAAATATTGGTTGGTATTTTATGGGAGCGAATGTCTCTATCCAGAGTACATTATCATAGGTCCTTAGTCGGTGATATTTTTTTATTAACAACAGGGGGTCAACATTTTTTGCCCCCATCCGAGCACCCTCTTGACCTATAGTAACTATTTTGGATGAAAAAAAATTGACCCTCTGGGCAAGGGGTCAAAGAGATTTTTACCCCCCCCCCCGCCCTCAAAACCACAAGCCCCATGTTGTTAAAAAATGATCACTCCCTTATCAATGCCACAATTTTGGCCAACACTAACATCGCAGGAGGGGGGGTTAAGCCGTTTTGACATAACCTCCAGAGAAAAAAAAGATATATGATAAACAGGCCATAAAATATACACTGTATATTATCTATAATGATGTGTACATTTGCAATGAATTTGAGCTTTCAAAGTTAGCCTGGCTACAATAAAGGTTGTAAAGAAGAACAAAACAAACAAAAAAGACACACATAAAAACACGCGATGTAGCATTTGCTAACTAGGTATTTTGAAGGCAGTCATGTCGTGACTTTTTGTAATAAGGGCCTTTTGCTGGCAGGACTAACACCACCGTGGGCTCATTGACAGTAAGGGTCGATGACCAAAGCGTCGCTACATGGCTGTCAGTCACGGTATTGGCTGAGAATATCTAAAAGTGTCTTACAGGCCTTATTGAAGGGGGGAATCCCGAACTAAATGCCGGTGTCTACGTATTGTATCACTTGGCATCTTGGGCTGTAGCTGTGGTTTCAGCATTTTTCAAAGAGGTTCTAACTGTGACCATCTCTGACTGTTAGTAGGCACAGGTTTATCACTAGGGAGCCATGTCAAAATTATAGATACATGGTCGAAAATCATAGAAGGTTTGCATATGACGAATTTGGAGGTATTCCAGCCCCTACTCTTCGAATTTTAGTTTCCCCCTCTATTTTTTTGGCTCAAAGTGTCAGGCTGGATGAGATCTTTGTGTTACATATGGGTTTTGATGGTCCCATATGAATATTTTGGGCTCCAGGGGGCTAAAATGTGCCCAAAATTGTCTGGGCGAAATAGTGTCTGGGCGAATGACATTTAGGGGCCTAAGTTACAAGCCATGTTGGGGGCTTCATTTCCTACAGAAACAATCATCATACCTCTATGAAAATCTCAGGTCCAGACTATTTTGACCTGTAGATTAAGAAAATCATATTATCATTTATGTCAGATGTGTCCTTGCTATCATAAAAGAAGCATACTTATAAGAATTATTTTTCATGATTCTGGGCACATGTCTGGGCGAATGACATGTGAGGCCCCATATGCACACTTTCTATGATTTGTGACCACATATTATTAAATGAGTCCGTTTACGTATGAATCGTGCTACACTCAATAGCTTCTCACGATAATCTGAAGGATCATCATGAGTATTCTTCATCTCGATATTCCCAGTCAAATGCAATGGTACAATGATTTAAATGTAATACCACTAAAAGGAAAAGGGATGGTAAATATTTCAGTGATGTTGACACCCTCAGCCTTTCTAGCTGATCTATATATAAGGCATCTTTATGAAGAGCCTTTATATGTATAAGACTTAAAAAAGATTCTCGTGCCGCTTAAAAGGACTGTATAATTAGGACAAGAAGTTGCTGCAAGGCTTCTATTGGGCATAATGCAACTATCTGATACGAGAACCCTTTTTGCCTTAATGGGCCTCGTGAATGGGAATGGGAATTTTATCAAAAGGTCCAATCTGGTGGACTGGTTATCGCAGTCTGATAAGGCCTGATAAATAGTTATGCGGCAACCCTAATTGGTATAGACTTCTCCCAAAGAGGCTGCAGGTGCACCCTATCTGCCATTCAGTCCTTTTCTGACAAAAAAATTAGTATAGGGAACGAGATGTACTAGTATGTAAGATAGGGGCCCTTTTACAGGACAGGGATCTTGTCAGGCTTTATTACACGACTTCTGTGATTTTGCGTGTTTTTTTCTGGATATTCCCATGCACATACCTGTCGATATTGCATACCATGATGCATACATGTCATATGTTACATGTTAAACCTACGTAATTGTAATGGCCAGGGTACGGGTCGAACCTGCAGTCTCCTGATCCCAAATCCAACTCCCTATGCAGTGTGCCACAGGGACTGATGAGAAATGCTTGGTTAGAACCAGGTCTTGATATGATACAAAGCCTGGGGAGGGCACTCACATATAACTACTATACATTCAATGTGTGAAAATATCCTGCAGTCTGGGTTGTGACCCCCCAGCATTGTCACTGCTGCTGCCATAACCGTGACGACTGCGGGACGCATTCAAACCAAACCAAGCCAAGCTGGGCGCCGCGGGACAAGTCCTGGTCCAGGCGAATTTTTTTTTTGCGTTCAAACCAAACCAACGGCTGCCGGGCGCTGAGGTGTGTGTACCGATGGTCTAGTGGTTAGCACAACAATTTTTGTTTTCAAATTATATTTATTGATTTTCTATTGATTATCTATTAATTATCGTGTAATAAAATAAGTAGTTAATGGATATGTCATGACGCGTGACTGATATCCAACAATAACATGCAACAAGGAGGGGGGGGGGCTTTGCCCCCCTCGTTGCATGTTCATTATGCCATATGATTCACTGGTACCCAATATAATAAACCAGCAGGTCGCCAACCAAGCCACATAAGGGCTTTTGCATGGTCCTCTCTGGTAAATGGCCCCTATCTGGTGACCTTTGCCATATATCCGTGTGGTACATATAGATTAGCTATCAATTTGCCATATATGTTTTCTTTGCCAGTTAGCAGCCCTCCCCTATATCTGGTATTTTATTACATAGGGGCTGGATGCCAGCTGTAGGAGTGATTGCCCTATTGAGACTAAATGCCAGACACACAAGGACAAAAGGTTAGAGTGATTTCTTTTTCATGTTGTTTAGATATACAAAAGAGAGAAAGATGCGAATTTTATATACTTCGTTATCCATCTGGCATTGCCGGTCAGAGAAAATAACCCATTTTCCTTTTTTCAAATGCTCATTTAGGGTGATATCAAGGTTAAATTAAATTACAACAGGATCACAACAGGATCACTCAAAACCGTTGGCACACCCGGAACCTGGCCCTATCATCTGATCATGCTTCTTCTGTTGTTTTTTTTCATTGGTGGTAAGTAGATCCAGTGTTTCCTGAGGACATGCATCTAGAAGGACAGATGATGCTTTCTGTGTAGATGATGCTGTCTGTGTAGACAGATATAGTAACAGATCGAAGTATTTGCTACACTGCAAAAAAGGTGTTTAAAGATACACACCAAATTTTCTCAACACCAATATTTAAACATCTAAACACCTGAAGTGTTTAGGTGTTTAGCTTTTAAACACTTATTCTCAAACACCTAAACACTGAAGTGTTTAAGTGTTTAGCATTTAAACACTTGGTTAAACACTTCCCAGTTAAACGTGTTTAAAATTAAACGCGTTTAACACTTAAGAAGTGTTGAGAAAAGTGGGACAAATAAGTGTTTAACCAAGTGTTTAACTTCTAAACACTGGTGTTTAATCCCTAAACACTGTTTTTACAGTGTATACAGACCCTGTGATGGTACAGGTTTGATCTCGTGTATACTTACACCCAGGGACCTCTGGCACCAGAATAGGGTATACACCTTGTCACAGGTGCTGCTATGGTGACTAAGGAGAAAGCTGGCTCCCTCCAGATGATAGGTATAGCCATAAACACCCCTTTGAATAGATAAGAATCACAAGGGACTAGTAAGGGAACATTTACGAGTTTCCTTCTCATAGTTGATTTTATAGTTCTCTCTTTAATTGGTACAACTGATGTTTGTGAAGTAGGTTACCTTTTTCAAATCAATGTTAGAGGAGGAATATACATTACCATTTGTCGGAAAATTGAGGTCCTGCCTTCCAGGCTATGTGGAATGGCCGTGGAAGCCCATTTCAACAGGAAACCACTAATGGGAGATAAAAACAAGCTGTTTACTGACAGGAGTATCCATAGCTGCAACCAGGGGACCTCCCCAAGTGATTATTATTGTTATGGCCATTCACTAATTATTCTTACTGGCCTGGCCTAATTTCTATTCTGCATTCATAACCGTCCGCCTTGCCGAATGGTGTTTTACAAGTGCAAAATAGAACTATTTGCAATGTAAAATACTCAACAGGAATTGATATTGCGAATCATTTACCAAAATAATGAACATATCCCCTCGTGATTTGTGATCATTTAAAAGTAGATAGATAGAGAATTAATGAGATGCAACCCTCCCGAAGGGAGGGTTTCCCACACTGCCAGTGGACACAGGTCAGCCTGACACCGCCCATACCCCTCCAGGATGACCGCCTGCAATTTGCTACCTCCAGTCAATGGTGGGGGCCGTCCTGCTACTCCAGTGTGCCGGCTTCCCGTGGACCATACACTGCAAAAATGGTGTTTAGATCCTAAACACAATTCTAAACATATTCTTGCAACGTTTTTGTAATCACATTAATTTCCTAAACATGTTTAGCCAAACAAAGTGCTTAGCTCAAGTGTTTAGAAATCTAGGTGTTTAGGTTCAAAATTTGTGTTTAGATAAAGATGAAATTTTGCGTTTATATGTTTATGAATTTTTGTGTTTAGATGTATAAGTGATTTGGTGGGAAGTAAGGGTTTCCAGACATGTATCCATTAAAAATATAAAGGAATATCTTTTGTTTGTTTTCTCATTTACTGGAGGACATCAGTGGGTATTTACACTGCAAAGTCTCCAAAGATGTCAGTCACAGCTATATCCACATATATGTACACAGTGCATTAGAATAGGAGACTTGAGGAAGTACAACAAGTTGGCAGGAAGGACATTGCTTTATACTTTACAAAATAACATGACATAGGTGTAGGTCATTGAGCTCATTGATTTTTTTATGGCAATGATGGTGGTGTAAGTTGAATTTAGTTAATTTTCTATTGTTGTGTCTATTTTCATAACATTTAGTGAAATGACATGATGATAAACAAGAAGTTTGGGGATATTTGCCACAACAATTGATTATAACTGTGTGCAGATAGTCCATTCAGAGGTAGTGCTGCTACCTGGTGTGGATTTGACATCAAAGTATCTAAACATATTGATGTTTAAATCTAAACACCTAATATTCAACTGTTTAAACTCTAAACATCTGAACATGTTTAGCAAAAATGTTTATGTATTTAGAATAAAAGTGTTATTTTCCTAAATGTGTAGTCGATGATACACTTAACTGACATATATGTTTAGGTTTTAAACATGTTTAGACCTAAACATGTTTAAAATCTAAACACCATTTTTGCAGTGTACCCACACCCCTTGTTGTCATACTACGTTGATTGAAACTCTTTAAGTCTGGTAGCTGTATGTATATGTATTTCTACATAGTGCCTGGTACCTTCTAGTGCGAACATCTCTGTGATCTATATAAGAGGACATTTTCATATCATGGGTATCGTTTTTGGGGGTGGAGCAAGGGGTTTAAACTGGGTGTAAACATTGGCCTCTCTGCTAGCCTCTTTGACTTTGTTCGTATTCTTAGTGCTGTCATCACTAATTAATTGCTCTGTTATAATTGAATTACAACATTTTGGTCAGTATGAGTTTCTCTATTATAGGCAGTAGGGTGCCCTTCACACCAGCGCACAAAGCACATTGATAAAAAATTGATAGATATGCTTGAAATCCAAAATTTTGTGGGATGTTCATAATCTATAATACAGAATGACAGCCAGCCTAACCTATGTTACTGCTCCGCCATCTATGTGTAAGGGAAAAACTAGGGGCCCCGTGGACAACCCTATTCATTTAAACTGTATTCAAAACTTACTTTGCCCACACAATCAAGGGTACCGTGTGTCTCACGATGATTTATTATCAGGATATCATCGTGTAGGCATATGAACAAGGACACAGTCCCTTTAAAAAGCTAATATCATATGTATGCCCAATTATGAAAGAGATATGTGAGTTAATAAAACCAAAAGTAAAGGTGGGCAGGAAGAGCTATGTGAGATAGCAAGCCCATATTTAATGTACTAGACTGTCTTCTGTATTCTGGGAGAACATGTACTCACACGCCTCGATGGGGTGTAGTCATGTTACAAATCCACATTAATACCATGAAAGTCTTCAATTATCCCCGCCAGTTCTGTTCTTTGGCTTGAAACCAGACACCTGCAGCATGGAGGAAACTCTATTATACGACGTATGACACACCCTGAGACTTATTCGATAAGGATATCTAAACTCTAGTGATCACAACACACATGCCTACTGCATTATGCGCATCAATAGTGCTTTTTTCCGTTAATTTGAAAGGTATGAGTGTCTACCATAATTCGCAGTGCAACAATTATAATAAAATGATTTATATAATATCGATTTTTTTATAGATTGATTTATCAAATGTTCTACCAAGTATAATCGCTGTCATTGTTGAAGTACTGAGACTGAGCTTGCGAATTCTGATACGCATAAATATATTACAGGTATAAATCTGCTCCTCCTGCGCAAAGAATATGGTGGTAAGTACCTTTGTGCCATAAAGCTATGACATTGTGATAATCTGGTAGATAGGATAGACTTCACACAATGTCCGCGTCTCTGACGCTAAAGCTTATTTAAGCAATAGAACAGATAAACACCAAGGTACCGAACCATGAGAGTAAGTAGTATACGAAAGAGTGGATTTTACGCAGGCCACACATTGAAAAAGAAGATGATAAAATTCAAAAAGGAATAGTTTTCCCCTATCTTGTCATGTATATTTTTTTGCATGCAGGATGCTTAAAATTACTATTTTTCTTAGCGACAAACGTAATTTTTTCAAGATGAAAGCGCCACACCACAATGTGCAATTTTAGCTTTTTGATGACCGCGTGTTGTTTGGCCCTTCTCAGGAACCACTGCAGTCCTAGCTGGTGTCCTCCCCATCATTGCAACGATGTGTCATCTTGAACCTTTGGGAGTGTATCAGGGTCGGAATGATGCATGGATGCAGCCCTGCTGAGTCGACTCGCTAGTGCTGATCTGCATTCATGCATCATGCCGACCAAGTGTATTGATGTATTAATACATTCTGTGGTCCTTAAAGAACCAGGTCTAACCGTAATGTCACATGCCTACCAGACCCTAATATTGTTATTAATGGGGAAGATCTCACATGATGCCTTAGATAACGGGGCATAAAGCAGAACACGTCAGCAGGTTAGCAATGCCTCATTAGCCCTAGTACACGTCCTTAGTGATCGGTCTCTTCATTACCTGGTTGGGTTTGGGCTATAAGTGTAGAGTAAGTGTAGAGTAAGAGCACTAAGTGGTACATGGGAAAATTACATAGTCGGCACCTAACGACGAGTCTATATGTATACCCTATGATTATCTAAATAATTAGAGAATTGGCAAGTGCATGTCAACTAACCTATTAGATTCTACTTGTGCAGAGGACAGGCTAGAAGTATAGGACATGGTCTGAAATAGTCGTTGAAAGTCCATTTAAGTCATGGAAATGGGAAAGGAATATTAAACTAATAATTATTGAAAACAAGCAGATCAACGTTGATCATCCAGTTATCAACATTGATTTGACATTTTATGTCCACTGGTAGGGACACAGTTAACACGTCCCTATAACGGGCATGGATTATAGCCGAGATAGTTAAAGGTTAAAAAGGGCAGTGGTCGGACAATAGATCTAGATGGATGAACAGCCTGCCTAAGTGGAAGCCTTACACTGGAGGACCAGCCCTTTAGTCTTAAGCCTACAGTGGAGGTCTAAGCCAAGCTTACTTGTATCAACATACAATTCCCATTGACAGTGTGTAGCACCGCCTACTGTTCCAATTCTGTTGACGTGACGCCTTCTCCATTACCTTCACCTACCGAGTTGAATTACTTCCCTGGTGTAAACCACCATCTTGTTCTACTACTAGGCCCCAGAAAGGTATAGGCTTACAGTGAGTAGATCTAGACTGAGGCAGCTAATAAAGCGGGCCCTCCTTGTCCCTGGGGGTCAATTCATAACTTTAAGAGAATATTCTTTTATCCAAATGATCAGATTGACATGATGTTGAGAATAATACTTTCATTGAAACGAAAATCTTTTATGAAAATCGTTCTAAATGGGGTCAAAACGACCAAGACTTTTTTCTCACAAAACTGATCGTTTTCAAACAAAGTCTACACCACATAATTCTCTAACTTATGAATCGCCTTCCTGGTCTTCTGTAAGAAAAATAAAATATAGGGATCTCCCATAAGCTTAATCTTATCGAAATTATATTAAAAAATCCTTTACATGCCATATAATACTAGCCATTATGCTGTGTATACACAGAGGCGTAGGAAGCAAATCTTCATTGGGGGGGCCCGGCGAGGGCACCATCGCGACTACCTTGAAATGTAGGCTGATGCGTGATGGCGTCTATATATGCGTATTTAGAATTCATATAGAAAAGTGATTTTTGGTAAATTTTAGATCTGACTTTAGGCTCAGACCCCCATTCTCCCTATGACATCACCATAATAATCTAATTTGAGATGTAAAGTTTTAGCTTCTTTTCCATTGTGTTTATGAGTTCTTGGAAAATATTGGGGGGGCCCAGACATACTCAGGCCCCACCTCCTTCATGATTGGGGGGGCCCAGGCCCCCCTGGCCCCCCCTTTTCCTACGCCCCTGATACATACTTATTACACGACTTCTGTGATTTTGGGTGCTTTTTCTGGATATTCCCATGCACATACCTGTCGATATTGCACACCATGAAGGCTGTAACATCACTTTTATAATGCGTGCGGTTATCCAAGGATAACAGGCACCCAGTGCGGTTATCCATGGATAACCTGAACACCTTCCAAGTGGAGGAACATATTTAAAACCGTTCTACCCCAGCTGGGAATTGAACCGGGATCGCCATCTTGATATGCGAGAGTCTTACCTCTAGACCAAGCTGGCGATGGTAAAGCGAATGTTAAAATCCGTACTGACCCAGAACAGCGTGTTGACCTCCAGGTTTTACATCGAATTTCGTACATTTGGAGAAGAAATATAGGGAATCAAGATCACAGAAGACGTATCACATATCCATTTTGATGATAGCATAGTCCTTAACGTTCGCCATTACGAAATTAATTAAATAATCCATAATATCCAACATGAAACGATATCAATCCATGCGCCATTCTCCTCTGTTGAAAGTAAACCGGAAGTCGACCTGTGACCTATATAATTTTTTACCTCCCCTACAAGAGATGTCTACTACTTAGGCTTCTTCATCCTCGGCTAGGAATAAAAATGGCGTGGAGCCCCAAATTCAAGAAAGGCAACTTTGTTCAGGTTCTACATGAAGACCAGTGGATAGAAGGATTTGTAGTTAAAGTAAATGCTAAAGGATATAGAGAATATGACATACAGCTCCTCACAAATGGAACAATCATCTTGAAAACTGCGAGAGCCATGAAAAAGTCCAACTTAGATTTGTTGGGAGACGAGGATTTCAAAGAAGTTCCGCCGACTGTGAACCCAGACCATAACAAAGAGAAAAGGTTTGGACAAATAGACCAAAATACCCTAGACCACCTCAAAATGGTTTCCAAAGCAGCCAATACACACAAACAAACCTCCTGGGGCATTAATATATTCAGAGGTAAATACATTTAATTTCTTTTCATATAAAAATCACTTTGACAGAACATAAATAATGATAATACCTGGTACTTGGCACCCCCACCGTCCCAGGGTCCATGGGATAGAACATGTATAAGAAAGCACAGACCGCACTGCACAGGGAGCATATATTGTTCTTTTTAATCAAACGATGTAAATAAGTCAGTATGTGTCTACTGCTGAAGTGTTGCATATATAAAGATAAATGTGAACAAAATTATAATTGTAAATTGGGTTCAGTATTACTCAACACGTATATGATTAATTAGTATTATGCGTAAATGTAGTAGATGTGTCCAGGCTATTGAACGCATATATGCAAAAGGGTTAAAATTGTTCATTTAGATGTGGCCACGCATTTGTTTATTATTATATATATAAAAAAAAATTTCAGCTTGGCTGATAGACGTAGGAGAAGAGGCTGAATTTGAAACCAAAGGGAAGGAAAAGATTGCCGAGCTGACAAAAGAGGGATTGGAATATTCAAAAAAGAGCCTACTGTGTATAAGAGCCTGTGTCCAGCGCCACCTAAATGAGCCGCCACATAATGTGGGTTATAACATAATCACTGATCCAATGTTTACAAGTGCAAACAACATTATAAAAGGGCACATTAAAATAAACAAAGAAAAGGGTCTTGATGTGTTCACGCATTACGCGTCTATCACAAAAGCAGACTTAGCGTTAATGTATTCAACTCGAGTATTGTCACACGATACACCAAAACACCTATTGTACAAGGTCTTTTATGAAGTTACGCTCCACTTCGGACGAAGAGCTCGCGACGGTATGCATGACCTTATGAAGGACCATTTTGTATTCAAACTAGACGAAAACAAAAAAGAATATGTTAGCCTCACTTTCAACTCAAAAGAAAAAAAAATCATCAAGGGTTAAGCCAAGGGCGAAATGAGCACAGTCAGCATATGTACGCTTCTGATGTAGAAAATTGCCCATTGAGCCTTAAGCTCTATTTGAGTAAATTGTGTCCCGAAAACAAATCGTTTTATCAAACGCCTAAGTATAAGGGATTTGCAAACCATCTGATTTGGTATACAAAATCACCCGTTGGTATAAACTTGCCAGGAAAAATCATGAGTAACATTTCAAAGGAAGCTAAATTGTCTCAGGTCTATACCAATCATTGTGTCCGAGCAACATGTGTCATGACCCTACGCGAAGAAGGTTTCCCATCATGGGACATTAAGTCTGTGACGGGACACAAGAGTGAGAACTTCATCGAGTATTACTCGAAAACACCAGACGAACAAAGACGCAAAATGAGTCTTAAGTTAGACTAACGTGGTGAGTGCAAGTTGAATGGTGAAGCAGAGCATGACTTGTTTTGAAAAGAGGGCACATACTGACAGCTCTATTTACTATAGGAGCAACACCTACTTAGACAGTACTGAAGGAAGTGACTTCCGGAGAAGTGGGTTGTTACTTGGGAGGTACTGACCACTTCTGGACCAGGTTCCTTAGGAAAAGCTACTTGGAACACAAGAGAAAAGTAACCTACCACAGGTGAGTGACTTCTATTTAGGGAGGGGAACCTCTGACAGAAGTGAAATCCATCCTTTTGGGAACAGCCTCCAGCTCTACCTCTCCGAGCTGGAGAGGGTGTTTTTATAGGTCTTTAGAATTGCCCTCCGGTATATCTTCTCAGAGGACTGCGTTATCAGTCATGAATATTAATGTATACACAATCTCAGTACAGTTATGCTTACGGAGGTAAGCCATAGACAGTTCATTATCCTTAACAATCTAATCAGCCTTATTCCATTATCAGCATCGACATAATGTTTTTGTGACTATAACTGTTTTTTTTTACTATAAAATGGTCCCCACCCCATATTGGAAAGGAATTCTATCCCCAAGATGTAATATCATTATGAACTGAATGATGTACGCTGAGTTTGTTCACTAATATAAATTTTTCGGCAGATTATAACTCGAAATCTGGTCCTTGAATACAGTCCCCATAATAGTAAAGAGAGCTGACACCAATGTTTGCCTTTGGGCTATCAGATAGTGGCCGTCACTCCTTTCATATCCACTGTCCTGACACATCCTTTGAAGCCCCACCTTGATTACCTTTATTTCAACTGAGATCTCTCATCGCAGCCTCTGGGGCTCGCATATATATATATATATATATATATATATATATATATAATATATATATATATATATATATATATAAATATATATATATATATATATATATATATATATATATATATATATATATACATACATATGGGCCATTCCACCCAAAGTGGGCACTTGGGGTATTTTGGGTCTTTTTTGGATACAGGAGGCTGTAGAATAAAAACTTATGATCAACTCTTCTTATTTTTGGTTTAATTAGAAAGAAAACACCCTGGGCTTTAAAATAAGGGCAGATTTGCGGATGTCGGCCCGTTTTTTTTTTAGATATGGAAGTCCAAAGTTGAAAAATGGCCAAAAATTGCCTTTTTTTTCAATCTCCACCTCAATACAGGCTCTATAACATCAAACCAAGCATCAATAGACATGTACAATTTTATCTATACCTTAGTGGGGGATCCTATCTAATATTTCCATGTGGTTTGGAGGTTGTCTGGATGGCAAATTGTTTCCTCTGATGGTTTTTATAACCAAATACCGGCGATGTAATGGGCGTGATCGAAATAAAAATGTACTGGTAGGCCTACTAAGAAAACCATCCTCATTAATCTTATATGCCACAATAATTAGGGTCCCCATAGGGGATTTTCTGGTACAGAAGTCTAGGGTCTGTATGCAGACATGACCACACAATACACATCGGAGTGATTTTCAAGTACATTTCGCTCACGCCCATTACATTCACTTTTCTGCATGTACGTCGAAAACTGTTGAAGTTTTGATTCTGCCATCCATCCTAACTTAAAGAACTACTGTTTTTGAGACGATTTAAAAAAAAAATGGTGTCTCTATGTGCCTTGGTTATGCCAAACTGAGAGCATTCAATCGATGTAATGGGCGTGAGCGAAATAGCGCCAATTTTCGGCGGGAAAAGAAAACTGCGTCGTGTTACCCGACAGGAAGTCGCTGCATCCGGGACTTTGGCTAGACCGGAAAAAGAAACCTTGTTATTTGTTTGGAAGCGATAGACACTGAGAATCTTCCAAATATTTTGCAAATATTGACAAAAAGGTGAGTAGTATTGACCCAAACTCGATGAAATATTGATGTTGAATGCTGATGGCATGTTTTGATTTGCTTTTTGTGTAACGAAAGTGTGTAAATATTGAAGAATATGTGAAAAACGATCGACCCGGCCGAAAATCCGTGCTGTGACGCCATTTTTAAAGGTTCTGGTCCCCCAAGAAATAATATGTAATGGGCGTGAGCGAAATAAAATTCGAGTGCCGGTTAGGTGTATCTGGTCTCTCATTCACTGTATTGTGTTGTTTTAGTGTACTAAGTGTGTTTTTTACGTTAGAATAGGGTATAATCTTTCATTTTGAGCTAGTTCAGTCCACTTTCTGCCATATTGGAAGCCCATGGGTCATTTGAAACTATTTTTTTTACCCCATCATACCAAATTTCTCACCTTTAGCCATTGAATTTTCACCAATTACTCACTATTTACATACTATTGTGTGGAAATTATACATCCTCCATGTATTTATCATTGTTTTATTGTGTTACATTGCTGCTGGGTTTGATTATATTGCCACAGTGACTGTCTAAGGCCTTTTGGTGACGTTTCGCTCACGCCCATTACACAATTTTGAATATTTACTCTTACATGGCCAATACACATTTCTATTCCAATTTTTTTGCTCAGTGTTATATTTGGGCCTATTGTCCACTATCCTGACCCCAAACCATGTTGGTTTGCCAAATATTTCTTTGATTTAATGAAGTTTTTGTTTCGCTCACGCCCATTACATTTTTACATAAATGGATAAAAACATCACTTCCACTGAGGCCAGCCACCCCAAAAAATACCAGAATGTGCGCACATGGTCCCCCCATAATATGAAATGGTCACTGAGCCATTTCTAGGAAATTTTTTTTGACCAAGTATCTGACCTAGGCCATTTTTCCATATTTTCTCACATTTATCAACTTAACTCTGGTACAATCTCCCCTGGTTTTCTAAAATTAATGTCCACTATACTGGCAAGGTTTATGCACATTTCACTTGTAATTCCATGCTTTTAAACTGCAAATACGTACCTTTGATTTTAATAATTTACCACCTCTCAATATAACTTTTTCTTTATCTCTACAGATGCCGCGACACAAGCTGCCACCAGAAGAAAAGGTGCCGGGGAAGGTGTCCCAGTCACGTTATCGTGACAAGCTCTGCGAAACTCTAGGCGAGGAGGCTTTCAAGGAGAAAGAGAAGGTCCGTAGAAGCATAAGCAAAGCCAAGTGCAAGGCGGAGGCTAGTGATGCGAAGCTACTGCATGAATCGAGGCTAAATGCGTACAGCGTGCGTCGCTGCCGTGCTGTAGCTACGGCCCGAAGGAAGGGTGTCCCTCCGCCGGAATGGACTAAAACATCAGCAGAAGAGGTATGCATAGTGATGATATTGAACCTAGACTGTATTTAATAATGCTCACTTTCTTTTCTAGTGAGTGTATGGATTAAAGTCTCAATTTTACCTGAATTGACATACACATGTTCTTCTCATTCAGCATGTTAGGAACCTCGAGGCGGAGGAGGCTACGGCTGCCCTTGCAGCCGGTGAGGAGGGGTCAGGTGAGGCCGCAGCGGCAGCACCACCAGCTGGTGCCCAAGCCGTGCCGCGTTCCGGCACCAGCAAGACGCCTGCCACTGGTAGAGGCAAAGGCCGTACTAGGAGCAAGAGTGACACGCCAGCAGGCCGCCCGGGGCGTGCGACACTGAAGGTTGTGCTCAACTTCCATCGCCCGCGCTATCAGTCAGTTGACTGCTTCGACGACCCTGGAGTGAGTATTAATTAAGTGTCACAGGCATTAATTATTTATAAGGTGTATGTTTACAGAATTAATTTATCATTCGAGCTTTGACCATGCATCCTGATTTTTTTAATATGCTGTCCCTGCATTGACTATTTCCAATCATTTATGTATTTTCTTCCTGCTCTATACTTCAGGACACTATCGACAACCCTCTACTCCTGTCGGATGAAGAGCCACAGCCTGAGGTTCCAGCCACCCAGCAGGGTGCCCCAGCAGCTGAGCAGAGTGCGGCAGTGGAGATGCCACATCAGCGCGAAACCCGGCCGACTCGGGAAGCTGCTCGCCGCCCCTCACCTGAGAAGCGCCGTAGCGCGCGGACAGTGTCCAAGCCCCCGATGCGCTCTCCTACAACCTACAATGTCTCTCTGCTAGAGGACATCGCGTAAGTATTTATAAGGAATGATGATCATTTGTCAATCCAGGTTTACCCAGGTTTAATATAAAATTTATTGTATCCTCTTGTCTATAAAGAATGTTTATCTAAAGTGAAACTAGACTTTGTCGGTATTGTCTAACTTGGCATGATTTTTTCCTATAGATAATTAATTTTAATATTTATAACCGTTGTTAACTTACAGTGCGACAGTCCGTAAAGACACGACTGAGTGAAAGTAACTATTATAATTGGAATATATATAGTTCCATGTTGAATGTTTCTTTTGTTGTTGAACAGTTTGACTTGTTGTTATGATTAGAATTAAGATTTCTGCCCTATGTGGTAGTTACTTTGAAAATGTGTAAAAAAGTGATTTTGTATATTTTGGTATGAGTCTACTGTCTCCCCTACAAGAATATATTATTCATGTAATGAACTGAAAGGTCTAAGTGGTTGTATGATGGCTTTGAGAAGATGCTGTCCGAGTGTAATGGGCGTGAGCGAAATGCTCATTTTCAATCCTGCATGTTCTCCTAAATTAATACCTGTATGAATCATGAAATTTATAATTGTCCATTTCTTCGCAGTGCAATTTGTCCGAGTGTAATGGGCGTGAGCGAAACGCTCATTTTCAATCCTGCATGTTCTCCTAAATTAATACCTGTATGAATCATGAAATTTATAATTGTTCATTTGTTTGCAGTGCATGCGCAGGACCCAACCGGACCCCAACGATGCCGACAACACGACCGCCCACCACACCAACACCGACCACCCCTACAAACCTGTCAAAACGGCCAAGGAAGACAAACACTCCCAGAACAAACCGCCACTACTATCAACGCTGGCGAATAAACAGGGACCTGACTGAGGCGAAGCAACAGATCGCTGAGCTGCAGGCTCAGCTTGCCCACACCCAGTCCAACAGTCCACCCCCGTTGCACAGGACGGCGCTGGTGAACCCGCTGTAGCGCACACGGAGGAGCGCGTTGCAGTGGCTGCACAGGACACTGGTGAACCCACTGTAGCGCACACGGAGGAGCACGTTGCAGTGGCTGCACAGGACACTGGTGAACCCACTGTAGCGCACACGGAGGAGCGCGTTGCAGTGGCTGCACAGGATGACATGGAACCAGCTCTGCCGGCAGTCAAAGCCAAGAGTATGAGGGCTGTAATCTGAGGAGAGATTTTTTAACATTGTGTGTCGCTTGACTTTGAGAAACGCAAAAAAATTAGTGATTTTTCATTTTCCGAGCATCATGGAGCACCCAAAAGTGGCAGATATTGTATATATTTTGGTGTAAATCAATAGTCTACAGTCTCTCCCTTAATAATATGTGTGGTAGTCATGATCTGAGAGGTGTAAGTGCATGTATGATTGTCTTTTAAAGGTAACTCTATAGTGTAATGGGCGTGAGCGATATAGCTAACCTTTTATTGGGCCATCATAAGTGTGAGTAAAGGCTACCCCATGTATTCTAAGGTACTTAAATCTATTAGTAGACATATGTGACTAGTATTTAGAGCCTAATTCAGTATTCTGAGGTGAGATTTTTTAACATTGTGTGTCGCTTGACTTTGAGAAATGCAAAAAAATTAGTGATTTTTCATTTTCCGAGCATCATGGAGCACCCAAAAGTGGCAGATATTGTGTATATTTTGGTGTAAATCAATAGTCTACAGTCTTTCCTTTAATAATATGTGTGGTAGTCATGATCTGAGAGGTCATGTGCTTGGCAAAGGACCTCCGCATGCATCGGCAGACTCTGGACCGAACCCGTAAAAAGCAGCTCTCATCCCGGAAGATGGAACAGGTGGCCAGGATAGAGAGCGTCCAAAAGTTCTTGTCTGACCCAGAGAACTCCAGCATCAGACCAGGCAAGAAAGAGACAAAGACTGTCGGCATAGTGAAGCACCAGAAGGTGTACCTGAACGAGTTTCTCTATGTCCTTCACCATAAGTATCAGGAGACACATCCTCACTTGCCAGTCAAACGCGCTCTGTTCTACAAGATTCGTCGTAAACACCTGCCCTGGTTCATCCCGGTGGATCTCCAGAGTGAGAATGTCTGTCTGTGCCAAAAGCACCAAAACTTCGCTCTACGGATGAAGACTGTTGGTATCAAAATGACAGACAAGATGTTTGAGACTATGGGTTTGGAGTCTTTGGAAACAATGCTCCAAGAGAAGGTCCCAGAGACCGTTTGTTATCAAGTGTGGAAAAATGTGGATGTTGTGTATGTATCGACAGGGAAAGACGGAACAAAGAAAAAGTCTACAATCAAGAAGCTTCGCCCTGAAATAGAAGAGAAATCTCGGGCGACCTTCATTAAGGAGACTAGAACCCACTTCATCACCATGGCGGCCCATGTCGATCGTGAACACAATCAACACCGCATCGTACGTGAGCTGCGAGCGGGGATGTCGTCGCTGGAAGTTACCATCCAAATGGACTTTGCCGAAAATTGGATGGTATCATACCCCGATGCTCCATAGAGTACCTACTATGCGAAGGAGCCAGTGACCCTGCACCCTGCAGTCATCCACTACCGTGATGAGGACACTGGCGCCACAAACCATCACTCTGTGGCTCTGTGTACTGACGACCGGAGGCATGATACTGGTGCCATCTTGGCATTTCTACGCTGTCTGGCAGCATTCCTACGGGAGAACCTGCCACACGTCAAGGTGGTTCATTATGCCTCCGATTCCCCCTCCAGCCAGTATCGGAATATCTCGGTATTTTCGATACTCGTGCGCCACACGGAGCTTCTAGACGGTCTCCGAGCAACATGGACCTACTTTGAGGCGGGCCATGGAAAAGGCCCCTGCGACAGTGTCGGTACTGCCGCAAAGCGCAACGCCGACAACATCGTCAAGCAGAAGCGCATCATCAAGAATGCAGAGGAGTTTGTGGCCGAAGGAAATTCACTAGACGGCCGCATTCACTACATCCATGTTCCTCTGCAGGATGTTGCCTCCGCCCGCCTCACTGTCGGCTCAGTGGCAGCAGACAAACCAGTGCAGGGCACCTTGCGTGTCCACGCTGCCATGGTCAAGCAGGAAGGAAGGTCACTCGCTGTCCGTGACAAATCCTGCTTCGACCCCTGCTGTTGGGTTGACTGTAGGTCCATGTTTGGCTGCCCGGGATGGATCGAGCATCAGCTGCAGTTCACCGACAAGAAGAAGCCCCCGCCGAAGCAAACACGGCAGATGAAAACGCGGCCTGCCCGTGTCCCTGCTGTGGCGGACGACGCGGATGCAAGTCTTCATCCCCCACCAAAGCAGGGCGGCCTGGTTCAGATGAAAACGCGGCCTGCCAGGTCTCCTGTCACGGTGGACGGCGTGGACCCCGACTACGATCCTGTTGTGCGCACCACTGTCTGCAAGCGCACCAGGGACGACACACAAGCCGTGGCACGTAAGCGCACCCGAAGTGACCGGGTGCCAACTCCTGCCACGGCTGACAAGGAGAACGTTGCCCCGTGTGCCGCACGAAAGCGTGCCGCAGAGCGCGTTGTCGCCGTCCCTACAACAAAGCAAGCACGACAGGATCTACCGACCTCGACCTTGCCTAAGGACAGTATTGGAAAGTTGGTGCTGGTTCAAGATGAGTACCAGGTAGGTGACTTCCTTGTCACTGCCAGCCTGGACGGCACCAACTCCAACAACGACATATGGTTTGTGGGTAAGGTGGTAGCCAAGGACAAGGGCTTCTATCTAGTGCACCAGATGCTGCGGAACATCATTCCAAAATCAGACAAGAGAAGATTCACGTTGGGGTCAAGCTTCATGTGGGGAAAGGAGATCATCGAAGCCAAGATCCACCCCCTCAATATTCTTGGCAGGATCTCTCTTCCTAAGCCGAGTCAATACGGCAACACGAAGACTGCTGTCTTCACACTCCATCCCCTAACGATCCAACTGGCGGATCGAAAGCTTATCAAGTTCCGCAGAGAGTGCACTGGTTAGATGTCATTGATCCTGGTTATCACCACTTTTACCACATGGATCACCCAAAAGTGGCAGATATTGTATATATTTTGGTGTAAATCAATAGTCAACAGTCTCTCCTTTAATAATATGTGTGGTAGTCATGATCTGAGAGGTGTAAGTGCATGTATGATTGTCTTTTAAAGGTAACTCTATCGTGTAATGGGCGTGAGCGATATAGCTAACATTTTATTGGGCCATCATAAGTGTGAGTAAAGGCTACCCCATGTATTCTAAGGTACTTAAATCTATTAGTAGACATATGTGGCTAGTATTTAGAGCCTAATTCAGTAATCTGAGGAGAGATTTTTTAACATTGTGTGTCGCTTGACTTTGAGAAACGCAAAAAAATTAGTGATTTTTCATTTTCCGAGCATCATGGAGCACCCAAAAGTGGCAGATATTGTATATATTTTGGTGTAAATCAATAGTCTACAGTCTCTCCCTTAATAATATGTGTGGTAGTCATATTCTGAGAGGTGTAAGTGCATGTATGATTGTCTTTTAAAGGTAACTCTATAGTGTAATGGGCGTGAGCGATATAGCTAACATTTTATTGGGCCATCATAAGTGTGAGTAAAGGCTACCCCATGTATTCTAAGGTACTTAAATCTATTAGTAGACATATGTGGCTAGTATTTAGAGCCTAATTCAGTATTCTGAGGTGAGATTTTTTAACATTGTGTGTCGCTTGACTTTGAGAAATGCAAAAAAATTAGTGATTTTTCATTTTCCGAGCATCATGGAGCACCCAAAAGTGGCAGATATTGTGTATATTTTGGTGTAAATCAATAGTCTACAGTCTTTCCTTTAATAATATGTGTGGTAGTCATGATCTGAGAGGTCATGTGCTTGGCAAAGGACCTCCGCATGCATCGGCAGACTCTGGACCGAACCCGTAAAAAGCAGCTCTCATCCCGGAAGATGGAACAGGTGGCCAGGATAGAGAGCGTCCAAAAGTTCTTGTCTGACCCAGAGAACTCCAGCGTCAGACCAGGCAAGAAAGAGACAAAGACTGTCGGCATAGTGAAGCACCAGAAGGTGTACCTGAACGAGTTTCTCTATGTCCTTCACCATAAGTATCAGGAGACACATCCTCACTTGCCAGTCAAACGCGCTCTGTTCTACAAGATTCGTCGTAAACACCTGCCCTGGTTCATCCCGGTGGATCTCCAGAGTGAGAATGTCTGTCTGTGCCAAAAGCACCAAAACTTCGCTCTACGGATGAAGACTGTTGGTATCAAAATGACAGACAAGATGTTTGAGACTATGGGTTTGGAGTCTTTGGAAACAATGCTCCAAGAGAAGGTCCCAGAGACCGTTTGTTATCAAGTGTGGAAAAATGTGGATGTTGTGTATGTATCGACAGGGAAAGACGGAACAAAGAAAAAGTCTACAATCAAGAAGCTTCGCCCTGAAATAGAAGAGAAATCTCGGGCGACCTTCATTAAGGAGACTAGAACCCACTTCATCACCATGGCGGCCCATGTCGATCGTGAACACAATCAACACCGCATCGTACGTGAGCTGCGAGCGGGGATGTCGTCGCTGGAAGTTACCATCCAAATGGACTTTGCCGAAAATTGGATGGTATCATACCCCGATGCTCCATAGAGTACCTACTATGCGAAGGAGCCAGTGACCCTGCACCCTGCAGTCATCCACTACCGTGATGAGGACACTGGCGCCACAAACCATCACTCTGTGGCTCTGTGTACTGACGACCGGAGGCATGATACTGGTGCCATCTTGGCATTTCTACGCTGTCTGGCAGCATTCCTACGGGAGAACCTGCCACACGTCAAGGTGGTTCATTATGCCTCCGATTCCCCCTCCAGCCAGTATCGGAATATCTCGGTATTTTCGATACTCGTGCGCCACACGGAGCTTCTAGACGGTCTCCGAGCAACATGGACCTACTTTGAGGCGGGCCATGGAAAAGGCCCCTGCGACAGTGTCGGTACTGCCGCAAAGCGCAACGCCGACAACATCGTCAAGCAGAAGCGCATCATCAAGAATGCAGAGGAGTTTGTGGCCGAAGGAAATTCACTAGACGGCCGCATTCACTACATCCATGTTCCTCTGCAGGATGTTGCCTCCGCCCGCCTCACTGTCGGCTCAGTGGCAGCAGACAAACCAGTGCAGGGCACCTTGCGTGTCCACGCTGCCATGGTCAAGCAGGAAGGAAGGTCACTCGCTGTCCGTGACAAATCCTGCTTCGATCCCTGCTGTTGGGTTGACTGTAGGTCCATGTTTGGCTGCCCGGGATGGATTGAGCATCAGCTGCAGTTCACCGACAAGAAGAAGCCCCCGCCGAAGCAAACACGGCAGATAAAAACGCGGCCTGCCCGTGTCCCTGCTGTGGCGGACGACGCGGATGCAAGTCTTCATCCCCCACCAAAGCAGGGCGGCCTGGTTCAGATGAAAACGCGGCCTGCCAGGTCTCCTGTCACGGTGGACGGCGTGGACCCCGACTACGATCCTGTTGTGCGCACCACTGTCTGCAAGCGCACCAGGGACGACACACAAGCCGTGGCACGTAAGCGCACCCGAAGTGACCGGGTGCCAACTCCTGCCACGGCTGACAAGGAGAACGTTGCCCCGTGTGCCGCACGAAAGCGTGCCGCAGAGCGCGTTGTCGCCGTCCCTACAACAAAGCAAGCACGACAGGATCTACCGACCTCGACCTTGCCTAAGGACAGTATTGGAAAGTTGGTGCTGGTTCAAGATGAGTACCAGGTAGGTGACTTCCTTGTCACTGCCAGCCTGGACGGCACCAACTCCAACAACGACATATGGTTTGTGGGTAAGGTGGTAGCCAAGGACAAGGGCTTCTATCTAGTGCACCAGATGCTGCGGAACATCATTCCAAAATCAGACAAGAGAAGATTCACGTTGGGGTCAAGCTTCATGTGGGGAAAGGAGATCATCGAAGCCAAGATCCACCCCCTCAATATTCTTGGCAGGATCTCTCTTCCTAAGCCGAGTCAATACGGCAACACGAAGACTGCTGTCTTCACACTCCATCCCCTAATGATCCAACTGGCGGATCGAAAGCTTATCAAGTTCCGCAGAGAGTGCACTGGTTAGATGTCATTGATCCTGGTTATCACCACTTTTACCACATGGATCACCCAAAAGTGGCAGATATTGTATATATTTTGGTGTAAATCAATAGTCAACAGTCTCTCCTTTAATAATATGTGTGGTAGTCATGATCTGAGAGGTGTAAGTGCATGTATGATTGTCTTTTAAAGGTAACTCTATCGTGTAATGGGCGTTAGCGATATAGCTAACATTTTATTGGGCCATCATAAGTGTGAGTAAAGGCTACCCCATGTATTCTAAGGTACTTAAATCTATTAGTAGACATATGTGGCTAGTATTTAGAGCCTAATTCAGTAATCTGAGGAGAGATTTTTTAACATTGTGTGTCGCTTGACTTTGAGAAACGCAAAAAAATTAGTGATTTTTCATTTTCCGAGCATCATGGAGCACCCAAAAGTGGCAGATATTGTGTATATTTTGGTGTAAATCAATAGTCTACAGTCTTTCCTTTAATAATATGTGTGGTAGTCATGATCTGAGAGGTCTAAGTGCATGTATGGAGGACTTTGTAAGATGCTGTAATAGTGTAATGGGCGTGAGCGAAACGACCCCGTAGAGGCCTTTTTGTAAGGTTGCAGCAGTAGAGCTGTGGTCAAACTGTGATGTACCTGAGCTAGGGTAATATTATTAAATCTATTAGTAGACATATGTGGCTAGTATTTAGAGCCTAATTCAGTATTCTGAGGTAAGATTTTTTAACATTGTGTGTCGCTTGACTTTGAGAAATGCAAAAAAATTAGTGATTTTTCATTTTCCGAGCATCATGGAGCACCCAAAAGTGGCAGATATTGTGTATATTTTGGTGTAAATCAATAGTCTACAGTCTTTCCTTTAATAATATGTGTGGTAGTCATGATCTGAGAGGTCTAAGTGCATGTATGGAGGACTTTGTAAGATGCTGTAATAGTGTAATGGGCGTGAGCGAAACGACCCCGTAGAGGCCTTTTTGTAAGGTTGCAGCAGTAGAGCTGTGGTCAAACTGTGATGTACCTGAGCTAGGGTAATATTATTAAATCTATTAGTAGACATATGTGGCTAGTATTTAGAGCCTAATTCAATATTCTGAGGTGAGATTTTTTAACATTGTGTGTCGCTTGACTTTGAGAAACGCAAAAAAATTAGTGATTTTTCATTTTCCGAGCATCATGGAGCACCCAAAAGTGGCAGATATTGTGTATATTTCGGTGTAAATCAATAGTCTACAGTCTTTCCTTTAATAATATGTGTGGTAGTCATGATCTGAGAGGTCTAAGTGAATGTATGGAGGACTTTGTAAGATGCTGTAATAGTGTAATGGGCGTGAGCGAAACGGGCACTTTGAAAGGTCATTTTTGTGCAACAACACTACTGAGTTGATGGTATAGAGACTGTAAATGATGCTTGTTTCTTGAAATATACATAGTGAAGATACAATAGAGTGATTTGTAGGCTTATCCTATGGTTTTTAAGCCACAGAGGCTAAAGTTAAGATTGCAAGCAAAAAATTATTCAAAAATCAAATTTTCCACCGAACGAGACATGTCATATTTTCAAAACTTTTGGAGCCCCATTCATAATTTTCGGCATACACTTACTCACCCATTGTACTAGTTTGGACATAAAATATCTAAGAGATTAGAATATTTTTAGAGGTGTTATATGCATATCATTCATTTCGCTCACGCCCATTACACGTTTTTATATGGTTTTATGGCGACTGTGATAAAAACTGACCCCCTGGGAGTTAATGACTTGAATGAACCTTTTCATAAAGCCAAGATGTAGGGCTATCAAGAAAATAAAGTCTTATAATGTAATTCTGAGTCTATATATATATATATATATATATATATATATATATATATATGGAACTATATACACTCGTGTATATTTATATAATTAGCCACGGACGGTTAGGGACTACTTGCAGCACGCATTGGTATCTATGAGGTTATCAATGACGTCATGGTAAATAATACTCCAGTATATAAGGGGGAGTTTCAAAGTAACCGTCAAGTGGCTCGATTCACCTGTACAGGTAACACCACGCTGGGTGTTTCCTTGATTTTTAAATTGATTTTCTTGATTAGGATTTGATTCCTTGGTCAGTATGGGTAGAAAATCAACTAGACGTGTAAAGACTGCTACTGCTGCTAAGAAATCGGCTAAATCGGCTGGAAAAGCAGTGAAATCAGCCAATTTGGGATTTTCGAATGGGCTGGATTCGTCTTGTGTAGATCAGGAGTCTGCATCGCCCAACCACACTCATGGGTTAGAAGACAAACAGCTTGTTGACCTGTCTGCACAGATATATCATATAGGATAGGTATAACCCTATTTCCAAGTCTTTATTAGCTGGCTAAGAATGGACACTAGGTAACTCTATAGAACCTCTTGCAGCATGTTACCTAGGGCTGGCTTTAAGGAGACCCATGGGGGATCTTGCCAAAAGAAAACGATTTAAATTTTTTTTAAAACGTGCCCGTTTTCACCTTGCCAAAAGTATTCTCGTCTTATCAAAAAGTGAAAAGTGCAAGGATGCTTGATCTTCAAAGAGTGCATGTTTGCTATAATGCATGTGTTATACTGGGGGTTGTTTGGCAATGCAGTCCAAATGAGTTAGATCATGCTCCCACAGATCAGTGATCTCTTAAAGTATTTAGTCAGGTTCTTCCTCGTTTTCTTTTGGCAAGACCCTCCAGATAACTCTCACCAACCCCTACTCTGCCGCTGGGCTGACGGACGGGAGTCTTTACAGCGATTGGTGCCTGCAGTATCTTAATGCTCCTGACCTAGCCTACGGGTCATCAGGGTCATGGTAAGGGAAGGGGAACTGGGGGGGGGGGGGTTGCCCACGATCAATGGAACCCCACTGGGTTTGGTGACAATCCAGTAATGTGGACACAACATCCAGCTTTAGGAGATGTCATCGGTTCCCACCTGACCACCGGTAGCATCCCCCTATAGGTTGTGCCATGCCAAATGTATACAGGCACTAGGGGAGGCTGGCAGTCAGCTATTATGCAGGTGTGAAGGATCTGGGGGTGTTATATCAGCATACTATGGCATATCTATATTCTTAGCTATCAACATTGCATTTGGTCAGAAGCCCTTCAGTATACGTATATCAGTGAACTAATGGCAGGCGCCAACTGATCCCATGTACTGACACAGATAACAAGCATGATACACCTATACTTGTTATCTGTGGCAGTCCGTGCTTATAATATCAACGATCATTTTTGTGTGGAGCATGCAATTACAAAAAAGAGGCCAAAGCCGTTATGTGTGGTGATCACAGAATGGGATGTGGAGAGGGACTCGCAACATCTAAATAACCTGCCAGAGGTTTGCCTTTTTTCCCTTTTGGCCAAGCTAGATCACTTCAGACCTTATGCCTCTGCGCCATTTGTAAAGTTAATCACGCGACCACTTATGAGACACACTGGCATGGAGGGCCTTGCCCAAAGATAACAAGGAAGAACCTTTGTAATATTTTTTTTCAGACAGTACCGAGGGAAAGGTGCATGGCCTAACTCGAAGTACTGTATCGAAAATCAGGACATGAAAAAAAAAACGCTTTCTGAGATATAAGCAACATGCATGTTTTATCTAAATGAGCAATACAAGTACGTGCACGTTTTATTTTTCTTTGGTTATCGTTTTCTTCCTGGCAAGACCCTCCTGGTATGCCCACAACGCTCACCATGAAAGGTATAGATATTGCAACGGTCTAAAATGAAGGGAAACTCATATGCCTCCTGTGGCGTGTTCTGGTGTAGCATTACTGTCAAATTCAGATACTCCCCTATATCGACACATTCATCAAGCTACATGCTGTACATATAGCTTGATGCTGTACATGTCCAAGGAAAACCTAAAGCTGCCTGGGTATAGTCAGCTTTGGGGCAAAGTGATTTAGCTTATAGCTTGCGGCAGCTCCCCACGGCAGAAGTAAAATAGTCGGCCTGGTATTGTCTGATATATTCATAGCCAGAATCCATGGTTTGCACGATTCTTTTGCACATTTTGAGCAAGCCTATGATTGCATTTTCATTTTGCAGAAAATAGTCTATTGTGGGATTCATATTAGTAAATGCTACCTATACACAGGAAACCCTCCCCTCTCCCACCTTAAGCCCTATATGTATATGCAGACATAATTCTTTCCTCAGTATTTGCCTGCGGTCTCGCCCACGCGTCCCCCTCCCCTATCCCACCTTACAACAGACACTGGTCCCCTTTCATCCACAATCCGTCATTGACATTATAGGATGGGCGAGTTCACGTACTGTAGCTACAGGCATCCAAAGCAGTGCAAGCAAAGGTAAAGCCCACCAGAAGGGCCCTAATTAAAAAAGGAAAACAACGGATGTTGCTTTTCTAATTGGCCATATATCAGGAGTGAAATATTGTATTTTCGGGCTGGTCTTTCATTTAACATAAAGCAGTCTTGAACGCTAGAGGAGAAGTATATTTACGGAGGACTAGATGGCAAGGTAATGCAAGATGGAAAGGGGTGTGGTGCCAGGCGACTAAAGGTGAGGAGAAAGTTACCTCCCTTTTGGTTGTTCAGTACTGAGATCGGCCAAAATGATTCTTATATTTACATTTATCTATTTATTTGGTGAAAACAGAATGCATATGTATAGCCTACTATTTCTATATCCACTGCTGTAGCCAAATATATATGGAAAGGAATGGCCAATTCTTTATCATTTACACCATCATGCTTATTAGATAATGAATGATCAAATTTATTGGCTGTATTGATGCGAATATGTGATTCCATGTTCATGGAGCAATATCTGCAAAACCAAAAGGGCTATCTCCAAGTGTTATACTTCATTTGATCCAGCTGATGCCGTTCTTCAAAGGACCCTTTCCCCATTTCTCTGGATAAAATAGCTGCAAAGAGGAGGGCGGGTAGAGAGAGAAGGGTAGATAGGTGTCTATTGTATGTGCAAAAACTGTGGTTAAGAATGGGGCAAGGTCCATGAGTGCAGCGTAATAGGAAACTTGGCGCTGCGGCCTAGACTGAATGCCTGCCAGTGTTCCGTACCTACACAAGTACGGAATACCCGCAGGCCTACAGTGAAGCTGCGGCCCAACGCACCCATCAACGTTGGTCAAACATGACGGTTCCTGTGCACCCGTTTCAGGCCTTTGCGATCAGTTGCCAAGTATTACCTACACACATGATTGTTTACCATGAGGATAATTTACAGTGTAACCTTGTACACAGTAAATTGTACCTTTAGAGCAGGATAGGTATAGTGTCTTGTCATCAATAAGTAATAATTATAATAAACGGGTATAACAGGGTATAGCTATGTGTGTATTTATTGTGTGCCAAATAAGAGAGTGCTATAGGAGTCCTGTGATGGGTTTGTAGTAGCTATCGAATGCAGCAGGCGATGATGGAGTCGAACAAGAACTGGCCAGATGAATTCTGTAAGGGAAGAGATATGTGTAAGCCAAGTACATGGTGAGTAAAGGTGTAGTGGGTTAGTGAGAAACAGGTGAGGAGTTAGTATTGTGGGAGCTGTCGAGGAAGGTACACATACTCCTGGAGTAGACTGGGATGAAGCTGTGTAGTACTTAGTATAACACTTAGCCAACGTAGGGATGGATTAAGCAGGACCTCTATGGGACACATACCTCTCTATGGGAACTGGGATTGTTTGGACATGAACTGTATGTATGATTAGACTGATGTCTGTGAAGCTGTTGTATACTTGAGTGGAGCTGATAAGACAACTGTAATTGTGGATAACGAGTGAACAATAAATAGTGACTTGTACTGGCGTCTTGGTGTTGGTTATAAGAATGGGCTAAGCCAACATCACACCACTAGAGTTAGTCTTTCCAATACACGAGACTAGTGGAGTGAGCTACTAATATTTATACAAGTAAGATTACATCAATATACACAATTACACAACCATACAGCCCAATAGGTAGCTGTGTTCACAGGGAACCTTATTAATGTACGTGGCCCCAAGGGGTAAAAACGACATGGAGACATTTGGTCCTTTTGAGGTGACATTCTGACATTGCACACTTTAATTGATTTCTTTTAAAACTGACATGTGACATGAGAATATAAAAGTGACAAGAGGTATGCCATACTTTAAAAAATGTGACATGTGACAATTCTAAGTGTATAACAGGTGCAGATTCTCCACAATACGTTTTTCATAATGTCGAATTGAAACAACAAAAGAATGTTTTCAAATATTCCTATTAGAATCAAAGTTATGAAGTCATTCCCAGTAGTCACCAGAATACATCTTTTGACATTGATACATTCAATGACATTTTTAAAATAAGAGGTATTTGTTGCCAGAGTTCCTCTAGTCTTGGGCTAAACCACCAGGCAAATTAGAGTCAGCTAGGGTGAGCTCATTTTGCGCTCAGACACTAGGTGTTTGATTGAGTGACCTCTGCGTGACCTAGCTCATGGCTAGCACATGCTTACCCATACTCACCCAAGTGTTTGTAAACAGTCGAGTCGGGTAGTGTGAGGATGAGGTAGGACTTGCATGTGGGTAATCTCATTTATAACTCAATGCATGGGGATGAGTCAGGTTAGTGTAACGTGTCACTGATGTCACTCATCCTCACTCAAGTATAACCATTGACAACTATATTAGATCTCTTACTACCCCTACTATTCTGTACCATGAAGGGGTGACATGTTTGGAAATCATTGATTTTGGTGAACTTGCTCAATGAATCCATCAGTTTTTTTTCATTGTTTTGAATCATGTATGAACAGGGAACATTTCCAGTAATGTGGTTTTGCTACTATATTTATATCATAATGAGTCATTTCATGTAATTATGGGTTAATGTATGCCTATGATCTGAGCTATATAAGAAATTAGTATTTACAGAGAACCAACAGATGGTATGTACTCATGACAAAATGATAGGAATTCAGAGGATTAAGGTAAAATACCTTTCACTGGGTGATAATAAGGGTATATGAGGCTGTGTGCTCTTCCCTGATTGGTTCATTCGGTATGGTGTGGTGCTATGCTTCTCTCTGATTGGTGTATTTTCAAAAGTCAAAGTTCTTTGTTCATGGTAGCAGCAGTTATACCATACAGCCACTGGAGAGAGGATGTAAGGTAGGTAAGGCTCTCTCAATTGAGTATATTTAGATTTAGAATTTGGTACTTCATAAATACACATACAGTATTTTGTATCCTCTTTCCTTCACCACAAGCCACATGTATATTATGTCTGATCTGAATGTTTTCTTTTTGCACAGGACCTCAGAGAAAGGAAATATTAAAGAATTACACTGCAGTCACTTCACATCAATGAGGAAGATAACACTGGACTAGTATCATGGACAGAGCAGCTGATTAATTGATGTTTCAATCATTAATAAAGTATTTAAGATATAGTCCCCCCATCCACAAACCATGAGCAACCTAACCCAAATCAACCAAATAGTGTCAATTTGAGCCAGTGTGCACCTAACACATGGGGTCAGTGTGAGTCAGCTTGTGCAACCTTGCAATAGATGCAATTCAGTTACTTGAGTCAGCTTGTGCAACATTGCACCAGACTCAACTTCTTAACTTGAGTCACCTTGTGCAACCTTGCACTAGAGACAACTTTCTAACTTGGGTCAGCATTTGCTACCTTGCTCTAGGCTCAAATGTTGCACTGTGTACACGTTTCTAACTCAAAGAGTGACCTAGTGACTCAAGGACTCTCAAGCTGACACAAATCTGCTTGGGATGTACGCCTGCGTTGACCATAACCAAACATTGACAACTATGACCACTACTCTTGACGAAATCAGTCTGGCGTGATAAGATCTGCCCTCTGATTGACAGGGTGTCGTTGGTACCAATGCAATTGCTTTTCCAATAAAAACTGAGAGAGAGAGAGAGAGAGAGAGAGAGAGAGAGAGAGGAGGGTTGGGGCACGTGACATATGTTCATTATTTTATCATATGCTTTAACCTGGAGGCAGTACAGGGACTTATTATTGAAATATAATATTGTAATTGGAAGTCTTGACAAAGTTTCTTCCTCCTAGACGAATGCCTTTCAAGGGATGGATGATGTAGGCACGATGCGAAGCGGAGTGCCTATATAAAGCCCCTGAAAGGCATGAGTTCAAGTCTGTTCATTACACATTGTGTTTATAGCATGTTTTCCACCATTAATTATATTTGTTTACCTTTAAAATTGATAGAATCCATTGATTTCTGTGGCGAGTCAACAAGAAGGCCCTCCGCCATTTTGGTTTCATGTTGACTTATAGTCAAACTGGCTACCTGGTGCAACTCCCATTCTCATAGGTCTACTACTAAGGATATGATGGGACAGGCCTGTGCCAGTCTAAAGGCTAGTACATTCTTAACATGTCGGATGGAGCCACCTGTAGTATTGACAGAATGGCGAAGACACATGGCCACACGTCCGCTTCGAAAGTTTACAATTTTTTTTTATATCAAATACAGCCTTAATATCAAGGAATCTATCCAACAGGGAGTTAGAATAATGTTTCAAGGATGCTCTGTCCAAACCATGGCATTTCATTTGTTATATATTTGGGAAGATGGGGGGAGAGGGCCCTACCTGCGGGATTTTTAGTACTGGATTTGGCCACTAGGGAAGCTACAAAGGCTAGGAATGTGAGGAATAGACTAAAGATAGCTTTTATATACTTTTTTTACACAGAAAAAGGCAGTTTTCTCAAAAATGTTCTATTTCCTTTCATTTCCCGTCTATTTTGAATGTAAATGGATCGCTTTAAATCCAAAACAAGGCCTAAATAAGGGTCTTCAGGGAAATGTGTTGCCATGGCAACCAACATTATATTCCAAATAGAAAGAAAATAATGTCAACTGATAGAATGATTCATGGAGATTCATCTGAAGAAGCATATAGATACCATATCTAGCTCCAAATCTATGCCCGAATGTATGGAAAGGGATGGTCATGGTAATTGATTATTTAAATCATTATGCTAATTAGATGCCTGATTTAATTAAAACAATGAATAATAGAGCTTATTGGCTGTATTGATACAGTCATGTCATTCCATTTTCGTGAAGCCATATCTCCAACTAGAAGGGCTATCTACAAGTGTTATACCTCATTTTAAAGCTTATAACATCGATTTTAACTTCCATATTTAACCTAGGAGGACGCTTTCCCCTCATCTGTCCACATATTATGCTTCACAAATGGAGGATTTAAATTGGTGTCAACTCATTGTCAAGGTATGTCCAGTCTGCTGTCATTTTGGGTTCCTCTCTCCTGATCTATGGGAACTAGTTTTATCCACTTTTAGAACTCAAACCAGTGCCGAAACTCGATAAGCGTGCTATAATGTGTGGGAGTTAGCTACCCATTCATCCTACTCTAAAGGTCTGCAGCTCATCAGTGCATAAACACAAGCAATGCAGACAAAGAGATGAGGTACCTGAATTTGTCAGTAGAAAACAAGATAATTGATAAGAATAGGATTGTTTTATTCAAACTCCTTTTCTATCAAATCCAAAAATAGACTACATAACGCAGGCGAGGAATAAGAACTCCATCCATTGTAGCTGGGTGTATTGGCCGTGAATAGGCTTATAGGTGCAAAGGAAAATAAACATCAAAGCCGTTTATTAACGTGTTCTTTGTAACATTGCCCAGAGCTGTTTAAGGAAACACAACTCAGTCCTTTAATGGAGAATGCCAACACATGTCCTTTCCCTTTCACAATTGAACTGCTCCAGACCTCTCCTTCCTAATGTATTTATAAAGCAGAGGGGAACAAAACATTAAAATTACAAACTTAATCCCTGTGCATGAACTTAAGGATGACATTGGCAATTGTAGTTAACTGTTTGTTGTAATTATGTTCTTAAACAATTTTTGTCACCATCTTTTGTTAAAAAAAACAACACCCGGAGACGGTGTATTCAACATTGGTTGAACATAACTATGTACATGTACTAGTAATTGGGTAAAGGGGTAAACACCATCAACAACAACAAGTACTTTTCAAGTTTTCTGAAGCCTGAAAATGAGTCGGAGGTCAACTTGCAAACAGTGGCGGCAACCGTTGACTCATGACAGTGACTGAAACTTAGAATAGGAAATAGAATAAACAAAGCAAACAAAACAAAAAGAAATCACACTAAAAAAAAAGAAATTTCGCTGAAGATGTAATACATGTGGTGGAAGATATTTTCACGAGGAACCAAATAAACATTACATTTGTGAACAGATGAGGAGAAAGGACCCTTCAAGGTTAAATATAAGATTCAAAATTCATGTCATCAGCTTTGAAATGAGGTATTACAGTTGCAGATAACATTTCTAGTCCTGGAGATATTGCTTTATGAAAATGGGATGATGCAATTTTATCATTATAGCCAATAAGCTCTACCTCCCATTGTTTTAGCTATATCATGCCTCTAATTTGCATAATTTGTATAATGATGCAAATCATCAATAACAAATCACCAACTTTTTACATACATTTGTTCATAACTTTGGATATAGAAATAGTATGAACACACATTCTTCACCATATAGATCCTTATGAATCATGTGATCAATTGATATAACTTCTTTTCTAATTGGAATGTTATTTTTGTTGCCGTAGCAACAGACTTTTATGAAACCCCTTATTGAAGCCTCATTTTGGATTTAAAACGTTCCATTTACCTTTCAAATAGGCTCCTCCATAAAAGAAATGCAAGAAAATAGAATGTTTCAGGGGAAAAAAGTACCTTTTTCACATTTCTGGTGATTTAGGCTCCCCTAGTGGACTTACCCAGTACTAAAAATCCCGCAGGGAGGGCCCTTTCCCCTAATCTGCCCACATTTATTCACTTTTTAATCGAAACCTTTTAGAATTCATATGCAAACGAACACAAAGGGGCCATCTATAAATCACGTCATGTGGCAGGGGGTGGCAGTAACAAGCCTCCTTTATATTTCTGTAATAAAAGCATGATGTAGGCGGGGCAGATCAAAATTCAAAATGGCAAAAATAAAAGCATGATGTCATTTATGGGTGGCTTCAAAGAAATGATATCCACCCTCGTAATAATCACACAGCAGGAGCGACAACCCTTACGCTTTAACTCAGCGATGCCTTTCGATGGGCAATATTCATCAAAGTAGACATCACATTCTCAGAATAACCAATAAAACTGGCTTTGGGCATGCACACGCCAGACATTAAGAGTGGCAGAAATGCACAGGACCCCACACAACTATTAATTCACAGAGTGGCATTTAAGCCAGGGGTAGCTATGGCATATATAGCTGGACCTCGCTTGCAGGTTGCCATTCTTACAGCGACCGCCGTGGAGGTAGGAGCTAGGAGCTCGGTTCCTTCCCCCTCCAAGCTTGCAGGAGGCCGGCCATACAAGGCGGCCTCAACGGAACCTACACGGCCTTAGGCTGGTAGGGGCTGGGGGTGAATATAGGGATTAGCCCTATACAACCCTACAACCAAGGGGACCGGCTTCAAAACGCCTGGAGGCCATAAACATCTGGAAGTCATTTCTCAGACACTAAGTTATGGGCACCCTGAAATCGTGCTGACCTGGCCAGGATTGGAAGGGAATTCTTCATTGTACAGGGTCAATCACTACGATTACAGCAGATACAGGAGGAAAAGGCATGCACCTGAATAGGCAATCGTAGGTAATACATGATCACCAAGGGTCAATCACTACGATTGGACTGGATCGTAGGGGTGGTTGAAATCGGAGGGGTAGGGGTAGGATCGTAGTGTTTGAGAAATAGGTAGCTGAGCAAACAGAGCAAGCGAGCCCCTCTCTCTGATCCCAGGATCAGAAAAAACTGGGTGAAGGGCCATAAAACTACCCATCACATCGCCCTGAGGCCCCACCTCTCCCTCTCCTGATCAGATCAGATATGTAAAATCTTATTTGATTGGAGGATGAGGAATCCAATTAAAACAATGGATGGGGCAGAGAAGATGTATAAAAAGCTGAACACAAACCGCTTAGCATCACTTCTAAAAAAATGGAGCACCAGGCTACCACTCTGAGCTCAGATTCCACCAATCCCAGCTGGCAGGGTACCCCCTAGGGGGATCATACCCAGGCTACAGATTCCAGTCAGAGCGTCCTGGAGGACATTATAGCTGTGAACATGGCATGTATGTCCCAATCCAGCTTCACATCTGACAACAGCACTAACTCTGACGCTCAGTGTGACATCCCAACACAACAATTTGACTCAATATCTGAGGATGGGATTGAACCGGGAACTGAGCAGACAAGTGCCGGCGGGCCAGGTCGCCTGGATGATCACATACATATCCTCAGAAAACATGGGAGGGAGATACCCCCACTGCAGCCAAGGAACCCATAGACTTCCAACGTGCACCACTAGTGAGGTGGCAACAAGAAGTCAGACCTGACCCTAGATACTCCGCCAAAAGACCAGCCGAAACAGAGGTAGGAATTGCAGCAGAAAGCACTGGAGTACAATGGAAGAGGCCTAGACATCTATACCTCACACAGCACCAACCCCACTACTAGTGCGGGGTACACCATGTACACACCCGACTCCTGAGCACCAGATGACCCTAGAGGCAGGGTGGCCTACCAGGTGAGACGACCCACCTTTGGGGACAACTACCCAAGGATGCCACTCCAGGGTTACAGGGATATCACCTTCGATCAACAGCGATGCACCCTATAAGTCTATACAATGGGCTCTCCAATTTGCAGCCAGACCACTGATATCAGCACTCAGCAGTCTGTACGCAAAAACACAGACCCCAAAGGTAAAGATATCTGACTCTCTAACACTCATCGCCAAAACCTCCTGGAGACTAAACAATATGATGAGATCACTCCTCAAGAACACTGTTGCAGGCCCCACCTCACACCTGGTCAAAGACAACAATAAACAAGGCTTCCAGTACCACACATAGTAAGCTACATGATACCTTTAAGGAAGTCTTTATCACACCCAAAGTCAAAAGAAGGCCCACAAACCAGGGAAACTCCACCAAGGGCCAAGCCCAGGGCCGCGGTCAACAGGGAGGGCACCGACAGCAACAGAACAACAGGAACTACCAAAACAACCAACAGTCACACAGAAACAACATCCACTAAGGGAAGTACGACGAAAAGAGGAAACAACACACTAACAGAGCCCAATACAACAACAGCAAACAACCCAAAAACAAGCAAGACAAACGCCAGCGCAATGGAGGCAGCACCAACAACAGGTGCCAATAACAAAAGTAAGTCTACCTACCTCCTACACACATACAAGTCACACATTCCAGACAGGTGGTCTGGGCAGGGAAGCAGACACATGGTCATAATACACATCAGATGGATGGGTACTGGACATGGTAAAAGGTCTACCCATAAGTCTAGGCTCCCTGCCCACCCAACTGAGAGAACCTGACTCTAGGTGAAAGATATAATCATGAGTGAGCAATTCAAGAAACTGCTATCACAAGGCATAATAGAACCTGCCTTTCCATCACCTAGAGCCTTCGTCTCACACATGTTCCTAACAGAAAAATCTAATGGAACATACAGGCCTATACTAAACCTGTCATTCTTGAATGAATACACATCATACAAGCATTTCAAAATGGACCACCTGTAGGTGGTTATGAATACGGTCCCAAAAGACAGCTACCTAACCAGCAGAGACATAACCAGGCCTACTTATCACTACCGGTGAAACTGAGGGATAGGCACCTCCTACAACTAATACATCATGTCAATAGATTTAGGTTCACCTGCCTCCCCAATGGTTACTCTCCAGGGCCTAGAATCTTCACAAAAATCATAAAGGCTCTTATGGCACACCTGAGAACAAAGCATGGGATAAACCTTGTCTTTTACATAGACGACACACTAATCTATGCAAAAACAAAAGCAAACAAAAGTCAGAACAGCCACAAAACATACACTCATGGTGCTACAAAATGCAGGCTTCACCATCAACTTTTGATAAATCAGTACTAGAGCCAACACAAACCATCGAGCACCTAGGCCTCACACTGCACGCACCCACACTAACACTCACAATATCTGACAAAAAACAGGCCGATACCATAAGGAAATTCTTGCAGGTTCTAGCCCTAGCTGCCACAGAACCTGGGAATGACAGAGCAAAAGTACTGACCAAAAAGCTCATCATTGCAAAAAACCAGGCCTTAATAACGACACAGGGTAATTATGACAAATTCATCCCCCTTAGAGGGTTCATAAAACCAATCCTGAGAGAAAACCTATGGTACCTTCCGCATGCAAAGAAAACGTACCCAGAAAAGTGCACCCTCTTGAGATCATCTGGTGGGAGCACACAGGAATATCCAAAGCATCCTGGGAGCTCCTCATGGCTTCATGGTCAAAGTCTACCATAGCAACAGCGGCACGGAAGTGGCAAAAACACACCAGCGAAAACAACGTCAGCGTCACCCACCCCACCATACACCAATGTGTAGATTTCCTAACAGAGATCGCCAACAGTGGGGTGGGTCACTCATCAATAGCCATCACCAGGTCCCTAATGTCATGCTTCATCTACATAGAAGGCAGACAAAGAAGGGGAACACCCAAAGACCCAGAAACTAGTAAAAGGGGCAAAAGCCCTAAACCCACCACAGGAACCTTATGAATACATTTGGGACCCAGCATCAGTAATACACACACTGGCACAGTGGGGCGACAGAGAAGAACTAGACCTGGATAAGCTGACAAAGAGAACCCTACTACTCTTTATGCTGGCAACAGGTCAGAGGATACAGAGCGCCTATACCCTGCTAAGAACTGACCTCAGACATTCAGGAGATACCATCAGGATCAAATACTCCACAAAACTGAAGTCCAACCACCCTAAAAAGAAACCAGTACTCCTCAGGTTTGAAAAACATGAAGACACACAAATATATGTCTACTCACACCTGAAGGCTTACCTGGACAGGGAGGACACAAAAGGAGCACACCCCAGAGTGTTTAGCACCATAAAAACACCTTCCACCCCAGCCAGCTCCGTCACCTTATCAAGATATATTAAGGTGACCCTAAAGGACACAGGCATAGAGGAACACTTTGGGGCATACAGCACAAGACACGCTGCCACAAGTGCGGCTGATAGGCTAAATGTGCCAATAAATGACATACTCAGCTCAGCAGGATGGACTAGAATCAATACATTTGCCAGGTTCTACAAGAGACCTCTACTGGAAGATATAGAGGATACCCTACTTGAGACTAACCTCATAACTGCCATCATGCACCAAGAAACCGACTCCTAAACCACCAACCAGACAGTACACAGCAAACACACCTAGAGAGTGGTGGTTTTATCAAACTTGAGTCTTTAAATATGCACATTAAAAGTCAGTTATTAACATATTTATCCCAGAATATGCATATGTATGCTGAGGCACTCTAATGCCAGAGACACACATGTTAAAATAAACATGGACACCTTATCACCCTCTCAGTACATATCACCTAACAGGTACAAAGAAAAGGGGAGGGGACCACCATCAAAGGTGGCCCCGACCACCTCTCTTCATGAAGAAAGGGGGGGGGGATGAGAGACATCAACAGTGGAAACACTGTGTGCCACAACATATATTAAAAGACTATATGGGTCAATCCACCGAAAGTGGGCACCTGGGTATTTTTTGGTCTTTTTTGGATACAGGGGGCTGTAAAATAAGAAGTAAGTAACCATTCTTCTTATTTCTGGTTTCATTTCAAAGAAAACACCTTGGGCTTCAAAAGAAGGGCAAGTTTACATATGTCGGCCTGCTATTTTTTTTAGATATGGTGGCCCAAAGTTCAAAAATGGCCAAAAATTGCCTTTTTATTCAATTTCCACCTCATCCCAGGGTCTATACCATCAAGCCAAACAGCACCAGACCAATATAATTTTATCTATTCCTTAGTGGGGGGTCCTATCTAACATTTTTATGTTGTTTGGAGGTTCTCTGGTTGGCATTCCTTTTCCACTGTTCATTTCTATAACCAAATACAGATGCTGTAATTGGCTTGAGCAAAATGAAAGTACAATGGTAGGCCTACTAAAACACTACCCTCAATCTTCTTATTTCCCACCAAGATTAGGTTCATCATAGGGGATTTTCTGGTACAGAAACTTAGGGTCTACTTACAGGCATGACTGTGCAGTACATATTCAAGTATTTTCAAGTCCATTTTGCTCACGCCCATTACATTCAAATTTCTGCATCCAGGACAAAAACTATCAAAGTTTTCTTTCTTTCAACCAGCCTAACTTGAAGATCTATTGTTAATAAGTCATTTTAAAAAAAGACTGGAGTCACAACATACCTTGGTTATGCCAAAAAGAGGGGTTAACTGACAGATGTAATGGGCGTGAGCGTAATGGGCGTGAGCGTAATGGGCGTGAGTAAAATGCACTGCAAGCATGTTGGCAGGCTTGATGCATTCCAAATGCATCCTATACGTATTCTTAGATTATGTTTATTGCCTAGATTAATTCTGGGTGATGTTATATTGCTGAGTTGCTGTCTGAAGCCTGGGAAAGTTATTTCGCTCATGCCCATTACGCTCACGCCCATTACATTCATATTATTTCCTTATGTATTGTAAATATCCATCTTTTTTTCCTATTTTCTTCATAGTGTGTCTTTGGGACCTTTTGTCAAATATCCTAACTGAAAATCATGTACTTCTGACAAATATTTCTGTGAGGTAGAGAAGAATTCATTTTGCTCACGCCCATTAAATTTTCATAATTTTGAATATTTGCAATAAAAACTGACCGCTTGGGAGTTAGTGACTTGAATGAACCTTTCCTAAGAGCCAAGATATAGGGCTATCAATAAAATTAAGTTTCATGATCTAATTCTTAGTTTTTAAAAATAACCGTCTACCATGGACAAGTGCCCACTTTCAGTGGATTGACCCATATATGAGATCAACATATACTGCATAAAGCATTTATGATCAAAAGCCATACAACATATGTATACCTACTCTGCTTGAGCCGACAACTTACAAGTGTAAATAAAACCTGTCTATCTAAACATGAATCTATGACATGTGGTCCTTCAATTAGGATATCCGCCCTGAGTTAGATTATCGAACGAGACAAAATAGCTACCCCTGGCTTAAATGCCACTCTGTGAAATAATTGAATATTGAACCTAACAATGTGTAGTTTAATATGAATTATTCCTAAGAGTAATGGCATTAAGCCATAGGGGTAGCCCACCCGTTTACTTTACTCTCTACCCGCCCTATTTCACGGGATAATCCAACTCAAAAACGGCTAAGACAAATACATGACAACCTGCAAGCGAGGTCCTGCTATATACCATAGCTACCCCTATGGCTTAATGTCATTACTCTAAGGAATAATTCATATTAAACTACACATTGTTAGGTTTAATATTCAATTAAAGCAGACTTGGCCCCGAAATAGAGGTCAAGGTCTCTGCAGACTCCGTCCTGGTGAATGGAATTTATAACTATTGTATTTTGTCGTTTATTTTGCAATTCCAAGCCAATATGTATGTCTATTATGAAGATAACCTGATGTTAATGCTCTGATATTATGATTCCAAATTATGGTTAGTCGGACTTAATATAGAAGAGGCAAATAATGGATATTTGCCCTCTTTTAACTCAGCCTGATATTATAATTATGACTTCAGCAGGAAAGGGGACAACAATTATCATCAGCCTAGCTAGAGTGTTGAAGATGGTAAGGTTGAATCATGAAATAATATATAACAGAAGAAAGCAAATAAAGGAGAAAAAATCTGTGATAATTGTGTTGGGAACATCAAACTTGTAATTGCCTACTTAATGGACTAGCAGGTCAATCAGCACCCTAACGAGTATAGGCCCAAATATTTCAACACCCACCATGGCAATCAGCGTAAGGTCCTGAGTAGCTGTCCTGTGTGTTCCCGGCCACAGTATGCTCATTATTAGGATATTTGCTCACATGCTTATTTGCAAATACCCAAATACCTAGTCATCAATTCCTGACGGCGAGTGCATTAGCAACGCTACGTGGACGTCTTTAGACATAGATTTTTAATAACACGCCGGTCCATATAGCTGGCCTTATGTTGCTTTTATTCGGTTTCTACTTACTCAATGATTCAGACTGGCCACTAGAATACTAAACAAATATGGCTGCCTATACAGCTGAGGGTGGATAAGGATACCATTCTACCATGTGAGACGAAGGTTTACTGCCCTTTATAAGGTTGAAACAAACCGGACATAGTGATGAATTTAGAGAGAACTACCCAGAGTCAATAATACACAGTGAAAGAAAATGTTGAAATAATGGCGGAATCCTTATCCCAAAGTTGCCATTCATTATTCTCACAAAGATTCCTTATACCACTTTATGTCAAGGTGAATATCGATGCCCCATTGACAATGCACTGAACCCCCGTATTGCACCCCTGCGTTAAATAACCCGCGGGAAATCCGCACGATGACGTCATAGGTCCACCGCGCATGCGCAGCATTTTTGAAACGTAAACATCCAAGATGGCGCCGGTCAGGATTTCGCGATGAAGATGGGTAAATTAGAGTTAATTATGGATTACATTGATGAAATATCGATTAATTATCAACCCAAACACCTTGACATAAATGTAAAGATGAACTCTGACCAGTTTGAGCTTCCTGTTTCTTCACTCGCGCTTCCTGCCTGCTCCGCACTCGGCCTATCGGCCTCGTGCGGAACGGGCAGGAAGCGCTCGTGAAGAAACGGTCAGCTCAAACTGATCATCGTTCACCTTTACCATTATACTGCCACCCGGGGCCTCTAGTAAATACTACACTGGCTTACTGCAATATGAGGTTTCCTGGTAGATTAAACAGTTATTTTCTAAAGTGTATAAGTGTACTAATATAGACCAACAGTCCAGACTTGAAGTTGCACTTTCAGAGAGCAACTGACTGCTATAACTGTACTTTGTCAAGGGTGCTAAATTCAGAAATCATAATACAATTGCTGTCCAAATACTCATCATTTTCTCAAATATCTAACACAATTATTTGACTCAGACATTAGGGTTTTGCGAATTTGTCTTGAAGAAGAAGTATCCAAGTAACTCTCATTGCCAGCCCTGTCATCAGTAACCAAGGCTAAAAGGGAATTTGAGTTGTTTCCTTTCAGCAGCTTTCGGGCCATTTCTCAGTAGGCCTACTTAGTGGACAGCAGCATTAATGCCAGGGCTCCACTAGGCAACACGGGGCGGCAGCGTTCCTATGCGCAACACTTTGGGGTACCCTTTCTGCTTGGTCACTCATTACGCATCAGTTTGAATGTGAACGTGAATGTCGCAGAAATTGAATATTGTGGGAGGTATTAATTTCGTTTATCAGGGCATGGCATTGTGTGCCATCTCAGACATGTTTTGTTTTTGTTTACTAAATGTGTAATAAACAGTACTGTTGTAAGGTACCTGTTAAATTTCATGTTTCCAATTTCGGATGATCAACAGCCTATACCTTAGACCTTATCTAGAATGCCTTTCGTGAGAATACACCAACAAATAGAGTAATGGAGCCTGAGCTAATGAAAGAGTGTGACCATTTCTGATTGGAGGCTGCATGGCACTTAGAGGTCCCTTCTGTCCCAATCCATCTTTTGGGACTTCCAATCCTTATCCAGCTCACCTCCAACCCCGTAATCATCAATTTTCCAGTTTCTCATCAGGCCACAGGTGGTCCCACCTTATAGTTAAATCATGGAGGGGTAGGGTGAGGCTATCGACACAGATATAATAGTACACACAGCTACTTACAATGCATCTCTATTTATATAACGCTCACAGAATGAAATTACACATTAAACAGGGCTTAGAAGTAGCTACTACACTGTCATGACGGTGTTTAGAAATTAAACATGTTTAGGGTGATATTGTGCTTAATTTCTAATCACATGACATTTGTGTGTTTAAAACCTAAACACATGGAGATTGTAAACACAATATTGGATTTCCAGCATCTAAACACCATAGTGTTTAGAGGACCTCTCTTAATCTCCTGATACTTAATCCCACCTCAGTGGTAGCCTAGGCAACCAATCTCTGGGATAGTGATGGGTGTCACTTATTTGGACATGTGGTGGTTAATCCCATTAGGCACAGGCTAACTATACATTGGTATCAAATAATACATTCAGACTATCATGTTAGTCCCCATCTACCCATATGCTGTCAGTCTTACGCAGTCCACCACAGAGACAGGAAGGGGAAATTGTCACATAGGCCAACTGGACATTGAGTTTTCTATACATAGGAGCTGTCACATAATAGGTAAGTTTCTCTTATAATTCTATTTGTGACATGTACTGGGAAAGGGGCCCTTAATCCCCCTTGCACTAAGGGCCCTTTTCACAGATCGTGTCACATTTGGAAACCCCGTAAGCCAAAAAGTAATTGGAATTACTTTCTCATATATAATAGATGAATACTCAATAACAACCAATTAATATAAAATTGACTTTGTTCTTATTTCATCACAACTTGAAAATAAATGTCTTCTTTCTTTTCAGGTTCCTTTTGGTGAGATGAATCCCCAAACACAGAATCACCAACAACAATGGATTACTATCTACATTCTGGAAGGATAAAATACTCTATTAGATTACTTCCAATTGATGTTTCACCCAGCCCTAAAAAAAGCAAAAGACCTAAACACATTATGTCTAAACACAATAATAATCTAAACAATCAGAGCCTAAACACTGCCTTTTTAAACACTTTCTGTCTAAACGCTTTCAATTCTAAACATGTTTAGGGTCTAAACATGTTCCAAAAAGTGGGACAACATTGTGTTTAGGGATGTGTTTAGATCCTAAACACCTGTTCTGAGAGTGTAGTCTCACAGCTATTAGCCCCTGAAACTATCAGTTCCCAAAGATTGCTCCCACACCGTCATGAAGTCAAAACTCGATGATATGATAAAACAATCCATTTCAGTGACAAGGCTTGATCATTGTTCAGCTGAGCCTGATTCCTACCCATAAAACACTGGCACTGGGGTAGGATTGCATATTGCAGCGCATGGGACATAAATGGGCAGCAGCCTGAGTGAGTGTTTGTGCTGAAAAATATTTTAGAAAAGGATGCATTTGCTCTATAAGCAATGGGCAGCCCTGGTGCCTGGAGGTAGGACTGGGGTGAGTAGAGAGGTTGTTGAAGGGTGAGTAACAGATGCCATAGTCATGGGGAGCTACCACCATAAGGGTGAACAACAAATTGGTGGATACTTACGCAAGGGGAGATTAGGTTGACATTATTAAATGAGCTCATCTATAAGCATTGTTGAAGATGTCATTATAGTACATGCACGCGACAGTAATGTCGATAGGAGGCTGAGGGGTTTAAGAAGACCCTGCCTTCCCAATAACGAGAGGGCCTATATGGAAAATCGTATACTCCCCCCTTCCACAATATCAACAAACGTGTTACATCCTGTTTTGTATTAATTAACATATATAAGGCCAGTGGCTATTGCTATTGATGTGGGCACACGTTAAAATTCAAACCCATGGATGAATCCCCACATCGACGGTGATGCTCTCCATTTTCAAATGCTCACCGCCTACATAAATGACAAACCATGCTGGAGTAGAGTATCTATGAAACTGCATCTGGTACCTGCCAACTCACAGAGCCATTTATATCACAGCCTCTGTCGGCCACCACCAAAAGCCAACTCACTGAGGTGAGCACTTCTATATGTACTTGTACATTCAATTATGTAGACCGGCACTATCTCTCATACCCTGTCCCATGGATACCGGATAATGACGATGCCGACCTTTGCAGAAGTGGTCGCTGTTAAAATGTCGACCCTGCCCCTAGGCCATGGACTAGTGGTTTGTATGGGTCCTAAGAAGACGCGGCGTTGATAATGTGGGGAGGAAGGAGAGAGGGAGGGAGGGAGGGAGAGAGGGAAGAGAGAGAGAGAGAGAGAGAGAGAGAGAGAGACAGACAGACAGAGAGACAGAGAGAGACAGAGAGAGAGACAGACAGACAGACAGACAGACAGAGATAGACAGAGAGAGACAGAGACAGAGTCCGCAGGAGTGACAGTGAGTAATAGATGTTTAACGCCATTTCGACAGCTAAGGTCATATTCATGGCGAGAACGACATTACACAATTTCACAGAGGAATGTGTCAGTGCCTGCGCATATGTGCACCACACACATCCGAGGGTATAGGAAAGAGGAGACATAGACCCTTTTAAGTAGGAGAGACAGAGAGAGGCAGTGAGGAAAAGGAAGGTCGCATACCTCATCGTGGTCTGTATAATCAAGCTTGCCTGCTAACCTATTACAATGTACTATGATCTCTTTTTAGTTCTAGACATACCTGTAGTATCCATAGTCCATTTCTCCGAATACTCTAGGCATTAGTTCATGGGCTGCACACAGACATACAAATAATTATATGCAAATATCGCTATTACACAATGGGACATCTACTATCTGTACAGAAACCGTGCAGTGATATACCAGATAGTATCAGGTGCGATAGGGTGTAACTAGTGAATAGATAATAGAAAGGTAAAGCCACATAATATAAGACAGAGGTCATGTCAAAGACCTAGCAGTGAGAAGTCAGTCCCTATTTCAGGCAATGCCATTGGGGTACATATGTAGCCGACTCCTCCTGACAGGGTGACTTATTTGGACTTCTCCCATAGGCAGTGCCCGGAACTAACGCCACTCTCTATTTACTACTCATGAACCCCACACACAAAGTCCATTAGGCCTGTGTAGAGCACTACAGGATCCCCTCCGCCTTAATGAGACTACCACCAACTAGTTAACTCTTGTGTTGGAACCATTAAATTTGCCATCATGTTCATATTGACCACCTCATGAATAGCAAAGGAACCCGTGTGTAGTTAGTAAACATTTTCACTTTTACTCCATTTTGATAAAAAGAGAAATGAAATGCATCTTTCATGGACTGCCCAATTTTCTTCCCCGGAAAATCATGGCACTTACCAACTCAACTCTTCATTACGTGTTCCTCATGTTAAAGGGTCTCATCGGTGAATATGATCAATGGTTTGGGGTTGGACATCCAAACAAAATAATCCTTTTTCGTTGGGGTAACGTATATACTCATATCGAAAGGTAAAGCCACAGGAGGGTGTTGCTCCTATTGTAAAAAGAGCTGTGAGTATGTGCCCTCTTTTCTAAACAAGTCGTGCACTGCTTCACCTAAGTACTTGCACTCACCACATTAGTCTGAAAAGTCATCTGCCTTGTTTAAAATAGAGAGAGCTGCACTACCAGGTACCTACTCATGTCACACGTGCCATAGTTTATTATACTGACTGACTTCTCCCAACTAGGTACCTACTCAAATTCCCCTTTTTTAGCACCGTACTTGAATGACCACTTGTGAGCAACAAAAGGGACAAGTTATAGCTACATGAAAAGAAAGGACTGGAAATGAGGGCATTTTAGCTAGCTCTTCCTTTTACTATAGGAGCAACACCCTCCAGAGAGGTGAGGCATCTTACGAAGGACAGGGTAGGACGCCCCTTTAGCGGAACGGAGGGACTTAGTGTGATGTTAATTTCTACTGATAACGTCTAAAATAATCTTTCTGAGCACACCAGCCTAGGTGGCATCTTATTCCATACCACCCCACCAGCCACCAAACATGACCTGCCAGAGAATTGCACCGTCTGAAGTAATGCTTTCCATTCGTATGGCTATTTTGAAATAAAGAGCCCTGTACACTGGCTCTCAGCCATCATTATTTTCCTCTGGCTATTTCAATTATATTTCTGGTAATATACTTTGTAAATTTGCATCATATTCCCCTTGGATTGACAGTGAGACATTGCTCAAAAAGGCTCACATGGAATCATGCACTTTAATTTGATACTATCGATGTTACACCGATAGTCCACTAGGCCTCTGTCGCAGAAATCTATATAGGAAATGTATGGCTCAATCACGCGACAGAAGCCAAGTGGACTATGGGTTTTATATATCAGAAGGGCTTTGAGCTCATAAGCCCTCCCTCCACCCTCTAGCATGTTAGATAAAAGATTCAATACAATAGGAAGTTGCAATTTGGTTTCCTCCCCCTCCAGGTGAGAGTCAGATGGGACACTTGGACATATTAAGTGCTACAGGCACTATAACGATGCGTGGGCGCTACTGTCCCTGCCCCTATAGCGGTCCTTTATTACACGATTTATACGATTTTGGGTGCTTTTTCTGGATATTCCTGTTCTGATACCTGTTGATATTGCATGCCATGATATTGCATGCATAATGAATTTGTATGGCGTGCCTGATATCCATATCCATGGATATCAGGCACCCAGTGACTGTTATCGATGGGCATTAATTCTCACATGTGCAAGGTGTGAAGGGCATTGTAGTTATAGATGCCACAGTAGGGAGGTTTAGCACCGACTGTGTGGCCAGTAAAACGCAGACGTACAGCATACCTACAGCACTGGTACGTCTGAGTTAAATGAGCTACAGGGGACGTACGTTGTGGTTGCTAAACCTCCCTAGCGACTGGGGGCTGCCTCTACCATAACCGTGAACAAACCAACGGCTGCCAGGGAAATAGGTGTGTATGCTTTGAGGTAGGAATGGATTGGATTACTACCATAGCTTTAGTAGCAGCCCAACAAACTTTGGCCACATAGTTACGACGTCACGCTCATGGTTTGGCACAGGTGTTCGCGTCCCGGCCTGGTCCAACGTTTTGCCTCTATAGAAGAGAATACTGGTCGCGATGCAGAAGCCTGTATAAGGTGGGAGATTGAGTCCTGGTCTTGGCATGGAGGTGAACGAATCTTTTCAACTTGTATTTATTGATATTATATTGAGATTCTATTAATTATTTATTGAGTAATCGTGTAATACAGCAAGTAAGGTATGGGCTAACAGGTACCTCATTGCTTGTATCATGGGATATCAAACTACTGCCCCTCGTTTGATATTCCACGATACAAGCAATTCAGTGCTTGTTAGCCCATACATTACTCCCTCAATATAACTATGGTAATATCCCCAATTGCGTGCCTCTCAGCAAGAGGACCCCGGTGGCTGGGGACGAGATAATGGGATTTGGTGAGGGTAGGGCTTCTTCATAATTTCATTTCAAATTCCATTAGTTGGAAGCTATAATGTAGGGATACGCAGTGCACAATAAAACGACTCGATGCGAAAACCACTACAAAGTATGTTAAGGATTATGTGCATTATGTTACCATTATTGATATAATTTTTGTTGATGTGGCCGTTTAAATGCTGTATAATGTAGTTGAAACGCAGTCGTTTCTATATAGTTTCTTTTTATTTGAATAGAATTTTGAGATACCCTAACACCTCTAGCATCATTTTAGGTAACAGACGAGGAGCAATATCCCAGTGAGAAGGCTTTCAATGATTGAATATCACTACCCAATTGATTGTCTGGTCGTGGTTATGTAAGGTATCTCTTCGTAAACACATAATACTAGTACTTGATTATCAGTGTTAAGTGTGGCGTTCTGATACAGCTTTAATGTCGAAGTTAGAAAAAGACTTCCTTAAATAGAAGAGACCATAGGGCCTCATCTATAGGTCTTAGATGATAAGATCTGATGATATATCACTACCGGGTGTGATATTCAGTTGTAGACATACTAGGGGATTATTGAACAGGTCCACCATTATGATTTCATGGTACATAGCAAAAGCTGTAGAATATAGCCACTCCCTAAGAAACTAGCTAGTAACAGCCATGGTCCACTAGGCCTCTGTCGCAGAAATCTATGTAGGAAATGTATGGCCCAGTCGCTTGAATCAGTATGACATCACAAACACATGTGACCAGCTAGCCATTTCTCAAACACTACGATCCTACCCCTCTCCCTCCGAGTTCAACCACCCCTACGATCCAGTCCAATCCTAGTGATTGACCCTTGGTGATCATGTATTACCTATGATTGCCTATACAGGTGCATGCTTTTTCCCTCTGTATCTGTTGTAATTGTAGTGATTGACCCTGTACAATAAAGAATTCCCTTCCGATCCTGGCCACGTCAGTATAATTTCAGGGTGCCCAAAACTTAGTGTCTGAGAAATGACTTCCTGAGGTGCCAAGGCATAACACCAAAGCCAGAAAGTATGATGGTAATACCAGGAGGGACGATGTCAGCTGACACTTTGATGAAAGGATTCATGTCCATGATGTCTTCGATGGGGATGCAGATAATGCCTAGCCCGGTCGGAGCGACTGCAGCCACAGGCACAAGGTCGGTTTTGAGGGGACCCACTGGGTGTCGACAGGGTTCTTTCCTGAGTCTTTACCTCGTACCGAGATAACTCCTCCGGGAGTGGGGGCACTGGGGTTGAGGAGGATTATTAGCTCCAATCGTCCATCAATCACGTCGCCTATCCACAGGACTGACTCTCAACAAGCATCACCAGCCATGGGGATCAGCCCATCTTTATTGGAAAGAACTATTGATTGGTAGATCTACGAGACCGACCGAGAACTGGCTGAGCTGGGGGATGCTGAGGCACTGGCGAGGTTACAGGCAAAGCACACACAGAGGCGGCGGCGGATATCTTTCTGACCCTGGGGGAGGAGAAAAGACTGGAGGAAAGTCCAGGAGGAGAAAAGAAAGTTGAGGCCGGGAAGGCCCCGAAGAAATGGAAGAAAGGAGAGCTCACACAGCATGTGGCGGATAAGAAGTCGGTGTACGAGGCTAGGCAGAACCGGAGTACACCTACAAGGGAGGGCGACCAATCCACTGAGAGCGATCACAGGCAGGGAAGGGGAATCGACCAACCCATTGATACCTGTGGGGGAGGAGAGGTTGGACAAGGATGGGCCGAGCCTGTCGAGGGCGGAACACCAGAGACAGGTCGTGGAGGAGGAGAGAAGAATGAGGCAGGACCTGTTACAGAACGAGAGAGAGAGAGAGAGAGAGAGAGAGAGAGAGAGAGAGAGAGAGAGAGAGAGAGAGAGAGGAGCAGGAGAGGGAGGATAACAGGAAGAGAAACAAGGAAGAGGGAGGAGGAGGATAAGAGAAAGAAAGATGAGGAGGATAGGAGGAAGAAAGAAAAAGAAGATAAGAAGAAGAGGGAGGAGGAAGATAAGAGGAATAATGACAAAGAGGATAAGAAGAAGAAAGATGAGGAGGATAAGAGGAAGACAGAAAGGGAGAAGAAGAAGAAGAAGAAGAAGAAGAAGAAGAAGAAGAAGAAGAAGAAGAAGAAGAAGAAGAAGAAGAAGAAGAAGAAGAAGAAGAAGAAGAAGAAGAAGAAGAAGAAGAAGAAGAAGAAGAAGAAGAAGAAGAAGAAGAAGAAGAAGAAGAAGAAGAAGAAGGGTACGAAATTGGTTTCAGTGAGGCCTCTTCTGTTTCATTTCCCCAAAACTAGACATAATGAGGATTTATTAGAGCAATTCTGGAGCTAAATAAGGCATCATTGACAGAACTACAGTAAAGATGATTTGAAGACAAAAAATATCCAAATTTTAGATTTTTTGATAATTATATCCGGGCTCTCACAAAGGATCTTGAAGATACAGTTTTGAATTCTTGCATACTTGAACTAGCTAGTAATAGGTACTTGCAGCCCAAATTTCAAGTTGCTGTGATTGTCCTAACTTGTTTCATAGCAATCCTAGAGTTTTTGTCACAGACGCCTCACAAAAATCGCTCAAATTCGGTTGACCATGAATAAAAACCGCAGTTCTTGGAGGAAGCCAGTCCACCAGGGGTTTTCATAAAGCCAAGATGTTGTATTATCAATATGATAAACTTTTGTAATGTTGTCTTGACTTGAATCTTTCTGTACTGTGTGCACCAGATATGTGCACTTTTTCTGACATTCTGTAGAGCTAACTGATTGAAATATGCTAATTAGGTCATTAATAAGCAGACAGCCAATTAAAACATTACTGATTTGGACTTTAGATAATGAATACTGATGGGTTGTAGCTATTCTATGTGGGTTTGCAGGCTTTTAATTCTTTTCAAATTTATTGGGTATTTTTCATGGAATTTAATAATTAATCAATACTTTTTATTTTCAATGTCAATTTATAAGGAGAAATGTTACACGAAAATGCTGTTTCCTCTTAGAAACGGACAGATGATTCAGCACGTCAAAAAGCCCCTATGTGCAACCATTGATGCTTGCTGCCAAATGTGCCAATCTTTATGCTCTATCTACTGGAATAAATTTCTAAAAATCTGTTTCAGCAACAGCTATACAATCGGTGGTTTAAACTTAGATAAAATGCATTTCTACTAAACCACCTACCTCAGATAACTCTCGGCTGGCATTGTTAATATTAATGCTCCTCCTAAAGATATTGGATACTGGATAATGCCCAGTACGTGACGTCAACGATAAGAAGGGAAAGAAATCCCGTTTCACATTTGAAATGATCAGGCATAGCTGTGTCTTTGTGCTATGATGGTATCTGACAGATTAGATATCAGTAATTATTGCACTTTTGGTGATATGACATCTAGCCGAAAACAACTGCTGCCCCACGAGCAAATGAAATGTGCATGAATAAACTAAACATGTGATATGTGAGTTTTAGAACAACCCCTCGGTACTTATGTATTTCACCTTCACATTCATTATATTTCCTCCATTTAAACATTCTAGTCATTTCGGAGGTTCTGGCCATTGAGGTCTATGTTAATTATGAATGCTGGCACCCAAAGATCGGCGGTGAAGCTGATGGACCTTGAAGATGAAGCTAGTAGTGAGTAGTAGTCGAGAGTGGTATTAGTTTTAGGACAGCCTACAGGGGAAGTCGTAGTAGGTCATCCTGTCTTTAGGGGCCATCAAATGCCACAAACGCGAAATAGCGCCTGAGAGCATGTTTGGAACCTTTCTGTGGCATTAAATTAAGATCTATAGTACTGTATCTAGCACAAGGCTTCTATCCTGCTCACACCTCTATAATTATCTTCCTTTTGTCTGTATCTCCCACATTCTCCTAATTCCAAAGGACTAAGAAATAAGACTCAGTTGCACCTTAAACGATTGGGGTGCAACACGAAAATGACCAAGATTTGGGCCCTGTCGGAACTGGCATAAACTGAGGCTATGCATTATATGCAAGCAAGTACGACAGTACACTAAGATCTTACTCTATAATGAGACTCATGATGAATGAACGGAGATGAGGTAAATTCAGTAAATTTCATAGCCTAAAGCCTTGTGTCCACAGGGCGACAAAATTGGTAGGCGACAGAATTCCAGACGACAAAAGCACTTTTGTTGTGCATTCTCAAACATGTTAGATAATTATTATCAATTGCAAATGGATGACAAAAGTGATTTTGTTGTCGGGAATTCTGTCGCCCACCAATTTTGTCGCCATGTGGACACATGGTTTATGGGGAGGGCGTGGACCTGTTTTACTTCCCGGTAATAATTATGGTTTTATATGGAGGTATAGTTACTACTCAGGTAATTTTTTAATGATGTCAACTGTAGCAGCAGTTTTCAACTCAGTTTGGGAAATTATGTGGAGATTGGTGTAGTATTCGTAATGGAAAACCTATTTGGGGCTGGAGGATTTGCCAGAAAACCTCCGAGGCGACGGGGGATATTCATTATAACACATTTCTTTTAGAATTTGTTGCAAACAGTGGTCGACAGAGAATGAAAACAAAATCACAACAGAGATTTAAACCTGTGTGGTCTAGATTTCTAGTCCCAGCCCTTAGCCACTAGACTACATTGACTAGTTAAACTTCCAAGTGCAATTACCTTGTTTGTCTATAATCGACCATTCGGTCCTAGTAGTAGCATATAGCCCTTCAGTAGATGATCTAACACACACATTATCAGCTGAGGACTCATGATGTAGTGGTTAGCACATGAGACTTTAGATCCAAGCACTGTCTGGTGCATGGGTACAAATCCCATATATGGGCCAGCATTTTCTCAAGAATTTCATCTGCCCTTCAAAAATGACCTAATTCATTAAACCTCCTGCTATGCTTGGCCTAGTTGACAAAACCTCCTCCCAGACCTGACCCAATTCACAAAACCTCCTGCAATATCTGACCTAATACATAAAACCCCCTGCTGGCCCCCATACTGTAGATAGGTAGATTAACGTAATTTTAAAGAATTCACTGAATGCATTGTGACAATTTTGTGGTATAGATGAAATCTAGCTTAATCCATACCTCTAATTCATTCATTTCTACCTTGTTTGGTTGATTTATTACCATTTATCAAAAAGTGTTTCCGGAGTAATCATCCCTGTCGAAAATCCTCAAGTCAAATATAGGCAATCAGCTGTATTCTTTTGATCAGGGGTAAGGAGGTGCTGACCCCTACTGCATACATATGACATTAATACCAAGCCAGCTAGCAATGCTATAGTTCTATGGCACCACCAATGCCTCATGAACATAAATATTTTGCAAATACCACTACAAATACATCCCTCTCCGAAAATCCGTCAATACATATTGCTATGTAGCAGGTCATATGTTAATGATGAGTGGTTGGCCTATCTATTGATGGTGGTTCAAAGGGGGTGCTCTATAATGTTAGCTAGATACACCTTAATCCTACCAGAAAAACCGTCCCAGGTCACAGAGAAATTCTTAGTGTTAGCGATTTTCCCACTCTAATAATAGCTATATTAATTGAAAGAAACAATTGGAATATCACTTGATCATGAAGATTTAGACCCCTCCTGTACTACTGACATACTATAATACATCATACATCCATCATAGATAGTGCAGCACATGTTTAATGTTGAGTCTTTTAGCACTGTTACACATATGGTGGCGAAAGTTGGCCAAGCGGCTGGCCTCTCTACTGTAGAATGTGGAAATAAATCTAAAATAGGAACAATAGGGGTGCACAGCTAGGTGGAGTATGATAATCATCTAGAGCTTTGGGCACCAGTGGGGTGTCTTATATAGGTTTTTGAAACTAGCTACTGGCTTCATCAGCTGAACAGTTGGCTTTGAACAGTCTGTCCCATAGTTTCACTCCTCTAGTCATTTGTGCCTTCTTGAATTGTTGTTTATAAAGCCTGCATGGGGAGGGGCTTACCTTAGCATCATTCATTTTACACCATTTTACGAAAGTAGTTTTTGGTAGGTAAGAGGCCAAGCCAAGCTAGTGAGCCTGGTTGTACATTAGCACAGCAAGCTGTACATCTCTGTCGTCAACTAGTTTCATATTCAGACAGCTCTATTTTGCAGTGTTTGGCGTTATTCTTTTTTACCTCTATCTAAGAAACTACAGTAATCAAAGTAAGGAGGTATTGGAGACCTTCTTATAAACATGTCCTTGTTCATCATATTATCTCTTGTGTGGATAGCTTTCGTGTAGCCATGTTAGCCTGAATAATAGAATGATAAAATGACAATCAGGGTTATGATAGTGACAGGGTAGTCCGAGCATCTCAGTCCCTATGCCTAGCCAAATAATCGAATAACAAAAATATTTAGATTTTAGGACATATTTCTCAGTTATTTTAACTCTATAGTGAAGAGGCGTAATTTCTGAGGATATGCATCTCCTTTCTTTAGTTGTGTAGGGAATCGTGTTACCGTTTCGAGACTATAAATGTTGATAGTTCACTTGGCCTCTGTCGTGTGATTGAGCCACACATTTCCTATATAAATTTCTGCGACAGAGGCCTAGTGGACTATGGGTGTAAGGTGTATTCAAGACTATTACTGTGTTCCTGAAGTGAGAGAATAGGTATCTTCGGGATCACTTCCTATATCTCTCAAAAGAGGGCACCAATGGTGGCCTCTAGTGCGTGATGTAGGGAAAGGCCCAGAGGGCACTCAGAGAGGAGCTAATCAACCAGGATGGGCAGTATACATTTTGCCGTTCTCTTACTATCAGGGAGTTTTGGCCCTAACGCGCAGCTAGACGTTGGTCTCATAGAAGCAGCCTAAAGGTTCTCTAATAAGCGAAAGCATTACCTTCTGTAGAGGTATTGACTTTAAGTATATCCAACAAATGCTTGAAAGGCCTATGTATAACAATAACGTAATAAAATAGTAACCTTACTGAATCGATTAGCTATTATTTCGGAAGACTCAAAAGTTACAGTTGTTTCTCTAATTATCAGGGTCTACAGAATAATTTGAATTTCCAAGGTTCTATAATTTAAAAATGGAAGATTTACGGAAAATCACTGTTTATTTGGTAGCATAATTGATTGTTTAAATGCAAGGGTCTCAAATGAGCGCTGAGCGCAGGATAAGCCCCCCCCCCCTGAAACCCAAAAATGTCTCTTTAAATGAGCGCAGCTCCCGTATAAGTGCAGGTGCTTGAAGGTGCACTTAAGTTAAACGGGCAATTACGTTTACTATTCCCAAAATCAAATTGATCCCCTGTTGATACTTCTAGTTTGGTATCCCATAGTAAGAACCTAATATCATGGATACAAAGTATGACCATAAGAAATGGCTCCCAGTGTGGTTCTAATATGATTTCAATGGTTTGAAAAAAGAAAACATCTTCCTCGGTCCATACCTTGCAGACCATGAGGGGAACATGCGCCTTGGATGTCCTTTAATCAATCGCTCTGTTGGCACCAGCGAACCAATCCCCCCTCCTCACCTCCCACATGGATATTTAGGTGGACACCAGTGTGATTCTCTCATAAGATCCTAAGCAATCCTGCTTCAACATTGCCTATAACCTTCTCTTATTTGGACTTCACCTTTGGATTGGTAATTTCCTTTCTAATTATGATGTCTCATCTTAAATTGCACATGTGGACCCAGGAGGGAAGCCAATTATCTAGGATAATGCATGACCTATATCAAATAACCAAAATTTTGTTTTCATTTTGACATTGTCCAATTAGAGACATGACCTTCCTGCTGTCATGTACAATACATATGCATATATAATAGGGGATGTTTATCTCTAAGGAGAGCATTTCTACTACAGACTACACCAACAGGGGTGTCGTAGAATTGTTTACTATAATTACCATGAGGGCTATCTCGCAACGGGTGTTGGGGAATTCACATATAGGTCTCCAGGGAATTCTAACAATTAGGTCATAGAGCATATTACAACCTGACTGTCAACGGCCGCAATGGAAATGTCATTCTGCTGTAATTGATGTCTATTATGTTATCTAGTGCTTCCAAATGGCTGCTGCAGTAGAAATGTCGTCTGCTCCAATAAAAATGCCATCTACTGCCCTTACCTGAACTCACACAATGGTGTTGGAAACATGCACTCTACCACCTATTCACTCATCACTGCAACAAGTGATCAACTGGCAAAGTGTGATATGATGTCAATTCCAAGATGATCATTTTGGGTATAATTTAGCCTATTTCTTTTAAATTCAGGTGGGGATGCTTTATGCCATTACCTTAACTCAATGTTTTTCTTTGTAGTTGCACAAGTCCAATCTTAACAGTTAGTGGTGTGGATGGAAAAGGACAATGCCTCCCCTAAATTGAGACCTATATATAATTTGCTGATTCTTACATTGGTTTGCTACACTCACAGCCCCGATTGTAAATGGGCTATAAAGACCACTGTACTGGGTACAGGGCAACCCACATCGGGGCATTGGATTTGTACTGACAGCAACTACCACTGTTTTCCAAATTTAGAAGCAATCTACTGTAAAAGGCTTGCCCCAGTCTAACAGTGTATGATTAGCAGTTCCATCAGTCCCCATGCTGTTGTCCCTCAGCAGGTACAAAACATTGGCCGACTTCATCAGCGATGCACATGTTATTTATTTAGAGACTGATGTGGTGTCCTACAGTAGCATTGTTGAATGTAATATTAATTTACGTTTCCCGCTATATAGAAAAGAATTAATATGCATCCATATACACGGAGTTTTTATATCATAATCAAATATCTCATGCCTTAGGGACACAAGTAACATTGGCCATAGTATGATTCTTTGAATGTAAGTTTAGCTGTTATTGCACCTTTAATAATACTCTTAGTTCCAGGAAATCACAGTTAATATCTAAGTACATAATTATTATCATTTACATCTTAGCATGGCAGGCTGAAAGTAATGACCATCTTCTAGAGATAGCAAAAGTCTGAATAATCTTTTTAGAAATTCATATTGCTTGTAGACCTTTTCAAATATATATGTACGTCCAAGTCAATTTACTATGAAAGGTAGCTTAGTCATTATCACAAAATGCATACTTAGCTGGCTTGCATTTCTTAAAACCTATAATTATAATTACCTTCGTGGACTGGTTCTCAGAGACCCTTTTCATAAGCATTATGTATTTACGATCCGTCATTCCAGTGTATGAGTAAGCACATATTACCAGTCATTTGGGAATAAATACAAGTGTTTCAGAACAAGCTGTCACTTGTAATGGAACTTAAGACTGGTGCTTTAGAAACAGCTGTCAATTGGACATAGGGGCAGTAATCAAGATCAGTTCTTAGGTCACTCGTGCCTCTACTTTGTTATTTCACAATAGAAAAATGTATTATAAAAGGGCGTTTTATTTTGATATATTCCTGACATCTTGGATTGAAACGATATGTGGAATTATGCTAATTAATATGATGTTTCCCATTTATGTGTACCCTTAACCTTCACTCTTACATTGACAGCGGGATGTGTAGAATGTGTAGAATACACCTCGTCGCCCGGCAGCGGACAGCTAAAGCTTTGAATGCGTCTTGCGGTTATGTTTGTGTATAAAATAACCTCCTCGCCCTCCTTAAAGAATTATTGCCTCTAGCTCTCATCTATAGCCATGCAGAAAGGCCCAAGGCTGCTCCCACCAATAAATCCTCTTTATTGGTGGGAGCAGGTGGATCTGCTTTAAAGAAAACTATACTGATCGACGAGCAGAACATCTTTCATGCTATGACGCCATATCATATAAAACACTGTTGGTATCTGGTATGATGTTATGACAGATACACATTTTATGGATTGCCTTTCTTCATAAAGATGTCAACAGATGCATATCATTCCACTTGGTGGCTAGATATTGGAAAGGACAGTTTCTGCACTAGCTGTGCACTTGAATAAGTAAGATATGAGTACAGGTCTGGTAGTTCAAGATTCTGTAATAATCTTAGGGAAATTAACTAGAGGATCTCAGAACATGTGAGGTATAACTGCAAATGCTACCATGGGACTACACTTCACATGCGTTCTGAGATCCTCTTATAAATTGCTGTTAGATTATTTCAGAATCCTTTCAACTAGCTATTTATATCTTATTGATTAAATTTCTGGTAAAATGCTGGGTATCATTAAATTATTATGGTCTTGATGACAATCATCATGCTCCACAAGTTATTCCTGTGGATAGATCAAAATGCACTTTAGATCTCATATCACATACTGGAATTTTATTGAGTCATTATTAAGCATTTAATGTATGTTATGGGTACGCACGAGTGGGTTTATGGGTTAATAATCCACGACCCCGAAGGGGGAGTGGATTATTAACCCATAAACCTACGAGTGCGTACCCATAACATGCATTAAAGCGTTTATCGAACATATTTCTCCATTTTGTATCAATTTCTTACCTTATAACCCAAGAATTAATCCAGGAGAAGACATTTTGTAAGTGCATCCTATCCGCACGGTTTGCCAAGCCAGCGTAGCCATTGTTTTTACTCCACTCGTCAAACCCTCGTCTTTCCAACGAATTTTCGGGTGTAATCCAAGGATGTCAAGCCCTGTTATTCTAGCAGCGCCAAATATACGATCTCTAGTTGGTGTTTGCATACATTTTGTCTCCATTTTCTTCGAAATAAATAAGAATCCATTGATTTTCCATAACGATCCAACGCACACGGCCCGGTACACGGCCATTGCTTCTTGTTGACAGAGCGGGTAGGTGCCCGGATGTACCTGACCTACTTTCGGCTGAACCCACTTCCGGCAAGGAGGTCAGCCGGGTCAGTCGTGTATCGCTATGGAAAATCAATGGATTCTTATTTATTTCGAAGAAAATGGAGGAATTTGGTATGGCATGTTCATATAGGATATCTAACAATGTTTTCCTGTGAATAACTCCACCAGATTTCATGGATTCTAGGCTAACGAGGTGTGTAAACATTAGGTATGTCCGACAACTTTTTCAAATTCTTGATGTCGATTCATTTCTACCACCGGTCGGCTTGGTATAGTGGACAGCGAGCTCGCCTCCTGCCCCAGCGGCCGGGGATCGATTCCCCGTTGAACCTAAACGGTTTTAACAGGAAATGTATGGAGGAGTTGACTTTGTATATTCCTCCAATTTATTAACATGTCCAGATTGAAACTAGCAGCCTCTTGAAGCCGAAGAAAAGGTCTCAGAGTGCGTTATGGCTGGATAAGGAACTGGGGTTATGAGCAAAAAAGCACAGTTGAGGCCCAGATAGTTAGATAACAACGCTTATACCACGATTTCTGGGTTACACAGTGCTTTTTGGTGTCTATTCCCATCCACATATCTGTTGATATTGCACACCCTGTATGCTTTAACATCAATTTTCTAAGGCGTGCGGTTATCCATGGATAACCCGCACTCAGTGCGGTTATCCTTGGATAACCGCACGCCTCTCATGTCCTTCCATGTCATATGTTACATGTTAAAACCAACAGAATATTTCATTGCCATGGTAGGGGTCGAACCTGCAATCTCAGGTCCGTAGCCCAACTCCCTATGCAGTGCGCCACAGGGATTGACGAGAAACGCTCGGTTCGAACCACGTCTGGATATGATACAAAGGCCGGGCAGGGGACGACTGCGGGCTGACCACTACCATAACCGTGGGAGGCATTCAAACATAGCCAAGCCCAGAGAGGAGGAGACGGGGTGGTCTATCGGTTAGCACGTTGCGCTCAGCCGTGAGAGGTCCGCGGATCGAGCCCCGGTCTGGGCGCATCTTTTTTCGCCGTGTGTGCTGTCGCTGTCCGCTGCCGGGCGAGGAGGTTATTTTATACACAAACATAACCGCAAGACGCATTCAAAGCTTTAGCTGTCCACTGCCGGGCTACGAGGTGTATTCTACACAAACATAACTGCGAGAAGCATCTTTTTTCGCCGTGTGCCGCTGTCGCTGTCCGCTGCCGGGCAAGGAGGTGTATTTTATAAACACAAACATAACCGAGAGACGCATTCAAAGCTTTAGCTGTCCGCTGCCGGGCGAGGAGGTGTATTTAGTACACAAACATCTTGAAATCTTTAGCCGTGTGCCGCTGCCTGTCCGAGCCGAGACGGGCGCTGTCGCTGTCCGCTGCCGGGCACCGAAGTGTATGTACCTGTGTACACACACAATGGCTGGCATCGAGTCCCGGGGAGGGGGAATAATTTTTGTTTTCAAATTGAATTTTTGGTATTATATTGATTATTTATTGGTTTCGTGGTATAAAATAAGTAGTCAATGGATAACTCATGACGAGTGTGTGTTAGTGAAGGATAATGACACGAGGCCGTAGGCTGAGGGTTATTAGCCTTTGCTAACACACACGAGTATCCATTGGTTACTTGTTCAATACACTTCCTTTTAATGCATTTTATTGAGACAAAAAGACATTGATAATAATATACATGAATCAATCCTAGCACCTGCGCGTTGCAGCTCTTCCTCTTGGTCTTCCTTTAGGTCCCCAAAGGTATATCCTTTGATAAGGGTAGACACCTAAAGTTCAGATGTTACACGATGGATTAGGCTTTAATGAGTCTTAAAGTGAGCATGTCTGCTATCAGACATGCTCAGAGAGAAATTGTGTGCTGTGGATAAAATGCCAGTCCTAATTCTCAAGGTGTACTAAACACTACTGAAAGCCTGTCAGACTAACCAACAGGTGCGACTGTGGTAAACCAGAATGTCATGGGCCATCCATTGAAGTGTTTGTGTTGTGATTTAATACTTCATTTTGAGTCACTAGGGGCCGGTAGTGATTGGAACAGTACATGCAAAGCAAAAGAGATGAGCATTTACACACCATTTAGAAATGTTTCCACTTTCAAATCTGTCCTTTTAACAGAAATGCCAACTTTAACACGTTGCCTGTAAATATATTAGTGTAGATATTCGGAAAATAGTTAATACTGTGCTCACAGTATTTTCAGGGACACTAAGAAAAATCTTCTTGTGGGGACCATCCCTAATCCATTCTGGGGGCTCCTGCTATCCAGATGGTGTTACATAATGTGATGGTCTAGAAGGAATTCGGGTAGTGGCTCAGCCATTCCAACTAGAAACCTCGTCATTAAGCCACTATTTTGATGTTTCTCCTGGGTATGTTAGCTGAAAATATAAGTGAAATGCATCTAGATTAGTTGCCACAAAAGAGATTATCAGTTAAAATAGGAAATCATGAGTCAGGTTCTATTCTTGATTTTCATAAACATAGTGGTGTTGTGGCCTGGATGTTGTCTGCTGCAATAGTGATAACCAGCAAGAGCTAATAAAGGGAACAGGATGATTTGTAAATATTTGTTAGACGATAATACTTTATTCATGATGGTAAAGATCGACCATCAACGGCCATTTTTGATAGTGGAATGAGACTTGGCCATTCATGGGAGCTTTTGGAGTCTAAAGGCTAACCCTATCTGCTAGAGTGGAAATATTTTCTGTTGAAAAGTTTCTGTTCCCTGGATTCTCCGAGCAAAGGATTACACATAAACATATATAATTATGCTTGGTGATAAATTATGTGTTTTACCAAGCTGACTTAATTCCAAATAATCACAGGTAACTCTGAGCACATGGCAAGGCTATAAGGCCCCTGGTATGTCCTGCATTATCTATGGCATGGTGACATGCATCAATGATTAATTGCCTATTGAACCAGACCCACACTGTTGGAAGTTTGTGTTTTTTAACAGAAACGTTTCCAGTAGATCCACAGCAGAAAGTACAGTATTCTCAAATACAGTGAGTCTTATTGTAGAGGCACATGTTTGTATCAGTATACATATATACAGTAGGTCATCCTGTATAATTACTCTGCATACATTATGTGCTAGGCCAGCCAATCACCCTGATATGACGAGTTAATACATATAGCAGGTACATAACCCTACAAAGGGTTTACCTAAGTAACCCTACCTGTGTAGATTCTCCCACTAGAGGGTAGTAGTATAACCATCTGTTCAGAATGTATATTCATATAGTGCACATCTCAATCCAATATAGTCCCCAAAACTTATCAATCAATTGCAATATGATAATGACCTCAATTGGTTCAATCTAGCATTGTGCATGAATGAGAGTGTACTAGGTTATCTGAAAAGAAACTAGGAACAACCAATAAAATGCATAGATGACACCATATCTCTGTCTAGAGCTGAAATACAAGTGTCTGGACCAGGAGGTTGTAGCTAAAATAGGCCTACCTGCCTTTAGGTCAATTCAGTGTTAAAACTGAATGACCATGAAATGGTTTGGGAGAGATGGTTCTCTACTTCTCTCACCTTCAATAATGCCACTTCATTTGGATTGGAGACATTGTTGTCTTCCTTAGGCATGCATGGTTTATAGTATCAATGCATGCATGGAGTGCACATGAATGATATTATGGGGATAATCCCCATGGACTGACCTCAATGATAGCATATATAGCAGTGTCCTTTGTAGCTTACCTATATATATATATATATATATATATATATATATATATATATATATATATATACAATGCATTTGTGGTAGATTACCAGAACCTATTGCTGTAATTCTAAACTCTAGTTTCTGTAAATTTACAGCAATAGTTGCTGGAACCTCAGTTGCCAGCAAAAGTTTCTGTAAGTTTACAGTATATTTTGCTGTTCATTTACAGCAAAACTTGCTGTTTATTCACAGAAAATGTTACTGTTATTTCACAAGACATTTTTCTGTAATTTTACAACATATTTTCCTGTTAATTTACAGCACATGTTTCTGTAGATCTAAATGATCTTGCTGCATGATTGCAGTAGTTGTTACTGTATGATTACTGTGGATTGTGTTGTAAAATAACAGTGACTCAACTCCTGTAGATTTACCACAAAAGGTACCGGAACCAAAGCTGCCAGCAAAATATGCTGTAAAATAACCCTGGCTACTACTAACAGTGCATCGCTTATGAGTGAAAGGCAGGATGGAGTGGCATGACTATCATGCATTTCAAATACATCTGATTGGATATTGTCACCATCTTCTGGCAGGCTGATAACACGTTATACAAGATATACTATGTGCGCATTTCACACACCATCTTCCCATTAGATGTCCCAACAAATTCCTAAGAAATACAAATTGAAAGTATGTACATATAATATGGTATTTGGAGGTTATTGCTTAAGGTACTACTATTGCACAATGCACTACCTCGCAAATAACTGTGCCTATTCAGAATAATGTAGCAGTTTAGGGAACAATCGAAGTATGTTGAGAAAAAACCCTACTAAATTTCTTATTGAACATATGACTGCCTATGGAAACTGATTCTCATGTACTATAAACCACTAGAAAGACCTTGCCTGGTGAGGATACATTATAGTACGGTATTTTGGCACCCATTATCTTGGCTCTAGCGTACCCTTTGGACAAACCTTTCTAAGAGTCAGTGCCTCTGGCTGGCGACTGAAACCTACCTGTAAGTCATGAAAAGACTGAAGACTGGTCCCCCGAGCACATTCTCTTAGCAGCTTAGGCCAGTTGAATCTGCCTCAGTGATTGAATACTGGTAAAAGAGTTCTGTTTCAGAACGATTGACGATCACCAAAAATCGTTAGACTGTGTTCTTTCGTAGGCATAACATTTCATGTAAGCCGGAAAACAAACATGAATCATTTAATTAATTAACCAATTGATTAAATAATAGAGAATAGAGCCAAATATGATGAGATTATAACAGAATGGTATGTTTCAAAACGACATATGATTACTAAATAGCTCTACGATCATCAAAATACCACTATCTGACTAAATCGTAGGATCTATCTCCTAATATATACAGCATTTTTCGCTAACACAGGCTCAGATGGAACTCGAAGTGAGCTATTTTGAATAGAGCAACTTAAGAAACACAAATGCAAATGTTGCTAGCCAAACCCACTGTTGAAACATGGCCCTGTGGTAGTTCACTTGCAAGTTGCATGTCTGTGTTAAAGGTCTACGATTCGTAGCTCTTTGTGTAGAAAATCATAGTGGATCAACTTTGGTGGGATATGAGCATTGCTCTTACAGAAAGATGTTGGACTGAAATTACTGCTGTTTTTTACTCAGCACTTTCCCAATGTTTAAATAAAGTTTGCGATTCAGTGGTAGCAACAACTGAGGCTCCCTTCAATTACAAACCGCTTTGAAGTCCACGTCAGGCCTTTCCTTGGATATTACATTTGTCCCAACTTTATCTAACCCAATCTGCACTGGCGTCTCCTGTATCACCTACCATCGCCTCCTCACTGGATCTAGGTGTGTGGTGGGGACATCCAGCTTAGTTGCTATAGGAGCCCTCCGCCGCTGCTACCTTTCCTGTGAACCCTGTGGTTCTTGTCTTCATCCCATGCCTCATTCCACCACCAGAGTGATTATGGTTAAATACTATTGGAAATTGGAGTACCGAGGACAGCTAAGCACCAAAGATACAAGGCGCAGTACAGTACCTGTAACTACTTGTGGGAAATGCTTTTTGGTTTGAGCTGGTTGAATGGCGGAAGAAACACAATCACACATTCCCCTCTGTCAGGGAAAAAATGAAACTATTGTCAGTTTCAAAGGAGCTTATCATAATAGATTAAATGACACTTTATCTCTATCTCCTTCTCTCTACAGTATCCATATTGTGATCTATAAACATCTCAGCACACAGTAGCTGGCACCCTCTTCAATTTTGTAAAATTGATTTCATTCAGATTAGTCCGTCAGAACTGTTATGATGTCCCAGAATATGGATCCTAGAAAAAGCGAATTGGCGAATCAATTTATCAGCGGGCTGGTGGATTAAAGACAAAGAACGCAGATGAGCCACATACTGAAATCACAAGGATCACTAAAATTCCAGATGTTAAAAGGTTGTTAATTAGATGGTAATTGTAAGACTAAATCCCTACACCACTCAGAGCTGGGCATATCTAAAAATTATGGAACCAATGCTGGGGCGGTTGTAGCCAAGGACCAGAGAAGTAATGGTAGGGCAAAAAATAGAGCTGCGTTGGGTCCAAAATATTGGACCAATGATCAATGGACTTTCTAAGCAAAACACAGGAAACTCAGTGTATAAGCCACTGGGGCATATATAATATAGGTTTATACCAGACCTGTATGGCAACTGTGTGTATGGTCCAAAAAGAAAGAAGTTGAAATCAAGCCTGTAATTGGGTTTATGGATCCATCCTAAGTAGAGCGTAGTGAATTTGCAAGAGCCGAAAGGAACTTTGGAGGGGTCTGAGGGCATGCTCCCATGGAAAATTTTGAAGTCTAGATGGCATTTGATGCTGGTGCATTTCTAGACCTCTATTTAGAGGCCTCTGTAGTATCACTTTCTAGAAAATTCAGGATTGAGAGTGGGGGCAAAAATAATCAGACTGAGGTTGGAGGATTGGTAAGAGAGGCATGAGGGTATCAGGTGAGAGGCAGTAGGGAAATGGCACTTGGGGAAATGGCTTATTAGCTAGAGTTGGAAGTCCAATTTCAGGGGAAAATTTTAAAATTTCATTGTCAAAGATCCATTCTGGTGACTTCCAGGAATTACTTCATAACTCTGGTTCTAGTAGGACTATTTGAAAAAAAAAAACAACTTCGTTGTTGGAAAGCTCAGGATCTGGAAATAAATCTCAGTGTACCTGTCGCCATTTCCAAGGCCACTGTCACCACTTTTTGCCCAGCCCTGCCACTGTCCCTCCGCCCACCTCCTTAATTTCCTGGTGATGAAGAGTGGAAAAAGGCCAGACCCATGACACAGGCCCCATCTAGTTGTAGCTTGAGGTTTCAATTACGAACACAAGTACGTGGCCATTGTGCGTGCGCTTGTGGTGGAAAAAAAAGAGACCCACGTGTACAAGTCAATAAAAAAGAGGCTTAGAAAACGACATTTTGTTTTTAGTCAGAACAGAGATCTGATTAGATTTACCAACTATATTGATATAGTCGGACATGTTGCTGTACCAATAAAAAGGTAAACTGATATAAATTTACGCCTATACATGTATATATACCTAGTTTTAAAAGATGTGACACATCTCTAGTTAACACATTGCAAAGCCATGTAGGCTTAAACAAATTTGAGTCCAATGAACATTATTCATGTATGGTTCGAATAAAAGGCTGAGATAAAGATTGGAGGCAATGTGAGTTATGAGGATTGGAGGCATTGGGACACCACCCCAAAACCCTTTTACAGATGAGTGTAAATTCAGTTGTCATCCTCTTTAGGAATTTTCATGAGCGTATGTAATTGGAAACTAGGTCATGCAATATAGACGTACACTGGGATACACACACACACACGCATACACACACACACACACACACACACACACACACACACACACATATATATATATATATATATATATATATATATATATATATATATATATATATAGTCCGGTCAGTGTGTTTCAGTACACGATGGTGTAAACTGACTATAGTCATACAAACAACTGTCATACCTGCGTTATCTCAGATGGGGGCTGTGCCTCAGAAAATGCATAAGCAACAGGCAGGCCAAAGAACATATCAGAATAAGAGAGAGATTCAACTTATATAGCAGGTAGGGAAGACAGGACTGAAAGATATTGCTGAGCCAGGACTAGAGTGGACATGGATCAAGGCAGAGCAGGCACACGACATAAAGGGAAATTGCAGGACATGACAAAACATTGAGTATACCAGGGCAGATGGCCAGGGTATCCTTCTCATATTAGGTATAATACTTAAATATCATGAATCCAATTGGTTAATTTAATATCAAATAAAGGAATGGTGTTTTTTTTTCTGTTATAGGCTTGCGGTGCTTCGTTTGGGGACTGCTTCTGTCGGAACTGGTCCAAACCCAACCATTACCAGGGTGTCAACAGCTCCTCTGCTATCAACGTGAGTACTGGATAGAATAACTTCGACATGAACAGCGTTCCCCGCCCTTCTTATCCGCAACAGTAGACATTGATGGGGGGGGGGGTCTGGCTTTTCACATTTGGGTACAACATACAGTGCAGGTGACATGGTGTTACTGTTTGTTTTGGTAATAAAACAGACATGTCCACATATATCTAGAGATACAGTAAGCAAGCAACCATTACGAATTACTGGTACATTTCGCAAAGTACAAAGTTTAATGAGGTGTCAGCTATTTTTTTCTGACCTGAGTTCGTTGAGATACATTCCCACCTCAATCGACCCAAATTCAAGTCATGAAATATACTAATGCAGGTTTCCATTACCTATTTCCCAATTGATTGACAAGACCCCTTGGCATAGGAAAGCCATTAGGGCGATTCATAAAAAAAACTGACCATATCTGTGGCCATGAGATGCATTTAGGAGGAAATGCTTTAGAGAAGGAAGATGCCCCTTTTTGGAATAATTATGTATTTCCAGTGTTACAAATGCCTAATTGCCTTTAGAAATGATATAGAAATAGCAGTTATCAATATGGTAGACCTCCTGAGAAACATTTTAGATCCTGAGGAAAATTGTAATTCTACATGGTGAGTTTTTATGAATCACCCTCCAAATTTGATGAATTTCAAATTAATATTGAAATGAGGTCCCCCTTGATAGACCTAAGCACGTATATAGATGTTTTGATTGGTTGACAATGCAACCCTGGCTGGTTTTTGATAAGCTGATAAGTGTTCACGAGCCGGTAAAAATAAAATTTCACATGCTGTATTGATTATATGTTAAAAAAGATATTATAACTACTGGATTCCAGCTATATACCCAGATGTATGATTATATTCCATGCATGGAAACGTGATGAAATTGAAAAATCACCAACGATGACGTGGGAATGTATGTTTGAATGATAAATGTGTACAGCGTGGTTATAGGTAGGAAACGGGGAATCGTAGTGATTATGTATACGTTCTAGGAGTGGTTCGCTCTCGTCATATACCATGCAATCGCGTTCCTCTCACATATTCCGCTTACTATAATATTATGATATGAGGGTTACAGCGTCTACCTGTACCGAAGACCTGTATAGTATCATTCAAGTGCAGTGCCATGCCTGATAGATATTTAGAATACCAATGACATTTTTAAATCTCAGGAAATGGGTACATGCTTGCATGATGACATGAACTAAGCCGGGGCACTAATGGTGGTAGCAATAGTTGTCCAGGGACATTTACAACTGTAAGGCGAGTATGCTGAGATATAAATTGACAAGGCTGTGAATGTGATTCAGGATGACGATGTTATAAAACAAAGTGCTAGCACTCAATAGTTTGAAATAATCGTACTAAATAAATAAACATTTAAAAACAGATCTACTCTGTAAAACTAATCGCAGTAATGCTGGTTGTTAAAGTGTAACAAAGCCCCTATCTCACAAGGATAGGCCTAGATGTGAAATTAGCTGTCAGTTTTACCCCTGTAGCCCCAATGTCTCAAAAGCTCCCGATCACTCAAATTCATACTGAATGAAAACGATTCCCTGTATTCATATAACAACATTACTCACATCCACGTCAGTATGAAAAAAAAGAAAAGATTTTGAACCCTTAGAACCGAATGCCGTTCGGACAAAGAGAACTCATATTACTGGGATAATGCTAGGGCTTATATTCTATTAGCTAATTTGGCGATTTGATTAGCCAAATTCAAAATTGGTCAGCCAAACATTTCTTCTTTTTTGCATGTAATTTAAATCATCATTTAGACTAAAAGTATATAAAGGGCAACCCTCTTTCATTTGCAATGTCCCAATAAGTTGAGAAAAGCCTGCAGTGGGCAGCATTCTCAAAAAATTATATATTGAGAACATGTCCATGGACATGGTTAGTCAATTGGGTGAATTTTCAGGGATTGGCATTAGCCAATAATTGAGCTTGGATTCGCCATTGGCGATTTGGCGAGTGGCTAGCATTAAACCTGCATAACAAATGGCGACTTGAACGTTTTTGAGGGATATGGCCGCTTTGTGGGAAAGGGGCCTCACATCACCTATCTGGAGGTTGTGATATCCATACAGCCAGTTGGACCTACAAGAACCAGGGATGGTTTGTGAAGGACCATGTTTAATTAAAAACGTACAACCACAAACATATAGGATGCTGAAAAGAGAATCCTGGAACAGGAACACTATAATTAGACTATACGTGCATGATCGTATACAAAACTAATGTGTTCCCATGGCAACACAATGGAAAATAGAACAGCTGTGTTAGATTCCCTCCTACAAAGACATTACTATAGCACCCACCTATACCCTCCTACTGACAGAAGGTACACGTATGACATAGGGGTGTGTATATATATATATATATATATATATATATATATATATATATATATATATATATATATATATATGTTGGGGAAAGGGAATGAGCTGCTCATAAGCAGTTCATGAGCATCTCACACAGTGAACAGGGACATGATAACTAGGAGCTCTTGAAAGCAGGTGTCACTTTCGGTACGTGATACATCCATAAAATACATCATTTTATGTAAAAATATAGGATATAAAAGCAATGCATAACTTAATATGGATCGCAGCATTATTCAATTCATCTCTTCTGCTTATTTCTATGATGATTTCATTTTAGATGTCCATTTCCATTGATGTGAGCTGCCTGAGTTTGCGTAGTATTCCATCCAACATTGCAGGGGGTGACAGTGTATATTTCAACGTGTACCCTGTTTACTGTATGGATTATTGGATTTACTCTCTTAACCAATGACATATGTGAAGCCAGATGATTCTACAGTCAAAGATCCATCTCTATGACAAAACAATAATAGCAGCAACAGCAAAATAACATTTTATGTTGGATCTACACAATACGTATGGCTCGATGCCATAGTACGGTAGTGAAATAATTCAGGTGGATCCTCAGTCACCCGTGACACTTGGGCTGTGGCCAGATTAGGGAGTGATCATCTTTTAACAACAGGGGGGGGGGCTGGTGGGTTTGAGGGGGGGTCAGAATTTTTTCAACCCCTAGACCGGGGGGGGGGTCAGAATTTTTTCAACCCTTCTGATGGGTGGTCAAAATAATTTCACCTGTTTTCAGTGGAAAACACCGCGCATTACTATAGGGTAAAAGGGCATGTTCACGCGCGATTTTCGGCCCTTGTGGGGGGGTCAAAAAATTTTTACCCTATCAAGATGGGGGGATCGGAATTTTTTTTCGCGCGTCCGCGTGCAAACCCACCAGCCCCTCCCTGTTGTTAAAAAATGATAACTCCCTTAGCTCCTTTCGAATCGTCCGGCCTCTGTGGTGGGAGGTAGTACACACCTGTCAGTAACTCTCATCGATAATTCACCAACATTCTCTAATAATAAAAGGCTATACAGCCATACCACTCACAGGTGTGGTTGTCCCATATATCAGTAGTTTGCGATATATTCTGGGCAACCTAGCTACTGGGGATATTAGGAGTTGCTTTAAAGTATCTCTACAGAGTTAAGCTGCTATCATTTTATTTAGGTTTGTGATGGATAGGCTTTCTGGATAACTATCCCATGCCCAAAATACTACCTACCTCCCGTGGCCACCAACCTATACTGGATTGAATATATAGACGACTGGCATGGTCTGTTACATCTTCCCATCAGATTGAGCACCTCCGTCCACCAATCCATCTAACCAGCCTGCTCATCTACTCCCATCAAAAATCTCCACGGCCTCTGCTTCCGCAACAACAGACGAGTGGCTCAGACAGGTGAGGGGAGCAGCGCATGTTATCACTAGAACAGCTTGTGTTATCAGCAGAAGATAGTGAGGAGGTTTCCCAACTCCCTATAGGAGCAGTCTAGCAGTGACTGTATGTGGTAGCAGTTGTCATCCATGAACCACTAGAGGGTCTGGTTTTAGTGAGTTGCTCCCAATATACCTACCTGTCTGGCACGCCTCTGCCTGCCGAGTTGCTCCTGTGTGCACCGAGGAGTGACCCCTTTGTGACTGGCTGTGGGAGGCCGGGTACATGCTGATGCTGTTGTCGGCTAAACCAGCCCACTGAGGCCTGATTCCTCTCCACTCTGGCTGACTCCCTCTCCTCTCCCACCTGACAACGTGGTCAGGCAGTGCTCGCTGGGTTACCTGGCAGTTACCCGTTCACCACTAGTACTCTCCCCAAGTGGTTTCCACCCACAGGACCTACCTGGCCAGAGAGGCATCTTAGGAGGGAGCGATTTACGGTAGAACACCTGCTATATTCTTCTGGCACCTGTTAACTTCAGACTAACCAACCGGTCCCTAGTTGATTAGTCCTTGAATTTAGGTTACATTTCTACAGTGGTAATCTAAAAAAAAGGTCGCCACCACAAGGAGCCTCCAGAATAAGAGCCAGCTGTAATGGCATTTCAGACAACGTCGACATCGCAACGTAAGACTCTCCAGGTGAGTGAGTCGTTATGTGATTCGCTATTTGAGCTGCTCAGTATGTTGTAGCCATATATATATATATATATATATATATATATATATATATATATATATATATATGGAGGAATGTCTATCCATCATGGGTTTGCAGACGGTCTGCTAGCTGCGTGGGCCCCTTTCACTATGGTTGCAGCACACCTTTAAATCTCCTCCACATGGCTTCAGTACCAAGAGAATTGCTTTAGACCTTCTTCTTGTTTAAACAAATGAGTATAGGCCCCATATAGCAGAAAGACCTATCAATGAAGCCTCTGGCTGTCTGAAGATGCCACAGTACAGGCAGCAGCACATGCCGTGAGAAACACGTATTACAGGGTGGATTTCATAATCAACTACTCTTTCAGAGTCACATAGCTCGGGTGCTTTGTTATGCCCATTTACTCCTTAATATGCATGGCACTCTTGCAAGTGATTCATAAGAGTTTCATTCACGAATCATCTCGATACAATGGAGTAGAATATTTATAATTATAAACTTTCGAAGGTTAGGAATGATACTTGAATGCAGTGCTGGCTCATAAACTGGTCTGCACTAAATTGCATGAGTAAAACATCATGACTACAAAATTTCAGGAACTTTGAGGCAATTTAAAGGGTGTTTGTTCTATGCCTACCACGGTGATGACTCTGTTCGTACTTGGTAATCTATTGATGAATTATGTAAAAACGAACCATTAATCAGCTCTTTTAAGAACCCATCGATTCTGATGAGGAATTCTGAGCATACAAATAGTTCTAAATGACCCTTTTATTCAAAACATGGAGGTCCTGTATTATATTTCATGTCTGCGCAATTGACGGCTAAAACCAGACCTACGAATATAAGCACTCAGATAACAGCTGTCACCTAGCACAAACGTGTTACCACATGAACAGTATGACCAGGGGAGATAAGATGATATCACTAGCTAGGTCGACACACACCGACTACCCTAGACATGCAGATTGCATGTTGGAAATAGGCCTACAGTGTACCCCTGAGCATCTCATTTAACCTAACGGCAATACCAGGAGGGTCTTGCCGAAAGATAATGAGGAAACACCTCTGTACATTTTTTCAGAGAGTACTAGGAAAACGTGTATGGCTTAAATCGTTTTGATGGTATTGACAAAAGAATTCCAGCAGAATGCACGGACAAATCTTTTTGATATGTATAAAACATGTACATTTCATGTAAATGATTATCTAAACAAGTATTTAGCAGCACAAGAATGTGTAAGTTTTCTGTTTTGGTTTTGTTTCACCTTTCTTTTCTGACAAGACCCTCCACTGAGCTACTAAGAAAACAAGTGACCACAAAATAATGAATGGAGTAAAAATGCTAATCCTATTGCTCTCTGCTACTTTTTAAATCAACAGTCCACTTAATATATCCTGTCATATGTGTGCACAACAGGTACATAATCCAATATACCATATACCACAAAAAGGATATCTGCTGAAAATACAGTAATTGTGTCCCTGATATGTGTTTGGTAACATTGTCACGTAATTCTCTCCTCCGGAGATGTAAATGTATAGTAAAGAGATCCAATCTCTGTGTAGGCTCTCCTGGTTACCACCTACATCTGGTTAACCGTGTTAATGTATTTATGAGGACGATTCCGCTTTGGCTGACACCAAAGTTCACAACATGAACTAAAACCAAATCATACCATTTTTTTGGGAGGGAGGGTGTTGGATATAATTATAATGATTCTTTCATTTATCCAAACTGACAAAGAAAGAGGGGGGGGGTGGCAGTGATCTGCATGGAGGTCGCCTTTATGATATCCCCATACAAAATAGGGTGCCCCCCAATGAGACCCCTGCCCCCACCCAATTTGCTTTCTACGCCTCTGTCCAAATCGATTAGTAAAAGCAATACAGTGATGAACCAGATTAAGTCAATGGCCACTTGATCAAGCCACCGTAGCCTGTCACCACTCTAAGATATATGCTAGATATAACCCACATCCCTTGTCTTTAGTAAGACTGATCGCTTTGACACATACTGCACAGGTAAAGATTGTCTCCCACATGACATGCGTGAAAGGCATGTTGAACGAGGTTGACACTCTCACATTTGGTTCGTCGACTCCACTTGACATGCATAATGAAGACAGTTGTCATGGTGACATAAGGGCCATGTCCCAATGACATGTGCTCTCTGTGTCAAATCAAGTTGACATGGATATACATGTCATTTTGACAGGAAAACTTTTTTCAGTGTGGGACTTTGGATAGAAATTAGTCTGATTCATAAGAGGGACAACGTATGTCATTTATCACGCTTACCTTGCACGCACTATTAAATTGCGATATTGACATATCTAGATTCAATGGGATGTGTGAGAAAATTCAGGCAGTTAAGTAACATATTCCTGCATTTGCCTAAATCATCATGGCCTGGCAGCAGTGCTCTGACCAGTAGGTAGAGTGTGTTGGATTGCTGTTTGGGCACACGTGGTAATTCTTTCTGCAGTGGTTCCTCATCTATCACTGAATCCTGGACGAAGCCAATCAGGCCAATCGTGGGGACACAGATCGATCATGGAGTGTATTGATCCAGCGGTCCACGTGTCCTCCTGTGTCCTTGTGGGCTTAGGGTGAGGGTTAAGGGTGGGGGTAGGCAGTCAGGGAACTGGGTGCATGATGACCTGGCTGTATGCTGGTGGAGCAGAACATGAGTTGGAATATGAGGGTGTCCAGTAGGTACCTGACCGAGACATATTAGGTTATCCTAAATATGGAGAACACCATCAATAACAGCAATAATCTTGCTACTTATAGACATGCCTATAAATATACTAGTATATCAAGCAGTTGTGCTGTACAGCATCACCCACCCCCTACCTGGTACCAAGCTGCCATGGATGCATTTGGGAAATATTTGCAATGAAGGGAACAAGTCAATCGTCTTGCCAAAAACGAGCCAGTATTTACAAAATAGACAAGACAAAAACTTGAATGAAATGAATGCCCAGCCATTCCTGGCAAACACTTGAAAATTCGCACGTTCAAGATCACATCCAATTATTAGACGAAAATTGTTTGTCGCAGACCTAATTGCATAGAAACTAACAAATATTTAGCGTTTAATCAACGTTATGATAGAGCATGCGTGGGTCTATGGTTCAATATTTCACGACCGCGTAGTGGGAGTGGAATATTGAACCATAGACCCATAAGTGCTCTATCATAACTTGATTAAGGCGTTTATCTAACATATTTCTCCATTTTGTATCAATTTCTTACCATATAACCCCAGAATTAATCCAGGAGAAGACATTTTGTAAGTGCATACGATCCGCTCGGTTTGCCAAGCCGTCGTGGCCATGTTGTCGTTCTGCCAGACATACCTCCACCTTTACACACATTTTTTGGGTATAATCCAAGCGTGTCAAGTCCTGTACTTCTAGCACCGCCAAATATAAGATCTCTAGTTGGTGTTCGCATACATTTTGTTTCCATTTTCTTCAAAATAAATAAGAATCCATTGATTTTCAATAACGATCCAATGCACACGGCCCGGTACACGGCCATTTTGTCTTGTTTACGAAGCTGGTAGGTGCCCAAATGTACCTGACCTACTTTTGGGTCAGCAAGCCGCAATGGCAGGTGCCGAGACGTATCGCTATGGAAAATCATTGGATTCTTATTTATTTCAAACAAAATGGAGAAATTAGGCATGGCATGTTCATATAGGATATGTAAGGATGTTTCTCTGTTAATAACTCTACCTGGCACCATTGAATTCTATGCTAACGAGGTGTGTAAACATCAGGTATGTCGGAAAATTTTTTCAAATACTCCATGGGCATTGGCTTCTATCACTGGTCGGCTTGGTATAGTGGACAGCGAGCTCGCCTCCTGCCACAGCGGCCGGGGATCAATTCCCCGTTGAACCTAAACGGTTTTAACAGGAAATGTATGGAGGAGTTGACATTGTATATTCCCCCAATTTATTAACATGTCCGGATTGAAACCAGCAGCTTCTTGAAGATGAAGAAAAGGTCTCAGAGTGCGTTATGGCTGGATAAGAAACTGGGGTTATGAGCAAAAAAGCACTGTCCAGGCCCAAATAGTTAGATTATCTCTGCTATTTCCTCTCTATAAATCCCCTTACGAGTGAAATATTTTTCTTTTTCTTTAGAATTACTTTAAAGTTGGACCTTGTTCAAAGATGACGATATCATTTCATGCAAAGCTTATAACCCCCCTTTCTGCCAGTTGGTCCGTTTATCATTGCATAAAGGTCAAAATATAATTGTCATTAAACCATTTTAAGGACATTCCATAAACTTATACTGACACACTTATGCTAAATGATACTATCGCACTACATGTCGGACTATAACTAAATCCCATTCAATTTTAATCAACCCAGATTGATATTGAATCTAAATGCCGTAGATGGCTAAAGTGAGATCAAAGGACGCTAAAACCAATTAACCTGGTCCAAAAACATCAAGGATTGAATAACTTATTAGCCAACATCATGTCGGTCAGAACACTATGTATAATGTTGAATCTCAATCGAATGCCCACAATGCCAACACCATCGTACAAAATCTACACTTAAATCGAAATGCCAATAGAGAAGGTTGTAGACCTAGAGATCTTAAATTGCCCCGTTATTATATACCTTTTTTCAAAAAGGGGGCTATTCTTGCTGCAATTTTCATGTATAGTGTAGGCCAAATGAGGGGGAGGGCGAGGGAGAAAGAGAAAGAGAGAGAGAGAGGCAGACAGACAGAAGGCGAAGCTAGGGTATCCCACTGAACAAGATCTCAAGAATTACTCAAGAATTTGGGACTTGAGAATACGACAAGAAAAGAGAACGTGCTTTTCCCTGGAAATTTGGACACGCCATATCATCTTATACCCGAGAAAGTTGCTACCTTTCTCGAGTCCCAACTCATGAAAACAAGAATTGAGAATGTGTTTATTTCATGAAAATCTTTAAAGGCATGATTTTGGGCCCTAATTTCATGGAGAAATCATTTAAAAAAAATAATTTCCGGCAAAATATCATGCATTATTTTTTATCGGCTAAGACCCACTTTAGGAGTGAGTGTGAACCACAGGTTGTTTGCCTGCATCCCACCATATAAGTGCCTCGTGTAAGATCCTGTGTATCCAATGGGCTATAAGTCCCGACTACACTCCACGGGTGACGTCCCATATATATGGGCCAGCTCAGGTGGAGTCCCATAAATTCTATAGTCCTGCACATGCTACTCGGGAGGATAAGAGTCATTATATGCCCCTGGAGCTTATGCGTATAGTGCTTGTCTGTTCAAGCTATGTTTACCAAAAACACCTTTAGTGGAATATCAATTAGAGTCATATTGAAACAGGACATTTTGATCAAGTCATTTGATATATCAAATGACATTGGTTTTACCTCAATAGCATTGGTTTATCAAATTTCCAGCCCCCCACCAAAAAGGAGGGGAGGGGGGTGATAAGTACCACTCTTTCTTTCTATGTGTGTGTGTTTGTCCCTCTGTATATGTCTTTGTCTATCTCTCTCTCTGTTTCCATCTGGATCTCTTCTCTCTCTCTTTCTTTCTTTCTTTCTTTCTTTCTTTCTCTCTCTCTCTCTCTCTCTCTCTCTCTCTCTCTCTCTCTCTCTCTCCAGCCTGAGTCCTGTTCAGTGGGATACCTGCCTGCATGGTAGACACAACATAACACAGTTCTGAAAGTAACACTTGATTGATAATACCAATCTCCACGAAAAAGGTGCAAAATGATTAACTCTATGTATTAATCAGATATTCTGGAATGAAACGGCCTGTAATGGCAGTAATACTACTTTGTGATAAAGCACATGTCTTCCATGACAGGACAATGACAGTCCAATGTCACAAAGCTGCTGACAGGAGGTAGCATGATGAAGGGTTTTAGTTACTTATCTGTAAAGAGTTGAGACAAGGCCGCCTGTGTAGTGTCACTTCACCTTTTGATTAGTACTAAATATAGGATTCCATCATTGTCTGTGAAAACTTCAAAGACTGATTGCCAAGAAGATGAATACTTTCTGTTGAAGATATGAAATTGAGTCCGCTCCAATAGTAGGCAATGCTGAGGCGGCAAAAGGAAGTATTTAGTTTGTGCTGATTTGTAGAGGCAAGAGCCTTGTTATAGATACTGGAAAATTGATATTATTGAGTCACTAGAGGCCAGTACGCTCCAAGGAATAGTGCTAAAGATGAACTGTGAAGTATAACCTGTTTCTTCCATATTTTACCTTGAATTATTGTGTACTCCTGCTACCTTGTGAGTGTCTCATTTAGAAGAGTACTAAATATAATCGCGACTAAGCTAAAACAACCCCCACTCTTGGTTGTAATTGAGAGCTATAAATTACAAGACTTGGCTGTTTTACACTGAGGTGCTATGTATTTTAAGGTTAAAGGCGTCACTTAAAGTGAGTAAATGTAGCCATTGGCAACTACCAGATACATTCCATCACTCCTCAGGTCATGTCTTTATAAAGCAATATCTTTAAGTCGTAAATAGCTAGGGTCTACACCAAAGCAAACAAGACGATCACTCACAGAGCGATCTATACACTATATTGGAAAGGTATAGAGTGCCCGTTAGAAATAGAATTTCAATGATGAATTTATAACAAATTATGGGAAGGGGGTAGCATTGTATTCATTAAAACGTGGTGAAATATATTTAGAATGGAAAACGATGGAAAGTTGGCAGTAAAACCGTCAAACCAACTATGTGAGTTTGATGGGGATTCTGATTAGACATTTAAGATAAGGTAACTTTGAGCTCCAACCTGTTTCCAACCACTGCTTAGCGTCTGTTGGTACAATCATTCTGTTTACCTATATCACCTGGACGCACCGGAACAGGCTTCCATCCCACCCTATACAGCTCCAACAATGGGCAAAGCAACTCGGTCAAGCGGAATATTGAACAAAGACTCTATGTAGGCAACAGTGACAATAGAGGAGCTTAACTCATTTGAATAAACCATCAATCAGGGACTGCTGCACAATCAGCAGAATTTTAAGAGTAATTCTTAAATATGCAAACCAGAGACAATAATTATCTGTAGTGAACGCAATGGGCACTGAAAGAATGAATATAAAAGCACAATTCTGATTCATTAGTGGTTTCGAGTAGTTGAGTATCATTACGAGTGCTCGGCTAAGAGGCCATGCTGGCATCTCACTCTGGCACGGACAAGGCTTAAGGATATTCAATTAAATATTTACTGTCTCCAAGCTTGCGAGTTAAAACAAAGTGGGTGGGATGGATGCGGTACCATGAAGCTTCAGATCAGCCAATGTAACCGCTTGTAAATAAAGATTCGGAGAGCATCAGCCTTTCTTAATTTCAATTGAAGCTCTTCTGAGAGCCAGGTCAATCCTTTTCATGCGATTGGCCTGGTGTAAAATCGATGACTTAATTAGTTTTCTAATTGGTGAGTGATTAATGGAATGAAATATTTAGTTGTGAACCGAAATTGTCGAATCTAAATCTAATTAAAGTGTGGTTTAAACAAGAAGAGAGAGAGAGAGAGAGAGAGAGAGAGAGAGAGAGAGAGAGAGTGGCAAGAAAGGGATAAAGCAGGATGGAAGTGAGGAGAAATCTACTTAAAGCTATAACGCAGATTTGATGGCTGGAATAACACACCATTTACTGAACACGTTACCTTTAGTGTTTTGCTGTAATCATCATGGGGGATGGGACATTTGCGTGCAGATAATTACAGTCGTTCCAAAAAGGAAAGCACAATCCTGTTTAAAGATGAAGGTAAACTGCAAGAATAATCCTTATCAATTCATTTCTGAGCCATACACACCTCTCAAGTGAGCTATCAATATTAGCTGATTAAATGTTCCTGGATTATCAGGTGCATGTACAACAAGCCCTAACAAGCATCCACACACACACAAATGCCTTAAACTGCATCCAATCTGACCCACATTCCCTAAGACCTGCGTAGAAGGCTCAGTGGCCGTAAAGAAGCATTGTGTGCCTTTTGTTAAAACTCTTCATGACAGAAGAAAACGTAGGTCACCGACCTAAGCCCAGTGTCTATAGTTTAACCAGGAATGGCGGACAGAACGAGTATAGAATGCTCATTGTTTCTGACCTTTCTCATTGGGTGATTTGCTCCGCTAGACTACTACAGACATAGCCATGTACCCGTGTTGTATGCTCAGTAGGAAGAGCCCTGGACGTTTGATCAGAAGGTTGATGGATCTAGTCCGAACATGTCCTCGCCATTTTTCAGCTGGAGACCCATGCCCTCTTTATAAAGAATGGACCAAAATGGTTTTTCATGTTTTTTGTGCTCTCATTTTATTCTATTTTCAAGTACAAAACGATTGATAGACATATAGGAATATTGGTAATGCTATGATAGGATGGGAACAGTAGCCATCCCATGCTTGGAGGAATCCCATCTGGGTCCCATGTGGTCATACTCTGGTACTGGCTGGAAAGTCACTACCTTCCTGCTCCTGTATGTAGCCCGTGCTCTCTCTCTCTCTCTCTCTCTCTCTCTCTCTCTCTCTCTCTCTCTTTAGACCATTGGCTCTCTAAATGTAGACCTCTTAAGCTGACGAAGACACAATCTTTAAAATGTAAGTGGAATGAAATATCATACAAGATTTTCTGAAGATTGAACCATCGACATTCATGAAGAACGCTTTATAGTGTAACTAATTCACACTTTTAATTGTCAATGGGTTTGGATCTTGCGATGGCATTCCTATTTTTTCCCAGCTCAGTAATATGCCTGCATTCTCCAGATTGGCGTGTGTATGCAGTACTAGAGGGCATTTCTTAACATGGTACAGCTGGACATATCCAGTACAACTCACAATTCGTGAAGAACAATCGGATCAATTGGGCTCTACTGTGTAAAGATGGAGGGGGGAAATACACTGAGCTCTATGGAGGTTCCACTGGAGACACTATGGATGTTGTTGTTATTTTGTTTATAAATTTTGGCCAAAATAAATCTCGTACATGAATATAATGCGAGTTGTTCCTATATCGCCATACCTCTTTTACTATGAATGATCTTAATGAATTACATATCATAACTGTGTGTGAGAAGGAGGCAAAGAGAGAAAAATAATATTGTAGTACAAGTTCTATCTTGAGGAAAGTACCTCCCTCGTTACTTTGATCCTGTTACCACAAGCTCTTATCATGAGGAAAAACCTCCCCCATATCTGAAACAGCCTCCATGCTGTTCATTTCTATCTCTGTGTTGTACTTCTACGTCAAGGGAAGAGCCTCCTTTATATCAGATCAGCCGCATGAATGTGTCTTAGTCTGTCGAGGTCTGTACATTTGCATCTAGCAGGTCCCACATCAACCTTCCCCTCATCAGGGAACTCTTGTCGTAAATGCCCCGGCGTGAGCTTGGCAGTTTCAACTTTATTTTATCATTGGCTCTTAGATCGCGGACTGGGATAACTTTGTGATCGGCATTTTGCACATAGTCATACACCATACCCAGTACAATTTTGTCCCTTCTCGGTTTCAGTTTTTCCAAGCCGTAACGTGTGTGGAGATCATCAACATTGGCATCTCTACGGTCCCTAATACCTGCAGAGAGGCGCAATGCATCATCTTGTAGCACTTGTAACTTGTCAGTCGACCATTGCGGGGCACCGTCCCATATAAAGCTACAGTATTCCATCATGCTCCTCACCATAGTAGCAAATACCTTAAATAGCGTCGTAGTCGAGCCTGTATTCCTTTTAATTTGCCGTAGTTGCTGTAGCCTTCTCTCTATACTGTACCAATGGCATTCCTACCCTGGGGTACAAAGCTCAGATACTGATCTATGGCCACTCCGAGGAAATTAAATCTCTACGTAGGATCCGTCCATCCAGCTTCAATGTGATGTTATCATCTACTCTAGGTTGCTACCTTGATAAGCACCATAGGACTTCATCTGCAGTTGTAGCTGTATCCTCATTGGATCTCTAGCTGAGACTAACAGCACCAAATCATCTGCATACCAGATAGCGCGCATGTGAAATGGCTGCACCAATGTGATTGATAAAGCACAAGAAAAGAAGTGGCCCGAGCACTGACCCGGCTGGTACACCGTACACCACCTCTTTGGCTTCTGACTTCATATTATTCATAATAATGTATTCTGATCTGCCTGTAAGGTAGCTTCTAACCAATTCGACAGTGGTGGCATGAACCCCATGTCTTCCAGCTTGCATAACAGTATAATGGTTCAGGCTATTAAATGCCTTCTGTAGATCTACAAAGATTAGCCTGGTGTAATCGCCTTCGTTTGCTGCATCATACAGCCTATTTACTAAGGAAGTTACCGCCGACACAGTGGATCTCCCTGCTCTGAGACCATGTTGTTCATCCATTAGTATGTCCACTCTATTCAACTCCGCCACCATCTGTTTATGTATTAACCGCTCACACAACTTTGAGACACCATTTAATAAACAAATAGGTCTCCAGTTTCCCACATGTGTTCTATCTCCAGACTCTTCCACCTGCTCCCGTAAGCGGGATCTGTAAGGAAAAGTATACTTTTTCCTTCTTACTAGACGGGAAAAGTTCAAGTGGAAGCTGATTTGTGCTGAAGTAACCCGTAAACTCTTACGGCTTACGGATCATAGTCCCTTCCACACAGCCAAAAAAGTACAAAAGTATACGGAATAGCACAGAAATTCCTTACGGGAACGACATTTGGCGGATATGGAATCAGCGCTTTAGGTAGGACAATGTTTTTTTCCCGTTTTTCCACAGCGTCAGGTAGGCAGTGGATTGTATTGTACTGTTTACCCGTTCCGCCAGCAGATACGGTTTATGCACCAAAGAGTCCTTTAATACATTGCAGCGCAAATCTTCCATTCCAGAGGATTTGCTGGTGTTCCACTTCTTAATGACTTGTTTACACTCATCTACCGTGACTAATCTCAGTTTCATGTGTTGATCTACAGGCAGGAAATATCTGATCTGATCCGCTACTGGATCTTCATTTTCTAGCCTTAGCTCAGCTTCCGCTGCCAGTTTAGCACCAATTGAGTTATATTACCTGTGTATAGCCAAGCAAAAAGGGTCCCCCAGGGGAAAGTCAACTTTTATATTCAGGCCATGAACTTTCCAATGATATATTACATGAGAAAATATGTCTGCTAGTTTTAGAGTTACGGCTCTATTAATTTAGATGTTTACCAACCTATTCAAATCCCAAATAAGGTCTACCTTGTATATTTCATGAGATGTATCAGATGATATGAATAATTAGGCATAATTCTGCAAATTAGGGAAATTGTCATATACTTCACATTCTTTTTCTCACAAAATTTGATCTGATTATCAGATTTTTACCATCTTTTAAACACACCGATCCTTGTGGGTGTGGCTACAAATAGACTTTTTTGATTCCTAAATTTTGCGTGAAAATAATGTTTCCATGGCAACCAATATTAACAAAAGCACTGATTTCTGCCTCTAAATGCCCAAAAACGTTCTATTTACATTCCAAATTTGGAAGGTTTTCCTTAAAAATGGGAATTTCCCTTTAGGACGATTGTAATCTACATAAAAAAGTAGTATATAACTATTTTTGGTATATTTTCCCCCTTTAAGGCCATAGTGGTGTCCCCCTAGTGGCCAGAATTGATGCTAATCCCCCTCGGACGGTCCTTTTAACTTGCCTCCTCACACCTGTTTACATAGTCTGATATCTCCCCACACAGACACATTGTTGGCTCTGAGCAGATTTTCCCTATAACCTAGGTCATCTATACTCCTGGACCCTTATAGCAGCCGTCTCACGACTTAGCTTTGGTGCTCCCTCATTAGGCACTACAAACACTCTTAATTTACAGTCGGCCTCTAGGTAGCTCTTTATCCTTTGTTCCAATGTCAGGTATTTATCATTTAGATCATCAGCACTTAGGGAGCGTTCATTATTTATGGCACGGGGGGGGGGGTGCCAATCTGGCAGAACAAATACGTCAAAAAAAATTACCCCCCCTCAGGAATAGGTTGAAAAAAAGTGAGCCCCCCTTAGGAATGGATCGAAAAAAATGACCCCTCCTTAGAACTGATTGAGAGAAAATGATTCCAATCAGATTACCTTATACATTTAACCATGTTCAACAAAGTCTATGTACATCAGGTCTCTTCAATCCTGTCATATTAGGAGAATTTGAGGGACTAATGCACTTTAGCAGGCACTTAAGTGAGCCCTTTAGATACCCTAATGCTAACCCTATGCTAATCCTAACGTGCAGCAAGATGTGCGCCAGCTAAAGTGTATTCTACCTGAATTTAAACCATTCCAATTATGTGTTAAAAATGGGGAGGCCGTTATAGAATGTCGTAAAAGCTATCAGCCGTTGGCCAGCTTTCATTTCGCATAAATGCAAAGCCTATTTCAAAATGGTTCCAATCTTTTGAAAAATTGAAATGTGAATACCCTGCCATTGATTGATCAACATCTGTAATAGTACCTATTTTTAAGGCTCCTCTATAAGGGACGCTAGCATAGGCCACTACTGATGCAGTTTAAGTGGGTACTATATTTCCCCGTGTATGGCCTCTGTGCTCAATGATAAAGCATTTTTGACCATTACCATACTTTTACATGTTATTTATATATTTTTTCAGCTATATCAATTTCCCCTTCCCCTATATTTGTTGCAAAGAAAGATAAAGGATTATAGAAAATGTCTAAAGAATGATGTACAGACCATAGATAAGTCTTGAGCAAACTGTTTGCCACTCCCTTATTATTTCATGTAGAGAAATATAAGCCTGCCCTGTGTATATTACAGCCTACCCTGTTTATAACCCTGGAATTTGCCACTTAGTGTGTTTACAAGCCCATACAGGCTTATACACAGGGAAATAGGGGATGTCTTAGCCAGCTATATCATGAGACCTATTCCTGACTAACTGTAGTGATTGAGGCATTTACAGTTATCTTTTTCAAAATTTACGTATACAAAGACAAACTTTTTGAGATTTTTCTAGTTTTTCAATTTCATTCTGATCTCATTTTTTAACATTAATTTAGTAGGTGTGATGGATATCAATTGCAATAGCATTCATTTCAAAAGTGAAACTAAGGGTTAGAAACTGGAGGTTCTGATCAGTAGTTGCTGTGATTATAGTAGGTAACCTTTTTACCACTGAGAACTTTGCTGGCACCTCTAAGCTTAGGGACATGCATCAGTCCTGTTTGTGTCATACCCATGCCATACTTCTAGAAAGCCACTGCTGTCATCTATTTTGATGGTCCACAACAGATTCGAGAACGTTTACATTGTCTCTTTCTTGACAGAAGACTCTTGTGCCAGATATAAGAAGATAAGGTGATTTGATAATGGTTCACTGCTCCTGACACCCTGAACTAATTACCTGGTACATAGAAAATGGTAATTGGAATTACAGAAAAAAAATGCTTTGTGATCTCTTTTGGCCACCACGATTATTTAAAATGATATCTGCCTGTCTTTTTCAAGAGTTTTCCAACAAGGAAAGCTGAAAACCATAGTGATTTTCATCTTCGTCATCTATTTTTTAACACTGAATACAGTGACAGTCCCAATCATATAAAGCGCTCATGTCATGCCTTGGTAAGGAGATTCACTTCTAAGTTTGGAATTTAGATATTCCCTAAATAACAATACATAATTACTGTAATCTCCCGCACATATAAGGCACAGCTCACATATAAGGTGCACCCCTTACTCGGGGATGTGTGTTTTGCATATAAGGCACTCCTACTGCTTCTGGATTCATATTTTGAAAAACCCTTGTATAAGGTCCACCCCAACCTTTTGACATATATGCTGTAGGACATAGCCTCCCCAACTTTTGTAAAAGCCAACCTACATGTGAACAGATGAGGAGAAAGGGTCCTCCGAGGTAAAATGTAGCATTTAAAATTGAAGTCACCAGCTTTAATATGAGGTATATCACTTGCAGATAGCCCTTCCGGTCCCAGAGATATGGCTTAATGAACATTGAATGACATAACCATATTAATACAGCCAATAAGCTCTGTCATTCATGGTTTTGATTAAATCCTGCATCTAATAAGCATAATGATTTAAATAATCTATTGATAAATGACCAATGTTTTCCATACATTTGGCCATAACATTGGATGTAGAAATGGTATCAATGTGCGGTTTTCAGCATTAAAATCCCTGTGAATGGTTCTATGGACTAATGTCATTTTTTTTTTTTCTATTTGGAATGTTCTCTTGTTGCCATGGCAACACATTTCTATGAGAACCCTTATTTATGCCTTGTTTTGGATACAAAACGTTCCATCTACCTTCCAAATATAGAGGAAATGAGTGAAAATAGAACACTTTTGAGATAATTATCCTTTTCTGTGTAAAAAAGTAACTAAGACCAGTTTTTGGCCTATTTCTCACATTTATAGCCTTTGTATCTCCCCTAGTGGCCAAACCCAGTACTAAAAATCCCGCAGGGAGGGACCTTTCTCCTCATCTGCCCACACATGTACATTGTGGGGAAAGCCTTACTAAGGTTTTACTGCGACATTGGAGGGTGTGAGGGCAGCATGGGATACAGTGAGGGTGGCATTGGATGGTGTGAGTGTCACATGGGAAGGTGTGAAAAGCTATGGCCACCATAGAGTACTGGTAGGGTGGGAGGGGAGCTGATATCGCCCTAACACCTTTACAGCATTCATTAGCATTACCCATAGGTGTGATGGAGGTGGGGGACTATTTAGATGTTTTTCAGGGTAAATCATTTTATGTATCAAATGATATTTGCATAAACCCCACAAAAAAAAATCGCATTGTGTTGTGAAATTTTGCATTGTGTTTGCGAATACCCCAAAAAAAGAAATTGCCCTGCCCCTCAGGAATAGGTTGAAAAAAAATGACCCCCCCTCTCACAATAGGTTGAGAAAAAAGTACCCCTCTCTGAATACCTCTAACAATTTTGACCCCCCCTGCCAAGACTCGTCACATTTCTTCTGCTGCATCATGCTTATAATTATGAACTACCTTTTTTGCTGCACTGGTCCTTGTTTTTTACGACAAAGACAGGTGCGTGATCACTCACTCTGTCATTTATAAGCCCATGTACACTAACATGAATGCAGTTAGTGTAGATGTGATCCAAAGTTGATGCGCCTAACTCATGAAAATAAATGTATCTATATAGTTGGTAAATATTTTAACCGGGTCTTTCTCAGGAAACTTGCGAGATATCTGTACTTTGTGCTATTTGTTGCGCGAGTATTGACGTTCAGGTCTCTTAGCACCCACACCTATCTGTCTCCCACAACAGTGGTCTTTTTCACCAGGGGTGAAGATATCTTCAAGGGGAGTGATAGGGAGTGAAATTTCCAAATTCTACTGAAGATTTCCATGAATCCTCAAAGATATCTTTAGAAATCCTATAACTAACCTGTCCTTTTAGTGATAAAAGGGGGGTGGATGTCCTGGATGTACCCAGTAAACACACTACTAAAATGCTACATAGCTCCCAGGTATATGTAGGTTCCTTTCTTACCAATTTGGAAAAACAAGCAAACAGCAAGCTGTGAAATACCTGCCGGGCTACCACCTTAATATAAAGCAGAGAGAGCTGGAAGAAGCTGTTACAACCCATGATTCCTATCATTTTAGCCCTCCACCCCCGCCCCTCACACACAGACAATGTGCAGCACTGAGTGAGTTCTGCCATACTGGTTGGGATGAGGGGAGGGGGTGACTGAATGTACAATGGCCACATATAGAGGCTTGGGGATGGGAAGGGGCTGTTTTATCTCTTTTCATTTTTATTTTTCTGCAAAAGCTTGACTGTTATACTGAATCATTTATTAATGTTAAGTACGCCATAGGTGCACCAAACTGCTGTCCAATGACCGGATTGATCATTAGACAGCTGGATTATTGGAGGCAATTATAGTGGTATTAACCAAAAACACAATGAGTGGGGCATCAGGGGCACTTAGAAAAGATGAACTTTATAGTGTTAGATGGTGCATGAGGAGCTGTATTCGGATGGTGTAGGGACAGGTATATCAGCGCCCAAACTAGGGTGATGTGACTGTATAGTTGTAGATTTCATATCTGTAGTTGGCTAGTTTAGGCCTACATTATCTGGCTGCTGAGACTGAACGAGCTTGTTTTATACATATTAATATTTGTAAAGGAATACCAGTTCTATACACTATACTCAACAATATTTTTATTATTACATATAATGTTATAAAGGGAATAAGGCACGGGACATGTCTCTGAGCATTCTCTAGGCTACATACGTACTCTCAGCCCGGATTGTAAATAAGCAGTAGATTGCCGTGTACTTGGTACAGGGCAATCTACTCTAGAATCATTAGATTTGTATTAACAGCAACTCCCCCTGTAGACTCGAATAATAGCCAATCCAGTGTAAAACTGGGTCACTAGGATCACAATGTAGAGACGTCGAGGGGCCTATGTAGTCAAAAGAACATGTACCAAGAGCCATGTCCCGTGCCTTATTCCCTAAAGATTTGGAAGGGCAGTCTTAGTGCTGCATGTACAATGTGTCCCTACTATAGTAACAAGGCTGTAGATGATATGAAAGGGACAACCTTGCCAATCCTTTAAGGTTGCTGAAGACCTATCTTCAGACAAGCCTAAAAGTAAATGGTGACATCATTGAAGAATGGGAACCCCCCTAGGGATTCCATGCATGGCTATTTATAGTACGAAGATAGGTTGACTTTGGCATGAAAATGGTGAGTCCCCCCCCAGCTTTTGTAAAAGATAACATGAAACAGAATAAAGGAAAGGGGAATGATAGTCTGAAGATATGCTTATTTGAAGATGACATGTGCCAAGATGGATGACATGCGAGTTATCTTTGGGGTCTAAATCCATGACTAGTGAAAACAACCCATATAGAAATATAATTTTGAAGATATCCATGAACCTATCTTCAGTTTATCTTCATTTATGCATATCGTTAGTAAAGATATCCCACCACCAGTGAAAAAGACCACAGGATTTTCTAGCATTTGTTGTAATAACTTATACGCCTGTTTCGTGTTGCCCCTGCGCCTTTTATATGCACTGACCACGATTCTCTGTTTTTGCCCAGGATACTTAGTGATAACACCTATGCACTCCAGGTCCTTTGATGATTGCCTAAACTCATATAATTCGGTGGTGTATTGAGCATAGATGTCCCTCACATAACTCGCAACACCACCCCCAGTTTTCCCAATGACTGTTGGTCGATCATTTCTATATAATTGCATACTGGGCAAGTTTACTTGTGGCGTCGAGATCCTCCACTTTAGATGGCTCTCACTTATTGCTATGTAATCCATCTCATGCAGTTGGGACCTAAGCTGGTTGATCTCGAGGGTGGATAGATGTACCTGGCAGAATGGGATACGTCCCTTCTCATTGGGTGATGCACTGGCAAGGGGCATACCTATATAAATATACTGAGAAATGTATTCTGAGAAATCATGTGAACCTGCCATCAGTGAGACCGCAAGAACCATATAGAAGTACATGTACTATTTCGAGGACCTATTTGCATGGTGGACGGAAGCCAGAGGACTCTCAGGCACCAGGAGGAAATACTTCATGCAAGGTCAATTCTCTGACATGAGCAAAACTGTTTTATTGAGTGCTTTGCTTACGTTAGAGAGTTGGGTTTGGCAAGGTAATCACAGCAACGTGAAGCAGTGTAGGGACGGGTTCCCCATCTATGGACAGACGGCGACAGTCATCTTGACAAGATGGATCTTCCTCAGAGCCAGCATGTTATTCAGTCATGTGTCAATGGACCATTCTGGGTATGTGTGTATGATTCCTGTATATTGGTCATTAAATGCCTCATGAGGGTGGGTGTAGATGGTATTCACAAAATAGGAACAAATCATTTATCATCTAAACAGAGATGTGGGCGGCGGGAGTATACATATATATATATATATATATATATATATATATATATATATATATATATATATATATATATATATATGTATATATATATATATATATATATATATATATATATATATATATATATATATATATCCTTTCAGGACAATGCCCTGTATACGGCAGTACGGGGATAAACATCCATGATATACAATATCATTATTTTTTTTTATTTCAGAATGAAATCAATTTGGTATCGCCAGCTCCCACGACGATATAAGAGAGTTATTTACTGTGGCGGTATAGATGGTAGATGCTCATTCTTAGATTTTATGTATTGTTTATAAATGCAATATTATCATGTTTTTGATGAGGGAAGAACACGTCGCACCTCGTACTACGGAGCCCTGGACAGGACATCCGTTTTCTACATATTTTTATTTTCGTTTTTGCAACTTTAATTTTCGTTTTCGCAACTTATACTTTTGTCTCCACAACTTAATAGTTTTTCTTTGTGCATAGTCAATCAAATTTAAATGTTACGTTGTGGAAACAAAACATAAAGTTGCGGAAACAAAATGTTTACTTGCGGAAACAAAATATAACTTGCGGAAACGAAAATAAAAAGTTGCAGAAACGAAAATAAAACTTGTGGAAACAAACTCTAGAAAAAATAGGTAAAAAACAGATGTCCTCTCCAGGGCTCTGTATTACGCATGTACAAAACCATAAGGCCATCTGTTTCACCTGGGCTTACAATAATGAATGGACTCAAAGATCTTAATTTTCTCCGTTAATGAAAACGTAAGAAAGGACTAGGTAAATGTACAAGTTAAATTTTCCCCAGAGGTTAGTCAGCTGGTTAAATGATTTCATGCTAATTAAAATCAAGTTTTTTAAATGGCGGCGGAGTCGTGGGCAATGTGGGGGATGGGTCCCCCACACTTTTTCATGAAGAACCTATAGATTATGAAAAAAGAAAATTACAACCTCATCCCCCATACTTCTTAGGCTGCTCCGCCCCCAACTTACTGGTGGGCGATTGGTGGATAGTTTAATTGAGAATCAACATGCACTGATCAAACACTCAAAGGCCACATCCACTGCCTACAGATTGACTTAACCCTTGGGCATTGGATGTGGAAACTTAAGGAAATATCCCAACCTAATTTTGTCTACATTTTACATGTAATTCTAGTCCAATGTATATTGGTGATTTATCATCATTGTGAGCTGTTGGTTCAACAGGCTTGTAGGCCATGTATCGAATACGAACTGCCTCCCATCTAAAAATGGCCGTCAAATGGCCATACCTGCCTGTAGTTAATTAATCCACACCTTAAATGTCTCAGCCGAAAGATGGCTTGACATGACCTTTCCAATATCGAATAACGTAATCGAACGTATGAAGGATGTCCATTAAAGGAAGCCAACGGTAAGTGCAAAAACTAATAATTCTTTTTTCGCTTTAATGCATACCTATTGGCATTGGAAAAAAAACACAACAAAAAACAACGAAGAGCACTCCCTTAGACTATGATTGGTAGGCAGCCTGGGAAGGCTCGATTTAGGATTCAGCCTTGAAAGATATTCTGCACTAACTGTGATAGCATTTCCGGCCTAATTATATTTCTTCCGTCGGTTGTCTGTCGGCAATGCACTTCATATTTTACCAATGCCAAAGACAATAAACAAGTATCAATACAATGGCATAGTGTTAATCAGGCTAATAGACATCAGCAGGCAATTGAATATGCTTTTTTATACCACGATTTCTGGGTTACTCAGTGCTTTTTGGTGGATATTCCCATCCACATATCTGTCGATATTTCACACCCTGTAGGCTGTAACATTAATTTTGTAAGGCGTGTGGTTATCCATGTATAACCTGTGCCCGGTGTGGGTTATCCATGGATAACCGCATGCCTCTCATGTCCTTCCATGTCATATGTTACATGTTAAAACTCACGAAATTTTCAAGGCCAGGGTAGGGCTAATCCAACTTCCTATGCATTGCGCCACAGGGACTGACGAGAAACGCTCGGTTCGAACCACGTCTGGATATGATACTAAGCCCGGGGACGAGACGACTGCGGGCTGTCCACTACCATAACCGCAGTACGCATTCAAACATAGCCAAGCCGAGACAGCCGCTGAAGGAGGAGACGCGGTGGTCTAGTGGTTAGCGCATTGCGCTCAGCCCCGTGAGGTCACGGATCGAGTCCCGGTCCGGGCGCATCTTTTTTCGCCGTGTGCACTGTGGCTGTCCGCTGCCGGGCGAGGAGGTGTATTTTACACAAACATAACCACGAGAAGCATCTTTTTTTCACCGTGTGCCACTGTCGCTGTCTGCTGCCGGGCGAGGAGGTGTATTTAGTACACAAACATAACAGCGAGACGCATTGAAATCTCTAGCCGTGTGCCGCTGCCTGTCCAAGCCGAGACGGCTGCTGTCGCTGTCCGCTGCCGGGTGAGGAGGTGTATGTACCTGTACACACACTATGGCTGGCTTCGAGTCCCCAGGAGGGGGAATAATTTTTGTTTTCAAATTGAATTTTATTGGTATTCTATTGATTATTTATTGGTTTTGTGGAATAAAATAAGCAAAGGCTAATAACACTCGGCCTACGGCCTCGTGTCATTATCCTTCACTAACACACACTCGTCATGAATTATCCATTGGTTACTTGTTCAGTACAGGCCACCCCTAGATCTCATTATGCCAATCAGAGTCAGTATGCCATATCCCATGACATCGGCTTAATTGGGATTTTAAAACCAGAAGAAGGGCAGGCGTCCCTCAACAACAGGCGGATTTCAATGCTCGGGCCAAACATCTGCCTCTGCTCAGAAATTGGTTCTTGGTAAAGGTGTTGCTGATGCCACTTCTTTATTGAAAAGTAGCTGCTCAGTGTACAAATGATCGTAAGAAGGGGGAGATGTATTCCCCATCCCTTCTGCCTTTTACCAGACGAATTAGGTGACTTAATCAGTTGATATAATATAAGGTCACCGATGTAAGACGTAATCATGTTTTCTAACTGTTCATGCACAGCTAATGAAGGCACTTGGCTTCAAAATAAATGTATCAGTGTAAATCAGACGTATTTCACGTATGAAGAAATGGGCCGTCGATCATCCTTAGCATAGATCACGTTTGGTTGATGTTCTTTCCTAGATCACCGCTCCTCTTTTCTGCGAGTCTGTTTTAATGACCTAATTAAAGTTGTCACGTAAGGTCCATTGTGAGGAAATATCTTTTTGTCTTTCTTTTTAATTGGAGAAATTGTCTCCAACTTATTAGAGGCGAGCTTTTTAATTTCGTTTCCCCGATACTGGTATTTTCATTTGGACATTAAGTCACAGGTCGTAGGAAAAAAGGGGGGGAAGGGGGCCTGGGCCCCCAAATCATGAAGGAGGTGGGGCCTGAGTATGTCTTGGCCCCCCTAGAATTTGCCTAGAACTTATAACAAAATGGAAAAGAACCTAAAACTTTGCTTCTCAAATCAAATTGATATATTGATGGGATGGGGATGGGGGAAAATAGGAACCTGAGTCTAAAGTCAAATCCAAAATTGACCAAAAATTACTTCTCTTTACTAATTCTATAAACATTATGTTTAGGCGTCATCGCGCTAGAGCCAACAATTCAAGGTGGTCATGACTGGGTGCTCGCTGTGCCCCCCACCAACGAAGATTTGCTTCCTACAATTCTGATTAAGTCTAAGCCAACACCATCCGCAGTGGTTGCAAACATTGTTAACAGAAACTACAATGATTATTATTAATAGATTGCAGCATGATCCCTGTCCTTCAAATGTTCCACCTCAAAGATAGTAGACTGAGTAGGTATATGATCCAAAAATATTTGAAGTTTGAAATTTACGCGCCTCTCAGTCTCAGATATATTGCCCATATAATCATGTAAGAAATAAATAAATAAAAAAAAATCATACAGTTCAGAGGCAATGCATGAATTTGGCATCAACCTCTCTGCCCCCCCCCCTTCCTGTGCTTATTGAAAGTGTAAGTATTTGCCCTAATGTAAGGAATACGCATGTGGACAAAAAAATAATCACTCAAATGATTATGTTTTAAAACCAGTGTGCCACTCTGTATCAATGCAGGCAATGTAACAGCAACTAGAATTGGCCCACGGAGCATTAGCCTCTATATGTGACCCATCAAGGTAAAACACCCCTCTGTGGGGGATTTTTAATTCCCCATTTGGCCACCAGGGGGCATTATAGGGGCCAAATTACTCTAAAATCATTATAAAATTATGTTAAGCTAATTTTTTTTTATGCAAAATTCAATGGTCTCATTTAAAATGCCCCATTTTTAGTAGAAATGACCCATATTTGGATGGTAAAATGAACATTTCTCATGAAAAATCGACCTATATGACTGTTCCTGGTTGCCATAACAACCATTCCTATTATCGAAATTTGCAGATCTTTATGCCAATTTTCGGGGATATTCACCAAACACTAAAAACAGAAATGAAAAATTCCTTCTAGGTCAAAATCTATGATAAAAATAACCATATTGTTATGTATTTTTTTAATAAAAAAAATGGCTGATTTATTGTGTTTTTAGACCTTATTATGGTTTATAATGTATTTAGAACCTAATCCTCGATTTCAAATATGAATAATGACCTATGTTCAAGGAGGGGTTCTGACATAGCTACTGGGAATATTTAAGCCAATGATGTCTCATTTTAAAGATCTTGAGATGAACTTTGATAAAGAATTTCCCTGCAGAGGGGTGCTTTTGCTAGCCTGGTCACATATAATTAATCCATGTCTACATTTATAATCATATATATATATATATATATATATATATATATATATATATGAAACCTTACAACCTTGATGTCAAAATAAAGAAATACCGGCCACCATTATAATTCTGATGTTTAACATTAGATCTATGTGATAGAAACAAATTATTACCAAAGCTATGGTGATACTGGTAAATTAATTGCAACATTAACAGCGGTGATGGACTTCTGTTGATCTACAATTTCACAAAATAGAATTTTGATAATCTAATTGTCCAAAATAATAGACAAAAAATCCAGTGAAGTCCAATTGCAAGCTGTGGGCAGACAATTCAACGATCACAGGGTTGGGGACAATATGCATGGGTTTTGTTTCTATCTGGGGTTTTAAACAGATTTTAAAATGGAAATCTAGAGACCAGGAATCCATCTTAAATGATTTAGCGTTTAATCAACGTTATGATAGAGCACGCGTGGAAAATTGAACCATAGACCCACAAGTGCTCTATCATAACTTGATTAAGGCGTTTATCTAACGTATTCAACCATTATGTATGAATTTCTTACCTTATAACCCTAGAATTAGTCCATGAGAAGACATTTTGTAAGTGCATGCGATCCGCACGGTTTGCCAAGCCACTGTAGCCATTGTTTTTACTCCACCAGTCATACCCTCGTCTTTCCAAAGACTTTTCGGGTAGAATCCAAGCATGTCAAGTCCTGTACTTCTAGCACTGCCAAATATACGATCTCTAGTTGGTGTTCGACTACATTTTGTCTCCATTTTCTTCTAAATAAATGAGAATCCAATGATTTTCCATAGCGATACGTTTCGCCACCCGCCTCCACCCTGATCGGCTTCGTGTTGACAGTGTGGAAAGGTCCCGTATGTAGGTCAGCTGGTCAGCATGCTGAAGGCCGACGGGGCGGGTGCCGACACGTATCGCTATGGAAAATCATATGATTCTCATTTATTTCGAAGAAAATGGAGACAAAATGTAGGCGAATGACAACTAGAGATCGTATATTTGGCAGTGCTAGAAGTACAGGACTTGACATGATTGGATTCTATGCTAACTAGGTGTGTAAACATCAGGTTTGTTCGAAAACTTTTTCATATCCTCCATGTGTATTGATTTCTACCACCGGTCGGCTTGGTATAGTGGACAGCGAGCGCGTCTCCTGCAACAGCGGCCAGGGATCGATTTCCCCTTGAACCTAAATGGTTTTAATAGGAAATCAATGGCGTGGTTGACTTTGTATGCTTTGCCAATTTATTAACATGTCCAGAAACCAGCACCTTCTTGAAGATGAACAAAAGGTCTGAGAGTGCGTTATGGCTGGATAAGGAACTCGGGTTATGACCAAAAAGGCACTGTCCAGGCCCAAATCGTGAGATAATATTATACAGTGTGGATGATTGTGCTCACATATATATGCTCCCTCTTATTATTGTGATCCTTACGTGTAGATATATATATATATATATATATATATATATACATACATACATACATACATACATACATACATACATACATACATACATACATACATACATACATACATACATGACTGAGACCTCCACCACTGCCATCCTCAACTATGCAAAAATGGAGAAACTAATTAAGATAGGCAATGCGGTTAAAAGCCGAGTAGTTCATGATTAAGGGCCTTTTTCGCCCATTCCTGTTAGAGGATTTAATGACCTGAGAGTGACTGATTAAGCCGATTGGAAATACAATGAAATACAATATCCAATGCGAAATAATAATGCACATAGTCAGGCCTCATCATGGTCCTAATTACAAAAGGACTTATATCTACCTTGGTGAGGCCAGGGCAAACATTTATTATTTAATTGTTTGACTATATAATATACTCCATATTATATATCTATAAAGGTGATCGGAGCCCGGTGCACTTAGGTCAAGGTCATTGCTACACCTGTGTGTGTGTTACCTGTCTGGTCCAACCCCCTCCCACTCGACTGGGCAGCCAACCCTTCAACACCTTGTTTTTTTAGAATTAAGTAATGAATAGGTGGGTTTAACCTGCCAATTTGTGGTCAAATGTATATCATGTCTTTGTTGTTATCATAATTGTCATTATTGTTATCAAGTATTAGGTGAAGGTCGATTATATTGTTGTATATTGTATCAGCCCTGTTGGTTCTTAAACTTTCCTTACATTCTACAATTAAAAAGTCAAAGCCAATGTCTCAAGATGGCCCTACCTCTCAAAATTACCCCATTTCAAAAATAGGGACCATGTGTCCCTTTGTGATAAAAGGTCTCAAAACTAATCCAAGAAAATAATCCAAGTTAGTAAATACTAATCCAACATAGGTTCTATCTTAGGTCCCTAAGTCACAGATATTTCTAGATGAACCTAAGTCTCATGATGTCATTCAAACCGTTTGCAATATAGGGTTTACCTAATGTCCCTATAATCCTTTATGAGAAAACTAGGCTGTTTTAAATCGCAGTGCCTTTCTCATTGATATTGAATTTGCAAGCTATTGTGGGCAAGCATAATGTAGAATAAGACTGAGATTGAACTCTGTATGAGCTCAGAATTGACTAGAATTTTGTCCCATATTTTGTAAATTGCAAGAGGATTCTGCAAATTGCAGAAACGTTTCATTTAAGCAAGGGAAAATGTATTAATATAAAGATCTAAATTTTGGTCGAATCCCACGATGCAAATTTTCTTCAATTTAGCAGCCTGCTGCAAATTGGTGTTCTGTTTGTATACTGCAAGAGGTATGATATGGTATGGTATGGTAATTGGTTTTATTGGCCATAATACATCTCACATATATACAAAAAATGCTTCAGCTTTTCCCAATATATACATTTGAGCTTATACAAGCCGATAAAAATAAACATTATCTCAGTGTGTGTGTGTGTGTGTGTGTGTGTGTGTTTCTTGAGTGATATGGCCCATTATGGGTCATTCGTGCATTTATCAATACTGCTCCTCACAAATCAAAGCATTTCCAGTTGGCTATTATGTAACACTTTCAATTCACACTGTCACGATCAGTCTCATAGTCCATGGACAATTACTTTAAAGGTTGCTGAAACTTTTCAAAGTTCAAGGCATGCTGTGTATTCGATGGCAGAGCGTCCCAGTGAATCTTGACCCGAGCTAGAGGTGATTTACTGAAGATGAACCTTTTCTCTCTGGGGACCTTCAACTGCTTCTTTGTGTTTATTCGTAAGTCACGTACCGGTACTAGTAAATTATCTTCAACTTGTGCAAACCTATAGAGCATACCGAGTAGATCCCTTTTCCTACGTATAAACAATTTCTCCACATTCAACATGTTGTGCTACCTATGCATCCCGTTTATCATTGATACCACAAGCTATGTGGAGTCATTTTGTATGACCTGTAGTTTGTCAGGTACCCAGGCAGGTGCTCCATCCAACATGAAGCCACCATACTCAATTACAGGTCGAATCATTGTGAGGTACACCTTTAATCATTTTCCTGCCTTGTGGGATCAAAGTCATATGTTTATCTAGTGTGAAACCTGGGTAGTTGAAAGTTGCAACCTCTTTCAAAACCCGCCCCCCCCCCTCGTTGTAGGGGTACATTCTTGCCTAGGAGATTTCTTTCACTAGAGTGACACCATAACACCTCGGTCTTGTTTGCATTCACAGTTAGCTTGTTTCTTCTGCACCATCTCTCCAGTCCTTCTAGAACTTCTTAAAGCAACACCCTTGCTCTTTCCCGGTCTTAAGTGCTATTGACTAACACTAGATCGTCAGCATAGATAATAAACATGGAGTTAACTATCTCATTCCCCACATCCTTTATATAGCATAAGAACAGGAGTGGTCCTAACACTGAGCCGGCTGACACTCCAAACTCCACCCCAGCTTCTGCCGATACAACTCCATTTACAGTTGTGGTCTCTACTCTATCTGTCATGTAATCTTTGAACCAGCGCGTGGCACTCGCATTCAGGTGATTTTTTTTCTCAGCTTCTCAATTAGCTTACTGTGACTGACGAGATTAAAAGTGTTTTTTAGATCTACGAAGACCAAACCAAGCCTGTAAAGAGATCCTCATTCATAGCTGAGTAAATCATTGTGGCTACTTCAAATATAGCTGTGCTCGTGGATCTCTTACGTCTGAAACCATGTTGTTCACGACATAGATGCTCAGTACTGATCAGTTTGCTCATCACTTGTTTGTGTACCACCTTTTCACAAATCTTTGATCCAGTATTAAGAGGGCACCCTGGCCTCCAGTTCGTTACTTTCTGTAAGTCTCCACCTTTCGGCAGCATTACATTTTTTCCTTTTTTTTCCACACTCCTGGATACATCTGAGTGGTTATGGTTTTATTTATGATTTTACGCACAACCTCAGGAACTGCCTGCATGGCATCTTTAAGCTACATAGTTTTCATGTCCTTAATGCCTGACGACTTAGCTACATTATCCTCGAGATGAGTGTCTTTACCTCCTGCAGACTGTCAGTCTCCAACCAAAAACTCCCTACAGGTTCCTGGGCTGCTGGTACATTATCATCATGGGCTTCATCATTAGCCAGCTTTGCACCAATACTATTATAGTATTCATTCACGTAATTTGCTGGATCTCCATCAGCGACGTCACCATGCACCATCTTCCCCCTTCAATTTCATGACAGTACTTTCCTTGTTCCCTGTCCACAATGTATTTACCAAGGCCCGAAAGCGCTTAGGGCCATTCTTTAACGCGTCTATTTGTCTCAGCAGTTCTTCCTTAAGTGCCCTGTTTATTGCTAGATTGATCTGTCTAGATGTAGCTTTCTCAAGATTATAGTAGTATTGGTAGTACTGCCTTTTTCTTTTTCTCATCAACCTTTTCACTTCCGCTGGTAGATTTTTAGATTGTTCACTAGGCAATGGGAAAGTCTTGACTTTACATTTCATTGGTACATCTCGTCTACACCAGTATCCCCAGTGAAAGTACACCAGTCATGCTCTGTAAGTGCCTCTTTAATTCAGCGCTTATGTACTGTTTGTATGATCTACCAAATATTGTCTTCCTCTTGTGTGTTGATCTTCACTGTTTTTTTTTTTCACAACAATGACTGGCGTGAGGTCACTCACCCTCTCCGTAATTAATCCATTACTACTCACATATAAACAGTTATTACACGACTTCTGTGATTTTGGGTGTTTTTTGTAGATATTCCCATTCTGATACCTGTCGATATTGCATGCCATGATGCATGCATCATGACCTTTGTAAGGTATGCTCTTATGCATAGATAAAAGGCACCCAGTGCTGTTATCCATGGATAACAGGCATGCCTTACATGTCATATGTCACATGTTAAAACCTATGAGAATTCCATTGCCAAGGGCAGGGGTCGAAGCCATACCCTACTGATCCCAAGACCATCTCCCTATGCATTGCGCCACAGGGACTGATAAGAATAGCTGCAGAAGAATTTGGTTAGGAGAACACTATAGTGGCCAGAGCTGCCTGTCCCATAGCCAAGACAGTGACAGAACTTATTTCCCTTTGTAAAAGCCCGGGTTTGTATTAGTACTACCTACTACCTAAACCTCCCTACTAAGTGGCAAATTGACCAGGCCTTTACATGAAGATATACAGTACTGCTGGACTTGTTCAAACCAAACCAGCAGCTGCCAGGTGGCAAGGTGTGTGTACTGAAAGTATATTGGTTAACAAGTCGCGCTCCTAACCACAAGTGCAGGCGTTCACGTCCCGGCCTGGTCCACAATTTTACCTCTCTAGTGTGTGCCACATGCAGTAGTATATATGTTTCGAGTCCCGGTCCCACCATGGATATTTTTTTTTTCAAATTGAATTTATTGATATTCTACTGATTATCTATTGATTAATCGTGTAATAAAATAAGTAGTTAATGGATATGTCATGACTTGTGACTGATATCAAACAATAACATGCAACGAGGGGGCGAAGCCCCCTCGTTGCATGTTGGTGCTGTTTGTAGCCTTACTGTCCACATTCAAGTCCCCTAGGATCCACACCTCCTTTCTACCTACTATTGGGTCTTTCATCATATTTTTCAACATCTTGAAGCATTCCTTTGAGTTCCTTCTAGGTCGGCTATATACAGACATCACTATCCTGTGTTTCTGCCCTGGGTATCTAGTTACAACTCCAATAGACTCAAGGTCCTTGGTTGACTTTCTGAACTCTGGTATTTCTCTTGTGTATGGTAAATAGGCCTCAGACACATAACACACCACTCCGCCTCCAGTCTTGCCAATTATCCTTGGCCTGTCATTGCGGAAAATTCCCATTCCTCGTAGTTACACTTGACTAGATGGGATCCCTCTCTTCAGGTGAGATTCACTAACAGCCACATAATCCACATTTTCAATAAGAGGTCTTAGTTGCTTGATTTTACCATTTAAACTCCTTGTGTTGAGCGTCAGCAACTTCAATCCTTTGGTCTGACCAAGCTCATAGAAGGACTTGTCACTCATATTCAAAGTAGTTGTGGTCCTCGTTCTGGCTCTCTAATATCACAGAACACAAACACTTGTGGGCCAACGGGAGAAAACCGCGCCTCCAGGGGAGATTTTTAGTACTGGTTTTGGCCACCATGGGCAGTTTAAAGGTAAAACACTGAAAAATATGCCAAAAATTGCCTAAAACCAATTTTTGATGGGGAATCCAATAATAAACTTAGAATTCCACTGAAAATGTTCTGTTTTTGGAACATTGCTTGCCATGGAAACATAGAAAATTAGCAGATTTTCTGGTTGCCATGAAAACCACTGCACTATTGCAAATAGGAACTTTTGCCACTATATTCTTTTAAAAATTGCTTCAGGAAACCAGAACTGAAAACAGAGATCAATAATTCCCTCTAGAACCAATTTTATTATAAGAAACATCACATTTCTTTGATTATTCTTCCACAAAACTGTACTTTTTGCATCACTAGTCTTTATGATAGGATATAATGCATTTAGTGCTTATCTAACATTTTAAGTCATACACACCAACCTAGGTTTGACAACCAATTACAGCAAAACTAATGGGGATAATTTAGCTCAAGATATCTCTTTTTAGAGCTTATGACTTAACCCCTTCCACCCCATAAACTTGATAAAGCACGCAATTCCCATAGAGTAACGGAAATTCGGGGGTGAAAGAGTTAAACCTTCAAAAGTCAATTCCCCCAGGAGGCATATTTTCCCTCAACTGGCCACACTTATAACCCATTGCACCCTTCTCTCTCTCTCTCTCTCTCTCTCTCTCTCTCTCTCTCTCTCTCTCTCTCACACACACACACACACACACACACACACAATTTCACCAAGGCCTCTAGTACATTAAGGCACATGATGAAGGACAATTGTCGGATACATCCACTCGCTGCCCTACTTCGTCATGTCACCACCACTGGACAAAAAATAGCGATTCATCTGGGTAAATAAATCTATGATAAGCATATTATATAAACTAATCTTTTATTTTACTGTTATTACGTAAAGTCAATAGCTGGGCTCCCTCCAGGCATAACTTCACTTGCTTGCTTTTATGTGTCTTTGGTCCTTATATAATATATTTCATATTTCCAGAAAAAAAAAAACATTGTTATCATAGACCACTTAAATGGTCTTTTGCAACTCCATTTTTAATTTTTGACACTAATTGCAATAAGCATATTTTATAATAATATTACTCATAGATACGAGTTATCTTTTAACTCTGCAGTCACTGGATTCAACAACCTCAGTGCATTTAATAGTCCATATCACCGAATATAATTACCTCAGTGTTAAATTAATACACTACCAGCCACCGGATACATTTCCCTCAATGCCTTTCTATCACAGAATGCTCGCTGGATACAGTTACCTCAGTGTAGCATTTGACGCCAGCTGGTTCTCACTAGACATTCCTGTAGCTTTAAATGACAAGGGGATATCATTACTACACCCTGCCATCGACTTACTCTATGGGGTACATGTTACCTTGCACATTCACTGTCAGTGCCCCATAGTGGTATAACAGCTAGAGGGTGGTATAAAGGTAAGGAGATGCCTGCAAATAGGGTGACAAAATATGATCCAGTTAATTGCATATTTTTCCTTGCTTAAATAGAGGGTGTCTGCAATTTACAACATGACTGACAGGAGTCAAAATGGGGGAGGGATTGTCACTCCAGATATCTTTTAGATTATTAGTATACAATTTCATAGACTTTTGACTTGACACCCTGTAAAAGATACATGACTTGTGTCTATTATTGGGAATCAACATTAAAGAGGTATATTTGACTTATTATCACCATTTAATGAAATAGCAATAGTGACAGGTTTCTAGTAATAATTATGTGAAGTAACACCCCAAAATAAAAATCACAAGGCTGGAAAATCACGGCAGTGTAGTCCAAATTGCAGAGATGCAAAGCATGTTTTAACTAACAGTATATTTCGAGACTATTTTGGTACTTACAAAAATCCTTGCAATTTTAACTATTTAGTAGCAATGCTCACAATTTGCAAGAGGCCATAATTGCAAGGTCTTCTCAGTGGTAGATACATTTGTAGGCCATAAACAAAAATCATCTGAATATTGTGACCCCTAATATAAGACACTGTCACTCTGAGTTCAAGTCACACCTATAGTCGGAAGGCCGACTGTTCACTCGATTCTCATCTCTATATCTGTCACAGTGCTAAAAATACCCAACATTGTACATGCCCCACACTTTTGGCAAAAAAAACAGACCCTTGGTGAGAGGGATTTCGGCCAAAAAGTGGCCTTGCCAGACTCTTCAGAAGTATGCTGTCCTATCTACCTAAAGGGCACAGCATAGGGTTGTTTGAATATAATTTTACCCCACCTATAAAACGCACCCCCTCTATTGGGAAGTTCTATAAGATGTAGTAGGCCTCAGATTTGTGTAAAAGTCGCGCCTTATATGCAAGGTACTCTTCACAGATATCTTATATATAGGCCTAGATGATAAAATTATGAACACATGATATATTATTTTAGTACATTCTAAAACAATGGGATATGCAAAGATTATCAAATTGGCTGAAACCTCGGTATAATTTCTAAGCACTCAGTTAGTGGCATCCTATTTATGTGCGTTCTCTCTCCCATCAAGTATGCCAAGGCCCGGCCTACCACATCTGTCATAAAATGTGTTAATTATGTCCTTGAAATAAGAAAAGAACCCACAGAAAATCACAAAACAAATCACAAATCAGAACCAACCTCAGCCTCCTCAAACCGCCAATGGCCTTTCTTACCTGGCCACAATATCTGCCTCTGACAGAAGGTGATTCTGATAAATAGTTCAGAACTCCAGAGACCTGTTTCATAAGCATTCTTTATTTAAGATCGATCTTTCCACTCTATGAGTGACCCCTTAAGATCAGTCATTTGGGAATGACTACTAGTGTTTCAGAACAAGCTGTCACTCATATTGGAACTTAAGACTGGTCCTTTAGAAACAGCTGTCAAGTGGACATAGGGGCAGTAATCAAGATCAGTTCTTGGTCACTCATTGACCAACCATTCAACTAATAATATCAATCACTCAGGTGCAGAACATGCCTCTACTTTGTTATTTCACATTTTGTTATATTCCTGACATCATGGATTAAAAAGATATGTGGACTTCCAATAATTGATATGATTTTCCCCATTTATATGTACCCTCAACCTTCCACATAAATCAGCTTCTTCATGTTGGTCACATGTCACTCTTACATTGACTCTTTACTCGTAAGCTTCACTCCCCATTTTCTTTTGAAACACCTCCTACTAAGAGTGAGCTATGGAGATATGACCAATGAACCCAATGATTGATCTTAACACCACCTTATGAGTATCTTGCTCGTAAGTCTATGCCACTCGTATATGACCCTTGTGAAACAGGTCTCTGGTTCTGCTCCAAAGCAGATGTAATCAGCTAAATACGGCAACTGGTATTAGTCATATTATACCCATTGGGAATTCCAAATGATACTTTGTCTTTAGATATACACATGCATGACTATTTATATCAAGTAACCATTCGAAATCAATGTACACAGTTAAAAAATATTACAAACTTACTCGACCTCTATACCTGCTCTACATCTGTTGATAACCTAATCACATTTGACTCCGAATGATGTGAATGAGGATATTACTTTATGTTCATTATGCAATTTTGTTACATGAGGACGTTTGGCAATAATTCATCTCATTTCCTTTAATTCTGGAAGATCCCCCGTTCTATCTCTAGCACTTTAGAATCAGGCATTGTTTCCCTTTTGCCATAACTTGGATTTCTCATGAGAGTAATAGACCCGAATTGGCGTCAGGGGAAGGGAGAAAGGTGTTTTACTCCGATGAGATGATTATGTTAATATCAAACAGATGACACAAAACTGTTTTGAACCAGAGTGGTTGAACATCAGTAGACGATGTTAGGCGGAGTTCATTAATTCGCCGACGGTCACAATAAAAGTTATAATCTATTTCCATAAAATACATCATAAACATGATAGTTATGTCACAATTAAGGAGTTTAGCATTCATAAACTGAAACACTGACACTTAACCTTTCCATCGAGACCATGATTCTACACTGGCAAATCGGTAATTGGCCAGAACAAGATTAATATCAATTTTACACCCTGGTACCCATCGTGGCAAATCAAATTATCAGAAGTGAGCGAAGGTCATGTACTCTACCTTGGCACCAAATGGTGTATTGTAACGTTTGGGAAAAAGTTAAAATACCATAACTGTGATGTACCATAATGAGCTGGCGAAATTATTAGAAAATGAAACTGTCTCACACCTGGCATTTCCTAATTTACATTTGCAGTTTCGCAGAACAATCAAGTGCAGGAGGAAACCAGATGCCATATGCTAGCCCACCCACATTTTGAACAGCTCAACAATTAGAAAAGCCAATTTTCCAATAAGGCACGGTGATTAGGAGCTGATGAGCTCTTAACCTACATGATTTAAAGAGCATTCTATCTAAAAGTACCAGGGGAAGAGGTAGTCTGGAACTGGCAGCTGGGAGATTGGGAGTGCATTTTGAACGCCAGCCCTTTTCCGTATGTTGTGGGGGGGGGGGGGGGCAACGGCAATTTTGTGATCATATCATAGTAGTTTCTTAGGTGGAATTTATAGTTTCAATAGTCCTGAAAATGAGATGGGATACCACTCAATTCATGTTTTCAGATTTTGACCAATTTTAGACTAATTATCGAGATTACACTCATTTCCCTTTCATGGAACTTTCCCTTCAAAAATGGATGGAAATATTATCAAGGTAATTCCACAAGGACTACACTCAGGTGACGGATAGACTTTCTCAAGGCAGATCTTTAGGGGGGGGGGGCTTTTCCACAGGACTTATTTATACCCTAGCATGTCCAAATCTCCTTGCTCTCATCACAAGTATTCTAACTGAGTGACATATGCCATATAAAAGAGAGAATATAATCGAGATGTAAACCATGACATTTCGCTGAAGGCAAAAGGTGCATTCCAAGTTAAAACTGGTATTGTGTCTCAGACATAAGATTCTCATGGGGGCTCTGGTATCAGGATATTACATTTTTGTTTTGTGGGAATGGTCGGTATAGATGGGATCCTAACAATGATAATTACCTTCATTCTTATATTTATTCTTTTCCTCATCCATGTACACATGTATGCTAGTTTACGTGGTGGTCCAATTATTCAGAAACAATTACTAGTACTGTTTAGGCTTGATGTGTATAGACATGAGAAATGTATAAATTACACGGATTCCGACTTTCCAACAATTATTTTCTCTTCAAAAGGTGGAGAAATGTGGTCCAGGTGACTCATGGTTTAAAGATGCATTCCCACTTTAATCGACCCAAAATCAAGTTATGAAATAAACTCATGCAGGCTTCCATTACCCATTTCCCAATTAATTGGCATGACCCTTTGTCATAGGAAAGCCATATTTGATGAAATCCATATGAAAAAATATTGAACTGAGGTCTGGATGCATCTCCCTTGGTAAAACTATACATCTTCTATATGTTTTGATCGGTTATAATACACCCTTTGCTGGTTTTGATAATTTTCGGCTCTCACTTATATATCCTGGGTGCTACAATCGTCTTATTTACACAGTAGGACAGCCATAACATGCTTGAAATACCTCATATAGACTTCAAGATACATGTTATATTGAAACTTGAAAAAAACTTTTAAAAATCAGCTGGTAATGTATGTTTAGGTAGTAAAAAGGGGTGGTTAAGTGTGGTAGTGGTGGGGGGGGGGTGCTCATGTGATTTCATGCAAACTACATTCATTACGATGTTAAGTGGTTGTAACATTTTCCATTGGTGCCTCCTCTACTGTTCTTCTATGCAAGTGAGTACTCAAGAGGGATAGCGCTTAATTGCTTATTTTTGTCATTTGCTAGTTTTACTGAATATACCTCAATGTTTCCTTATCTTTTTCTGCTTCGATACCTAAGCGATGTCTTTGTCTCTTTTCAGGGTGGTGGTCACATGACATTGGCCACCGACGGAGACGCCGATAGCGACAGTGGTGCTACCATTGTCTTAACGCCTCACGGAGACTCCCTCCTCGGTCATCACCCCCCTATCAGGGTGGTCACCCCTGGTCATCCACCGTCCGACTCTGACTCTCTCCTCACCCTCAATGTGCCCTCCTCCAGGTCCAGGTCTGTGTCCCCTACCAGCCCTGGAGACCACGTCATGCGACTACGCCGCCCCAACCGCCTTCTTATCGCTCCAATCATACAGGTAATTGATATATCCATGGGCTAAGAAATATGGCAACGCAGTTGGCACAGTAACGTTAATTCAGCATATTCAATGTTTGCATATTAAGAGTTAATGCAGGGTTGAAATATGTTTGAATTTGAAAGTCGACACAATGTAATCGAATCAACTGTGATTTTACATAAAAAAATTGTCGGAGACAGCTAAATCAACATAATATTTACCAGTTATCAGAGTTGATTCAATGTTCTGTACCCACTGGGTTGAATTCCTATAACATAAAATAGTAAATATGATCTGTTCCTTTTTTTACCTGTTCTATAGGATTATCTCACCTAGAACTATGCATATTTGATGAAGGAAAATTGAGTACAGTAATACCAATTGAAAATGCAATTACTAGCACCATCATCAATATGATTTAATGTAGCCATACGATTATTACAGTCTCAGGCTAGGGGGAGGCTTGATGTTTAACTGCTGAAAAAAACTATTAGATTTATGACAAAGCTGAACCTTCTGTTTACCATTAGCCAGTATACTCAATTCCTCAGACAAGCCACTCAACTAGAATCGTTTTCCTTAGGCCCTCATGATAAATTGTCTATGATTTTATGCAGATAATTAGTTAACGTTTTCCATCCTGGAGCTTAAATCAAAACATCCTGGAATCGCAAGCCCAGCAATCTTAGTGTAGGTACATATCATAAGACCTGGCCGGTCTACCCTATCTAATGCTGGAGCTTAATTCAAAACATCCTGGGATCCCAACCCCAGCGATCTTAGTGTAGGCACATATCATAAGACCTGGCTGGTCTACCCTATGTAATGCAGTGGTTGCAGGCCTGTCCAGAATAGCTAGTCCTGGGATCACTTCACTATTCCATTTCCACCACTAAGATCACTGCGATCTTAGCGAAAGAAATGCATAGTGGTTTCACCTGAGTACAGAGCACTTACAGGGAACACTCCTGATCAAAAGAGTGAATAGCCTGCTGCATACATAAAGAGGGGAGGGAGGATGTTTGCTGAGTGTCCTTGAGGGCTCTTAGGGCTACTCATGCGTTAAGTGCATTGTAAGGTAATTCTTCCCTTCTCTCTCTTTGTCCTGGGGGGAGGGCACAATGCTTCTAATAGGCAAGCATAAATCACATACTGTACACTGGTCAACTGCACCCTGTGCTCTTTTGTTAGCCCATATGGGGACAGGGAATGATGGTATAAGCACTCTTGTGAAGAAGAGTGACTCCACAGCTATTCCTTTATTTTGGGACTCTTACCCCTGTGCCTAGGCAGTTCTTCTTGGAATAGTGTAGGAGGGCTGAGGCTAAGATCGATGCGATCTTAGTGCTGGCTAGGATATGTGAACCCAGTCAACTCTTAAGATCACTTAATAGGATAAGGCTGATTTATTCCTAAGATCGCTGGGGTCGTGATCCCAGGATGTTTCGAATTAACCTCCAGTGGTTGCAGGCCTGTCAGGAATAGCAAGTCCTGGGTTCACTTCACTATTCCTTTTCCAGTACTAAGATCACTGCGATCTTAGTGAAAGAATTGCAAGGTGGTTTCACCTGAGTACAAGAGCACTTACAGGGAACACTCCTGATTGAAAGAGTGAATAGCCTGCTGCATTAAAATAGCCTTAAAACTGCTTAATAGGATAAGGTAGAATGATTCCTAAGATCCCTGATGTTGCGATCCCAGGATGTTTTGAATTAACCTCCTGATGTTATTTTAAGTCCTCTTTCAGCTCACCCTCAGTTCAGGTTAACGAGTTCTTATTTCCAATTTTCATTAACAGCAAAAAGCTCTTGCCAAACTATCCTTTCAAAGAAAACGATTCCCCAGTTCTGTTGCTGCCTTTTTGCAGTTGACCTCATTTGTCAATACTAATTTAGTTCATTCTGAATTCCAAAGAGTTACTTTGAGCATAATTGTAGCAATATCACCGCGTGATACGACCCCCCCCCCCCTCCTATTGCATGAAAAGTTTAAAGAGAACATGAGTCATTCAGTCTTTATTGGCTAATTAGATTATCGTGGTTTATACCACTACTCTGCCACCTCCCTTACTGTTGTGCTGTCCTCTACCAGTGCCTTACCAGAGCATATATGCACATGTTCCTTTTCAGGATTTTTTAATATACTTTTTTGAGGTCAAGTTGGACTTAGAATATTTTGGGAAATGCTGTCAGACATACAAAGTCAGTCTTGCCATTGTTTCAATGTGAAAAATCGTCCCAGATGGTAGGAGTATTGAACCCCTGCGGCAGTGCTGGTTGACGAGGACGATAGCCATTGCGCCACACTGAACGGTGATGAACTCCAATGTTAATATATATAAGAAGCCTGTAGGACCTACCCGCTAGCGGTACTGCTGTGTTTACACCCATATTTCATCTTGATTCCAAGCTTGTCATGTTATAATAATGAAATCCCAATAGGTATATGATCCATAGATGATGAATGCATGCCAAATTTCTCTATTTTGTTCAAAATAAAAAAAGAATCCAATGATTTTTCCATTGTAAGCGAGTCGCGGTCCACCATTCGAATCCTTGTCCGACGAAGTTATGTCAGTGGCTCGGATGTGAATATAGGTCAACACCCCGCAGTTGAAGAAGACGCTGAAAATGTCGAACTGTGACTCGCTTACAATGGAAGAATCAATGGATTCTTCTTTATTTTGAATATATTGGAGACATTATACATGCCTTCATCATCTATGGATCGAATACTTGTTGGGATTTTAATATTATAACATGACAAGCTTGGAATCAAGACGAAAAGTGTGTGTAAACACAGCGGTACTGCTCCCGGCAAGGAACAATAATAATGGCTTCTCACAGAGCAAAGCGGGGAGGATTGGTGACACTTACAAAATATCTTCTCGTGCCTATATTATAGGGGTATCATGTAGGAAATTAATGTTATTATGGAGGAAAAGGTGGTATAAACAGATTATGGCATAAATATGGCAGCCCATGGTTTGGATATTGAGGATATTCCGGATATTCCTCAATATCCAAACTTTGGGCTGCCATATTTATGCTATATTGCCCTAATATTCTACACTTCTCCATAATACTGCTAATCTCTCTGTACTGCCTGTTTTATTCAGATCACACCTGGGTCACCTCTCAAGTCCGACGGCCCACCACACCACAAGAGAAAAAGGTAATTTGCACCTAATAAAGACCCCACCACTCTGATTAAACTGCACTCGTTATGCTCTGCACCTGCACCCCCCTAGAGATTTTTTCGCGCGGCCGCGCGCAAACCCACCAGCCCCCCCCCCTGTTGTTAAAAAAATTATCACTCCCTTAGTATAGTGTTGCACAGAGGGAAAGAACTAAACATATTTATGCTGATTTAAAACCACCTTATCCTGCATCAAGAACGGCCCGGTCTTCTCTTTCCATAGGTCCGCGTATTTATAATCCCTATGACAAAATCAAAGGGACTGTAAAGCATAATAATTTTATGAAAGCAAACTTATTTGAGCACTCTATTCGCAAAGCAATAGGTTGATGACCTGGATACAAGTTAAGAATAATAAGTTTATAGCGAGGCTTTGTTGTTTGCCAACGAAATTTATACATCTTTATGGGTAGAGGAAATATAAGCTACAACAAGTAAATTATGATCATCAACACAATTGGTGTTTTGTAGAACATGAAGTCCTACAATTCTACAGGCAGCATGTAATAGTGCGAGGTTTCTAGGATCACTTTGATCCTTTAGGAATACACAACTTACATAGTGACAAATCATATTGTATTCTGATTCTCTAATCTAGACTAACTACATGTACGTGCACTCATCAATGGACTGTGAACTGGACTGAGCACGCAGCGCTAGCCCTCTGGGTGCTGGGTCTGAGTCAGTCTAAGCTGATCGTGATCACAGGGTGGTTGGTGGCGCCGTCTATCCTTAAGTAAGAGAACTTTGTATAGTCCCATGCCTCCCTCACAATACAACACGTGTGTTTGCTGTTCAATTGACTGTATTTTAATCTGGGGTATGTTTTGAGGTACAAAATACACCAGCTGAATAGGCTAGAAAAAACAGCCTGAAAACATCGTCACTGAATCTGAAATTCCTTTACCTATCATGGACGTATACATAAGAACGAAATGCCTTGTTTGTGAGCACTGGAGTATACATCCAATTGCACTGATATCTGAAGTGTTAATGCTGTAGGTAGTATAGGAAAAGTATAAATATAATATACAAGTAAGCCACTTAGGCGGAGAGCTATAACTTAGTGAGTAGTATAGAAAAATGCCCCTATTTACCTGGCATTACCCAATAGGCACAGGAGCTTAATTCAAAAGATCCTGGGATCCCAACCCCAGCGATCTTAGTGTAGGCACATATCATAAGACCTGGCTGGTCTACCCTATATAATGCAGTGGTTGCAGGCCTGTCCAGAATAGCTAGTCCTGGGATCACTTCATTATTCCATTTCCACCACTAAGATCACTGCGATCTTAGTGAAAGAAATGCATAGTGGTTTCACCTGAGTACAAGAGCACTTACAGGGAACACTCCTGATTGAAAGAGTGAATAGCCTGCTACATACATAAAGAGGGGAGGGAGGACGTTTGCTGAGTGTCCTTGAGGGCTCTTAGGGCTACTCATGCGTTAAGTGCACTGTAAGGTAATTATTCCCTTCTCTCTCAATGCTTCTAATAGGCAAGCATAAATCATACATTCATGGGAACAACTCTTGAATACTGTATGGGGGTCAACTGCACCCTGTGCTCTTTTGTTAGCCCATATGGGGATGGGGAATGATGGCATAAGCACTCTTGTAAAGAAGAGTGACTCCACAGCTATTCCTTTATTTTGGGACTCTTACCCCTGTGCCTAGTCAGTACTTCTTGGAATAGTGTAGGAGGGCTGAGGCTAAGATCGATGTGATCTTAGTGCTGGCTAGGATATGTGAACCCAGTCAACTCTTAAGATCACTTAATAGGATAAGGCTGATTTATTCCTAAGATCGCTGGGGTCGTGATCCCAGGATCTTATGAATTAAGCTCCAGAACGTTGAATCAAGATTGTCGAAAGGTTCAACGTTGGTCAACTAGCTTTCGATATTGATTCAACGTCCATCATAATTATAAAAGCTACAGGTATATATGTTTAAGTGTTGTCCAATTAAAAACATTGGGATAGTTATTAGAAGTAGCATAATTTTAACTGATAGCATAATGTTATCCTGGGAATAGTAAAAATACAGAAACAATACTCGGCAGGATTATTGGTCTGAAAATGTGAATAACACCAATGCTAATGCAGCAATGGAGAAAGTCTACAAAGGAGGTTGGGCAATGTCCACAGACCTGACATGGTTTACTCGTGTGTCCCTCTTGCAGCGTGTCCAGTTTCTAGGACTCTGTACACAAGTTGATGTGGTTTGCGCCTCATCTCCATAAACATACACTGCCCACATGGCCTCGGCTGTGTAAAGAGGTTGTAACACACTGTTAAAGGTCTGTAGGCTGCCTCCAAACCAATTTTCTACAATCAGGATTGGGCCTGGGACTGTATTGCAGAAAGTAGTACTGGTACGATAGCAGTAAAGGATAATTTCGGTGCGCAGCAGGAACAGGCGGGAATGGAGCTATTGTGGTGCAATATATAGGCTTATACCACGATTTCTGGGTTGCTCAGAGCCTTTTGCTGGATATTCCCATGCACATATCTGTTGATATTGCACAGCATGAATGCTGTAGCATGAGTTTTGGAAGGCATGCGGTTATCCATGGATAACCCACACCCAGTGCGGTTATCCATGGATATCTCATGTCCTTCCATGTCATATGTTACATGTTAAAACCCACGAAATCTTATGACCTGGGCAGTGCTCGAACCTGCAATCTCAGGTCCTTAGTCCAACTCCCTATGCATTGCGCCACAGGGACTGACGACAGAAGCTTGGTTCGAACCACTTCTCAATATGATACAAAGCCCGGGAAGGAGACGACTGCGGGCTGTCCGCTACCATAACCATGCGACGCATTCAAACATAGCCAAGCTGAGACGGCCGCTGAAGGAGGAGACGGGGTGGTCTAGCGGTTAGCGCTTTGCGCTCAGCCGCGTGAGGTACGCGGGTCGAGTCCCGGTCCGGGCGCGTCTTTTTTTCGCCGTGTGCGCTGTCGCTGTCCGCTGCCGGGCCAGGAGGTGTATTATACACAAACATAACCGCGAGAAACATCCTTTTGTCGCCGTGTGCACTGTCGCTGTCTGCTGCCGGGCGAGGAGGTGTATTATATACAAACATAACCGCGAGAAGCATATTTTTCTCGCCATGTGTGCTGTCGCTGTCCACTGCCGGGTGAGGAGGTGTATGTGCACTATTTTTCGCCGTGTGCCACTGCCAAACCTAGCCGAGACGGGCGCTGTTGCTGTCCGCTGCCGGGCGACGAGGTGTATATACCTGTGTACACACACTATGGCTGGCTTCGAGTCCCGGGGAGGAGGAATAATTTTTGTTTTCAACTTGAATTTATTGGTATTCTATTGATTATTTATTGGTTTCGAGGTATAAAATAAGTAGTCAATGGATAATTCATGACTCGTGTGTGTTAGCGAAGGCTAATAACACGCGGCCTATGGCCTCGTGTCATTATCCTTCACTAACACACACTCGTCATGAATTATCCATTGATTACTTGTTCACTATATATACACACACATTAACCCTTTTGGGACTGAGTTGGCGATGAGATGGTGTTTATGGAAGTACCTTTCCTAGGAGGATGAGCCTCTTTTTGCAATCCCCATACAATTCCTTTATAATGGACGTTAAAGGGACACGATATGGCTAATGCAAAATTGACCAACATTTTCTCCTAATAACTCCTAAAAAAAAGATCAACAACATATAGGAATACTCATGTGACCACCTCATATAGTTTGTGGCCTTTGCTCACTGTCCTCCTATAGACAGTGAGTCCCTGTTCATAGGGGCCTAACATGGCATCGATTATAGTCGACCTTTTCCCTGCCATGGTGTTGACTATTGCCAATGCCGTCCTTGAGGGGCTAAAACACCTGAGTACAAACCACTTACCAAGCCTGGGGGCACAGACGTGGACCATGCTTTAAACGGCACCTCCAGAATCTGTAGCCACTAGCAGATCGTGACCCCATTTTTATACCCCTTCCCCTCACCCCTAACTAAGCTATCCAGACAGAAAGAAGGAAAAACGAAAAGAAAAAAGAAAAAAAAACGAGTGGAAATGTTTTACACAATATCTTTGTATCTAGTGCATCATGCAGTCTTATGGTCACTATATTAACCATGTTCTAACCCTCATGGACACCTGCTACCCTCTACCGGATTTACTTCGTACAGTAACTGCCCATGCATGTAATCTGTGTGACATCGCTGTATGTAGTTACATCAACTGTGGTCCTTTGCACGGACGGTGAAGATAACTTCAGATGATAAAGATAAGTCAATGTCATTTCCAAAGGAAACTGAAGTTATCTTGTAAAGTTGTAAAGATCGTATCCCAGCTAAAATTTCATTATTTTTCAGTCTTACCATATTTACAAGGGGTGACACAACCTAAAACTATACCCAAACTTTTGAAAAGATTTCAGCCTTTCTCAGGTTGAAATATGCACATGTATAGCCAAAATTTTTACTGTAGGTCGACACTAAAACCACCGGATAACATACCAAGTGTTTAATACTTCATGGATGAGTGGTCACCCATGTAGACCGGATACCTAATAGCCCATTAGTGGCACCTTGTGGCTAAGTTATGCACTTTATAATCTCAAATTGCATTTGAAACCAAATGTTCACATTATTATACATGCTTGTCTTAGGTTCCAAAGGGCTAACTAAGATGATAAGGCATAAAATTCAAGTTTTTGCAGGTTTTAACAACACATATATATTTGATTTACACCTGTCATTATAGGGGCCAGCTGGTGGTGCCCTTTTGAGTTATAGTAAATACCTGCCCCTGAACTATTCAGAAAGTTTCCCGCCATAGAATAGTGGTATTGCATATTCAGGTGTCCTCTGTTTGCATGTATAGGGAGCATATATATGTCAACATAACATACACCATTAATCTGGAAAAGAAGTAACATTGACCACAGTATAGTTCTTTAATAACTTTCCATTAGGTCGTTTTTTAGTTGAAATTGCATCTTTAAGATATCTTGAGAATTGTTATCTCGACCTATCTTTTCAAGGATGTTATCGCAAATATATGACAAATAATGCCAGCTTCTATAGAAATGAAATTTTAAAGATATCCATGAAGATATCTTCTCTGTTATCTTTATTTCTCCCTATCTTTAGTGAAGATACCTCGCCGCCCGTGCAAAAGACGACTGGTGGTGTACTCTCCTCCTCAGTTTGATTTGGAAACTAGTCCCGCGTTCTGATTACGAGTCAGTTTTCTACAGACTACAAAGTGTGCTCAATAGTAGACCAATGTACCACAAATAGTATGAGAAACTTCTAATAAACCCCCTGTGTATTCAGCCATTTTATAGATACATTACCAGCTGATCTGGGGTGATCTTTCAATTCTAACACAATTATTTACACAGACATGTTTTTTTTTAGCACATATGGGAAATTTAGAAGGCCTTACTTCTTATTTAATATATGAATAACACACTTAAGTATGTCAAACAAATAAAGATCGGCTTGCAGAAATAATGAAACTAGCATGGGGTGTAAGTAGTATATCGGGGTAAACTCAGCGCATAGAAACAGCTACTGAAATTGATTTGACCTACTTTCACCCTGGAAGTGACCTAGTTTTGAGACCAGAAGTGACCATATATAGGCATGTGACCTACTTTCTCAAGCTCTGATTGGCTGAGAGATAATTTATGCAAATTTATGCTATGACGTCATCACATGATGATCATGTGATCACATCAAAAAACGTAAACAAAAACAAAAGTCACAGCAGAAAATGAAAACAAAAACAAGCCTAGTGTTGCCCAAGTCTGTAGTATAAGCAAATAGTAGGGAGCATTTATCATTAACAACAGGGGTTCGGGTAGGTAGGTAGGGGTAGGTAGGAGTAGGTAGGGTAGGTAGGTTTATATAGGGTGTGCACATGTATAACATGTGCGTGTGCGACTTCCCCCCACAAAATACTTAAGGGGTGCCCCCCACCCCATAGCCTATCCTACCCTACTAACCTATTCTATTCTATCCAGTAACCAGCATGCTTTTTGTCCCCTACACTATAACATTCTCCCACCGCAACGTTACAAAAATAAATGACCCTATCAACATGTTTGAATTAACCTTTTTACATGCTGCACCCTACCATAGCATGTGTACTCTCATCATAACATTTGTCCCCCCTATGTAGGGTATGGGGTGAGGGACACCCCAGCAACCATGCATGCAATGACTGACACCCCCTATTAATAGGGACAACATGGAGAAGAAAAAAGGTTAATATAGATTTTCCTTATTTCAGCAGAAATGCCTAAAACTTTTTACAAATTTACCTAAATCTTACAGAAATTCCACTTTTTAGACACAAGATTTCACCTTGAAACACAGTTTTAACCTATGTATTCTTTTCACAAAACGAAAGAAATGAAACATTCTATGGAAATGTTACAAAATTTCCGCAAAATTTCACAAATTTACCAAAATGTTATGGAAATTTCACAAAAATTCTACTTTTAAAACACAAGACTTTGCTGTGTGCAACCACTTATCATTGAAAGTGGTGTTGTCTTTTCATCTTTTGGTTGTTGTGTCCTATATGTGACATTGTGTTACACTTTTTGGATGATTATACCATATTCCTGGTTAAGTAGGTTTATAAATTGATCCTAATGTGAGTGTGCAGTGTAGAAGCCTACAGGTTTAATTGGAGCTAACTTTTGCTAAACTTTTTGAAGGGATTTCCACCAATGTACAGTAAAGTAGTTTAAAAAGTAGATGCAAATAAAGTTCCAAAGTGTTGTATGTTGTATCCTTGATGTTAAAATGATTTGATTAAATGCAGGCTTGGTCACGTGGTAAACAAAACCCATGTGACAGGTTATGTCACAAAGAATGAGTATAGTGGAGCATTACTAGGACTCACCAACAGATGTGTTTGCATTCAGTGTGTAGAAGCGTGGGTAGTTGAGGCTGAAAAACAGAAGATTGATATTAGTACATATGTAGCAAGTAGAGCCACAGTACCATACATGATTAGCATTACGAAAGAGACCCCTTGCTGTCCATTCACCATAAGGTTGATCATGGTGATGATAACAGAACGATTGGAATTTTTATTTAATTGTATGCAAGCAACGCCAAGCCAACAGATGGTGCCTAGAAACAGGTCCTTAAAAAGTCACACTAACATATAAAAGTATTATCGGGTCAAGATCGGTATATTATTTTATGAGGAATGAACACAGGATTCCTGCTGGTATCAAGGTAATGATGACATAGAGCAAATTACTTATGGAGAGCTAGCAGATAGTCACAGAGATTGAAATCAGCATAGTGTGACGGTGAGACCTCCATCTCCAAGCTGCCCATATCTACATATGGGCCTTGGTTATAGCTGGAACTGATGGGGGAATAGCCACTTATTATGTTTAGGAGTGGACCCCAAGAGCAGATGATAAGGTTGTAAGCGGGGCTACCTGAGAAGGACCCAGCTGAGGTGCACTGGAGGGTCCAGCTTGAGGTGAAAACTGTGACCGGTTAGGCTGACTGGAAGTAGGCGCCAGAGGTACACCAGCGCTGCACACAGGGCGAGTGCCACCGTGCCCCCTTGAATATAAAGAAATTGAATGTGGGAATGCGGTGGCTACCCCTGTGACGCACCTGGGGTAAAAGCTGGAAGGTGCAACGGTTGGGGCACTGCTGGACATTTGAGATAAGCCGAGTCCATGAACATGAGACCGAGCAGTGCATAGGGTACTGCGAATTCTGGTACCCATGTTATCATAGTCTCCCATAATATAGGCACACCTTTAGAGCGGTGTTGGCGGTATAGCCACAGTGCTGGATCAGTACAGCCTGGACAGTGCTATGGTTGGGTTGGATGGCAGTTAGGGGTCCAACATGGACGATTCTCCCAGGTATAGTGTGGGTGGCATTGTAGCAGGGTGATCCCAGGTCTTGGCGCACAACCAGGTAGAGTTGCCCAGGGGGCAAATTGGTGAGGGCATGTCAGGGGCACATGGCCCAAGTGATATGGGGGCGGACGCTATACTCGACAGAACGTGCATCGGGAGAACTGGCTATACCAGTGAGCCTACCAGACACTATCAAGGTATCCAGAACTACGGCTTGGGAGTTGGATAGGATAAATGGAGTAGTAATAGCCAGACTGTTGAGGTACTCGGGAGGACTGGCATCCGTTGTTTCCCATGATATGTGACCCATCAAGCGAGAACACCCCTCCGCGGCAGATTTTTAATTCCCCATTTGGCCACCAGGGGGCATTGGAGAGGCAAAATTACTGTAAAATCAATAAAAAAATATATTAAGCTAATTTTCGATGCAGAATTCAATGGTCTCATTTAAAATGCACCATTTTCGGTAGAAATGACCCCTATTTGGAAGGTAAAATGAACATTTTTCATGAGAAATCAGCCTATATGCCTGTTTCTGGTTGCCATGGCAACCATTCCAATAATCAAAATTTGCAGATTTTTATGCCAATTTTCAGGGAAACTCACTAAAGACCCAAATCTGAAAACAGAAATGGAAAATTCCTTCTAGATCAAAATCTATGACAAAAATCACCATATTGTTATGTATTTTTTACGAAAAAGGCTGATTTATCATGTTTTTAGATATTATTATGGTTTATAATGTATTTAGAGCTTAATCATTAATTTCAAATATGAATAACGACCTATGTTCAAGGTGGGGTTCTGACATAACTACTAGGAATATTTAAGCCAATGATGTCTCATTTTAAAGATCTTCAGATGAACTTTGATAATGAGTTTCCCTGCAGATGGGTGTTTTTGCTTGCCTGGTCACATATACCGGCTTTATCGGGGGCAGGTTGGTTGGCAATAGGGGTGAATCCCATTATGGTCTACTCCCTGGATACTGCAGGGGCACACTTCAGGGCAATGCAGCAGATGGGTAGGCCATTTGGCAGTGCAGCTGCCGGAATACAGGCAAGGTCACTGCGTAAAGTGCCAGCGGGTGATAATTCAAAGATATATACTAAGGTGGCGAAGCCTAGTGATAAGTAATATTGCCTGAGTAGCCCAAAAGTGGCAAATTTTGTAATAAGGTGCTTAAAATTGGTAAGTAGACTAATATATGACCAAATATGCCCTGTACAAAATTTCAGACCTTTACCTGCACCGTGATCAGAGATATGAGGGATTGCTTACCGTCCTACATGTAGGACAGTAGGACTTAGGACTACTGTCCATTGAAATTTGTGTTCTTTTGGTTGCCCTGGAAACCACAATTCCTGTACGAGAGTGCCAGAAACTGACAAATAGGCTTATATATGACCATTTATGCCATACAAGAGGAGTATTAGAATATGGTAGCCAGGCAGCCGCCAACCATCGCTCACGATGGTCAGTCGGGGCTGGACTGACCCTGAGGAAGGCCGTATAACGGCCTTATATACACCGGAGTCGAGGGCCACGTGACCAAGTGGTGACGTGGCGCTGGACTCCAGCGCCCCCAGGCGTCGGGTAGTAGAGGTGCTCTCGATGTCGCCCACGAGGACCACGAAGGTACCTCGAAGACGACGCGGGACCACCACACCACCCCCCACTAGACTGAAACGAGGTCTCTGAAAATTCAGAGATCCTGGATCAGTCTAAACAAATAGATAATAATTTAAACTACTGGATCCGTCGACATAGTCGACAGAAACAGTAGAGGAATATATAGAAATATAGTTTCTACTGTACTGTAGAAAAAAAATTATTATCACAGTTAATTATAAGGCGTTGCTCCATCCAATGTAGGAGACCAGTGTCGAAACACTGCTTCACGACCTGCTCCTGGTCGATCCGAGGGAGGCACGACCGGGTATGGTAACCGGGGTCGTGTCGTTTCCTCCCTGTCTTGGTGAGAAGCTCCTTCTAGCGTAGGAAGCCCATCGATAGTGTACAGTACAACTATGATGGTCCTTCGACCGTGAGGCCGAGGATGTGTGGCACCACCGGGCCCTAAGACCGGGGTGGCGTCGGATCCACACAGCTTCGCAGGGAGGTCTGGGGACAGGAAAGGTACCCCCACTCGTGGAGGGTACACCGTCGTCCGGGAACGAGTTCCCGGGGGTTCCATGCTGACATCGAGACTCTGTTTGATGTCAGCGATCCAAGCTGAAGAGGAGGAGCAGTAGTATCATACTACTGATCCTCCGAGATGGACCCTGTAGCGGCGTCGATTTCAGCCTGCTCTCCGTCGGTGCGCTCATCCTCATGTGAAGCACTGGCGGCTAGCTGGCCTGAAAACGTCGGCGACTCCGGCAATGGGGCCACACGTTCCATTGTCGTACTCCAAGCCTCGTTAGAGGTCTCAGGTGCATCCCGGGAGTCTCCCTCAGCATCTGAGTGGAGGACTGCCGAGTCTGCTGAGTCGCTTCCGAAGCCGACGGGTCCGGGCAGACGGCTACACTCGCGGGGACCAGAGGTGTGATGCCGTGAAGATCCGGATGGATCTTCGGTGACACCACTCTCTGAACCGGTGGCGGTGCAGGCTCGGTGGCTCCCGAGAGGGTTATCAAGGAAGCCGATGAGGAAGGCGCGGCTGCTGGTGGGTAGACGGAGGCACCGAGAGACCTACCCGGGGTGTCAGGCTTGTCCTGCACCACCTGCTCTCGGCCCAACATCGTCATAGCCGAGCTCAGACTGTCAATCCTTGGAGATAACCCTCTCAAAGGATTCGACTGAGCCGCCAGCATCCTGACGTCAGGAACCACTCCACCCTCGACGAGGTACCTCTGCGCTTCGCGAGAGGGCTCAGTTTGAACGGGCTTCAGGGTTCGGACGCCATGGTGCTTGTCCTTCATCCATTCCGAGAGTTGGACCCCGAAGACCCTAAAGAATTCGCGGTCGATTTCCTCCCAGCCTTCTATGATACCATCCCTCTTGGTGATATCATATTGGGCCTGTGACTCAAAGTTATTGAGACGCGTTCAGACATCGGTCAGACGAGAGTCCATCTCCATCTGAACGGTCTGGCGCGCCTCTTCCCTAAGAGCCAGAAGGAGCTCGTTACGGATGGCCATGTTTGTTCTATCAAACAGGCCAAACAAGTAGGCACTCGCTTCCTCGCGGAATGCCTCACCGAATTGATCGATAGCAGGGCTACCCGTCATTTGTAGAAGTCCTTTACAACGTTCCACGAACGTCTTGGGGACCCCACGTTCAACGCCATCGCCGTATGCAGGCTGTGCCAACTCCCAACGCAAGGTTGCTGTCGGGGTGTCGGCGCCTGACACGACGTTGGAGAAGGTGGCTCCTGCTGCCGAGGTCAGTGTCGCGCCTCCCACGTGGACACGCGGCGTGGCAGCTGGGGTGCTGCCCTCTGCCGCTGTAGGGGGCTTGACAGGGGGAGACGAGTTGGTGGTCACCTTGGGTTGTCGATCAAGACCACTCCGGAATTCCACCGTCTTGCCTCCAGTTTTAGCACCGCTGGTGCTAGGTTTGGCCGAACCGGTCGAAGCAGTCTTTGACTTTTTAGGAGCCGGGGCCGGGGCGGCTTTCGATGCCCTTTCGGGCTTCGAGGGAGCAGCCTGTGGCTTAGGCTTCTTAGGTTCAGTCGAACCGGCAGACTTTCCAGCATCTGTAGAGTGGGGCCTCTTGATCCCACTCGTAGAGGCTGTCGGTCCTGGGTCTCGAGGACGACTGGCCTCCCGCTTCTTCCGTTGCTCTACCCTGAACTCGGGGTAGGTGCCGTAGAAAGCGGGCATCAGTTCCGGTCTGATATACAGGCGCTTCGTAGACGGGGGTGCGGGTGCCATCCGCATCCGGTGTCTAGTCGACGCGCCTGTTTTCTCATTCCGTTCACACTTTCTAACCAGCGTTTCCACTAGTTGGATAGCGCCCTCGGCGTTGTACTTATGGGGCTGCTTATACGACTTGAGATGACGCGCCATCAAGCCCCTTCATGTGGTCACGAAAGGAGGAGAGGTCGGGTCATCGGGGTCCTGATAACATGGAATGGTCTTTTCCACCTTAACACAACCGAAATGCGGACGGATGGCTCGATGCTCTTCCACCAAGTGTCGAGCATACCTGCCGTCTGTCGCGTATACGCGAGGGGGGAACCCCTTACGTGTGCAGTTCTCGAAAGCACACTGCTGCCCTGGATTGAAGATGCGCCATGCGAACCCATTCCGCTGTCGCTCGGGCAGCGACACCCCCGACGAGTCTGAGGCATTCGTGATGTTCTCGATCATCGAGACATACCAGTCAATGGCATGAGTATCATCTGAATACCATTCCTCGTCGTCACTACCATCCTTACCGACGAGACTAGGGAGTACCACTTGACCATTCTTGCGGTAGTCCTGAAGCTTGGTCAGTGGCCTGTCATCGACGTACTCAGTACGTCGCTTGGCAGTGATCGCTGACAGCCGCTTCCACTCGTCGACAGCCTTGGCCGTGTCTGGGGGAGAGGATACGGTGCTCTCCACGGCACCGGCATCGACTTCCGACGGCTCGGTTCCAGGTTCCGGGGGTGCAGTAGACTCGCTACTCCTTTCCCGGGCTGGAGCCTTCTTGGCTGCGGATTCCTTTTTGCTACTTTCCTTCTTGGGCACCTTAGGGATCTTGAAGTCTTTCAAGGTCCCCTTGGATGCCTTTGATTCGGTGGGCTTCTTGCCCTTAGAACCTGAAGGGGTAGCACTTTTCGATGGAGCAGGTGTCGACGGCTCGTCGACCTCCATCTTCTTCTTCTTCTTCTTCTTCTTCTTCTTCTTCTTCTTCTTCTTCTTCTTCTTCTTCTTCTTCTTCTTCTTCTTCTTCTTCTTCGACCGAGACGGCGAAGAGGATCTTCGAGGTGTTTCGATCCGCACTCTGGCGGGTCGAAGCCTCGAAGGTGCCTTCGATGTACCTCGAACCGCACTCAGGCGGCTCGAGGGACCGAAGACTGGAGCCTCGAGAGAACACGAACCTGCGCTCACGCAGGTCGTGTCCCTCGACACTAGGCAGGGGAGACCTCCTACACTCAGGTAGGCGGAGCGTACTAGCTGGAATAAGCTAGGCTTAGTCCAGCTTATCTGTGTCCAACTCTCACAAGAAGGGCGCAGATGTGACCTCCGTGGTGTGCGATGCGGCCTTTTATCCCTGTGGCGCACGCCTCTGATTGGAGGAAGGGCCTACGTGACTGAGGGGGGCTAACCCTATTGGTCCACAGGGCATCACGCCATGACCAAATAAGGTAATGCTCAAAAAATAGAACGACTCACTCTCCTCACACCGTCACGCTCTGGTTCTCCAGTCGCAATGTTTGCATATGCCGTTATTTCCTATGCGGTCTATGGGTTCCAACACTATCAACATGGATAATTAGGACACCCCCTCCTTCCATCAGACTACCGGGATTAGAAATGGTTCCAATATGGATCTACCCTTCGGGCAGAATCCACCAGCCTATGTTGGGAACCCATCCTCACAGTCCAATAAAAATCAGAGGCCCCAAATTTCCATGTTTCCAGCGTCAGGTTGTCTCAAACTAAGAGGCAATTGCATGACTTCTCGTTGTGTAATTTTTTTATTCACTGTCGGCTTCACGTCCACAGACAGATTTACTCAAGAACGGCACCCGTTATTTTAAATCCTCATTAAAAAAACAGGTTAGTAAAGCTGCTGCTTAGTATTGTGCGAATCATCGATTACTGAGTAGGGTTTAATCTAGGACTTTTCCTGATTCTAACCTTTACTGTAGGAACGAGTGTTGAGCCTCGGGGCGGGTTACTATCACCCCCTCCTAGCCCGCCGTCCTTTGATGTGGCCGTGCCGACCGGGCTATTAACCCGTTTCCGTCGGCGTCTGCCTCCCATCACTTGTGACGGTGTGGATGTAGGAACCAGAGTGTTTGCTCTGGGTTTCCTTTCATCCTCGACACTCGCTGACCGTTCCTTTGATGAGCCTTGGCGCTTAAGCCTCGCTCGAGTCATAGGTCCGGACTGGAGTGACTGATCTTTAACTTCAATCAAGACGTTTCGATGTGAAGTTTGTTCAGTCGTTCGCACCTTCAAGGGGGGGTCGGGCTTCCGACATCCCTTCAAAGGCTGTTTAGATGCTTTTGACTTATCTCGACGAGCCGGTCGACCACGGCGTCGCTTTGATGGTTTACTGGCATCCAACACCTCCACCTCGCTCAGTTTTCGAGCATTTTGCTGTCGTTTTTGATGACCCTGCGTAGTTTGTTTTTTAGACTGAACTTCCGGTCGCGACCTTTCGATCTCTATTTCGACCTGTCCAGAAACAGACTTAGCCCTTTTCGTGGCCTTACGAGAAGGTGAATCATCATCAAGTTGTGGTTGCAACAACTCGACAGTTTGTGATAGTTCTACGCCCAACCACCGGCGCACTCTATCGACATTGCTCTTTTGCAACCGCCCGCGGGACGATCGAAGTAATAATGTCGACTCAGAGAGGACAGAATCCACTACGAACGGCCCATCCCAGTTGGGAGCAAGCTTCATAGCTGCTTGGGGGGTGTGGTACCTCACCACCTGTTCCCCAACTGAGTACCTTCTCTGCTCCAGCCCATAGTCATACCCGACTTTCTGGTGTTCCGCAGATTTACCTAGATTTTCTCTTACCATGCTGTAACTCTCTCTCAATCGATCACGAAGCTGTTCCACGAAAGTGCCGGAACAAGGGACTTCGAGCGGGTTTTCGTTTGAGCCGAAAATCACATCCGCCGGCATGAGAATTTCTCCCCTGAATACCATCATATTTGGACTGCATCCAGTAGAACTGTGTTCAGAGCTGTTATATGCGGACACCACATATTTAGCCTGTTCATCCCAGTCGTCCATATGTTTGTCTACCAACATAGTCAGACTCTGAATCAATGTTCTATTGAACCTTTCCACCTGGCCATTGCTCTGTGGCCTGTACGGATTGGTTCTCTGTTTTACAATTGTCAAATATTCACACATCTCAGAGAAGAGCCGAGACTCAAATTCTCGACCTTGGTCGGAATGCAGAAGCAACGGGACACCAAAGGTCAAAACCCATTCGTCCACGAAAGCTTCTGCACAGGTCTCTGCTGTGTGATTTGGTAGGTGAATAGCGCATACATACTTGGTGAAGTAATCCTGGATTACTAACATGCAAGTATTCTTGTTTGGCGTGGGTGCAAATCCCGAGATGATATCCATAGCTATCCTCCCGAATCTCACCCCGAACAGCTCCTGGTGTAAAGGGGATTTACCCATGCCCTCACCGGGCTTTACCAGACAACAGGTAGGACAATGTCGAACCCAACGACCTATGTCCTTCCCCATTCCAGGCCAGTAATATCTCCTTTTCACCTTTTCGAGCGTTCATTTTCGACCAAAATGTGCCGCTGTTCGGTGTCCATGGCAAAAGGAGAGTACCTCACCCCTCAGTTGGCGTGGTACAACTACTTGAATCGTGCGTCTAGCCCGACCCGCCTCGACTTTCCAACGACACAACAAACCTTCACAGAAAGTCAATAGAGGCCATTGCCCTATTAATTTCCGTACCTCGGCGCTCTCGATTGATACATTAGGCCTAGTGGGTTTAGCCCCCTTAACTAGCCATTCAGCAACCCGTTTGATGTCAGCGTCCGCTTTCTGAGCATCAATGAGCTCATCGAGAGACCAAAATGCAACACCCACCCGGCTGTCTACTAAACTACCTACAGCTGTCAAAACAGCATTGTGACTGCCGCAGTCTGTGCAATCCGACCTCTGGCATAGCCGCACAGGGATACGACTAAGACCATCGGCCTTTTGATGCTTGGCCCCACTTCGATGTTCGATCTTAGAGTTTTCGAGACCGAACTCCGAAAGGTGGGCCAGCCACCTACCCATCATCCCTTCAGCTTCTTTGAAATTCAGGAGCCATTTCAAAGACGAATGATCGGTGCGGATAGTGAAGTTACCACCATAGAGGTAGTGCCTAAACTTCCTGGTGTACACGACAACTGCCAACAGTTCTCTTTTGGTGGTGCAGTAGTTTCGTTGTGTTTTACTTAGAGTGTTGCTAGCGAATGAGATCGGGACCTCCATTCCATCCTGCTCTTGGGATAGAACAGCCCCAATCGCAGTATTGCTAGCGTCAGTGTCCAAGATAAAACGACCGTCGGGTGTGGGGAATCGAAGTACAGGTGTCTCCTTGAAACTTCGTTTTAACTCGACAAAAACATGTTGCTAGCGAATGAGATCGGGACCTCCATTCCATCCTGCTCTTGGGATAGAACAGCCCCGATCGCGGTATTGCTAGCGTCAGTGTCCAAGATAAAACGACCGTCAGGTGTGGGGAATCGAAGTACAGGTGTCTCCTTGAAACTTCGTTTTAACTCGACAAAAACATGTTCAGCTCTCTCCGTCCATGCGAATGCCTCGTAACGACCTCTACTACCTTTAGGTTTTTGGATCACTAAGTCCTGCAAAGGACTCACGAGTTCCGCGAACCCCGGGATGAACAAAAACCAATGAAGGATCGGATTTCCTTCACTGTAGTGGGCCTAGCCCAAGTCATTACGTCGCTAATTTTCCCCGGGTTGGCTTCTATACCCTGTTCAGACATGATTCGGCCTAGGTACTCGACCGAAGTCCTAAAAAGCTGACACTTTTTAGGCTTCAATTTTAGCCCCCATGCTCGAATCCTGTTGAAAACTTCTGCCAGATTCGCCATTGCTTCATCCGTCGTTTTGCCGAAGAAGATGATATCATCGAGGTAAACCAGGGCGTTACACAAACCAAACGCCATTCGATCGAACTCATAGAGCCCCCTCTGGTAGGAAAAAGCAGTTTTCTCGACGTCGTCGGGATTCATCCCGATCTGCCAATATCCAGATTGGAGATCGAGACAACTAAACCACTTGTTTCCTCCTAGGGCATCTAAGGATTCGTCGATGCGTGGGAGAGGGTAGGCATTTTTCTTAGTCACTCTATTCAGACATCGATAATCGACGCAGAATCTCATGGTCCCATCCTTCTTTGTCACCATCTGGACAGGACTGGACCAGGGACTAGTACTTGGCCTAACCACCCCCGTATCCAACATCTCCTTAAGTTGTTCATCCGCAGCAGCTTTCTTGCTGAGCGGAATCCTCCTGTAAGGGACTCGGATAGGTTGTGCGTCACCAGTGTCGATGTTATGCAGACATCGATCGGTGCGCCCTGACGGTTCATCTGGGGATTTAAAGACATCCACATGCTTACGTAGTAAGGCGGGCAGCTTCAGTCTTTCTTCTGGCTGGGTCAGGTGGGTGTCACCATACATGTCTAACAGCCAGGTAGGGAGCTCCCCCGTGTGGGTGCTCGCGATTTCTGCCATCTCGATGTCTGCAGCTTCTTGCTCGAGACGCATCATCACAGATCCTACCTCCGGTGAAGAGAATTCACCGTTTCTGTCAGCGTACTGTATGGTACCGACCACCTGGCCTTTTTCCAGGACAATGTCTCGATTCAGTGGATTACAGACGGGAAACACTGTTTGACGGACATGGCAGCGTCACCAACCAACCCAAAACTTCTCAGAGTCTTCGGGTCGGGTTCGACTATGCCCTGTCGATCTCTTTCCAGACCTTCGGATTTCACCAGTACATCGCACTGATGTCTGGCGGGTATCCTCGTGGTCTGTGCTACTGAGGCTATCGATGACACTCTCTTCAGTTTACACTGATGGTGCTCTTCTACCGGCTCGGTCATGACCAATTGACCCATCCTTGGGTTTAGGATCATACCGTATAATGCCGCGAAGTCGAGCCCCAGAATGCCATCGTCAGCCACATCGGCCACTATTGGGCTAAACACATAGTGGGTCGATGCGACCTTAAGAGGTAGAACCAATCGACCATAGGTCCGCATTTCGGCTCCAGACGCAGTGCACGCCGTTATTCCCTCGTAGAGATTATCTGACGGCACTACTAACGTTTTCGCGAGTTCCCGAGAGACAATGGTGTGGCTGGCACCAGTATCTATCAGGAAGTCTAGAGAACGCCCTCGAATCTCTGCAGACAGGTACCATCGTTTCCCCGACAAGGGGGCGGTTCCTGCTAGCATTCTCAACCCTACGTCAGTACTCAGATCGATCCCTCTCTTCTTCAGAAAAGAGAGACAGGGATCATCTGAGGGAAGCTCTGTTGCACAGACTCTGGCCAGCTGCCGCATCAGGGCTTCTCTCCCGGCGTCGACTTTCACTTTCGATCCAGTCGAACCCTCAACCTCGGAGTTCGGGCTGCCAGCGCCCTGTTCCTTGGCCATTGAGGCTTTTTCTACACCGACCTCTTCGGAACCCGACCGGTGATCAACCGGTGCCGCTGTGGTAAAGGGCTGGGACAGCCCTACCGGGACCTTACCTAGTTCCCTCGAATCTACTGTCGTCTGATCAGGAGTGCCAGAGGTGCTGATACCTTGGCTTTTCGATGGTCGGGCAGCTCGATTGCCACGTCAAGCCACCCGCCTCAGTTTTCCGTCCCGTCGGGTGGTAGTCCTTTAATCGGCTCGGGGCAAGTTCGTGCGAAATGCCCCTGCTTCTTGCAGTTCCAACACTTGGCGACAGACGGAGGGGTACTCGGCTTCTCCGAGTTAGTAACAGGGACATCCCCTCCCTCGATAACCCTAATAAATTCTTCAATTGACTCAGCCAGAAGGTTTGTTCCTGTACCTTGGGTTTGGAGGCCTTGTTTGGCGGTTTTCTTAGTCTTACTCCCCGCCACGGGCTTCGTGTATGAGGACACCTCCCCCTGCCCCTTCTCGATCAAAGCGGCGTCGGCCATTGCATTTGTCGAGGTAGGATTCACCAACTTCGGCAGGAGTTGTCGTTTCCGCAACAACGCATCTGCCAAGTCCATGAGATCCTTGAGAGACATGTAAGTGCGCCATTCCCGAAGCACATCTTGTTGTAAATCAACGTCATACAATCCTCCTATGAACAACTGGTTGACTTTGGTTATGAGCCATTCAACCGAGAAGTCCACCCCTGGATAGGCATCGCTGGCAAGACATCTCAAAGCAAAGCCATAGGCTCTAATGCTTTCGTTCTTGCCCTGGCGTCTCTTCTCCATTGTGACAATGGGATCTTGCAGGCTAGAAGTCATGGCTTCTGTTACCATGTCGACCAGTCCATCCAAAGGCCCATCTCCATGCTCCTCCCATAGCCACACAGTATCAGCTGCGGGGCCATTCTGGAGTAACATGAGGAGTTGAGCTAATGCCATACTCGAGGTCCACACATTTACTCGACGGACGTGATTGAATCCGTGGTACCAACGGAGCCAATCATCCTTCCATGTAAATGGAGGGCACTCGACTGACCTAGTTCGGGCCGGTTCATGCCCGATAGAGGTATTTTCAAACATTCTGCTTGATCTTCTGACCTGATCAAGAGTGAACGTTGTACCTCTTCTAGGTATCTGATGGTCCATCCCCATGTTCCTCATAGTCGTGTCTGCACGACTATGATTCATCCCCCAAGGGTTACCGGTCTCGGCCTCACTCAAATGCGAAGCCTCGAACCTGATATCCCTATACTTGGGTGGATGGACATGTTGTTGGGCTGTGGTAGGGGTCGAGAACTGCCCGATCACTCCACTTAGACCATCGGTGCGCGGCATCGAAGGAACAGGTCGGGCTCGACGTGATCTCGAATCTGTATTCGAGATATTGTCGATAGTCCCCACCATTCTGTTTATCTCTGCCTGTTGTTTTGAATGTTCCGCCTGTCTTAATTCCGATACTAGGAATTCCAGGCGGTCATGTTCGGGCTTCGAGAGATCTCGTTGTTCGCCGAGGGCAAAGAGTTGCTTAACCTCCTTCATTGCACAGTCAAGCCACTCCCTGTAGTCAGGATTTTCGACTAGGTCCTCTTCACTACTTTGTTGCTTCTCTCGAAGTCTAGCGGCACGCACTTTCGATTCTGTCTGCTCCTTCAGACGTTCCTCGAGTGCGAGTTCATCACGAACTTCTTTATTCACCCTGGCTTCGTCAGCCTCCCTGCGAGACGATATCTCTCATCGGAGCTTATCGATTTCTCCACGCATGGCTTCCAGAGTATCCGAATCCTTCTGATCTTTCAGTGATTGGGCTACTAGGGATTCAGATTTTAAGGAATTAAGCTCGCCCTCGTGCCTCGCTTTTTGTTCCATTAGAATCTGATATTCCGCCATCTTGTTTGCGTATTCGATTCGTTCCTCACAGCAACGACGCATTTCTGCCTCGTCCCTGGCTCGAGCATCCTCGTCAGCTTGCATCTGACAGAGTAACGACTCTCGTTCCTGACGTAGCTGTTTGACCTGCTTTTCATAAGCTGTTAGGTGCTCAGCTACTTCTTCAGTATGCTCGACTGATTGTTGGTTCAACTCATGCCCCAACTCGTTGAGTCCCCTGCCACTGTCCATACTTCCTTGTACCGACACGGGCGAGGGACCCTCGAAGGACCAACTGCCAAGGCCCATTGGAGTTCCCACGGGCGAAGCTGATTTTTCTACATAGGACAAACTCTGTGCCCTCAAGAAATTCTCAGCAGCCGGAGAGAGTTGAGTCGACACTCGCCAATTGAGTAGCCGGCTCCTTTGATACAGGCCCAACGGGTCAGACGATGGACCTATTATCAGAGAGTGGTTCAAACCAACACCGATTAGTGGATCGTTCATATCCACTAACGGGCCTGCAGTCGCTTGATGTTGGTGATTGGGGTCATCACCTTCATCCAAGTGACCCTGCATGTCGAACTTAAGCTCGCAGTACCTATGCGGACTAAAGTTAACAACTGGTCATGGCACCAGTGTAGTGTTCTACCCCTCGATGTTCAATTGAATCTTTCGATAAACAACGAAGAACAACTATTCATGTTCCAGTTAAAACTTTATTGTCTAATAACACATAGGCATCAGCCGTTCTCGATCACAGTTACAGGTGGCAGAGTTTGAACTCTATAACACTATAACAAGTTCAACACTAGGCCTTCTAGTGTCTACAGTTGATATTCCACATACACCTCCTCTGTGCAGCAGCACAGAGGAGTATTAGAATATGGTAGCCGGGCAGCCGCCAACCATCGCTCACGATGGTCAGTCGGGGCTGGACTGACCCTGAGGAAGGCCGTACAACGGCCTTATATACACCGGAGTCGAGGGCCACGTGACCAAGTGGTGACGTGGCGCTGGACTCCAGCGCCCCCAGGCGTCGGGTAGTAGAGGTGCTCTCGATGTCGCCCACGAGGACCATGAAGGTACCTCGAAGACGACGTGGGACCACCACATACACTTAGTAATAATTTACATATAAAGGTGAAGGTAGGGTGAATACTATGACATGACAACCATACAGTGGGGCAAAATTTACTTTTTATGCTCGGAAAAATAGAAGGTGTGGTAAAGAGAGTGTTATCATGAGTGAATGAAAGCCAACACATTTACACCTGGTGGGAGAATGTTTTGATGAGTGGGACTAGAGGAAAGGATGAAATCCACACTTGTCTTTTGATCCTGGAGGACAGCTGGCAATGGCAGTGGTGTAGCATGCAAACAGGGTGGGGTGTAAACTACTAGTTTCCAAAATACTGATGGGAACATTTTTTTTAATTGTGTGTCATGTAAAATGATGTTCAGTGACAAGGACATTTTCTTTTTTCAAAAAATGGTGAGCGAAAAAAATGTAAACTTAACCTGCGGAAAAGTACTTTACAGTGACATGGAAAATGCAAGTGTTGTTTTTATCAACACTTCTACCAAAGTGGGATCAATAAAAACTAAATTTCCACCCTTTGGACTTTTTTTTAGAAACAAAGTTTTCTGCCTTTCGCGTGTGAAAAAGATTGAGGACGTGCAGGGTATGGTGTGACGTCTCATAATGTGCAGTACAACATTATGAGTAAGCTCAAGCCCTGCTACCTGGCAATTTTTACTTTTTTGTGATAAGTTTTTTTTTTAAATGGAAGGATAAAAGGAGTGTTTACCATTCTTTATCAAAGGTGCAGTGTTGTTTTGAAGGAAACACACTCTAAAATTGGGAGGAATAAATGCGTCTGAAGGATGATGTTCAGGACAATACCGCCACAGTTGAAACAGCTTATCTTGTTCTACACCACCCCTTATGTCTGAAATAAAAACCTCCGTTTCTCTTTTGTGAGAAGTGGATAAGCCCAGAAGTAGTGAAGCAAGAGTCATGATTAGCTGAGCAGTGAGTGAACCTTGCACCATCAATGCTCACAGTGGCAACTTGGTGGACAGTTTAAGTGGGGGTAATACATACTGAGGAAATGACCTATCTAAGATTTTAAGGGAAACTAGGCTAAAGTAGGTAGGTAGGTAAAATAGGGTAGGGTAAATAAAGGAGGAAGCAGAGAGTAAGGGACATCAACTTGTTGATGAAGTTTAAATAAGTGACACAACCTAACTGTAGCCCCTCCTTTCTCCGGGGTGGAGGGAAGGCAAAGGGGTAAAACCTGGGTGCAGGGGGGTACACTCACACTGCCCACTCACTCACTCAGTGTCCAGCACGCATCGGCAACAGCAGCAGCAACTTTGAGGAGCTCACCTCACCATGAGTCAGCAAGGGGATGGTAACCAAGAAGGGGAGCAAGCCCCCTTCAATTTCACTGACTGTGGAAAAGAAGTTGGTCTTAAGAAAAAGTCCATGGATTTACTGAGAAAGCAAGACCTGGATTCTGAGCAGGTTTTGACTACACTACTGCCTGCTGATGTAGCAGCCCTGGACATAACCTTAGGACAATCAATGCTCCTCAAGTGTGCACTGGGATGACCGGGTAACACCCACTTCACTGAAGATACTAGCATGTTAACAACCAGCCAGGGACCCACTGTACCTGAAAATGGTCAGGGCATAATCCCTTCTGACCAAAGATGAAGCAGTCAGACAAACCAGGCATTATTGGAAGTGGGCATTGTTCTGAACCAACTGTTAAAGGACCCTAATAACTCTGCAGCACTAGGTGAGCAGCTGGAAAATGGTGCCAAGGAAATGTCCACCCATGTTCACCTAAGGACACATCACTTGGATTGACTGGCAGCAAAACAAGTGGGGCACAGGGTTACAGACAGCCCTCTGGGTTACATGAACAAGTCGCTAGTGGACAGAACAGCTTAAACAATGGAACCAGTATAAATCATGAAATTAGGTCAAATTTTGCCTCTAAAGCCTCTCAGCAATGTGTAAACTAAAGTTTACACATCGTAGGGTAGGGTAGGCTATGGGGTGAGAACCCCATAGCTACCTACCCCCCTGTTGTGATCATGTGATCATCACATGATGACGTCATAGCATAAATTTGCATAAATTATCTCTCATCCAATCAGAGCTCGAGAAAGTAGGTCACATGCCCATATATGATCACTTCCGGTCTCAAAACTAGGTCATTTCCAGTTTGTAAGAAGGTCAAGTTGATTTCAGTAGCTGTTTCTGTGCGCTGAGTTTACCCCTATATACTACTGGTGCATTATGACCAATCAAAATATATTGCATGCATAAGCCTATCAAAGAGCCCCCTTAGTTCAATATGTCATGGAGTTACATGAAAATTAATATGGCTTTCTATGATATGGGGTGTAGCCAATTGACAAGGAAATGGGTAATGGAAGCCTACATTGTTTCTATTTCATAAGTTGATTCTGGGTCAATTGATTTGGTTATCCTTAACCGACTTACAGTACCTAGAATATTAAAGAGGTTGCCAAATTTAACCTTACAGTTGTAGAGGTTTAATACTAATTGGTGCCGTCTGGTGTGGCGGGTGAGTCCTGTCGCCTGGTGTTCCTGAGGTTCAGGGTAGGTGGCAGCACTTATCCGGGTCCGTGGGACACCTGGCGACAAACCGGGAGCATCCATATAAAAGGCTCTGCGCTCACCTGCCATATCAGAGGCCATGTAGTCCTCCGTACATACTACATGTAGACATCATGTTATCCTAACCATGTACTCACAGGGGTAACCGAAAGGTGTAAATCATAATATAACCGTTGGCATACACTCGGAATACTGTCTTTGTCTTTCCTTCCGAATCACAAGACCCGAACCCCCTTGGTTAGAAAGACCCAAACCATTACACAGTAAAAGCCTGCAATTTAATCCAATAATAATCATATCCCGCTTTCACCTCCGTGTCTCCGCCAGAAATTGGTCCTTTGCCTAATGCTAAGCTGATGAGGCAGAAGGGAGCGTATATATCATCTAAATGCCATTTGATGGGATATAGGTGTAAGGTAATATCAGGATGGCGCTACCTTGTTGGAAGGTGATAAGGAGGCAGGTTAACGGCACCAAGTAATGGTGAATAGGTCTAATGGCAGTGTGAGGAGGGTACGTGAGGATGAGGTTGGTGGCTGAGGTCTGACAGCCACCTGACACTGGAGAACCTGTGGAGAGCTCACTACGCCAGCCCCAGAGCAGACAGTGTTCCCAGCACGCCAGGCACGCCCCAGCCTCGGTTATCCAATCTCTATAGTGGGATTATCAAATCACTGCAATACCTTCTTTAAAATGATCCAGGGTCCTGGATCATTTTTCCATAAGACCACGTATTAATGCATTCTCCCATGTGCTAATGATTTTTTATGAATGGAGCTTGTTCCCCTGTGACTGTACCTGTTGCAACGTCATTACTAGAACCAGCAAGCTCAATGCAAGTACAAAACAACAACATGGGTTTGGATTGAACCCGTGATCCCTGCATTTAAAAACCTCTGCTCTTCCTCTGACATAATGGCCTTTTAACAGACCAGTCTACATCAGAATCAATAGTACAGTAGTTGCAAGTTGGTATATGGAAAGGCCAGTGTGCAAGTCTTCACCGTGGCTAATTTTTATCAAGATTTTTCATGTCTGTATCCTCCAAGGAAATGTTTGCTAGTAATAACTAAATGCTTGAATGTCTAGATACCAAACATATCTTTGTAGTTGCCAACTAAATTCTCTGCAGATATACCTGTTTTCAATATCCATGTAGTGATAATAGTACATGTTTACTGGGGTTAGGATGAATCGGTTAGGGTACAGTAAGTTTACTGGGGTTAGCATACAGTATTTATTATTAGGTCAGTTTTAACACCTGCTTAAAACTGTTGCAATGTCAGTGGATCCACAACAATTCTCACAGACTGCAGAAGGTACAGTCTGGGCACGTCCGAGACTGGGCACGCCCTTGCACCACTCCGTGTCTGCAGCGGGTGTGACGATTAATAAACTGTGTACCTTTGGGTATTGCCATAATGGGATAAAATTGAGTCCTTTGAGGAGCTGCGAAAATAACTACGTCTCCAAGTCTCCAAGATGACTTTAAAGCTACTGGTGTGGCTTCAAAATGTCTGTGTCCATGTGGCTTCAATGTATGTGTCGATGTCAATTGAGCTCTATGAGAAATGCCCTCTTGAGTCCGAGAGTAATATCTTCTTTACAAGGAAATCACTATACCCCTAAGGTCTTTTACATTATATCTGTCGGAATTATATACAAAACGCATGGGAAGTGAGATAAAGACTCTTACAAGAGTCTTTAAAAGTGTTACCTGACTGGCAGAAGTCTATTTCTCAGGAGCTTAATTCAAAAGGCTCTGCCATCGCTACCTATGAGATGTTAGTGATTTCCCTCCCATATCAAGAACAGGAGAAGGCACTAGGTGGCAGGCTGACAGGTAAGGCCTTTATATTTTGTGAACAGAGGAGTTCCAACACACCCCCTGAATTTGGTCTAACAGTGACCTTAACTTATCAGGTTACAGAGTGTAATATGGCTTATTTGAAGGGTAATGAAATGGAGGCCAAAAACAAACCATCTCTGAAAAAGTTAAGGTGAGCTATCTAGTCTATTGAATGTCATTTATCAAGTGGTATACATTTCATGGTGCATACTGAACCCAATATTCACCATCCAATATTATTCGCATAACAGGGGTCTACCTAAGCATGACATATAACACATATCTTATGGAGAACTTATTTTATGCAAGCCCCTACAAGCTAATGAGAATTTGATGTGCATAATTGGATCAACACAGGAAAAGGAACCTCTGTGAGGGGCCTCTCAAGGGTCCCCTTCCCTGATTTATTTTGGTACAGGCAAACTCAAACAGTGCTAATTACAGTGTGACCAGACAACCCTCTGCACCTGTGCTAACTGCTCCTTCATGACGTGATCTATTTACAGACCCTAGTGTGCTAACAACCCTGCCTACTCTTTCTTGTAGTGTGCAGGCACAGTTGTTACTCAGCCTAAACTGGCCTTGTCAGACTGCCTGCAGACACCTACTCCCAGATCACAGTTTCAGACACCATTCACACTACAAACTAGTGTTCCCAAAACACCCATATCCAATATTTCACATTTGATTTTCTCAGCTTCTAGGTAACTTGAGATCAAAAGAAAAACTGATTTGGACCATGACTTTCATGGAAAAACAGATATTCTGACATCAGAATTATTAGATGGATTCTAAAATTCCTCTCCTGTTCCTACCCATATTCTATACTGCTATGGGTCACAAATCATAGAAAGTGTGCGTATGGGGCCTTACACGTCATTCGCCCAGACATGTGCCCAGAAAAAGGATTCTTATAAGTATGCTTCTTTTACAATAGCAAGGACACATCTGACATAAATGATAATGTGATTCTCCTAATCTACAGGTCAAAATAGTCTGGACCTGAGATTTTCATGGAGGTATGAAGATTGTGTCTGTAGGAAATTAAGCCCTCAACATGGCTTGTAACTCAAATGTCATTCTCCAAGTCACAATTTCGCCCAGACAATTTTGATCATTTTGGGCACATTTTACCCCCCTGGAGCCCAAAATATGCACATGGGACCATCAAAACCCATATGTAACATGAAGATCTCATCCAGCCTGACACTTTGAGCCAAAGAATTAGAGGGGGAAACTAAAATTCGAAGAGTAGACGCTGAAATACCCTTCAAATTCGTCATATGCAAACCTTCTATGATTTTCGACCTATGGTAAGGTAGGCTTGCCTTCCTTTCTGATAGCCAGCTACCTTTTAGTGAGCGATGTTAGCCTCAGCCCTCCTTTCACTACTCCAAGCAGCTAACCACTGTGCAGAGTGGTTACAGGTCCACAGAGAAAAAAATAGAAGTGGAAGGTAAAAAAACTCGTTCTCTCAAGAGTGGCTACACTGGGGTTCTGCTAATTATATATACCCTGTCGGGTACACTTGACCCTGAAATGTCTTCAAGTATTTCACCAACTAAAAGAGAGAAGGGAAGCATGATGTTATTATGCCCTTAAGGCATGAGTAGACTCAAGAGCCCCCAGGACTGTCAGCAGGTGCATTCACTTTTGTGACGAGGAATGTCCCCCCACCCAGGTCCACTTGCACTCGGGGGAAACCACTATCGTTTCTCAGTATATAATAAGGGGTGGTGTTAGTACTGAAGTGGAATAGTGAAGGACTGCATAGTAGTTCCTATTAGTTACTGGCCTAACACCACCAGCTATTTTATTGTAGTAACACTAGGTTTATGAGATGGTAAGAGATGTGCCTTTGCATAGGTAGCGATGGCAGAGCCTTTTGAATTAAACTCCAGGACTACCTTTTCAGCACGACACCAACATTGCTAAAGCCTTGTGTCAATGGTCTATATAGCAGAGATTGCTGCCACTATAGACGCCTTTCTACTATGATATACCATTTTATTGTTCCATAAATTCTAACATATTTTGTATTAATCAAAGAAATATCTATGAAATTAATACATAGGTTGGTTCTAAGAGCTATAAGACCGCTCAAAACTTTACATAAGAGCGTTCATGCCCCACTGCACACCAGCCAGGTCAGTTACATACACTCTCTGACATCAAAGGCTCCGACCTAATGGTTCACTGCACAATATAATAAAAATGAGGGCCTCAGTGTGCGACCTCATGGTTCAATGCACAAATTAATAACTTGTAAGTGAATGCAACCGGCCGTCACGGGTGCCTGAGCACCGCTGACGCCGTCATGAGTGTCTGAGCACTCTAAGGACTGAACAATGGGTTACATAAGCACGACGCCATAACCTTCCGGTCGCTCTAGCGTCGCTCCTGAGCGACCTAGGTCAAATATCAAAAATTCTATGGAAAGCCCATAATTAGACGGTCAGAATGAGCCCAAGATCAAGGCGGAACTCCCAGTATTAAGGAAGTTATGCCATGGAGACTGAAAGGAGCTCCGAGTGCACCACAGACAAACCGGCGCGAATTACGCGCCTATCCAGCGGGCATTATAAACTTGGCATATTCAACTCCGCGCATGCCCAAAATGGCGGTTATAAACGCATAAACGGCCGAGATATGAGGGTCTAAAGATGCAGAACCGACCAAGACAATGGGGGCCATAGCGGCGTCCATGGGGGTCCTTTGTCCCCCTGTGACACTTGAAAGGGTCCCCTCAAACAATTGTAGAGTTAGGCAGATGCTGCTGGCTCCAGTCAGTCTGGAGGTGCTTTTCCAAGATTTGCTACAAATAGCCTGTCTGCACCTCCAGGAAGACACATCACCAAGAACCGCTCTAGAGGTAACATCTCCAGTCATCTCCTGCTACCTGCTATACCACTGCACTATGGTGAAACTATGCTAGACAGGCATTGGTTTCCTACCATTAGTGGCCAGAGGCTATCTTCTTCAAGACTTCCACCAGAGGGTAAAGTTATCCATTATTACATTATTCCTCTAAGCAGCAGGTCAGGAGCTAGGTGTGGGAACCCACCTAGAAGTATGCTGGACACTGTATTATTAATACCTCACAGGTGGAGTGGAACTGAACATTATACTTAATAAATTACTGTATGTTTACTGTATGTGCAAACTACCTACATACTAACTACTGTATGATTGATATTTCTTACATGTTGCCTAAAGCTGAATAAACCAGTGACAACTGGAAATAACACTATTTATAAGAGCCTTGAGATAATTACACTATATACCACTAGTCTTATGATATTTCTCATATGACAACTTGATCATGCCAATTACTAGTATGACAAAGTGGTGGAGAACATCCTACTAAGATCCCATCCCTCACAGGCTCATAAAATTTAAAGCTGGTAACACAACTAAAAACAATCATGCACACAGTAAGTTAAAGCTGGTACCGCAACTGGGAACAATCATGCACACAGTAAATTAAAGCTGGTACCGCATACACACAGTTAGACCCACTCCACCCACCCAGTGACCTTGACCTTGACACCATACCCACCAAGGTCACCAGTGAGATCTCCCACATACCAGTGAGATCTCCCACATACCAGTGAGATCCCCCACACGTCAGTGAGGTCTCCCACACGTCAGTGAGGTCTCCCACACGTCAGTGAGGTCTCCCACACGTCAGTGAGGTCCACCACACACATCAAGGCCTTATCAGTCAAGCTGGCAGAACAACACACAAAGACCTTACGTAGTCAGGGGCCTGTTGAAGAGGTCTCCCTCCCACCAAGATCTAGGAGGCCCACAGGAGGCAAACCAGCCTCCAATACAACAGACCCACACTCAGTAGACCCCACACCACCCACCCTGTCTACTCAGGGAACAACCAGTTCTCAGGGATCCAACATTTCCCAGGGATCTCTACAGGACGCCCAACTCACGCTATCTACCTCAGGGGAAGAAGGATCTGCCTCAGGGGGTGGATCCACACCCTCATCTAGATCCTCCACCCCAGCTCCAGCCTTTGACAGCCACTCCTCCAGAGACACCTCCCCCACACCCTCCATCATGGACACCGATGAAGGCCCCCAACCTAATCAGACAGCTGAGAAGATAAGGGCCTATGAGAAGGCCATCCAAGATGCAGTTACTGCCCTAGAGACCAACAAGTCCCAGCAGGAGGAAAGGGAGAGGATCCTCAACCAACAACTGGCAGAGAGGAATGCAGCAATAGATGCTCAACAGAAGGCCATGGAAGATCAGCGAAAGTCCCTAGAGAGACAACAACAACAGATAGCAGATCTCATGAAGATGGTATCATCCCAGACCCCACAACCTCACACACCTGCCATCACACCTGTTGTCACACCATCTGCCTCTGGATCCAAAGATGACATCATAATCTCCATGGTGTCCAACATGACCAAGCTCATAGACAATAAACAGCAGGACGACAGAAAGATCAGGATACATGAGGTAACAAAACCCAAAACCTTTTCACACCCATCACCACTCATGTCAACAGCATTATTCATTGATCACAAATTCCCAGAATATCTGAAGGATAAGTACAAAGTGACAGACAGTGACACCATGGTAACATATTTACCCAAGTACCTCGAAGGACAAGCACTAGCTTGGTTTGAATCCTTCAGGGAGAGTGCCACACCTGATATGTTGACATGGACCAATGTAGTGAATAAATTAAAAGAGTATTTTGCTACTCGAGACAATATAATCTCAAGGACTGCACTCCGTGCACAAAAGATAGATGAACCTGTTCTAGACTATGCATGCCATCTCAGGAAAGTGTGTAATGCCCAACGCCAGAATGATGAAACCCTAAGCAAGGCATTTACCCAAGGCATGAGGCCCTGGATCTCTATAGCTCTTGAGAACAAGAAAATAGACTCTTTTGACCAAGCCCTAGACCTAGCCCTAGAGGTTGAGACCCAAGAGAGATCTAGGAAGGCAAGGGATGCAGAAACCAACCCACAGCCTACTAAGAAAAAGGTCCAGGAAATCAGCACTAGTTCAGATGAAGATGTTAACCTAATGTCTAGTGCCCATGTAAGGCAACAGGAAGCTAAGGTTGCATCAAGAGACCCTACCGGTAGATACAGAGGAAATAACTATGACCCCAACTACCAATCCAATAGAGGTAGAGGGGGCAACAACAACAACCAGGGGGGTCACAACAGTAGGAAAGACAACAGCTCTTCCAACTCCAACAATGGTAACTCTTCATACAGTGATAGGAGAGACAGAACCCCAAGTAATGGCAGATCCTATAATCATCAAGGATCCAACAGTAGGAGCCAGAGTCCACATAGGAACTACAACTCTGGATCCTACAACAACTCTGGATCCTACAACAACAGCCAGGGTTCAAACAACTCTGGATCCTATAGTCAAGGATCCAACAGTAGGGGCCAGAGTCCACATAGGAACTACAACAGTGGATCCTACAACAACAATGGCGCCTACAACAACCAGAGATCCAACAACTCCGGTCAATACAGCAACTCTGGTCAATATAACCAGGGTTCCAACCCACGCCAGGAGGATTACAAACCTGACACAAGAGGTTACCAGGGGAACCAACAAAGTAACCCCCAAATACCACCTCATGTGATGGATCAAATCTCCAAGCTCCTGGTGGCAAGCATCTCAACCACCCCACAGAACCAGGAAAACTAGGATGTCACAGTGCCGATGGGCCAGTGCACTGTGACACCCCAAATACAAACAATCAATCAGGATTAACAAAGATCCAACCAGAGACAATTGCTAGTGCCAATCTACCATCTAACAGACAGAGACGTCCATCAGTGATACACATCACCCCACCAGATTCATCATCAAAGGATACAGGTGAGAGTACCAAGCTTTCTATTGTACTTCTTCAAAATGGCTGTATCAATGCAAATCTATATGATGTTTCAGATGTACAATGTTTGGTTGATACAGGTGCTACTATCACCTGTGTCAGACAATCATTCCTCATGGATCTCCAAAAGAGATTCCATATCCAACTGAGGAAATCTAAAATCAACATCCACTTGGCAGATGGATCGGTGTGTCATGTTAGACATTCAGCTATGCTGAACTTTAGAATCCAAGGTGTCAGATTCCAATACCAATTTGCTGTAATTCCCAACCTCACACAGCCCGTTGTACTCGGCACAGTATTCTTAAGCACTACAAAATCTCAAATTGAATTTAATGTTGATCCTGAACAAATTCTCAAACCCATTAGGGCAGTGAGGGATTTTACCATCCCTCCATTCTCTGAACTTGCAGTATTGGGTAAGGTCACATCTACTCAATCACTGCAAGGGAAAACTGGAGTAGTAGATAACCTCCAAAGAAATAACAATGCCCCATATCTAGTTCAAAGGGCAGCAGTAACCCCCAGGGAAAATAACAAACATCCCCTAGTGTTACTCAACACCAGCAGGCGCCCACATAAAATCAAAAAGGGTGCCATCATAGCTCTATTTCAGGAAGTCAAGGAATCTGATTTAGAAAAACCCCAACAGGTGTCAGACACAACCCCACACACTGATCAATCCATCTCAGCCATACGGCCTGAGGATGTAACTCAATTCAGTGACACAGACTCAGACTGCGAGTCCACATATGCTGACCCTGAACCCAACTCAATCAGACTCTCTGAAATAGCTGCTATACATAGTGAGGCACATGACCTCGAGCCAGAATTGGAAGAGAATGTTCCACCAAAATCTGTGCTCACATCCAAAGATCAGCATGATAGATTAAAATCACTGCTGACCAAGTATGATGATGTATTTGTAGGAAAAGATGGAGACATTGGTGCCACACACCTGTATACACACTCAATACATGTAAAACCTGAGGCAGTACCATGTCATTTCCTACCATATAGACAAACACCAGAAAAACAGGCCGCAATAGGGGAAGAGTGTGAAAGGCTAGTACAACAGGGCATTCTGAGAGAATGTGCCGAGGGCCCCTGGGCCTCCAGATCCTTTTTAGTACAAAAATCATCGGGAGGCCATCGGCTCGTCACAGATTTTCGTTATTTGAACCAAAACACGATAAATCAAGCCTTATCTACACCCCGGGCCGATGACACTCTAGACATGATAGGGTCACTCAGACCAAGAGTATTCAGTAAGCTAGATGCCCAACAGGGATTTTTTCAAATTCCTATAAGACAGGAGGACCAGCATAAAACCGCATTCATAGCAAATGACAAAAAATATGTCTATGAAAGGATGCCGATGGGTTTAGCGACGGCACCGGCGGGATTCTGCCATCTAGTCACATTAATTCTGAACAAACTCAAGTACAAATGTGCCCTACCATACCTAGATGACATATTGGTATTATCACCATCAATCGAACAACACTTCCATGACCTGGAAGACGTGTTCAACAGCCTAAGAGTTGGTAAACTCAAACTGAAGAAATCAAAATGTGAATACTTCATAGACAGAATAGACTTCTTGGGAATGAGAGTCACACCCATGGGACTGCAACCATCTCCCACAAAGGTGGAGTCAATCAAAACCTTCCCAACACCAAAATCAGTCAAAAATGTCAGATCCTTCACAGGCCTATGCCAATACTTCAAAAAGTTTATCAAAGGTTATGCCCAAATTGCTAGACCATTATATGATCTACAGACACATCTCAAAGCATTTGTCTGGACAGAAGAGGCAGATAATGCTTTCAAAACATTAAAGCATGCCCTCTGTACCAATGCTCTTCTCAGATATCCAAACTATGAGAAAGAGTTCAGTTTGGCAACTGATGCTTCCAATGTGAGTTTAGGAGCTGTACTCTCACAGAGAGATAATGAAGGAGTGCTCAGACCAGTAGCCTTTGCAGGTAGAACCCTCTCAAAACATGAGAGAAATTACAATACCACAGAGAGAGAACTACTGGGAGTAGTGTATGGAGTATTACACTTCAGACACTATCTAGAGACTAGACACTTCCAATTATACACAGACCATGCAGCCCTAATCCCACTGCTAACCAATACAGGACTCACACATAGATGGGCCAGATGGGCTCTAGACATACAACAATTTTCATTCACCATCCAACACGTGAAAGGTGATGATAACACACCACCAGATGCTATGTCTAGAAGAGAATACCCAGACTCTGGACCCATGACTAACCCTCCACCCCCACCAAGGAGAGTTAGAGCAGCCAGTAGAACCAAGTTTGCAAAAGTAACAAAGAAGGTACCATTCAAAAGGGATGATCCACCCAACACCATTGAAAAGCCAGAGACACCCATTAGGGGTATCTTGAAGCAATCTACACACTATGTGTTTTGCCACTGTGAGAGAGAATACTCACAACTCTTTCCAGATAATGACTTCGAGCCTATTGAATTCTCATCACTCAATCAGATGCTGAAGGCAACTCCTAAGGAGCCACCCTTCACCCCACCTGACTCAGATGATGAAGATCCAGAAGACACAATATATGCTATTACTCAAGCAACTTCAAAATCAGTCAGATTCTTTGAACCAATGCAGGGAGAGGAAACATCAAACCATTTGTGTCCTATGACCACACGCTCAAAGACTAGAGAAATGATTCAGGAGGGCACACCAAAACCCCCCACACAATCACAAACTATTCTAAATAAGAAAAAGGTCACAGGAAACAAACCTACCAAAACCCCACCTGCCAGGAAAAATGTCACAAAAGACACTGCATCTACTAAATCAAAGAACTCTGAGACAAAGAAGATTGACAAAAAGCAAATTGTGCCTTTAAAGAAAAAGGTTGCCACTCCCATCAAGGCGAGAATAGGCCCTCCAAAGGAGCCTACACACCAAAACAAGAGTGACACACCCCAACAAAAGGCACAAGATAGGCCAATAGTCGATGAAAAAGAAAAAGAAAGAGACAGAATAAAACAACATGTGCTAGATATAAATCAACTACTGGATCAGATTCCCGACACATCCATCTCAGGTACAAACCTTGGCTTGGAACAAAGGAAAGACAAGGACCTATTGCCCCTCATACAATATCTTGAGGATGGAACCTTGCCTGCACCAAAAGCACAAGGAAATAGAATCATCAACCAAGGCCAGACATACACCTTGGTAAATGGTACATTAGTCCATATATGCCCCATAAATTGGAGAAAGACCAATACTGTACCACTTCAAATTGTTATACCACAGCAATGGGTAACAAGTACACTACAGTATTTCCATGACTCACCTACCGGCGGCCATCTTGGTTCAAGTAGGATGCTGTCAGCACTCCGACCTAGGGTATATTGGAAGTCTATGCTAGCAGACACAACAAAATATGTTTCCACCTGCCACACATGCCTCACAGCAAAAAGGCAAGTACACTCACACAAAACACCTATGACAGTGAGAGAGTACATGACTTCACCAATGAAGTTCCTAAACCTAGACGCGGTGGGACCACTTCCCACAACTGCCAGGGGAAACAAACATATACAAGTCTGCATAGATTATGCTACCAGATATGCAACAGCTTGGGCTACTACTGACTTAAAAGCTGAGACAACAGCAGCAGAGTTCTACAAGAATATAATTTGTCATCATGGAACACCAGCCACTCTTCAAACAGACAATGGGACATGTTATACAGGTGCAAAGTTCACAAAGTTAACTAAACACCTCAAGATCAAACATAAATTCTCCTCACCATACAGGCCACAATCAAATGGGCTTGTAGAGAGATTCAATGCTAGCATAGGCACAGCACTCAGAGCATTCTGCTCAAAGCACCAAAACAATTGGGATTCATTTATTGAACCCATAACCTTTGCATTAAACAACACTGAATCCCAAACCACAGGATTCACCCCTTTCTTCCTACTCCATGGAAGAAACCCAGCCACCCCAATGGACTTAGGGCTGGGAATACAGGAAGACATATCCACAGTAGCAGACCACGTAGCCAACATGATAACAAATCAAGATACCTCTAGGAGGAAAGCTATAGAAAGGGTCGCCAAGCTACAAAAGGAAAGGAAGGATAGATATGATAAGAAACTTACACCACAGGAAATCAAGGTCACCGACATGGTGTACCTAAACATACCAAGAATCCTGACCAATACAGAGTGTAAGAAACTTCAACCCCTTTTTATGGGACCATATGTTGTAGTAGATAGACCTAGTTTGACAAGTGCCAAACTCAAAAATTTGGACACCAATCTATTGGTGGCCAGACCAGTGCACATAGACAGACTGAAAAAGGTCGTGGCTGTCAGAAATAATGAATTTGCACACAGGCTTATTCCACATGAGGCCAAATACTACAGCAAAATTGTAAGGAACAAAAATGATATCACCCTTACAAGAGAAACCACAGGCATAGGCCCTATCAAGCCTAGGCCTGCACACCACATACTAAGAAAGACATCTAGGTGTGGTGCAGTTTCAAGAAATTAGAAACAAGATTGAGATACCAAAAGTCATAAGATTTTCAAAATGTATTACAAATTCTCTTCATCCACACATAAGACATGTGTGACTGATAATGAATTACTATGTATATAAAGCCAATCAAATTTGTAAATATATCAGTAGGTTATTGCCTCTGAAAGGGTCAAAGACTGGGACCCCCCAAGTAAAGCAGACATGAAGTCTAAGAAGAGTAAGGGTAACACAATGGAGTGTCTAAAACCTAATCCCCACATGAAAGAGCGCGCTATGCCAACACAGCAGTCTATAGAGATCAATTGACCTTATAAGCTACACTCAGACAACTGTCTAGACGGTCATGAATGGCTGTCCTGGATGACAGGAGGAGCTAATTACCAGTACACAGACTACACAATAGATCCCACAGTTAGCAGACACTGGAGATTATGCATGGTCTCCAGAGAAACAATGCCAGGCCCACAATGGATGTGGGTAGGGTAGGCTACATAAGAAGCACTGTGGACCATAGCCCACCATCAGTCTTCATCCAGCTGCAGTCTGGAACACAAGTCTACAGGACCCCACTTGGGAATTAGCCAGCCCACTTCTCCATTAGGAGAGACTGCACTAGGATAAAGAACACACCTACTTCACCTTCAACCTGACCTTACCATTTACTGGTCAACCTCTATAGACTCACCGGACATATTGCCAAGACAGCTCAATCTTGCAAAGGTACAGTTTGAACCACTTCATTTAAAGTGTTACACCATACACTTAGACTTTACCAGCACCAAATCACTACAAATTTGACAAGACTTTAAACAGCAAACTTGCTTTACACAAGCACCATGGGGACACTGAGAGTTTCACCCATACTGCTAACTATGCTGTTATTATATACTATTGAACCACTTACTGCAGGTTATACACCTGTGGTGAGACAAAACATAGGAGTAGTATTCAAACCTAGCCCTCAACCATTGGTCAATGGACATACAACCACAACACTGTTGTTAGCTATTCCCTACAAGATACCTCGGGCACCCGTTACCCAAGGATCCATAAGGGATAGAATACTCCATTTGACCACTCCTACTCTACAAGATCATACCTCTGGCCAAATTATCCAACAAGCTAAGGAGCTAGACACCTTGCTGGAAATTGCAGACAAGGAGATAAATGAAACACTAGCCTCCATCAAATTGTTCTTATCCAACCCCATAAACACATTGGACAAGGCCAAAAGAGAGGCCATACTGGGTTTTCTAGCACCCCTGTTTCGCGGTGTGCTAGGTCTAGCCACAGTAGAAGATGTAAACCAAGTAATGGGACAGCTCAAGAACATAGATGAAATACTAAGAAAATTTGCTAAACAGGATCAGGAAGCAGCAAATCTCATTGAAAAGATCACAGACAGACAAGATAAGTTTGTCAAAGCATACATCCAAGATAAGAAGGTACTGGACAGCACAATCAACACCATAGGTGACACCGTCAACCTGTGGGCCTCTAACATGTCCAGGTCACTTGACTCATATTCAAGGCACGAGAAAACTCAAAGGGAGAAAATGCAAGTATTAAATGATGCATTAATTATCATAGCAGCAAGAATGAATACAGTTCAATCACTGCAAAGAACAAATGCAGCCCTGAGGATGCTATCATCAGGGATCCTAACCCCTGATATAGTACCACCCTCAGACCTCGCTAGATACCTAGTTGACATTAATAACAAACTTAGGATTACACACCCTGGAGCACAAGTCGCAATTAATGACTTAGATTTCTATTATTCACAGAAGCTGACCTCATACACTTACTCAGCTCACCATATATATATTCATCTGGACATTATAATTCAATCTACCACCTCAACCTTCAAACTGTACCAAATGATTACATCACCCATGCCTATAGACACACAGGAGACCCCCACCAGAGGAGTCACCAAACTACAAACCACAACTGAGTTTCTAGCAGTATCTTACGATGAATCATTATTTATCGAATTGGACTCAGCAGATATGCAGGCATGTGAAGGTACTACAGTAAAGGTATGCAGAGATGTAAATGGTAGAATCTATAAACACAGGCCTACATGCCCTGTAGCCATTTTTACTAACCAGGCTCAACAGATTAAGGAACATTGCAAGTTTACAGTTTCACCACTGCAAGCACCTACCACCCATGCTATTTCCATTTCTGAAGATGAGTATCTGGTCACTACTAATGAACCCCATTACTTTATCAACTGCCATGGAAAAACGTCTGAAACTCGGAAGGCCCAGTCCTACTCAATCATAGGTGTACCCTGTGGGTGCACGATCAGTGTAGGAGAATTTTCTCTTCCAAACACAAGGTTGCCCTGTAACTCAACCTTATCATTTCATTACATTCTCAAGACAATTAATTTACCATTCATGGCAGCACTTAACAAAATTTCTGAAACCAAACCAGATGAAAGAGAGAATCTTCCAAATTTCCCAGTAGTAAACCTTTCTAGAACCTTAGAAAAACTACAGGAAAATCCAATCATGGATGATATTACTCAACTAAATTTAGAGCCCTTTGCCAAAACAGTATTAAAAGATGCCTCCAACCTTAATAAGGAAATGGAAACGCGCTACGAGGAATCATACCTACGTCGAGTTACAGAGCATCCAATCTTCCAAAGCTTAGCACTCATCCTAGGGATATCAGCTCACATTTTTATAGTATACATACTACTCAAATTATACAGACTAGGAGGGACTGTAGCCTACCTGCCTACAGCCAAAGCATTCAGACTAGTCACCGAGCTGCCCCTACACAAATTGCTCCCAGATAAGAATCCTACCAAATTAACCCCTACAGAGGAAACCCACACCCCCTTCCTCACAATTCAGGAAACCCACACCCTGATAATTGCTATATTATTCACCCTGACCATCTACTCAGCCTACAGAATAATGAAGTACCTTAAGAAATTTGCACAGACACACTGTGGCAAGAAAAATGTGGCCAAGCGCACAAATCCCACAATATATTTTAAAATATATTGTGGAGACTCAAACTTCGCGCTACCCTTGAGGCCAATACCACATGAATTTGATGAGATTAAATCAGCAGCTGCCCCTACCTATAAGGATATAGTGGTTAAAACCTTCCCACTACCTAAGGCTATATTTACCTGGAATGGACCAGCAGTTATAACAACACAGAGAGGAGAATTTGCTTATCACCTCCCTCAGGTGATACACCTACCTTGGCGCACTAGGTTCAGCACTATACCAGCCCTTAAAAACAAAGGACTGTACTACTCCATGCTTCTCCAGAATGATTGTGGCACCAGCCCGGTGACCATGACAGCACTGGAAAATACAACAGATATAATTATTGACGAACAACAGGAGGAGACCGCAAGGTCAAACATGCAGACTATTGCTAATTTTCTAAACCACCAGCCCTCCCCGGTGACTGTGGAAACAGCCTAGACTGCCCACAGCCTAGGCTGCCCCCAGTCCACCACCAGGAGACAACACATCAGAGACAGTATTCAGAACTTTTCGGACAATTTGCCGGCCCTGAAAAGGGCCTTTGGGATGGCGGGTTTTTACACCCTAGGTTTCAGTCAGTCGGGATCCTACCACAGATCCTCGGGTTCAACATCAATGGGAGAGTCCGGGGCCGAGTCCGAGCCATACATATGGCCGTGATCCTGCTCCCACTCAGCGAGCCGGGCCTCCAGCATCCCCAGTCCATACTCGGCAGCCGTGGATGGATCCCCGGATGCCGCAAGATCGAGGAGGGATGCCGCCAACAAATAATCCCATAGCACTCGCTCCCGCGGCCCTAGGTTATAATCCATGGGCCAGAAACCCATACTGCCCAAGGCCCTAGTCAGAAGGGCCACAGTGGCCCCCCGACGCAAGGCTGAGCCCAGGAAATAATGGCAGGAGTAATTACAGACCATCACATCACCATGCTCTATGATCTCTTTGAAATTACTCACTATGTACCCATAATGGATGGTCTGGTTAGACTCAACCAGGGCCCTAGCTGGACTCCCCACCTCCATCACCTGGGGGACAGGCAGAGCAAAGAGAGCTTGTAGGTGGGCCATGGTACTACAGCAGTGACTTCCAGAGAGGAACTGATGCTCCAATACCAGCCACACACTCCTTAAATGGACACACACACCCCCCCCCCCACCCTGAACTGTCCACTGACACCAAGCTAGGCACTGCCACAGACACATGCCAAAATCTGGCACCTAACACCTCAAGTGCCACCACTGCATGAGCACACCAGGGAGGAGACTCACATCTCACTCCTGACACACCTCCACTGTCAATGAAATTATCAAAGTATTAAAAAAAAAAAAAAATTATATACACAGCCACTTGTTGATGTATAATATGAAAATCTATGGTATTCTCACAAAAATCAATGATTAATGCGCGCATATACGCGCAAAATTGCGAAATTGCAAATTACAAATTGTAAAATTGTACAAATCTAACATTAATATACATGAATGCAGGTAGATAACTAAGACAGTTTTTGTACCCACTAGCACTTGTATACTATGCCAAGGTTTACTTAAAGTAACACACTTTAGGTATCCAAGAAAATTGTTGGAAAAATGAATGAAAAAAAAAAAAAAAAAAAAAAAAATTGTTGAGAAAATTGTTGACATAAAACATGTTTACTTAAGATACTCACCAAATAAATCTCTTTCAGGGACACATACTCAAAAGGCTAAGGGAAAAGTCAATCAAGCAGCGGCCCACTGCCGAAATTGCCAATTAATACCCATATAGCAAATCAATGAGTAACTCAGAGACAAACAAGCCCATTGTACATGAAGTACTTTGTTTTTCCGGCCCTCGGAAAAATTTGTCTCAAATCCCATAAATTGAATAGTGTAATCTAGATTGTACGTTTGTACCCAATTTGCACACTAAAATTGTATGTTTGCACACCAGATTGTACGCTCGTACCCAATTTGCACACTAAAATTGTAGATTTGCACACCAGATTGTACGCTTGTACCCAATTTGCACACTAAAATTGTATGTTTGCACACCAGATTGTACACTTGTACCCAATTTTGCACACAAAGATTGCATGTTTGCACACTAGATTGTAAGTTGTATCCAATTTACATTTGAATTATATGTTGCACATTATACTGTATGTCTGTACCCAATTCATACACTGAAGTCAGATTATTAGAAATCAACATTTCTAGGTGTATCCAAGCTGTACGCAAAAATTATATAGGTACATACAGAAACTATCAATTGAACGCAAATTATATATTGGCATACTAAAACTGTCAAATGTACGCAAAAATTATATATTTGTACACCAAAAAAATTGCCAAATGCACGCGAAATTATATATTTGCACACTAAAATTGCCAAATATACGCGAAAATTATATATTTGCACACTCAAATTGCCAAATGTACGCAAAAATTATATATTTGCATACTGAAATTGTCAATTGAACGCAATTACACGCGAAATTGTAAATTTGCACACTAAAATTGTCATTTATGTTCAATTTGCACGCTAAATTGAACATTAAATGCCAAAATTGCACACTATTTGCCAAATTGTATGTTGTACATAAAAATGGAAAATTGTACCCAAAATTGATGTTACATAAGCAAATAAGCTATGGTATGGTAAGATATAGAAACTCGGAAATGTACTTATACCCAGGAGAAAATTGTTTATACTGACAAAGCTCTACCACAAAAATTGCATTTGAAGCACTCCCCATTACTTCAAATCCTCTTACAAAACAGTATATAACTCCAAAATGAGGTAAAAATTGTATAAATTGTACATTCCCTCGGCGAAATGACGGAGTTTCGCATTCTTTCGGGGGAGAGGGAGTATTCTATGATATACCATTTTATTGTTCCATAAATTCTAACATATTTTGTATTAATCAAAGAAATATCTATGAAATTAATACATAGGTTGGTTCTAAGAGCTATAAGAGCGCTCAAAACTTTACATAAGAGCGTTCATGCCCCACTGCACACCAGCCAGGTCAGTTACATACACTCTCTGACATCAAAGGCTCCGACCTAATGGTTCACTGCACAATATAATAAAAATGAGGGCCTCAGTGTGCGACCTCATGGTTCAACGCACAAATTAATAACTTGTAAGTGAATGCAACCGGCCGTCACGGGTGCCTGAGCACCGCTGACGCCGTCATGAGTGTCTGAGCACTCTAAGGACTGAACAATGGGTTACATAAGCACGACGCCATAACCTTCCGGTCGCTCTAGCGTCGCTCCTGAGCGACCTAGGTCAAATATCAAAAATTCTATGGAAAGCCCATAATTAGACGGTCAGAATGAGCCCAAGATCAAGGCGGAACTCCCAGTATTAAGGAAGTTATGCCATGGAGACTGAAAGGAGCTCCGAGTGCACCACAGACAAACCGGCGCGAATTACGCGCCTATCCAGCGGGCATTATAAACTTGGCATATTCAACTCCGCGCATGCCCAAAATGGCGGTTATAAACGCATAAACGGCCGAGATATGAGGGTCTAAAGATGCAGAACCGACCAAGACAATGGGGGCCATAGCGGCGTCCATGGGGGTCCTTTGTCCCCCTGTGACACTTGAAAGGGTCCCCTCAAACAATTGTAGAGTTAGGCAGATGCTGCTGGCTCCAGTCAGTCTGGAGGTGCTTTTCCAAGATTTGCTACAAATAGCCTGTCTGCACCTCCAGGAAGACACATCACCAAGAACCGCTCTAGAGGTAACATCTCCAGTCATCTCCTGCTACCTGCTATACCACTGCACTATGGTGAAACTATGCTAGACAGGCATTGGTTTCCTACCATTAGTGGCCAGAGGCTATCTTCTTCAAGACTTCCACCAGAGGGTAAAGTTATCCATTATTACATTATTCCTCTAAGCAGCAGGTCAGGAGCTAGGTGTGGGAACCCACCTAGAAGTATGCTGGACACTGTATTATTAATACCTCACAGGTGGAGTGGAACTGAACATTATACTTTATAAATTACTGTATGTTTACTGTATGTGCAAACTACCTACATACTAACTACTGTATGATTGATATTTCTTACATGTTGCCTAAAGCTGAATAAACCAGTGACAACTGGAAATAACACTATTTATAAGAGCCTTGAGATAATTACACTATATACCACTAGTCTTATGATATTTCTCATATGACAACTTGATCATGCCAATTACTAGTATGACACTACCATGGATCTGCCACACGGAGAGCCAGTCACACCTGTTCAGCCATCACTGGCACTGAGCAGTATTTGAGCAGCTCAGCCACTCCATCCCTGACGCACAGTGCTGTTCAGTGCAGAGTTAAAATAATCATGAACAGGTGTGACAATCCTAAGGCTAAACCTGTATTGAGCATTTCCTTTCTTTCTGTTCCACACCTATGCGGTGTTATACCACGATTTCTGGGTTACACAGTGCTTTTTGGTGGCTATTCCCATCCACATATCTGTCGATATTGCACACCCTGTTGGCTGTAACATCAATTTTGTAAGGTGTGCGGTTATCCATGGATAACAGGCACCGGTGCACACCTTCCATGTCCTTCCATGTCATATGTTACATGTTAAAACCCACGAAATACTCCAGGCCAGGGTAGGGATCGAACCTGCAGTCTTACATCCCAAATCCAACTCCCTATGCACTGCGCCACAGGGACTGACGAGAAACGCTTGGTACAAACCACGTCTAACCAAACATAACAGCGAGACGCATTTTTTTTCGCCGTGTGCGCTGTCACTGTCCACTGCCGGGTGAGGAGGTGTATTCTACACAAACCTAACGAGGAGACGCGGTGGTCTAGCGGTTAGCACGTTGCGCTCAGCCGTGAGAGCTCTGCGGAGCGAGTCCCGGCCCAGACGCATCTTTTTTCGCCGTGTGCGCTGTCGCTGTCCGCTGCCAGGCGGCGAGGTGTATTCTACACAAACATAACAGCGAGACGCATTGAAACCCTTAATCGTGTGCCGCTGCCTGTCCGAGCCGAGACGGGCGCTGTCGCTGTCCACTGCCGGGCACCAAGGTGTATGTACCTGTGTACACACACAATGGCTGGCATCGAGTCCCGGGGAGGGGGAATAATTTTTGTTTTCAAATTGAATTTATTGGTATTCTATTGATTATTTATTGGTTTCGTGGTATAAAATAAGTAGTCAATGGATAAATCATGACTCGTGTGTGTTAGCAAAGGCTAATAACACTCTGCCTACGGCCTCGTGTCATTATCCTTCACTAACACACACTCGTCATAAGTTATCCATTGGTTACTTGTTCAATAACAATTCAAACTCCTATTCACATTCAACTGAATACCCTGAATGTATTACCCTCTAATGTATGACGGATATGGGCCAATCTATGTTAGACCGTGGTGGATAAGTATTCTATTTTAAAATATGTCTTTGGAATAGCTAACGATGGTAATGAAAGGAAGCACCGTTTCAAAGAAAAGGAGAAGAAATACATATCTAGTTCATCGATTTTATGTGAAATTATGGCGGTAGGATTGCACAGCAAACAGGACTTGCAACGGCGCCATGCATGCACCAGATACACAAAACGGGATAGTTTAGAAAAGTCCATAGAAGGGGTTTCTTCGCTTTACTCAGTTTAAACCTTCTTACCTTATTTAATTTGATATGGATCTAGTTCAGTATTCACCTCCTCCCACAAAAGTTACAGATGACCACTTACACTCCAGCCAGCCTTGTCATAACTGATCCAGGAACACCAGTCTACTCATAAGAGTGTACTAAGTTTCCCGGTAGACTACTCAATACTAGTGGATACATAAGTTAGGAGGATTTACCTAGAAAGCTGATAAATATCCATGCGGCTGGCAGCTCCCATATTTGTGTCACCACCTTTAGAGTATGAGTAGCCCATTATTGGTCAAATCGGAGATGCTGTTATTCAGCCATGGGCCACCTATCATTGCAAGCTTTTCTACTACCATGGGTTATAACCATCCAAAGTGAAAGGGTCCTTAAATAGGTGGGGTGGATTTCTATACCTTCGAGCTGTGGCGCGATCACAGTAGATTATGTAGAGATGGAGGAGAGATTAGAAGTATCTGTGATTTACTGCCTATCGGCAGGATCCCATATTTGCTGTTGTATTTAACAGGAGTGACTCGTCCATACATTGTGCTCTATCTGGTGGGGTGGCCAAACACAGGTTAGCGTAGTAGAACTGACTCAGATATGAACCAAATACCAGGGTATCTGATCCATATTAGTAGACATACTAAGATTTGACGTTTCACTGCCTCTTATTTTTGCAGGAAGGGAGAGTACTATGTCATGATAAAGTGAATACCAGTGACAAATGCCATTGGGCAAGGGACTTTGATTAAACCATTCACACCAGAATAAACACAAAGACTACTGATAACTTTCAGAACGAAAGGGAACAGAAATGGGAGGGGGTGGATCTATACTTTCAAGCAGTCAGCTTTTGATTTGGATCGATTGGGCAACAAGTTTGCTGTTATCAAATCTTTGTTAGTTAGAATTAATCAAATCGTTGGACGACAGTTGTATTCCAATGGTCATATTGTCCCAGCCTACGCATTATAACTCCCCCAAAACAACACAAAGTCCATGTAATCATATTAGTTCTCAACTGTACTTCATCTCTTTCCCAACACCTACCATGTGAGACAATACCAAACCAGGATGTCCCCCTGTTTTCTTAATTTTCTTGTTATCAGACTGTGCATGCAATCCCATGTTGTGTTAGTGCTCAGAGCCTCTCCCTGCACCCTCCCACACACCACCTCCTATTTCATTACTCACCCCCGTCCGGCCAATGGTCCTCAATAATAAATGAAGATAGAGATCAATAACCCCCCTCTTCCTACCCCTATCTTCCATCTCTGTGGGTCCCCTGACATGTGACACAAAGGTAGAACAGGAGTTATTGCAGCAAATATTATCAAGCCTTTTTATTGTCTGACAGTGTAAGCATGGGCAGTGACCGCCTGCTACAGTCAGCGGCACAGATTGTCTGCTTTTCCTGTGCTGCCATTCTAATGTGGCAGCTTTAGATTAAAAACATAAAGAGGTGCAATTTGGAATGGAACGGCCACATCAGTACTTTGGGTTCATTGGGTATTATTGAATACAGGAAAGGGACACATGGTAGCAACAAACCCTTAGGTAATATTGTAGTAAGTAGCCGTTATGTTGACATCGAAGCAGAGATCTAAGGTAATAAAAATTAAAATCAATCTGTATTTATAGAGATAATTACGAAAGCGATTTGCATTCCCCGTCCAGAAGGCAGTATATACTTCAAAATTCAGTGGATACTGAGAAGATACTGATCAGCCACTGCACATTTCAGTAGCCACTGATAGAATACTCCCAAAACAACTGACTTTACACTGCCTTTTTCAGTACAGATTCAGTAGTCTACTGACTCAACTAAATTTGAAGTGTGAATACAGTGGCCTACTGATCCTCTACTGGTAGTGTTAGTGCTGGTGAGCTAGACTCATCCCTGTGATATATTTGGGGCTGTGTAAGAAAGAGAAGCCTCTTCACCAAATATTATGTAACACAAATTTGGCCATGTTTTGACCCTCCTACCCCCTTGTAACACTTTGTAACATAATGACCACCCCCACTCCCAAATTACATAATACCGGTCAGACTCCCCCACCCACCCACACATCAGTATCTCTTTGCATTCTAATCGACAACATGCAGGCTTGATTGATAAATAGACCTTATTGTAAATTCATATGAACCCTCCCCTTTTTAATCTGATGGGAAACACATGACAATGCTTTAAATGCTTATGAATAGTCCACATTTGTCATATGATGCATTTGCCATTTTTGTTATGTAACACTTGGGCACACCCCTGCTCCTCCTGTCACAAAGTGTAACAAACTGCATTGACCCCCTCCCCCTATGGTGTTGCATAATATTTGAACAGCCTCTTATGGTAGTTATATAAGAAAAGCACAAATAGACTAAAAGGGTACACATATGAAGTTAGGATTTTACTCAATGCCAGTAAGTAGGGCCTAATGTAATGAACTGTCTGGTAATTATTTCTTTGTCACCATCATGAAGATTTTCAAATATAATTTATAATCTCTGATTCACTATTTTCCCACCTCAATGCTGCTGTCATACTACTATAGCAAAGCTTTATCAGTATTGGCTTATATTAATGTTCTACTATGGAAGTGTTTACTCAGTACTACTGATTTGATACTGCTCTAGTCCCCTCCCATATAGGTCACCCTCCTATGTAGGTCACACACACTGCTATGAAGTATATGCAGCCACATGTAGTTGATGGGGAGATGGCTCAGGGGCCTAATGAGGCAGACAGTAATCTGAGGGACCCAAGTTCAAGTCTCCACCCAGTAAGCACACTTATGTTTATTAATGTTCAGGGAACGTAATTTTAGGGGTCAAATAACGTAATTTCTGTAGTTCTCTGAACGTAAAAATGTAAGGTTTTTTTAAGGTAACTGAACGTAATATAACGTAGATTTACGTCCACAGAACATGCTCTGAACGTGATATTTACGTTATATATATATGTAATATTTTTACATATCTTAATGTAAAAAAACATTTTTCACCCATTGGGTAGATATCTTGTGAATATCATTGAATGTTTATATACGCAAAAGGATTGACGTGCATCTACGTAACCTTAGAGATGTAAATCAATGTTTCTTTTACGTCATATGTACGTTCTAATGATGTATTATTTTTACATTACATTTCATTAGAAGTTTTGGGTTCATTTACATCATTGCCTGATAGGTTTTGAAGTGATGTCTGCAGCACAGGAACATTATTTTACATCTTTACACACGATATCGTCCTAGAGATCCTAGGATGTTTATTTACATCATGGTCTGATGAGATTTCAATCATGGCATTACATCTACTCATAATGAATTTTGATGGAAATTGGAAATTATGGTAATAGCTATCGTTCAACAAAATTTATCCCCATTGTATTTAAAAGAAGATGCTATGTATATATCTGAACAGAATCATCCCTTTTCATTTGAGATAGACCATTTCTATGAATTACAAGGAAAAAGCAATACATGATTGACAGTACAAAATCTTTTATTAGCAGTATCTATTGTATGTATTTTCAAACCAAACTATCTACATTACACAGAGGAAAAGAAAAATGCTGCTATTTCTGCTATTCCTAGAAACACAAAGTAAAGTGCTTACAATGAAGTATAAAGGGATAAACATTATCAAAATAAATATGATCAGTAGTCATAAATACTATCTCTCTAATTCATGTATGAATATGATTGATATAAAAATAATATACAAAGTAGCTTCTGAAATGGGTCCAAATATAATGTATGTAAGAGGGGGGTAGCCCCAATGCATACATGGTGAAACAGATGGGTGGGGGTTAAATCTTTGGCAAAAAGTGCATATGCACTTAATGGATGGTTCCTTAGTTTGCACTGCAGATTAGGTACTTGCATAATTGGCCATGTCTGGAACAGGCCTTTTGGTAAAAGGAGTCCTTCATGGTGCATGCTTCACAGGCTTGGGAAAAGGTAACACCACCAACAGTGGACTAGAGAAAAACGTTGGCCATATGTCCAATAATAAACCTGTATGTGGAGGAGCCTGGCCCACTGTTGGACAACTCTCCACTGGTGGACAATGGGGGCCTGGCCCACTGTTGGACAACTCCCCACTGTTGGACACTGCCCCCAGTGAGTTTTCTTATCTCCTGGTTGCCATAGTGATGGCTGATAAGAGATTAGTGCAGGTGTTGGACCATCACCCAACAGTGGTGGCAATGCAGGTGGGGAGGTGGGAGAGGGGGTATGGAGTCCACAGAAAATGCATAATTTGAAATAATTTTCATGAAGTAAATGCAGCATATCTTATCATATACAACTTTGTTTTAAAGTGTGCATACACATACCTGGATAATAACAAGGTCTACCCCTATGCAGGTCAACCTCCTTGCACAAATCATTATTGCCTTGCACAAATTGATTAATCTATTCCTAACCTGACAGTATATGAAATTCAACCAGAAATGTTGGAGGATAGGCCAACGTTTTTTTCCTCCTCCTACAGAGGAGGCTTGCCAATGTTTCCCAAGCCTGCTTCAGACAGCTGTGCCAGGATGTGCCTTACTATGGCATGAACATTATTAAACCCGTAGTACGGTGGCCCAAGAGTGACGTTGTGTTTCGCGTTTGTGTATTTGCAAGTTTGTGTGTTTGCATGTTTCATAGTTTGTCTTTTTGCATTTTTGTGTTTCGTGTTTCATTGTTTCATGTTTGCATGTTTCGTCTTTTCATGTTTGTCTGTTTTGACATTTCACACTTTGGGTTTCAAGTTTGTGAGTTTCATGTTGGGATGTTTCGTCTTTTCATGTTTCACTGTTTGTCTATTTTGACTTTTCACACTTTGTGTTTCATGTTTGTGTGTTTCCATGTTTCATCTTTGGATGTTTTGTCTTTTCATGCTTGTCTGTTTTGACATTTCGCACTTTGGTTTGTTAGTTTGTATGTTTCATGTTTGGTCTTTCCACGTTTTTGTGTTTCACATTTCAGTGTTTCCCTGTTTCATGTTTGGATGTTTCATGTTTTCTTGTTTGTCTGTCTTGACATTTCACACTTTGTGTATCGTATTTGCATGTTTCATGTTTGAATGTTTCGTCTATTGATGTTTCACTGTTTGTCTATTTTGACCTTTCACACTTTGTGTTTGGTGTTTGTATGTTTAATCTTTTCGTGTTTCACTGTTTGTCTGTTTTAACCTTTCACACTTCGTGTTTTGTGTTTGTGTGTTTCCATGTTTCATGTTTGGATGTTTGGTCTTTTCATGTTTGGATGTTTTGACATTTCACACTTTGTGTTTCGTGGTTTACATGTTTCATCTTTTGATGTTTCAATGTTTGTCTATTTTGACCTTACACACTCTGTGTTACTTGTTTCCATGTTTGTCTGTTTTGTCATTTCATGTTTGTCTGTTTTGTCAATTCAGTTTGAATGTTCAGATGTTTTGTGATTTCATGTTTCACTGTTTCTCTATTTTGACTTTTCACACTTTATGTTTCGTGTTTATGTTTTTCCATGTTTCATCTTTGCATGTTTCGTCTTTTCATGTTTGTCTGTTTTGAAATTTTACACTTTGGGTTTCGAATTTGTGAGGTTGCATGTTAGGATGTTTTGTGTTTTCATGTTTTACTGTTTGTCATTTTTGACCTTTCACCATTTGTGTTTCGTATTTGTGTGTTTCCATGTTTCATCTTTGGATATTTTGTCTTTTCATGTTTTTGTGAGGTTGCATGTTGGGATGTTTTGTGTTTTCATCTTTTACTGTTTGTCTATTTTGACCTTTCACACTTTTGTGCTTCGTGTTTGTGTGTTTCCATGTTTCATCTTTGGATATTTTGTCTTTTCATGTTTGTCTGTTTTGACATTTCACACTTTAAGTTTGTGATTTTACATGTTTCATCTTTGGTCTTTTCATGTTTTTGTGGTTCGCGTTTCAGTGTTTCCCTGTTTCTTGTTTGGACATTTCATCTTTTCATGTTTGTCTGTTTTGACATTTCGCACGTTTGTGTGTTTGCATGTTTCATGTTTACTCTTTTCACATCTTTGTTTTTGGCGTTTCAGTGTTTCATGTTTGCATGTTTTGCCTTTACATGTTTGTCTGTTTTGGCATTTCACACTTTGTGTTTCATGTTTGTATGCTTGGTCTTTTCATGCTTCACTGTTTGTCTGTTTTAACCTTTTACACTTTGTGTTTCGTGTTTGTGATTTTCCATGTTTCATGTTTGGTCTTTTCATGTTTTTGTGTTTCACGTTTCAGTATTTGGTTGTTTCATGTTTGGATGTTTCGTCTTTTCATGTTTCACTGTTTGTCTGTTTTGACCTTTCATACTTTCTGTTTCGTGTTTGTGTGTTTCCATGTTTCATGTTTCCTCTTTTCACGTCTTTGTATTTCATATTTCAGTGTTTCGTTGTTTCATGTTTGGATGTTTCGTCTTTTCATGTTTGTCTGTTTTGACATTTCGCATTTTGTGTTTGGATGTTTGGTTTTTTGATGTTTCACTGTTTGTCTATTTTGACCTTTCACACTTTGTATTTCATGTTTCCATTTTTCGTCTTTTCATGTTTTCTGTTTTTTTTTCATTTCACACTTTGTGTTTCATGTTTGTACGTATGGTCTTTTCATGTTTCACTGTTTGTCTGTTTTAACCTTTCACACTTTTCGTTTTGAGTTTGCATGTTTGGATGTTTGGATGTTTGGTCTTTTCCTGTTTCACTGTTTCAATACAGACAAAAAATCCACTCATGCAAATATGAAACATGCAGACACAAAACTCTAGGTGCGAAATATCAAACAGACAAACATGAAAAGACCAAACATGAAAGAAGGAAATACAGACACGAAACAAACACGAAACATAAAGTGTGAAATGTAAAAATAGACAAACAGTGAAACATGAAAAGATCAAACATACACTAAACACTAAACACAGAGTGTGAAAGGTCAAAATAGACAAACAGTGAAACATCAAAAGACGAAACATCCCAACATGCAAACTCACAAACTCAAAATCCAAAGTGTGAAATGTCAAAACAGACAAAGATGAAAAGACGAAACATGCAAGCATGAAACAACGAAACACAAAAATGCGAAAAGACCGAACATGAAACATGCAAACACACAAACGTGCAAACACACAAACGCGAAACACAACGTCACTCTTGGGCCACTGTATTACGAGACCAAACATCCAAAAATGAAACACACAAACACGAAACACAAAGTGTATTATAAGGTTAAAACAGACAATCAGTGAAACATGAAAAGACCAAACATCCAAACACACAAACACAAAATGCGAAATGTCATGAGCTGTCATATTATGTGATTCATTATAGGGCCACCCTCCAGAGGGCTAAGACCAGACATGACACCAATATTATGCTAGATCATATACATGTTCATCCAATGTCCCAAACTCCCATCAGATTAAGAAATGTTCACATCCATAGAGATAATCCATGCATTGTTACTAGCACATTATGTCTCTTGAGTGGTGGTACACATATACATGTATATGCAGAATTGAATGAGACCTCAGAATTACAGGTATTGTGGATGGGGGTCTATAATTACACAAGAGAGACTAAATACTACCAAATGAAAACAAATGGAATGTTTTGGTAACTATGGTTACCAAAAGTGACCAATAAATTCCATGTCCTTCACTCAAAGTCTTTATTGAGTTATGAGTATTCCGGAAATGAGCCAATATCAAAAGAGAAGATCAAAATAACACATGGGCTTATCAACAAAGTGATATAATTGTGAAATAATGTAAAATCTTCAAATAGTTCTGGGCACCAAAAGGTTAATACCACTCAATTTGGACCATCCTGGGTTAATTTATACACACTGAATAAATTATACCGCTTTTGACCCAAGTTATCCAAATTGGGTCTACCAGGCTCATTTTCTCTGGCCATTTGACCCATCTTGGCCAAATTTGACCTATTTTGACCACAAGTGACCAGTTTTGACCCAATTTGTATTCCTTTTTGATAAAGATAGTTTTCTTTTTACAAAGATATATATATATATAGTGGTTGGATGGTTTAACATTATCTGAAGTACTACATTTAGCAGCCATTGACACAGATAGTGGTTGTACAAGGGTTAATACACCTACAGAGCTCACCTAAACTGGACACATAACATGACATGGGCTCACCCTGGTTGAAGTATGTAACTACAGTGGGAGGGCTATTTTTAAACACAGTGGCCACACAAGTATAGGGTTCTAATTATATCTTCAGGTGTATATACCATGATGCTCAATGGAAAGGAATGGAGAATTACGATAATGCACAGTGGAAATAATGATCCAGTCAAATGGCATTATTCCTTGTGGATAAATGTAATAGGGTTTGTGATAGAAGTACTATTCATAAAGATTGATCAATATTGCAGCCAACAGGGCATACTGGTAGCAGAGATACCAACCTGAGATATAACCACACAAGTCATGAAATACTAGCTAAATACCTTATATTGTTTGTGGCAGCCTTTGTTAACAATGCACCATTTAAATGCTGAACTTAACATACAATGATGAGGGAATGGTGAAAAAGAGCAGATATATACTTACACTGTAGTGGTTGGTATAGCAGTCTGGTATATGCAGGAGACTGTGTTAGGTGTGGGCAGTGTTGTCCAGACTGGTAGTATTGGTGCTGGGAGTGGTCATTATGTAGGGGCTGGTGGGGGTGTGTTTCCATTTGCTTGACATCTATCTCATATTGTGACTGTAAATTACATTTACCAACATTGCATATCTACATCAGCTAGGACTAGCACAGTTTGTCAACTATACAGGTCCTGTCAGGTAAACAATGATGGAGTTTCAAAACTGCTGGTTGCAAATATAAGCACTGAACAGGGCCCTATCTCATTTAGGGGTTGCCACATTTGAGGAAGTTGGATGCAGAACCTGCCATATTTATCAAGGAGGGTGAAAAAGGCCAACCATCAAGTCACAGCTTTGAAGAGGTGTCAGGATGTACTAGGGGTGACTCTTTTATATATCCTTATCACAGGCAAACTTGCGCACAATCCTGATACACTCATTGCAATATGTATCTCTTTGTTATGATTGCTTTTTCTACTCCTTTACAGATAGATCTAATAGCCACAGCCAAATTGCTGCAACCTCCCCATGTCACAAAATGGCCTGTCCTGTAAGTCTATACCAGAGATTATTTGCCTGCCCCCAATGTACTAAATTTAACTGACCAACTTTGCACCTCAATCACCTCTGTCACTAGAGGGAGGTCAAATGCCAAGTCATCCATTTTAATTGCTTGTTTTGTGTCATGTAATGTCTGGTACCAAAATAATGAAATATGGAGGTAATTGATGTTGCTCTCAGTAATATAAGAATGTCCCATTATGCATATCAAACACTTGAAATAACAAGGCCAATATGTATATTATTGACTTCAATTACAGAATGGAACAAAATTTGAGTTATGCATGCACAGTAGACTGCCTCCTACATGGTAATAAAAGTACCGGACGTTACGTAACGTCCGGTACTTTTATCAGAATTATTTCACATAAGCTGCTCTCATATGGAGACAAATGCTGGTAGACACACAATTTCTTCACCAAAGTAGGGGATGATAGGGCCCTTCATATGGGTAATAACAAAGATTTTGAAGCTTCATTTTTTTTCATGTTTTATAACCGATTTAGATTTAGGTACTGGACGTTACAAATTACTGATTTCCACTTTGAAAGACACATCATGAAAGATTCTCACTTAGTAACATGTCCAAACCTCATGAAAATGGTATCTATGATCATATACAATACAAAAAATAACTTTGGGATACTCTATATAGTGTTCTTTATTCAATACAGGACACTTGTAAAAAATACAAACAGTATAATAAAGAACAAATTGGGCTAAAGTTTTTGATGGATGACCACAAATTTACATTTTTCCGATAGCCCTAAGTTTTCTCTATCAAATACATCTATGTAAGACAAGATTGGTTCTTATCTTCTTTCTCCAGAGCCATAAAAGTCCAAAAACACAAAATGCTTTCTGGCGACCTGACCCATATATATGATTCCACTGTAATCAGTGGCAGTGTGCAAGTGACTTAGGGGATCTGGCAGCAGTGTGCCAGTGAACTAGGAGAGCCAGCAACAGTGTGCAAATGACCTAGAGGGTATGATCACAATGTGTTAGTGACCTAGGGGATCTAGCAGCAGTGTGCCAATAACCTAGGGGGTACGGCAATAGTATGCAAGTGAACTAGGTGGGCCGGCAACAGTGGGGGTGTGACCTAGGGGGTATGGTGACAGTGTGCCGTGACATAGGGGATCTGGCACCAGTAGTGTGTGAGTGACCGAGGGGTATGGTTGCAGTCTTCCAGACATTATAGGAGTTACGGGGGTGGTCTGCTAGACATACACTGGTTATGACGGCAGACTGCGAGTCCTGTAATGGGTACTGTGGCAGTCTGCAAGAAATATAGAGCAGTAAGACATATCAAAGTTATGGCAGGAGTCTGCGAGACATATAGGATTTATGGTGGCAGTCTGTGAGACATACAGGTTACAATGGCAGTCCACGAGTCAACTGATGGGTACTGCAGCAGTCTGCGAGACATACAGGAGGTTACTGTGGCAGTCTGTGAGACAAATAGGGGGTTTGTTGGCAGTTTATGAGTCCTCTAGGAGGTATTGCCACACTTTGCAAGACATATATGGGTTATGGCAGTCTTCAATCCTCTAATGGGTACTGCAGAAGTCTTGTAGAAATATTTGAGTTATGGCAGAGGTCAGCGAGTCCTCTAATGGGTACTGTGACAGTCTGCCAGACATATGTACGGGTTACAGCAGCAGTCTGTGAGACATGTATGGGTTACGGCGCCAGTGTGTGAGACCTCTAATGGGTACTGTGGCAGTCTGCGAGAGATATAGGGGTTACATTAGCAGTCTTCAATCCCCTAATGGGTACTGTTGCAGTCTGCCAGACATATACAGGTTACAACGGAGGTCTGCATGTTCTCTTATGGGTGCTGTGGCAGTTTGCAAGTCCCCCATATATATAATCATGTCTCACAGACTGCCACTGTAACCCCTATTATGTTTGTTTGACAGACTGCCGCAGTACGTCTAGAGGATTTGTAAACTACCACCATAACCACTATATATCCTCTATGCTGCCACTGTAACCCCTACAATATGTCCCCTAGACTGCTGTAACCACTTTATGTCTCGCAGACTGCCGCAGTACCCATTAGATGACTGCTGCTGTAACCGAAATATGTCTCGCAGACTATCACAGTATCCATTGGAGTACTCACAGACTGCTTCCCTACCCCGTATATGTCTTGCTGACTGCTGCAATACATCGCTGACTGCCGCTGCAACTCATATATGTCTCACAGACTGTCGCAGTATCCCTAGAAGATTTGTACACTGTCACCATGACCCTTACATGTCTGCCTGACTACCATTGTGTCCCCTATATGTCTTACAGACGCCGTTACCCCTAAATGTCTTGCAAACTGCAGCTTTAACCCCTATATGGCTTATAAAGCCACTTTTGGGTTTACAGTGGGCTTATGGGTACATGTGTATGCCCATGCCATGGTGTTTCTGGTTAATATGTCTCCCAGACTGCCACGGTACCTGCTCTATGTCTCCCAGACTGCCATGGTACCCCCTATATGGAAACTGAAGGCATAAATTTGCCGACACATCCCCCGTCCTCTATTATAAAATGATGTATTCAATACATACCTGATACAAAATGTGTATGGCAAATTCTTGCGTTGTTGACCTTAGCCTCTGACTAGTGCTGCCTGTGGATTGCAATGACCCATAGGTCCTTTCGATTTGGTTGGGATGGATGTCTTGCCATTGAAATAGTGTAGAATTGACACTTTTCCATCATGTTTGGGCAGCCATGGGCAGTACAATGAGGCATATTTACTGTGGGATGGTATGCTGATACATACTTTACTACTCAGCAGCATACAGAGTGGTGGGCACCTGAGAAGTACCAAGGACCGAAGCACCTATATTCTCATATAGCTGTGTCGACCTGCTGAATTACAGCAGAAGTATGGGATAAATTGCCTTTGATGGTGCACAATGACACCCCCTTTGGTTTGGCTATTGGAGTATTGTGCACTCAGCTGTGACCAGGCCATTCACTACATGGCACAGGTAGTTAGCAGGGTCGGATCAGTTGGGCATGGTGATCAAAAGTAAAGTGCTGCCCCAGCACCTATATTCCAATACCACATGCTACAATACAATAGTCAGAGGCTGTAAAAACTATGATCAACTAAATTGATATTCTCACTTTATGGCAAGAGACTAGGTCAAACAAATGTGTAGAGGCAAGGAGAAAGGGTGCTCCGTGCTAAAAGTCAACTTTAAAATTCAAATCACTAGCTTTACAGTGATACATAGCATGAGAAGATACTCCTGTTAGTTTTGGAGGAATGGCTTGCTAGATATGGGTTGGTGTGACCATTTTAAATATGTTAATAAGTTCTATGTCTAATTGGTCATGAGATATATAGCTAATTAGCATAATTAATGCTAATTAGCTAAATTCATATAAATTTTTATTCTTTTGCCCATAACTTTTGATCTAGAAATGGTATTTTCATTCTGTTTTCACCATAGTAAACCTTGTGGGATGTTCCTTCAAATGGGATCATTGATTTTCCTATTTAGAATGAAAATCATGTTTCCATGGCAACAGAAATCAACAAAAATGCCTATTTTGGCCCAAAAACATTCCTTTTACATGCCAAATTTGGAACCTTTCCACCCAAAATAGAACGTTTTATCAAAAACCATTGAATTCTCCATAAAAAAGTACCCTATAACAGTTTTAGTCATATTTTTCCTATTCTAGTCCATAGTGGTGCCCCCTGGTGGCTAAATCTGGTACTAAATCCCGCAGTAACTGTCCTTTCTGCTTGCTGGCTCACAAATACTCCTTGTTTTGGGAAATGAATATCACTCTCAGCCCCCCTCTATCTGTCTCTGTCTCTCCTTGTTTCTCTGTCTGTCTCTCTATCCCATGTTGCTTATTTTAAGGGGAGCATATCAGTCTTTTTAACAGGGGGGAAATTGATTCATAGATAGACAAATTTCGTAATTCTACCTTTAAATGACCATTAATCAAGGCCCTCAAGGGCCCATGATTTGAGCAAAAACCCTTTCCTTCAAACCATGTTCCTCATAGTACTCAAATTACATATATTTACATTTAGGCATGCAAATAATTTACGTAGATGAAGGTTTAAATGATGCTTACTGAATTCCCAAACAAAAAAGGCAAATGACATGATTTTACGTTAAATGATGTAAATACTTGACGTAAATAATATGTACAGAAAACATTCAGAGAACGTTCTGTGAACAAATTTGTGTTGTATTACGTCCAGAAAACATGAAAAAACCCTTACATTTTTACGTTCAGAGAACATTCTCAAATTACGTACACATTACATATGTGTGTTTACTGGGCACAGGGAAAAACTAGTAGGCGCAATGCATGCATGGAGGACAGTAGTGATACAGTGGACACTCTTTTAGTACTTCTTTCTGCCTCCAGCACTGGCTCTGCAGCGGTCTACTGCACTGCACAGGGGGCTGTGGCAGTATTAAATCAGTAGAGCACTAATCAACTACTGCACCTCATTTGCATATTTCAGACATACTGATCTGCCACTGCTTTAATTTATTACTGATATCACACTGCTTTACTACTGGACCACTACTGCTTTGATCTCTGGTGTCTGGCAGGGGAATAGCAGTGGATACTGAAACACCACTGTTACCCATACTGATTGGGTACTGAAACACTACTGCTGGGCTCCACTGTTCATGTACTGCTTCTGTACTGCCTTTCCACTGCATTCTAGCCCGGGTTGTCTACAAAATTAAAACTCTGTCCCTGTGAGTATACATTATCGGGTTCATAATAAATTGATAAAAAAACAATGCAATGCAAAACAACGAACATCAGTTTGCAACGTAATATTGAAGGGAAATGGTATAAATGTGCAAGAACCATAGGATCTAACATAATCGCTCACATGAGTCATAAGATATACCAATAAATAATAATACCAATTACATAACTGTAATATTCGTTTAAGGACTTTGTTTACAATCCTATAGCTTTGCAAGCATAAAAGCACAGGGGAATACATAGTAGGCTTTGTACTAAGGCATGTAGAGAGCAGCTTGGGGAGAGCAGCTGGTCAAAACCCATTGTATTACATCCCAGGGGCATACTGTTTAGTAATTGTACCATTATAGCCGCCATGGACATAAAGGTCATGGGAAACAAGGCCCCCCTAAAGCGACCTTAACCTGACCAAGAATATGGCTAACGATTAGCCTTTAACCCATAGGGAAATCACCTACATAATGACCATCTTATTGACAGCTAAACATGCTTGAAGGTCAGAGAACCAGAGCATATCCAGAATGGCCAGACCATACCATGCACTGTAAGAAAAATGTCTTCGAAATAACGAAGGAATCCTCCTCCCAAAGTTGCCAGGCTATGTGTTTTTCCAGGGTTATTGGATATATGTAATTTGTGGTTTAACTTCAATGAGACCTCAAGGGGCTCACCCATTTTTTATAAGAAAAGATAGATTTTCGGGCCTCACAGGAGCCTCCAGAGGGTCAAAAATGGCATTTGACATCTTAAAATAGATAGTTTTTGATAGATTTCTATTTCTAGGAGACACAGATCATGTATGCGGGCTTCACTATCTTTTATTATAACACGGTTGAGCAAAGTCATAGTGCATTATCCTTAATGCTGCATTCTGATTGGCTGATTCACTGTGCATTATCTAGATGGATAATGCACTCCCAGTAAAGGAGGGTAAGTTCATCTCAGCTTTAGACTTCATATTTGATATTCCTGTATTGTCAGGTGGCTGATGGGTGATTTTTCTGTGTTATAACGGGAATAATGCACTTGGTCATGGCTGTGGTCGTGCATTATTCCCTAACTAATAAGCCATAGTTTTGGGCACAGGTAGGGCCAAAAATGTGTTCTCTAGCCCCATTTTATAACTTTTGAGCCCAAAAAACTGTTGGTGAAGTGGGGTGTCTGGGCGAGCAATCACTATACATCATCCCTTATAGAAAATTAATTATAGCACAGATGATTTCTATTTCTTTACTAAATGATAGTGCTATATGTGTGTTATTGCATAAATAAAAATGGAGCTTTACATCAAATAGCATGGTCAGTAAGGGGGTCTGAAGCTTCACAGACTTACAAGTCCTCTCAAATAACCACCCTGTCCTTCTGAGTAACAAGTTTCTTATCCCAAGGAAATCACCCTGAATATGTAAAGCTGTGCCACTTTCATTATTTTTCCCGGAAAGATAACCCTGTTTTCTATCATTTGTTCCAAAAAAACAAGCCTCTAGCCCTATTTTTTACTCTTGTGAGGGGGGGGGGAGGGCTAAAAACCTTTTAGGAGGCTTGTCTGCCCGAGTAACCATATTTGGACAATGCTGCTCTACAGTTTCGTAGTTTACCCCATATAGATTGCCAAGAAAAAAATGGAGGTCTACTCCAGAATTTCCGAAACAACCCCCTCCAGGGTCCGTGCCCACCTTTGATGAAAATAGGCCTTTTTGTGTCCATGTTCCATGGGTTTAATCCTTACATGTTTAGTATTCACTCTGATTTAAAGTATTCTGAAGAGAGAGTCCTTTTTACCTGACCACCCTCTGACCTGGGACTGATGTTAATTGGAATGCCCACCCGGCCAGGAACCAAAATTCATCATTGTTCTATTCCTGTCTATATTCACCTAACCTTACCCAATCCCTTCTATCTCACATATCTGGATAGCCCCAACTGTGAAGTCACTTTTCTCTGTTATCCTCTTGACTTAAATCTGTTTATTATTATTATTATTATTATTATTATTATTATTATTATTATTATTATTATTATTATTATTATTATTATTCAAACAAAACACATTTATTTTCATGATATTCAACGGATTTAAATCTGCAGTTCCTTCAAGGCTGTGGCATGATTCCAGAACTACACGTATTGAGAGTATGTTTAGTTTTATGGTTTATCATTATATTCATAGCATTACTAATAGAAAGCTATGGTGGTAAGCAGCATAGAGGAACATTTGGAAGTAACTCTTACTAGCATAAATCAATTCGTTGCATATATAAAAAAAAAGAAAAAAAAAGGAACTGGGACTTGCACATAGTAGCTAACTATATATATATATATATATATATATATATATATATATATATATATATATATATATATATATATATATATATATATATATGCGTATCATTCTGCTTACTCTGACAGTTCAGGGTCTAGAGCTGTACTTTTAATATGTGCATGACAAAATAACTGTATTTCTTATCGAATGTATCTCCAGGATTTTGTGCTTAATTTGCGGTAATTAATGTTCAGGGGTTATGTAAAATCATGCATACGATGTGGTAAAGCTGGATTACCACATCGTAATTACACCACTATCAATGCCCTTGAAGGAGACAAAATGAGATCTTTTTACGAGTTCATTCTAGAAACCTTTTAGTGATATTCAAATACATTACACTAATTGGCACTTGGCCACATGTGTTTTTATCCTGAAATTTGTATTTTCCATAGGAACACCTAACAGAAAGATTTCTATTTCCCTTATAGTTATCATTTCACAAATATCCGAGCTTTGAAGAGGATAACAGTGGATAATAAAGGGACATAACATGATGGAACTTTACTAACCAGGCACATGAAGTCCTTGCATTGTTGATTCCTGACTCTTAGGCCTGGAAATAGTATCTACAGAATGGACACGCTTTGTCACATGCATTGTTCAATTCAAAAATAGCTCTGATCAAGGAAATAAATCAGCTGATTGGCCTTTCCACCAGCTAAATTACGGGGTGCATTAGGCCAGATGTGTGATAGTTAAAATTCAGGATAGCCCTCGAACAATACTAGATTGGGATGATCACCAATGCACATTAGGAATTCATCTTCCTCCCTTCCTCAAACCGTTATGTCTGATGCTTACAATTGGAAGGTTAATCACCAGTATACAAAAAGATTGTGCCCTGGGTTTCCATTTTCAGGCACATAAAAACGAAACAACAAAACACAACACAGCTAAAAATAATTTTCTTATCCAAGAAAATAAACTTGATATAAGAAATCTTTTCTAGTTATGAGAAAAATTCTGGTTATAAGATTCATCAGTCATCTTGTCTTTAAGAAAAATCAAGTTTAGAACAAATCTTGAGCTGCCTTCTTGATTTGAGTTTTCAAGATTATTTTTCTTAAGAAAATTTCTCAAAATTGGTAGTTTTGTCCACCAGGTAACATTATTTATCTTATATCTTAAGACAAGAAAGTCTAATTTCTTAATATGAGATTTATTAAACTAGAAGTATTTTCTTACATCTAGTAAAAGGTAGAACTAAGATCTTGTTAGAAATTGACTAAGGAATATTTTCTAACATGCCAGATAAGTATTATTTTCTTAAAATGAGAAAATTATGTAATCTGCCACTAGGTGCCAGCACTACCTGTTATGGTGAATTATTTGCAATACAAAGTACAAATTCCTAGCTTAAACTCGGTCCTAAAATATTAGATGTGGTAAGATAAAGTGAAAACTGAAGGAAACTTATTTGGAATTAATTTAGTATCAGGTCCATTGGTCTGATAGCTGATTGAGGGAAATTCAAGGCATAAAGGAAGCTAAACACCTTTTGCGTAGATGATATGATAATGTAAGGGTGGGATGTGCCACAGCCTTTCATTAAGTCAAAGACTTTGAATAAAGGTCTTATTCACTTAAGAAATTGTGGCTTCAAAGAGCTGCATGTAATCTGATGATCCTCTGTCACTGAGTCACCTATACTGATAACCTTCTATTTGATCTAAAGCATTTCCATAATAGATAAAAATCATAACCACTTTACAAACAAGGAAATTAATGTTTTTTGAAATACTGAAAATGAGAAAATATAACTTATATTAAGAAAAAGTATGAGTAAGTTTATCTTGAAATAATCCTCTTCCATGAGAATTATCTACTTCTTTTAAGAAATATTCTAGGAAATTGAATCCTGATTTGAGAATAAATTACTTGATTCAAGAATTTATATCTTAAGATTGTATTTCTTAATTCAAGTAAGCTGGACATACCAAGATTTCAAGTAAAATTTTGTTACCTGGCGGACAAACTTGTTTTGAGTTAATTTTACTTAAAATGAGAAATAATTTCTTAAAATAAGAAAGTTATTTTTGGCTGTGAAGCAACGCCTCGAATTGTGTTGTTGTCATTGGTCTGTAAATAATGCTCTTGAAGATTAGTCCTTGTGCAAATTAATCCTTATACCCTTCTTCCACCAAAACCGATGTATGGCCGATAGTGCATCGCCGATGCATTTCCGATGCATCTGTGACAGAAATTGAGAATCGGAGACGATCAAGCCGATATCAGCCAAGAATCAGGTTCAGTGGAAGGATCTTCGCTTGTATGATAGTTCCATACAACTGTCTTTTAATTTATGCATGCTATAGAGGGAATAGAATGGGTTTGTAAGACCTATGTATGTAATGTGTAGTATTCACCAGGTGGCAGCACCATTGCAAAAGGGAATTATTATTCATAATCACCTGTCATTCTTGGAGCATATAATGTTACAGTGTTGTATTAGATCACATTTCCACACACACAATATCAGCAATAAAAGGCTGTGAAGGAAAACCCTGTGAAAATACTACTTATGCACTATAAGGAAGCAGCTGGTGCTCTGACACCCATTTTAGGATTTAAAAGAAAATTATATAGTAAAACACTTTTATCGCCGACGCTACCCGATGGTTAGCATGTCCTTGGTGGAAGAGCGATGAAATTGGGCAGAAAGGGGCAACCGATAGTCCCTCTGGGCAAGTTGGGCTGACAATTTTCATCCCAGATTCACACACGATAATCATCACGGATGATGAAAACCCCAAATGGGGCTGGCAATTTCATCTGTTTTGGTGGAAAACCCCTATTAGACCATTTCAGGAACCCAGTTCTGGTGACAAAAAGGCTCAAGCCAAGCCAATACTGGCAACTTCTCTGCCCGTTTGTTATTTCCTGGGCCGAAAAGGTGTGTTTCATGTTACATGGTCTGATGACTTACGTTAGGAAGGTTGGATTCATCTTTTGCCCAGACCTTCTATTTACTTTTCGAGTTGACTGGCTTCTAGGAGAATACCTCTCCCCCCCCCCGCCTGGATATTCACACTCCCCATGGACATAACCCCCTAGGATATGGGAACTGTTAGCCTCTAAACCAAGTCAAATGCATTACTCAAATGGGGCCATACACATTATATCAGTCGCTATTATCTTTATTAATGTGTGTACATGTGGATTGTAACAGTGCAATGTTCTGCTGTTGGGAAATACCTGATAAATACTGGTTCACTAATGCATGTATCTATAAAATCCTTAATTCTTGAATGCCATTTTACTCCATTATCTATGACTGCAGGAGACAAGAGGCTTGATGAGGAGAGATGGGATGTGTGCCTTAAGTGTAAAATGTGAAATGTGCCTACAAGTCATGAGTGTACCATGAAGATTAAAGATGATTACACAGAACTTTCTGTTTGGAATCACCGATGCATTGCTTTATGGTTACAGTTCACACCGCTAACAGGTGATAGAAGGTCCTTTTCAGTCTGTCCATGGATGAACTTAAATAGATTATTTGAACCATAAACCATGAGCAATATCACACTGAGCCTAATTTTTTCTCTTAATAGGTTGATGATGTAGCATAAACAGGCCCTTCTCAGAAGTATTATACATTTCAATCTTCGGCAGTCAATCACCGGGGTGTCGGAAGCAACATGGTTTGGAGGGCCGACGCGGGTCAGGTGGGGCACGCTGACACTTTTAAGCACAGCAAATAAAGCATTTTAATATTTTTAGAGGGTTTAGGGGCAAGGAAGATTTTGAACATTTAGATATTGATCCTGCTATTTTGGTCAAATTGTGAGCAAATGACAATAAAAGTGTATATTGATCAAAGTGCAGTAGATAGAGCCTGGATTTTGACCAACATTGGCACATTTGGCAGCAAGCATCAAAGTTTGCACACAGGGGTTTTTCGACATGCTGAATCCATTTCTAAGAGGAAACATCATTTTGAATAATGTTTAAATTAGGTCATTAATCTGCAAACAATCAACATACATACTACCTAATTGGACTTAAAATGATAATAGGTTGTTGGTCCAATTATTTTGAATGCCTTAAAACTTTCAGTTTCTTTATTTAGTATTTAACAGTATTTTTCATGGATTTCAATAAATTAATATTAATCCTCATCATGATCGATGTTTATCATCAATGTTTATCTATATTATTCTTCTTAAAGTAAATCAATTATTGTTAAAGGGATGTATTTTCAAGAATCCAATTATGGTACAAGCTGAGATGGATTGATATGTAAATTTATGATTACTACCAGGTATATGATAGAACATATATATCCAGTAGTTCTATTTTGCATAAATTATGCTAATTAGAGTTAGCAGTATATATATTCAAGTCTAATAATGTGCATGACTATATCAAAATTGGAACTAAATATACTAGTGAAGCTATCACTATGCCTTTGTCTAGCTTGTGAAGCTACCTGAAAAAAAAAATGCAAATTAGGTCATTAATATGCAGAAGATGGGTGCAAAAATGACTGATCAGGACATAAGATGATAAACACAGGTGTGTTTCAGCTATTCTTTCTAGGTTTGAAGCCTTTCAACTTAATGTTAATTTATGAGCAGAAACACTATTCAAAAATGATGTTTCCTCTTAGAAATGGATTCAGCACGTCAAAAAGCTCCTATGTGCAAACTTTGATGCTTGCTGCCAAGTGTGCCAATCTTTATGCCCTATCTACTGGACTATCACCAAAAAAGTGTATATTGGTTTCAAAAAATTGGGGGGGGGGGCAAAATATAGTCTGGCCCCCTCTGGTCCTATTCCAACACCTCTGCTGAATCACTATCTCAACTACCTATTCTTCTTTGAGAGATGAATGCCTGCAATGATAAATTCGCCAATGAGGTATCATTCGTCCACACGACAAGTGTCCCAACCTGTCAACCATTGGATCTTCCCTTACACTGCAACAAATGTAATGTGCCCCATTCCAAAGGGCTCTGTCCCATTGTCGAAAACACTGGCCAGGAGGCCATTTTCTAAGGTACTATGATTAGTCACAGCCCTACGACTACAAAATGCCAATGCTATTCCTATGGGGATTCTTGTACGACTTGAAGGTTGCAGTCATAGGCTGTTCAGAATTGGCCTCCAGAGCAGCTCAGGGTATTTGACTGGCGGAATTGGCAGATGGGATTGGACGAAAATGCAGTAGTCTAGAGCTGACACACCCTATTTCAATGTAGTACAACGTCGAATTAAAGGAAGGAGAGCAGGGACAAGAGAGGGCTGGGGAACCAATTGTCGCACTGCAAAGGAAAGAAGGTAAAAGGCTTTGGAGGGTAATTGATCTGATATAGAGTGAAATAGAAGTGAAGAGGGTCGCTTAATGGGATTTTTTTTTGTGTTGCAGACTGACTCATAGCTTTGTAAAGCAATTGATTGTTCCGAATGCTGACTTCCCTTGATGCCATAGTCAAATAAGGAAACTCTTATCCTATACTGGCACTTTGAGTGCATTTTTTAGACGGTTGAAGAAGAGAATAAATGACAGATCTAATTGATGCAAAGATTTGTTGCCTGGTGGATATTCTAATTCTACAAATGATATTTTGGTCCTATATCAGATTGTCTTCACAGGGTATTCCTATAGAAATAACTATAACCTGACATTTTAACCAACCTATCATAAAATCAGTTACCATCACTATGGGGAGTGATTTTATCATCTCTATGCCATATACCAGACATTATGCATCAATCAAAAGGTCTCGTCTAAACTAAAATACTGGTTATACTGGCTATCGTTTTTAACTCTACTAAGATCAGTTTGTTCCTTTTTCTTTGGAGTAGATGTGGCCAGGTGAGGGAAAACATCTCTCCTGGGGGGAAATGGCTTTGGAAGGTTTAAGTCATGGGCTTTAAAATGAGATATCTTGAGCTAAAATATCCCTGGTAGTTTTGCTGTAATTGCTTGTCAAACATAGGTTGGTGTGTACAACTGAAAATAGGAAATAAGCTCTAAATGCATTATATTCTACCATAAACACTAATAATACAAAAAATACAGTTTTGTGGAAAAAATAACCAAAGAAATGTGTTGTTTCTGTCATCAACTTGGTTCTACATGGGATTTTTGAGCTGTTTTCGATACTGGATTCCTGACGGAATTTCCAAAAAGGTTTGTGGCAAAAATTCCCAATTGGAATAGGGGAGTGGTTTCTATGGCAACAAGAAATTGCCTTATCTACCAATTTTCCATGTTTCCATGGCAACCAACATTCCAAAAGTGGAACATTTTCAGTGGAATCATTTTAAGCATACCACTGGATTCCTTAATAAAAATTGACCTAAAGCTTTTTTTTAGCATATTTGTCAGTGTTTTATCCATATACTGCCCCTGGTGGCCAAAGCCAGTACTAAACCCCCCCCCCCCAGAGGCGCATTCTCCCCCGTTGGGACACAGATATTGATTTGATTAGGATTGGTGTGTGGAAGTAGCCACTTCTGTACACTATCTATAGGTAACTAAATATGTAAGAATGTTGCACTGTCAGACTGTGCCAAGCAATTTACAGTAGACCACTTTTATTTTTGGAAAACAGTATAGACAGGTCGATTTTAATACGTTACTCACCCAGATATGTGACAAGCTTTGGATATGTGAATCTCATGCATTTTTTCCCAAGGAATCCAAATCTGCCAGGAGTCATTGCGAATTTTGCATATTAAGGTCCCTAATTAGCATTTTCTAATTAGGTAGGAGAAATATCAGATTGTAATGCAGAATTGGTCAAAAGCCTCTAAAATGACCACACACCTTCAAATATGGGTGGAGATTAAGATGCCATTGTCACATATGTTTTCACATGAACCTAATTAGCATATTTTACGCAGGAACCTATGAATTCCTAATGAAAAAAAGTCCAAATTCCTCTGAGAGACCCACTAAGCCTTGACCATCAATCCTGCATGTGAGGCCATTTCAGGTTAAACAACATGACAGCCAATTTTTGAAAATGGCCAACACTGAAGAATGAAAAACTATGTAACTCTGCTTCTAATCAACTTAGAAACACAATTTCAGAGGCAAAATCTACATAACTGAGGTCAAAGAATCCATTAATGATGCTTTTAAATTAAAAGTATATCTGGCAGCCATTTTGAATTCTAAGTAGGTCATTGAAAGAAATCCTTTCAAATACTTACACATTTGTGTTACAACTGTAATTGTTCGGTTTCTTGTTATGAGGAGACAAGAAGAAAAGGGGATTCAGGTAGGCAACCGAGTCTTTATTTAGAGAGCATACATCCCTTAGGCTCACATAGTTTCGGTTACATTGGTAACGATCTGTGTTGAGCAGTGGTCTCTACCACTACTGTAGATTGGTTGGAACTTCTGTCCTTTTATAGGGAAAAAGCCTTTGAAACTCAGACCTGTCATATGACATGTGACGGACTAGTGGAAGGCCAATTTGTGCAGATCGCTGATTTCACCTTGCGCCAGGCACTAATCTTGCGATATTGGAATAAAGTTTATAAAATATCTTTAAATCTGCTCCTCTGGTATATTTAAAAGATAACTATTTATGTTCGTCAACTGACAGTATAAGCTATCGCATCATTATCAGCTTAAAAAGAAAATAAAACTTGTACTTCAAGGACTGCCTCGCCTTAACACCGATTTTTGAACTTTGTGCAAGATTGGAGCTTTGCCCAGTGCCGATCTTGTGCAATTTGCAAATTGCGCTGCATGAATTGCACTGATTGGCGATTCACGTGTGACCCCTTTAGGTCTGAGCTCCACGGGCATATGAACCTAGAGTGTAATAACCGGATACTTATACCATACCCCTACACAACCTTTCTATTCTATGTTTCACATTAGGTTAGCTCCGTGCTAGAAGTCAACTTTAAAATTCAGATCACTAGCTTTTCAGTGGTATATTGCATGTGAAGATACTCCTGTTAGTTTTGGACGTATGGTCTGGTAAATGTAGGTGCATGTGACCATATATTGAATGCCAATAAGCTCTAGGTCTACTTGGGCATGAGATACATCTATAATTTAGTTAATTATTTATTTAGTCAACTTTCTCATTCCTGAAAAATCCCAACAGCCAGAGAAGTATGCATGCATAGTTATCTAGTATTATCATATAATAATATTTAGGTATTGTTTTCTTAGATATCACTAAATAATAGTCTGTCACCAACATTTACTTATAAGGACATACCCTGGAGAAGCTTAAGTCCAGGTCTGAAATTCAAACAATGTTGGGTGTTTTCAACATTAATATTTTAGTAATCATCACTGGAAAAAGGAATAGCCCATAGCTATTCTCTATAGACCTACTTTGGTGCTCAGTAGATTAAGGTTAGGTCCCGTGGATTAGGCCCTACCACCACTAGTAGCCTAGGTGCATGGTTGTTTGATGCAGGCCTATCATAGGACTAGACTAGGGCCAAAACATTGAATCCCCATAATACCCGGTACTCCTATCATAATGACCTTCCTATATCAGTGTACATCAGTAACCTAGGTCCGGCAGGGATGTACTTCTGTGATGACTCATCCCCCTCCTTAATAGAACTATTCATGGTTTTAGGTTGGGCAAATGATGGGTTTCCAGTCAGGCCACATTGGGTTGCCCCAATAGGGCAAACTGACCTAAGACTGTTGGGCTCCCGACAGTTTTTGTCCTCAGCAAGTTGTGTGGGCCACATAAGGCTAACTGATTTGGGCACAGAGCAGCTTCAAAATGGGCATAGATTGGTTTCAAGGTGGGCACCCTGAATCAGGCATAGATCAGTTCCAAAGATAATTCCCCAGACAGGGTTGAGGATGGGTTTGCACAAGGCATACTGAGCTGGGAGTTCTGAACTTTGACACTAGATGACCCCACTATGTCTGATGTACAGCTTTCCCCCCCATGTCAGTATTGATTTTCTTTAGTATGATATAACAGAAATAGGCTAATGAATCATTTAAATCATAACAGTACACACATTTTCTCAGAGTTTGGATCTACTGGCAAAATACATTTGAAATGTGAAAAGTTTGGTGATGTCAGCAGTTTTTAATGTGACTACACCATTCCTGTGGTAATCATTTTATATTGAAGTATGCTACCCATTTGGAGGCGCTATGAACTTGAAGGCTAGCATGTTACTCAACTAAGTTTGAATTGATGGTTCTACTGTATTATGATGATGGGGAGAGTAATACAGTATGTTTAGTCTCCCTCCAACTATGGAGGCCAAGGGGAGGAGCTAGCACCTGGAGGCTAGCAGAGCATTTTCAGGGTTCAGAATTGAAGAAAATGAGGAAAAAATATATTTTCTATAAAATCTATCCCAGATGGCGCCACCTGATCAAAGTAGTCAGCCCACTTTCAGCCACACCAAAAACCCATGTTGACCCCAAAATGATAAATTTTGACCAGATGGCGCCATGCGATCAAAGTGGGCAGCCCACTTTCAGCCACACCAAAAACCCATGTTGAACCCAAACCCACTCTGAGACTGAGCTGTGCCCATATTGGTTAGCCCAGTGTGGCCCATGCACCTCACTGAGGACAGAAACTGTCAGCAGTCCATCGGTTAGCCCATTTTGGCCCACATCGGAAGCCACACCAAATAAAGTGTGGGCCACAGAGGGGCCACACCACCTTTGCTACCAGGGTACTTCAGTGTCGGCCATTTTCAAAAAATGGCTGCCATATTGGTTAAGCTGAAATGGCCTCACTTGGAAGATTGATGGTCAAGGCTTACTGGGTCTCTCAGGGAAATTTGGACTTTTTGCCATCAGGAATTCATAGGTTCCCAATGCCTGGTAAGCTTACAATGCCAATATGCCAATATTTTCGGTTTTTGCATAAAATATACTAATTAGGTCAATGTGAAAATATTATATGACAATGATATCTTGATCTCCACCCATATTTGAAGGTGTGTGGTCATTTTAGAGGCTTTTGACGAATTCTGCATTACTTTATCATGTACAATCTGATATTTCTCCTACCCAATTAGAATATGCTAATCAGGGACCTTAATATGCAAAATTTGGATTCCTTGGGAAAAACTGCATAAGAGTCACTTCTTAAAAGTTTGTCACATATCTGGGTGAGTAAATTAAAATCGACCTGTCTATTATTATCAGAAAACAGATCTTTTTCAATATAGAGAAAGCCTATTTAGATTTCAATACAAAGTGGCTGATCATACAAGTATAAAGAGGAACATGTATGTTCCATTAAGAATGTTCAGGACATGCAATATGATTATGTCAAGAAAGGTAAGATCCCTGTTTAGATACCATATGGGAACAATTTCCCCATATAAAGTAATTAGGGTAAAGTGACCATGAGTCGTCCACCTGGGTCTCTTTACAACCTACTAGTTATTCTAGGATCTTTGTAATAGTGGGAAAACTTGCAGGGGCCATCTAAAAATGGATAAAAATATTACCCAGATGTCTTACTCTTTCCATCCAGCAATGTTACAACTTTTATACCCATAGTCATTAACCTCTTTTAGCACTCATTATTCAATAGATGTGAATTTCATTCATCAGTACCATGAGTCAGCCACTGTGGTACCTTGAGTCAGCCACATCATAAAATGACTCAACTAATTCATAGTAAAGAGTGTACTAATGAAGCAATACAAGGAAAATGTTTATTCTCAGCAGAGTGATCTTGGTCAGAGTGTTTCTTTAATGATTTTACTTATTACAAAGCTGATTATCACTGTTCCTTGGGTAAACATAAATTATAGCAAACTTGTCCCTATTTATCAGCTGTCAGGTATTTCAAAGTGGCTGTCAATCTATCAGAAGACCTCTCTTCCTAATTGGTAGAATATAGTTGATTTTGTTGAAAAATAATGGATAGTGTTAGAATCACCTCCCCAAAGATGGAAAGATAGCAGGTGCTACAGCTCAACATATTCTAGCAGTGTAAATAGCTTAGAACCCAATGAAATGGTCACTACTAAGTTCATTTTGGACCAAAATGCAATAGTGGCCGACTCAAGGTACATGTAAAGTGGCCAACTCAAGGTACATGTATTGCTCAAAGACACCTTGGGTCAGTCTTATCATACCATGAGTCAACTTCTACACAACAGATTGTTGACTTTTGCACTGAACACTATAAAAGGAATAATTCCAAGTTAAATGATGTTTACAGAGTATGAATGCAATGCTTTATGCCAATTTTAGTTAGGTTTAACTCTGTTACTTGTTCAATATGACATTATCACTAATCTATCATTTTGTTGCTGGAAAATCATCGGAAACCTATATCTGACTTCAAGAATAATATACAAACTCTAGTGTCATCCAGAGCTCCTGGAAGGTGCAAGACTTATATTCCAAAGAAATGCTAAGATAGCTTATAGCATATCTTGCTATATAGCACCAGTACAAATAGCTTAGAATATTCTAATATATTTATTAACACCTTCATTCTGTGCCCAAAACTAAGCAAAATGGCCGACTCAAGGTACCTGGACGACTCAAGGTCACTCTACCCTAATACAACCATGCTAAAACGTTCTGTTTTCGTGTTTATCATAAGTGATGAATAGTAGATATATCACACTTAGTGTATATTTCTAGACGGGGGTAGAAATATATAAACACTGTATATGTTACTACCAGCTACGATTTGCCCATGCCATACAAGCCAATGTTGGTTCATTGTCCATGTGTCAGGTCACCCCTGAGAGAATCCTTTTTTATGTCCACACACTGTTCCAGAATTGAAACATGATACGACCTGTATCTATAGATATCCTGCAGCATACCTATTTCCTACGAATCCTTTATTTATGACCAAAATATGCCAAGAAAAGGGTAAGTCTCGGTAAGGGGGGCATCTGCAGTGTTCAAGACTTGGGTCACCTTTCACAAGCATGTCAATTGCCCAGCAGAGTACGGGTGTGGTTGAAAACACTTGTTAGACATGCCCTGTAAAATATGATTGAGGAACGTGAAACCGATGCACAAAATGGCCGACTACTGTTATTTGGAAAAGTTTTCAGCAGTAAATTGGTGAAATAGGCAATGAATATACTCGTTTTTCTCAAGGTGAGGCTCTCTCTGTATGTTGCAGATGGATGTTGTCAGCTATGATCCTAGAGATTGTAAATTAGCATGGGTGATGGTTTGATGGTTACATGTCCTTATTGACCTATTGGTTTGTGATAAGCTTAATGTCTCTACTCATATTTATTATATCGATGATGATGGTGTATTGTGAATATTATTTTTGACCTTAATGAAAATAGCACAATTGTATGTGTGTACTTTCGGTCAATAAAATTCTTCAACAACAACAGCAGGATGAGTAAACCATTTGCTGACTAACTTCAATCACCTATCACATAGCATTACAGAAACTCTCCTCATTGTAAATTTGACTACAAATTCTGTTGACTGTATTGTGTAAACCCAGGGCTATTCCTAAAAAAATCCAAGTTGGCTTCCAAAGCCTACATTACCATAACAGAAAATGTAAGATATATGGTTGTTTCTTTGGTAAGTCCATCCAACAGAATCATAAATTTTAGAGGGTAGCTAGCATAGACTGGCTACAATATTGGCACAAATTGAATAGGATTTCTCTCAATGACCTACTTAGAATTCAAAAAGGCTGCCAGATATATTTTTAATTTTAAAGCATCATTAATGGATTCCTTGACCTCAGTTATATATGTTTTGTGCAAGTGTTTCGTTGTCCATATCTTTTGTCTAATTTCATGAGACACTCACCATTGGCTTATCAATATTGAATGCAACATGGCAGCAACAAGGATCGATGTGGCTTCACTTTTATCATATGGTTAAAAATATTAGATACTCTGCATTATTTATGAGTTATGCCATTTGCCACCTTATTGAACAACTTATAAATTGACAAAGGCCATAGCGATGCCCACCAGAGTTATACTTCCATTTTGCTGCGTCAGGAAGGGAAACACTATGTTCCTGTCAGCCACACCCAAAGAACTCTGTATACTATAACCCCATAGAGCTCATGCCCCGGACATGGGATTGAGTGATAAGGCCCCAACCAGGATGTCCAATATTGATTCATGATGTAACACGTTTGGTGCAGCTCAGTGTGGCAGCATATGAATTGCTCTTTTTCCCCAGCTGTGATGTACTGTGACACAGGTGACTAGATGCCCTTGCAGGGTGGGTGGGTAGTACTAAGGTCAGAGCAGGTCACATCCATCATTAGTCAATGTCCACCATTTATACAAGTGGCAGCGTTATTTGGATTTAGTGGGAAGGAATGAGCAATGGTTGGTATTTCAGATACGTATCCCTAATGATTATAAATCTTACTCTGAAAACGATTACCAAACCTGTGTGCTGACAATACTTGTTTATATGTTTTTGTTCATACAGGTTAAGTCACAATTAATAGCCTGAGAGCTCTCATAGTTCAGCAGGATTACGCCTGTGAGTATGCAAAGGAAAACACTATCCTACATTGGGACGAAGGTGATAATCAACACAATTACAATTACAGTCTGCAATATCACACAGCCAAAAATAACTTTCTTATTTTAAGAAATTATTTCTCATTTTAAGTAAAATTAACTTAAAACAAGTTTGTCCGCCAGGTAACAAAATTTTACTTGAAATCTTGGTATGTCCAGCTTACTTGAATTAAGAAATACAATCTTAAGATATAAATTCTTGAATCAAGTAATTTATTCTCAAATCAGGATTCAATTTCCTAGAATATTTCTTAAAAGAAGTAGACAATTCTCATGGAAGAGGATTATTTCAAAATAAACTTACTCATACTTTTTCTTTATAGTTATATTTTCTCATTTTCAGTATTTTAAAAAAACATTAATTTCCTTGTTTGTAAAGTGGTTATGATTTTTATCTATTATGGAAATGTTTTAGATCAAATAGAAGGTTATCAGTATAGGTGACTCAGTGACAGAGGATCATCAGATTACATGCAGCTCTTTGAAACCACATTTTCTTAAGTGAATAAGACCTTTATTCAAAGTCTTTGACTTAATGAAAGGCTGTGGCACATCCCACCCTTACATTATCATATCATCTACGCAAAAGGCGTTTAGCTTCCTTTATGCCTTGAATTTCCCTCAATCAACTATCAGACCAATGGACCTGATACTAAATTAATTCCAAATAAGTTTCCTTCAGTTTTCACTTTATCTTACCACATCTAATATTTTAGGACCGAGTTTAAGCTAGGAATTTGTACTTTGTATTGCAAATAATTCACCATAACAGGTAGTGCTGGCACCTAGTGGCAGATTACATAATTTTCTCATTTTAAGAAAATAATACTTATCTGGCATGTGAGAAAATATTCCTTGGTCAATTTCTAACAAGATCTTAGTTCTACCTTTTACTAGATGTAAGAAAATACTTCTAGTTTAATAAATCTCATATTAAGAAATTAGACTTTCTTGTTTTAAGATATAAGATAAATAATGTTACCTGGTGGACAAAACTACCAATTTTGAGAAATTTTCTTAAGAAAAATAATCTTGAAAACTCAAATCAAGAAGGCAGCTCAAGATTTGTTCTAAACTTGATTTTTCTTAAAGACAAGATGATGATGAATCTTATAACCAGAATGTTTCTCATAACTAGAAAAGATTTCTTATATCAAGTTTATTTTCTTGGATAAGAAAATTATTTTTAGCTGTGCAGAGGTGCTTATTTTATGAATATCACATTGACATTGTTTGGTATACATATTGCACTTGAGAGACCCGGGAGGGGAAAATCCCTTTTTCTAAATTCATGTCTTCAGCTATATTCCGGTACTTTGCATGATGGAATACTCTAAATATCTACAGAAATATAAGATCTCAAGCATGGGATGTCAGCAATGTAGAGAAATTCAGAAATTGAAATATTGTTGCATAACGAATAAAAATGCCATTATTGGAAAAATAACATTTTTTTAAACAAAGTCATAATCATCTATAATTTTGGATCTAGAAGGGATGATTCAATTCTGTTCTCAGTTATGGAAACCTTATAGACAGGTTAATAAGATAGAGTAATTCTTTGTTCAAAAATAACAAAATTATGGTTTCCATAGCAACCGAATGTCAACAATTGTGCTATATTTAGGGAAAAAATTCTTTGTGGATTCTAAATAAGGTCATTTTAGAAGGAAAATAGAGTCTTGGCTATAGCATTATTAGATGATTCAGGTAAAGTTATCATAGACTTGTTTTCACTTAGTTTTTTACTCTTTTGGTCATGTAGGGGCAGTAATTCCCCGTACTTGGTGGAGATACCGAGTGGTCCCACCTTGCGAGGGGGATCTCTAGAGAGCTCGGTACCAGGTAATCACTGCCCCCTAGTGTGTGTATCATACCAATCCAGGTGTAGTTGGAAGGTAGAGAATGTCAGGCCAGGGGAAGTAGCTCAGGGGTAGAGCTTCCGCTTCGAAGTTGGAGGGTCCCGGGTTCGAGTCCCGGTTTCTCCATGACATTTTCCGCTGACCACTACAGTGGTGGAGAAACCGAGCATCCTAACGCAATCACGGATTGAAGGTACGGGAACCCCATATCTTAACGCAATCATGGATTGAGGACTCGGGAACTGGGCCGATATGATACAGATGACGCTTCGACCAATCCGGTACTTGTACCAGTACACCCACTGGGAAGTCAGGAGTGCCCCAACACTGCTTGATAAAGCCTCAACTCTCAGGTAACTGGATTGAGGGAGGATGCCGGGTGCTAGTGGATGGTGGTTGAAGCTGATGGGGAGGAGTGTAGGGGCAGTAATTCCCCGTACTTGGTGGAGATACCGAGTGGTCCCACCTTGCGAGGGGGATCTCTAGAGAGCTCGGTACCAGGTAATCACTGCCCCCTAGTGTGTGTATCATACCGATCCAGGTGTAGTTGGAAGGTAGAGAATGTCAGGCCAGGGGAAGTAGCTCAGGGGTAGAGCTTCCGCTTCGAAGTTGGAGGGTCCCGGGTTCGAGTCCCGGTTTCTCCATGACATTTTCCGCTGACCACTACAGTCATATCTCCTTAAATATCATATTTAGATCATTTGTGGGTATTCCCCTTAATGTTATGATTTTCCCTGTTTCGTCACATATATGACTACGCATCTGTAATAGTCAGTTTAGACCACATGAATTCATTATCTAAACCACTATGATAGTGTAGAATCAGGTAAATTGTCTATTATCTTACCTGTTGCTTTAGGGAGTGTTCATTATTTATGGCAGGGGGGGTGCCAATCTGGCAGAACGAATACGTAAAAAAAAATGACCCCCCCTTGGGAATAGGTTGAAAAAAAGTGACCGCCCCTTAGGAATGGGTTGAAAAAAAAATGACCCCCCCCCCTTAGAACTGATTAAAAGAAATTGATTCCCATTACATTACCTTATACATTTAACCATGTTCAACAAAGTCTATGTACATCAGGTCTCTTCATTCCTGTCATATTAGGAGAATTTGAGGGACTAATGCACTATAGCAGGCGCTGGAGTGAACCCTTTAAGGCGGCTGCTGATGGGCCAGACTTGATCGTTTACTATGGAGTACAGTTTCAATCCGATCAGTCACATCAAACATGTTTGATATTGACCGACTAGATCGGACGTCTCCCGCAGATGTCCCCGACGTCACAATCGGGCAACCCAGTCGGGCACGTCTACAGTCCACTTTAGCTACCCTAATGCTGACCCTAACGTGCAAGAAGATGTGCACCAGCTAAAGTGTATTGTACCTGAATTTAAACCATTCTAATTATGTGTTAAAAATGGGGTGGCCGTTGTAGAATGTCATAAAAGCTATCAGCTGTTGGCCAGCTTTCATTTCACATAAATGCAAAGCCTATTTCAAAATGGTTCTAATCTTTTGAAAAATTGAAATGTGAATACCCTGCCATTGATTGATTGACATCTGTAATAGTACCTATTTTGAAGGCCCCTCCATAGGGGGCGCTAGCATGGGCCACTACTGATGCAGTTTAAGTGGGTATTATATTTCCCCGTGTATGGCCTCTGTGCTCAATGATAAAGCATTTTGGACCATTACCATCCTTCAACATATGGTATTTATATATTTTTTCTTCAGCTATATCAATTTCCCCTACCCCTATATTTGTTGCAAAGAAAGATAAATGATTATAGAAAATGTCTAAAGAATGATGTACAAACCATAGATAAGTCTTGAGCAAACGGTTTGCCACTCCCTCATTATTTCATGTAGAGAAATGTAAGCCTGCCCTGTGTATAAGCCTGCTCTGTTTATAATCCTGGTAAATTTGCCACTTAGTGTGTTTACAAGCCCGTATGGGCTTATACACAGGGAAATATGGGATATCTTAGCCAGCTATATCATGCAACCTATTTCTGACTAACTGTAGTGATTGAGGTACTTGCAGCTGTCTTTTTCAAAATTTGCACATACAAAGACAAACTTTTTGAGATTTTTCTAGTGTTTCAATTTCATTCTGATCTCATTTTTTAACATTAATTTATTAGATGTGATGGATATCAATCGCAACAGCATCGATTTCAAAAGTGAAACTAAGGGTTAGAAACTGGAGGTTCTGATCAGTAGTTGCTGTGATTATAGTAGGTGACCCTTTTACCACTGAGAACTTTGCTGACACCTCTCAGCTTAAGGGCCATGCATCAGTCCTGTTTGTGTCATACCCATGCCAACCCCTTTTCTATGTATACTTCTAGAAAGCCACTGCTGTCATCTATTCTGATGGTCCACGACAGATTGGAGAATGTTTAGCATTCTCTCTTTCTTGACAGAAGACCCTTGTGTCAGATATAAGATGATAAGGTGATTTGATAATGGTTCACTGCTCCTGACACCCTGAACTAATTACCCGGTACATAGAATAAGAAAATGTTAATTGGAATTACAGAAAAAATGTTTTGTGATCTCTTTTGGTGAACAAGATTATTGAAAATGATATCTGCTTGTCTTTTTCAAGAGTTTTCCTACAAGGAAAGCTGAAAACCATAGTGATTTTCATCTTCGTCATCTATTTTTTAACACTGAATACAGTCCCAATCATATAAAGCACTCATGTCATGCCTTGGTAAGGAGATTCACTTCTAAGTTTGGAATTTAGATATTCCCTAAATAACAATACATAGTTACCATAATCTCCCGTGTATATAAGGCGCAGCTCATGTATAAGGTGCACCCCTAACTCAGTGATGTGCGTTTTGCATATAAGGCACTCCTACTGCTTCTGGATTGATATTGGAGGGTGTGAGGGCAGCATGGGATGGAGTGAGGGTGGTATTGGATGGTGTCACATGGGAAGGTGTGAAAAGCTATGGCCACCATAGGGAACGTGCACTGGGAATAGGGACCTTAATGCACCTGCACTATTAGAGTACTGGTAGGGTGGGAGGGGAGCTGATATCGCCCTAACACCTTTACAGCATTCATTAGCTTTACCCATAGGTGTGATGGAGGTGGGGGGGGGGCTATTTACATGTTTTTCAGGGTAAATCATTTAATGTATCAAATGATATTTGCATAAACCCCGCGTATAAGATGGTGGAGAATTGTGAACTTCGCGATGTGCATTGTGTTTGCGAATACCCCCAAAAAAGGAATTGCCCCACCCCTCAGGAATAGCTTAAAAAAAAGACCCCCCTCTCATAATAGGTTGAAAAAAAATGACCCCCCTCTGAATACCTCTAAGAATTTTGCCATAAATAATGAACGCTCCCTTACCTGACATTATAACACTGCTGGGCGAAGTCAGAGTGCATTATCCTGAATACTGCATTCTGATTGGCTGTTTGACCATGCATTATCTAGATGGATAATGCACTCCTGGCAAAGGAGGTTAACTTCATCTCACCTTTAGTCTTCAAAATATTCATGTGTTGTCAGGTGGCTGATGGTCATTTTTCTGTGTTATAACGGGAACAATACAATACAAATGCCCCGTGCATTATTCCCTAACCAGAGTGTCAGATGGCCGAACCTCATTCTGAGCATAAACAAATTTTCCAGAAGGAGCTTCATAGGGGAGAATAGCGAAGTAAGCCACTGGCTTAGAATCAGCCCTTTATATAGGACCTAAGATGTCGTAAAGGTCGGTGCGACGCTTCATTATAGCCTTGCCATGTAGACTCACCAGAGCTGCATTTATGCATCATGAACACCAATGGGCACCATGCATCAATGCATTATTATAAATGAGTATTTTATTCTAAGACACTCAGATTTGGTTGGTGAAAGTATGTGAAGTCGGTGGTATCATTGAGATTACATCTCATGAATATTGCCATGTGCATCAACATCAACAACATCTAAAGATAGTAGAGCTATTTGGATACTTGCATTGTATACGTTACATCCCTGATCCATACAAGTTAGAAACTCATCCATCCATCGTCCTTTAGGGTAGATTAACCTAAAGATGACCACATACCTAGAGTCGACCACCTGTCAGCTTGTTTTTCTCACTTTCATATGTAATGCATTGGTCTTAAATCCTCATATTATTGAAATAGAGGTGTTATAGTACCCCATAGAATGATGTCCTGGAATATATGAAGTAATTGTCATTGTATGATAATTCACTAAAGGTCCCATATTTGAATGGTTTTTACCAGCTGGTCATTTCATCAGAATTCTCCAACTTTGGTTCAATAATTTGAAGATGACAAGTGCTCACATATACAAAATTTTGACTCTAGGCATAGATAAATATCTTTGCTAAAAGATAGCATGAGGAAAAGTGCAGAAATGTTAAATACTTTCTGTATAGGACTTATTTCCTAGAACATACCAATTTCACCTTGAGATGATCACCATTTCACCTTGAGATGACCACTCCTTCTACACCTATTTGTGTATTTAATCGAATAGAAACCATTAATTATGTAGGATTACATCGCAAGATTCATAGCCAGAATAGTTTGGGATTGAAATCTTTACTGGATTATGCACTGATGCATACATTTCAATCTCTACTGTAATGGTATAGTTATTACTATATAGAGGAACTATTTGATACTGAGAGTGTGATGATAAATTTGAGTAATGGATTATTATAGTCCATATTGAATGTCTATCAAAGTACATTAAAAACAAAGCCTCTATAATGCAGGGTTGGAAATTCCACTTCTATTTTGATGAGATTTACAATATCCTTGGCCATAAAATTGCCTCCAATTTCCATTCTAATTGAATCAATATAAAACATACATTTTCTTATGATGCAATAGTTTTAATTATGCCATTTTACTGCATATCTATAGAAGACACTAATTCTTTTTTTCAAATAATAGTTTAATGAACATAGCCCCATTAAAAGGGTTGTTATCAAGTGGGCAGCTCAAGGTGCAAGGTGGTCGTCTCAAGGTGAAAATAAACTAATTGAGATGGTCTAAAAAAATGATGAAAAACAATAGATATACTTTACACATGGATTTGAGAAAGGTAATTGGTCCAAAAACCCAAATAATTGCCTTTCACTTAGTAGATTAGGGAACCATAAGGACCTATTATACTCAAAGATATTAGCCACTACATTTCCCATATTGAAGACCTGCACAGCAACGGCCGTCTTTAGGTTTATCTACCCTATGGTATCAGCACCAATCACTCACCCGTCTATATTTATTGTCCGGAAGCTTTTTACAACAGGAAGTCACAGGAAGCCACCAGGTTGTATGGCAGCTATAGTCTCTATTGGGTATTGAGGGACCAGTGATATAAAAGGGTTCTTCCCAAAAGACGTGTATACTGGTTGCAGGTAGGCTGTGTGATGGTGCTGGGTGAACTACAGAATGTAGGTTATCCTTTGTCATTAATGTAATGACAAAGTTGTGCAAGGAGTTACTGCTGGCTTTTCACGAAATCCAATGAGAACTTATTAAAAATTTACCGCCTAGGATATCAATAGGCGTTTGAAACTTTTTTTTTGTTTCAATGAAGCAACCTTTTTCAGAGTACCAGAAAAAAAGAAAAACAGGAAAGGATCTTTGAGTGCACACAACAAAGTTTTTCAATCTGAAACAATCGTTAGCAAAACTTATAGATCCATAAAATTTATTTTTATCTAAAAGAAAAAGAAATCTTTTCCATCAATGAGAATAAATAATGTCAGGTGTATATAGTATCGAAGGTGGCATTTGAAGGAAATGTTATAGCCATCAGAGACCATAAACCTGAATGTAGCCCGTTCACTCAGGAATTCCTGAGACTTCCCTGTAAACACCTACAATGGGAAGCTTTTATAGCATGCCAGCCAGGTGCTGTTTTAAAGGTCCTTTTTTTGTTATGACCCTTATCCGAACAAGTGTATTTCTATTCATATTGGAAACTCCTTTTGGCTACTAATACTTTCCATAATTATGATGCTAGTATTAACGAGGCGCATGGTCTGGCTTGAAAACAGGAGCTATCAGAAGTTTTCCATCTGCGATATCTAACATGAATTATCTGGCTAATTTCCAGGTAGGACCTATAGGTTGATGCAGCACCTATGCGGGCATATATATATATATATATATATATATATATATATATATATATATATATATATATATATATCCCAGCAAATTGTCGTGACTACTTGTCAACCTGTGTGAAGTGGCTCACACATGTCGCTAGATGGAACACAACGTCGCTATAGCACAACATCACCAGGAATAGCAATGGTGTTGATCACATGGCCTCACCTCAGATGGCGAGGATGGTGATCACTCAGACTCACCAGGGATGGCGACGCGGGTGATCACTCACCTCACTAGATGAAACACGCACCTCGTCATAGCGCATGTTCACCAGGGATGGCGAGGATCGTGATCACTCATCCTCACTAGGGATGGCGACATGAGTGATCACTCATCGTCACCTGGGATGGCGACATGAGTGATCACTCACTTCGCTAGATGAGACCCACACCACGTCATAACGCACGTTCACCATGGATGGCAAGGATCGTGATCACTCACACTTACGGGGGATGGTCACTCGGGTGATCACTCACTTCGCTAGATGACACGCGTACCTCATGATAGCACACTTCACCACAGATGGTGAGGATCTTGATCAAACACACTCACCAGGGATGGCGACACGAGTGATCACTCACCTCGCTAGGCGAGGATCGTGATGACACACTCACCAGGGATGGCAAGGCAGTTGATCACTCACCTCGCTAGATGAAACACGCACCACGTTATAGCCCAGGTTCACCATGGATGGCGAGAGTGGTGATCACCCAAACTCACCAGTGATGGCGACGCTGGTGATCACTCACCTTGTTAGATGAAAAGCTCATGATCATCAATATTGGTAATCATGCAGCATCACATCTGCCAGATCAAAGTATGTTTTGCCAGAGAAGGTATTGCCATATGTATCTTCCCTCTAACCACAGAAAAGGTGTTCATGTAGATATTTCCCTATGTATTTTTCCTGTAACCAGAGAAAAGGTGTTTAAGGATAGTTGCTTTCATTTTAGAGATACCTCTATCTAAATTAAATTGATATTTTCTCTATATAATCTTGTTTGATTCAACTCTGAAGTATTTCATGGAAATCAGTCTGAAACAAAGCACATTTGATAAGTATGGGACTTATACTTCATGCCCACACTTCCCAGATAGGCTACATGTTGAACAGTGGTGCTGTCCCAACAACTTTGGCAATGGTGGTGAGAAGTTGCCATTCTGAGTGAGAGTGAGTGACAGATGATGCAATCCTAAAGAGCATTGACTTGGAGTGACACAAATTCACGCATTGAGTGAGACCAATGTTGGCAATGGTGGTGATAAGTCACCATTTTGTGTGGGAGTTGATGACAGTGGCACACACTCACACAGCAACTGACATCCATGTCAGAGATGGTGGTGATAAGTCGCCATTTTGATAGATTAACTAGGAGTGACACAAACTCACGCAGTAAGTGAGAGCCATGTGGCAATGCAGGTGAAAAGTCGCCATTTTGAGTGAGAGTTGACAGATACTGGCACATATTGATGGAGTGAGTGAGATCCATGTTGGCGATGGTGGTGATAAGCTGCCATTCTGAATGAGAGTTGACTGGGAGTGGCGCATACTCATGCAGGGAGTGAGATCCTTATTAGCGATGTTGGTGATAAGTCGCCATTCTGAGTGAGACCATATATATATATATATATATGCCCGCATATATAAATATATATATATATATATATATATATATATATATATATATATATATTCATATATATATATATATATAATTTAGTCTGTCATAAACTCCGGCAAGCTTAAGCTTATTGCCACAGTCGTTTTCACTATAAATACAGCTAAATGCAGAATGCTAATTCGCAAAATCACAGACCACAATGACTATTTTCTTTTGGACTTTATATGAAATCAGGGGAAACAGCTCATTATTTTGATTGTCAAATAAACCTGGATGTTCCATTATGAGCTTCTGCAGTCCATGACAGAGAAGGCCCATGGAGCAACTAACTTGATATCAGCTGCTCCCCTCCATTGTGAATGAGCGACTCAGTAAAGCATTAACCTGCTGATAAGCTTTATCTGAACATGAGAGATAAGCTCGGCTCATAGTGTACCAGTACACTAGACAGGCCTGATCCAGTTATCAGCCACAAAAAAGGCCTACCACTAATCACATCAGTGTAGTTCAAATGCTGTTCCACTCTATCGGGAGATGGTAAGAGTAAGAATATAGATATGTGTGCATTAGTACTCCTATAGTTGTACTGATTCGCTGGTTGTAGCCAGCAGAGGGTAAGAATGGGACAGCTCTCTGGAAACAGGCGGCAGAGTATTGATCCTATGAACGTGACCCTCTCGCGAGGCAGCGCGTGGCTTGGGCTGTGCGTGTGCAGGCCAGAGTGGTGTATTATGGGAGTGGAGACGCACGGAGTGGGACGTATTAACTGGACCTCGGAGGCACTGGAGGAGTGAACCCAAGGCGAGATCTACAGAACCTGGAGGATAAGTATAAAGTCGTAGAGTGTGAGCAAGAGGAGCTAATAAGCAGTGCACTGGAAAAACACTAAAATTGCTTAGCCATGTTCACAGCTGATAGCAGACTAAGAGCACCCCTGTCTCAGTAGGTGAAAAAGTGGAGATTTCCAACTTCCCATCTGCAGTGTATGCCAAAAATAAGAGAGACTAATGCACACAGCAGTGCATTATTCCCAACCGACACCTCTACCATTCAGTAGGATATAACCAGAAGTGGATATCTTGCAGTCTCCCTTCTGTACATAGTAGAGAGGAGACTAGAAATTAAAAAGGATTGATTTGTGAGTTGTACAGCATACCTGAAATGCAATTGCATGGTTTGGGTAAATGGAATTCTCTGTGAGTGAATCATCCTTCCATTCTTCTTCAAGCTAACTACCAGTCGCATAATTTTGGAGAATATATACATGTAGCTGTTAACTTTGCATCCTATGCATATTCCTTGGATCTGGTATCATCCTTCCTGTGTGGATCCTACCATCTGTATCTGCCCTGAGTAATTTGCCATTATGTCAACTATGGAGAGGAGCCACTCTACACCTGAGGGTACAGGTGTGCTAAAGCATTCCCCACTGGAGGACCGTGCAGCCTCTCCTGTGGGAGGACAGCATTCTGAACACCAGCACCTCTGGGCTCACGGCCAGAGGGTGCGGCTGCCTCCCCGGAGTCCTGGCACCACGCGCCGTGACACTTCCAACAGCACAAGGAGCCACTCATCAGATGCCCAGCTTAGCCCTAGCCAGAGCCATGTCAGGAGAAAACTGGTGCTCAAGTCTATCCATCGCTCCTGGCCCTCCTCCACTAAACGGTATCAGTATTATTAAATTATGTCAAGATGGTATTAATTAGTATGGCTCACCTGATCTGTGTAATATAAGAGAGGTCTTGGCTGTTCCATAACAATCATGTTAAATGCGTGACAGGAGCGCCAGTAGGTGATATTGGTGAAAAGAAGGGAGTTAGAATGATTATAATGAGGAGGGTATTTAATCATGATACGTTGAGAGTAGTAGGATGGAAAAGTCTCGCCAACACAACAGTTGGCCAATAATCAGCTCCATCGTTTATTGGCATCGTTCGAATACCAAGTGCGTCTTATGTGCAATAACACAATTATTACTATTAGCTGCACAGATGCTAGGTATAAGGTGCTTTGCAACAGCCTACAATCGAACTGCGCTGGGGATAGGGAAAGACAGTACTATGAATCTAAAATCCAATTTACTGCACATTCAACTCATAGGTATGTGGCCACAGCTCAAAAATGTCCCAAAGTAGAAGCAGAACAACAGAGAAATGTCCTACCATCCCTGACTGTACTACCACACAATACACAATAGTCACAAATTGGGTTACCGACTTAAAACATAATATTATACGAAAGTCGTACAGTGTTGACGTGCCAGAGGGAGATAGAATCAACATATAAAGGCAATAGGAGGACAGGGAGGGGGAGCGAGCTTACCCCATCTGGCACTACTGCTCAAGGGCTGCCACCTATTTATTCCACACTTACTTTGTTTGCTTGATTTCCATAAAGTCCACAGCAGGAAATGAGTCAGCTGGGCAGTCAGGGAATGGTCGCTTTGCCCGACTCTGGCCCTGCTGGCAGACTGGAAATACTGAGTACACGATGATGTATGGAAGGACATGATCCCTAGGACACTTGAAGTAGCTTTGATGGGCATATTTATGTGAACCACTACATTTTATGGACCCTTCCCCTCTACTTACAACTTGCTTGCACAATCCTTGGAATCTCTCTCTCTCTCTCTCTCTCTCTCTCTCTCTCTCTCTCTCTCTCTCTCTCTCTCTCTGTATGTCTGTCTGTCTATCTCTGTCTCTGTCTCTATGTCTGTCTCTGTCTGTCCCTGTCTGTCTCTCTGTCTGTCTCTGTCTGTCTGTCTGTCTGTCTGTCTCTGTCTCTGTCTCTCTCTCTCTTGCCCCGTTCATCTTAGCATGACCTTTGTTGAAGGTTATCATAAGCAAATGAACAGAACAGCAATGCATTGCTTTTATCTTCTTATCCCATGTGTTTGTCATTGTAGGTAGCTTTGTCAGCAGGTCCTGAATGACTTGGTGGGGTTTCCCTTCTCCCAGTCCCATCTGATTGCCAGTGTGTCTACTCCACTCATGCCCATCAATATTTGTCACTTGACCCCTTTGTTTTCGTACCTTCGTGATTCGCCTCAGGCTTTGCCCTTCCACTAGTGTTATCCCGCCACAACATATCCACTCATTGATTGAATTCCTACCCTAGTCTATCTGTCCATTCCCTGTCCAAGTCCCTTCGCCACTAAAGTATATTGATGGTTTAGAGAGTCAGGAGCCAATAATGTGGTGGGATACATTTTTAGAAAATTAGAATTATTCCCTCCATTTAGTGCAGAACTTTTAGAGTGCAACTTGTATTACTGGACAGCTGTTATCAGTACCTATGCTACAACCATGATTTATATAGTCAAGAGATGGCCTCGCTCATACACTGGACAATTGGACTGACACCCCCCTATACACTTCGCCTGACAAGTATGCCATTTTTCATGCTACTTATGCCAATAATTCATTGACATCTCTGCTTTACGGAACACTGAACTATATTGGCTAAGTAGAACTTAATTATTTTTAATAATCTTCTCTGGCAGAGCTAGAAGTAATAGATCCCACCAGCAGTTTGACATATTTCGATCTATATCAAGGTAAAATAGGTGATGAAACGTCTGCATTTGCAAGATAGGAGAAAGTAAACATATACCTGGGGTATACCTGTATCTTAGGCCTTAGTAAGAAAAATAGAGTTTTACCTGTGTCACCTATATATATATATATATATATATATATATATATATATATATATATATATATATATAGGTTGATGTCATGCTCTTCATGTTACCAATAACACTGGCCAGCAAATGGCTGCACCAGTCACAATGGATACCTTTAAAATGTTTCCTGGACTAGAAAGTTAGCGTTTCATATGATAGCTCAGGTGATATTGTGCTATAGTTTGGTTGTATAAAGTAAGACCATTAATAAGAATTACGTTCTAAGCACCGTAGCTAGAGGCCACCCACTTGGAAGGCAAATTAGAGCACACAGCTGCTCTGCTAATTCTGCATCAAGGGGTTGATTATAAGTTAATAAATGAGATCTGTTTTGAAGAAATGTAGGTGCTAAATCTCTCTCAGCTAGGGCACGGTGAATCACTCTAATTCATAGTACAAAATGTGTTTGGCATGTCATTGTGCCTGTCACAATTCAAGATTATTTCAAGGACTCATGTATACGATGCCATGCATTTAGTGACAACACCTGTACCGTTACAACATATCTGCCACAATCATTCTCCAGATATTCATAATTAGTCATCAGAGCAATTAATCAGACATGTAACTGCTGTCACCCCCCGATCTGCAATTTGCTGACTTCAGTGCAAAAAGACCACCTTGATAAATAATGTATAATCATACTCAATTTAGCTGATGGAAGGGTCATTATTTATAAGTAATTAGACACTAGTAACTGTGCATTTGGAGCACAAAGTACCACTATGGCGGCAATTCAGGTTGGAAGTAAATCATTTATACTGATAGTAAATCTATACAGATCAATATTGTAATCATGAGAGGTTTTTAGTGTCGATACACATAGACTTGCATAAAAAGAGTCGATAATGGTGATTTCTTCCCGTAAACAAGCCTCTGAGAAACATGAATGCGTTTCATACGATCGCAAGGCCTTTGGCTAATTATGCATATACATCTGCACTGCTAAAAATGATTAAGGCTGGCAACAAAGCAATTACACCATGTATTGCAAAACATGGTGGTATCAGATTATCTTCATGTCACATCGAAATGAGAAGAGAGATAGCGATGAAATCAATTGTATATTTAACAAAATTGCTGACGGGTATGACCTGCACCCATATCCTCACACCCTGCCGGTAGCCATTAAAACACCCATAATCATCCTGAAACACACAATGCCACTGTTGTGAAGGGTGATCATAACCATAAGACAGTGTCCTGGCTGCACTGAGTCAGATTTTATCTAATATTATTTCATGTAAGTAAGGTTAATGTTGATTTGAAAGAAGAGGTTATGTGGCATCATGATTGTTCTTTGAATTGAACAAATGGACCAAATATCAATCCAACAACACGTGTTTCCATGCGTTTCCACACCTGTACTAGACTTTATCTCATGAATGCTTACTAGGTGCCCTTGTTACCCACTTTCCCACTTGGTGGAAGTTGTTTGATATGATATATGGAGTCCCTGGGGCTAAAAAACAAACACCTCATTACCATGTAAATATTTGTAGACTTTGCAAGAATAAGGCCCAGTGTATGGAAGTCCCTCACTGATAAAAAGGCACGGTAAGTGTCTTTATAGGGATTTCAGGGTCGATCAACAGGGGGTGTTGGGTCTGAAGGAGGCAAACTTATTGATATTTGGGCCCTCACCCCCTCAACACCTTGGGGCTTTACCAGGTTCCCAAATCGTGAAAAAAGGTTGATTTTGAAGGACAAAGGTGTTCCAATAAAATGGTGTCTCCCAGTGTATCTATTAGTCTGTTGACATGCTCATCTGGGTGTCGGGCTTCCCTAGCCCACTTAAAAGGGTCTATTTCTCCTCTTTCCTATCCCCTCGAATGTGTGTGGTGCACATATGTGCGGGCACTGACACATTCCTCTTTGAAATTGTGTAATGTCATTCTCGCCATGAATATGACCTTAGCTGTCGAAATGGCGTTAAACATCTATTACTCACTCACTCACTCATCTCGGTGTATCTGCTAAGGTGCAGCTCATGTGTAGTTCATGTATGTATCCGTCAGTGTATGCTCTTGCTCTGGCTTTTAAATCTTTAACCTCTCCAGTAGGCTGTTGCTCCTATTGTAAAAAGAGCTGTGAGTATATGCCCTCTTTTCTAAACAAGTCGTGCACTGCTTCACCTAAGTACTTGCACTCACCACATTAGTCTGAAAAGTCAACTGCCTTGTTTAAAATAGATAGAGCTGCACTACCAGGTACCTACTCATGTCACATGCTCTATAGTTTTTTTATAGTTTATAGTACTGACTGACTTCTCCCAACTAGGCACCTACTTAAATCCCCCTTTTTGAGCACCGTACTTGAATGACCACTTGTGAGCAACAAAAGGGACAAGTTATAGCTACATGAAAAGAAAGGACTGGAAATGAGGGCATTTTTAGCCAGCTCTTCCTTTTACTATAGGAGCAACAGCCTCCTGGAACTGTTTAAATGGATAGAGAAAGTAGTTAGACAATGAGTGGGATGATTTTGGGAGGTAAAACGGCAATAACTGCTCCAGACTATTGCCTCTGGTAGATCTATATTCCACCACCCAAAGTCTTAATGGCGATCCAAGAATTCCAAGATCTTCCGCCCTTTAACCTGATATTAGAAATACTTTAAGTTCTCACGGTGCTCAGCAACCTACGCCATATTTTAGCCTATTTAATAAAAAAAAATATATTAGATAGATCCACACAAACATATATAGTCAGGCTAGAGTTTTGAAAAATCGCCACGTAACAGGGTACTGATTTTACACAGTGAGGACTGATCCACGCATTTATGCTGGTGATACCTTACAGCAATATGCAAACCAATTGCTTTTTCATACATATCTGAGACTGGGTCTGTTTCATCAATCACAGCCTTCTGTCATTCTGTTAGATCAGTTTATCATCAACAGTTACTGTAGGTGAGAGTGCCATTCCATAATGGCCTTGGTCATATGCAAGCTGGCTATAGTATATCCTAGCCAGCAGTGGTAGTATCCCTTCGGGAACTATGGCACTGACCACACACAGGAAGTGTTCAGTTATATAATCCTATTTTAATTCCCTAGACTCTATGCCTTGTTGGCTGGACTAGATACCTCCATTACATTTGAGTATCCAAATATGAGTTCATCATTCTGTAATCACTTTTGCTTGCCAAATTACGCATTGTCCGCCCTCTGATTGATATGGTTGTGGGAATGCAACAACACATTCTTCGCCCGTGAATTGATGATATTATTCAACACTAAAATAGGACGCTTTATAACAACTGTCAGTTTGCGGTTGACCCTTGTTCCTTATATCCCAAAACAATTACCTTTTTTACAGAGTTGTGGTGCACTGATTTCACCTAGCAGAGTTATGGTGCACTGATTTCACTTAGAGGGTCTCCGATAAATACAATGCCATTTGAATCTGTCATAGCACCGAACACTAAATATATTTCACCTGTGCGCGACGTGCAGTGTTGTCTGAATCCTGACAAAAAAAGATGTTACACAGTATCAGTGGAGAATTTTATACAAACCCATGATTTAACACATTATACATTTAGACAGTCCACAATGTTAGGTTTGTCTCATCGGGAAGGGAGAAAGAGTAGTTAATAGAAAATGAAAACAATCCGCCCATGTACTCCCCTCCATACCACACTGTAAAAAGGTGTCGTCAAAATAACGGCAAAATCCTTGTCCCAAGGTTTCCGAAGATCCATAGTTATTTTCACAGAGATTCCTTGTACACCTTACTGCCATCTGGGGCATTATGGCAGAGGCTACAATGGTTCACGGCAAGTTTTCCGAGGACTCCTATGGTAGATTTACAGTTTTTTTTAAGTGCATGCTGTGGATTATTTTGATATTGATATGATATTGCTTGCCATGTTAAAAGACCAGTCCTCTTGCGAAGTGTTTACATGTTGTTCATGCTTCTTCATATGAACATAACCATTCCAATTTCAAATCACGAAACTCCATGCCAACTTCGACAGCATCATATCGACATATTCAAACTTCAGTGATCTTAACTATAGCCGCCTATGAAATATTTTATTTTTCTACATCATATCCAACATACAAAGAATCTCCATCAGTTTTTTCTTAAAGTGTTGATAAATAATGGTTATGCCACGTAAGTGCACAAGCATTTATATAAGCATATAATGTCAATTTATGCAGTTTCACTTTCTGCCACCTGGAGCTTAATTCAAAACATCCTGGGATCCCAACCCCAGCGATCTTAGTGTAGGCACATATCATAAGACCTGGCTGGTCTACCCTATGTAATGCAGTGGTTGCAGGCCTGTCCAGAATAGCTAGTCCTGGGATCACTTCACTATTCCATTTCCACCACTAAGATCACTGCGATCTTAGTGAAAGAAATGCATAGTGGTTTCACCTTAGTACAAGAGCACTTACAGGGAACACTCCTGATCAAAAGAGTGAATAGCCTGCTGCACACATAAAGAGGGGAGGGAGGACGTTTGCTGAGTGTCCTTGAGGGCTCTTAGGGCTACTCATGCGTTAAGTGCACTGTAAGGTAAATCTTCCCTTCTCTCTATTTTTCCGGGGGGGGGGGGGGGGGGGGAGCACAATGCTTCTAATAGGCAAGCATAAATCATACATTCATGGGAACAACTCTTGAATACTGTACGGGGGTCAACTGCACCCTGTGCTCTTCTGTTAGCCTATATGGGGACGGGGAGCAATGGTATAAACACTGTTGTGAAGAAGAGTGACTCCACAGCTATTCCTTTATTTTGGGACTCTTACCCCTGTGCCCAGTCAGTACTTCTTGGAATAGTGTAGGAGGGCTGAGGCGAAGATCGATGCGATCTTAGTGCTGGCTAGGAAAAGTGAACACAGTCTAATCTTAAGATCGCTTAATAGGATAAGGCAGAATAATTCCTAAGATCGCTGAGGTTGCGATCCCAGGATCTTTTGAATTAATCTCCAGAGAACAGCGATTGCTACAAGTAGTATAGTACAGCAGTGCACTGGATAAGCAGAGCATTTTATACGTTATGTCCAGCACAACAAAGGATATCTCGGGCAAATTAGAGTGAATAGCAGATATTTTCTATAGTAGTTATCACCTTATTTGCCGTGTTGCTGTGCTCTATATTGACATACCTGATGCATTGCGTGTGGGGCCTGCATCCCCTAGACCTATGGTAATACCTGTAGTGTCTAGTACTAAGTGGCAGCCCATTTGCCAATAGGATATTACCTCTCTCTATCAACACGGGGTATATTGGACCGCCTGCACAGTTTGCACTATGGGGGGATGGGACAGGATAACCTAGGCTTTAAATAGCCTTACAATAAAATGGAGGTAAATATGCTGCCTTTATCTTTCATGGGCATAATGATTCAGTTTCCGAACAATTAAGATTAATATTCCATGACTCAACAGACATGTCTAACAGTGATTCATATTTCGCAAATTTGTGTACTCTTATTACTAAATGATTATGATCCAGACACAGAAGAGGTCTATGTAAAACATTCCTTTTTATAGACCTATTCAAATCATAAATAGTTATTGCATTAAATGCGTCACACATATAATGTCCCAGTAAAACCTATTAAGTAATATCCACATTGGCGTGAGGACGCTGCGATGGTTATCACTGAGAGCCCACTGCTTAAGTGGCAGATAATGTGATAGAATGACCCTGTTCAAAAGATAAATAGCAATATATAAGTTTCAAGATTATTGATTGTAATATGCGACAGCCGCTTAATTCAAAATTGGAATACATCATTGCCGACTGTCTTAATGTAGCTATAGTGTCAAAGACATGACAAGAACTGTATCCTTCACATGTTGTTGTTGTTGTTGTTGTTGTTGTTGAATTTAAAGGTTTATTCACCAATTATAACTACAAGTAGATCCCCTCCAACAAAAAGCCATATACCTAAAGACGCATATAGGAACAGAATGTACAATTCCAGTGCACATTATTAAATAAGATTTCACATCACAGTACCAAAGCTGTACCATAGGATGACCATTGGTGAGCATCAAGTTTTGTTTTGGCTATAGTTCAACGCGTTAGTGAGGTCATGTAAGAATTTCTGTAGACTTTCCTGGTGCTGCTGTTCAGCAGTGCAATTGTCTCAGAGTTGCTTTCCACGGTACAATGGGCTCTTCCTGTATATTTCCTTGTTGATTCTTTGCAAGCTTAGATGGATCATATATTTGTGCATTGATCATTCTTTGAATATTATTTCATGTCAAATGAAACGGATCTCGAGGCAAAATGTCCTGCATAAACTACAAGGGTGAATGCATTGATATGGGAGCGTTGTGGAATATCTGCAACATAGTATGCCAGGAATATGAGCTAGTAAACTCTTAAATGCATAAACTTAAAAAAATGTGTTTAAAATGTGGCTGAATGTGTTTAAAAGCTAAACACATTTTAGTGTGTACCTCTGTATTGTATATTTTAGCAATAGAGTTCCTGTGAAATTCGTGAAATACAAATTTATCATAATTTTGCCACTTTTATTTATCAGTCTGAGGGCGATTCGTTGCATTTAGTGTCTCTTTCATATCACATGTAGAACATCATAAACTCTATGGTAATATCCAAAAACAAATGTGACATGTACCGGGAAAAGGGGTATTATGACCCCCTGCACTAAGCCCCATTTTCCCAGATCGTGTCACAAATGGTATTCAGTAATAGAATGCTGCCAGTTTGAGCTGTGGGGCATTCATGGCAAGACTTTGTATCAACCAGACATAGCTATTGGATATATATATATGCTAAATTTACATGGACCTTTTTTTTATGAAAATAGCCACCATGCAAATAAGAAATGTCTGGAGTAGGAGAAGCCCTAGCTGCATCAGTGCGACATTGGCGTTACTTGCGACACTTTGTATCCTTTAGTTTTGTGTCGTTCTATCACTTGAAGTGGCTAGAGCTAGAGGGAATTTAGTGACTCCCTTTCTTTAGGCCCACACTCCATTAGACTAGAGCGACACCCTTGTCAGTCTTATAACCTCCTGCTGCCAGTGTCGTGCCCATGGAGCTCTGGCTTATTCCTCCATCTGGTTCTGAATTCATCATCATCTTTCGTTTTTTACCATAATCATAGGTTTTATGTGTCCTTAGCTTTCCGTATCCGACTTATTATATAGAAGGATCAAAATAACCAGATTGGATCTTTCCGTGACCACCTTATCCTTGCATGCCTTTGAGACCAACCTACCAATTATACATCTTGGTTTGCATGCCTCCAGTACGGAGTCAAGGTCGGTCTCTTAGGGTTTTCTGAGTGCAGGATCCAATATAAACATCGCCTTCTAAACAGGTCATATCTAAGTATGAATGTTTCCATAGCAACATGCCTTTATTAGGGCAAAAGAAATCACGTGTTTCCAGTAACATGATTCAGAGACCTAGGGTCGGTAGGTCGGAAATATTTTTTTGTTGTATTTAATATTTTTTTTTTATTTTTGATTTTGTCTAGTAATATATGGGCAGATCTATCTGATTCTTTGATTTCACAGTAAGAACATGGCCACATAAAATTATGACAAATGTGAAGAATATGCAAAAGATATGGCTAATGAAGCTGTTAACTGTACACCCAAAGATTATATATTTAAAAAAAACAACAGTTTTACTTTAGTTGACCATTCTTTGTGTGTCCTCTTTGAGTTGAGCCGTTTGGTTTTGGCCCCATCCGGGGTACTGCTGCGGCCAGGCATGTTGCTGTGCCGGTGTGTATGGCGACTTATATTCTACTACTTATATTTATGTAAAAGTAATGAAAAATTCTTCAAATTCTCAAAATTAAAAAAGTGTCGGTCCTGACCTGTTTTGTTAGGATCGGTCGGGTGACTGGAATCAAACCTTTTTTTTATTTGGCCTTATCACAGGAACTTGGATTTTTGTGATTGTTATCATGGATTGGGTCTACTGTATACATGTATTGCAGTATCACAGCATGATGTTTAATCTGATAACATTTCATGGTAAAACGCCCACTGCTACAGCAATACCCATAGAGCTATAATCAAGCTTCGTTGTTCTCTACTTTGGCATGTGCAAGTGTATATTCATAGCTTTTTTACTTCCCTAGTGTGTATACAATCAAATTTTAGTTCAAGGGATCTATAGCGATAATAGAAGTACCTTTTTATAACATCACCTACCCACTCACTCATTCTCCAATATCTGTACCTCTTCTACACTGCACAAACCAACGTTCCTGCGATGTAATTGTCAATGTCCATCTTTGCATAGCCATATAGGCTTATGACCTGTCCTATTTCCCTCCCATACCCCATCCTAAATGCCCCCTAGGTCAGCACTAAAGCGGCAGTGTGCATTACTGTGCACACATACTTCTGTTTGCATTGTCATTTGATCATGCCTATTGATGAGCAGCTCACCAATAGATGAGGAACTCAGCTATTGGTTTGTAGGCTCTAGCACCCACTACGCAGCTTTACTGTCCTATCTACTAGCCTCATTAGAATAATAGCATGGTCACTACTAGCCCTATCACACATCAAACGCTTTACCCCAGAGATTCTCAACATTACTATCACTTTCCCTTTCTCTGGCACTATCCAATGGTCAATCAATATTTCCGGTGAGGATAGATATCAGTCATTCTATCTTGAGAAACTCGGGAGATAGGACTGGTGACACTGGTATGTCCCCATTATATAATAGAGATCAATAGGATGCGGTGCCAGTGGTTAAGATCAATGAGGCTATTGGATCAGCTTGAGGTGGCTCACTGGGTTTAGCATTTAGATGACTCAGGAAATGAAATCCAATGTTAAGTGAATCCCCATATTTCAACTTCTTATCGCAAGTAGGATAGCATATTAAAGTATGGGTAACCCATTGAACAGCTAGGACTTGAGTTGGGAACGTTCACAACTTGGGCAAGGAGAATGTGGTTTTCCCTGGAAATTTGGACATGCCAGAACATCTAATACTTGAGAAAAAACTGTCTAGTTCCTGGGAATATCCTGAGTCTTTCCTGGGAATATCCTGAGTCTTTCCCAAGAAATTCCTGAGATATTCCGGAGATCTAGACTAGAGAACTTTCTCGAGTATAAGATGTTATGGTGTGTCCAAATTTCCAGGGAAAATCACGTTCTCTATTCTTGTTGTATTGACAAGTCAGGACTCGAGAAATTCCTGAGTAATTCTCGAGATCTTGTTCAGTGGGTAACGATCGCTTTTTGGCGACTCTCAGAATGGGGTTATTATGGTAAGCTATATAGATACCTCCTTATTGACATTGTAGTTGCTTTCCCTGGATGGAAGCCCTAACTATGAGATTCCGCAGAGGTCGTGGATGTACACGTTGTATATAGAGGTTCTATAGCCAAGTATAGGCAATGACGAACAGCCCATCGCACCCAGTGTAAATAGACTGTAAATAGACCTGATAGATCTGATAAGGATATACATATATTACATTTTCTGTCACAATCTAGCATTCATCTTCACCAGATCATAGGTACTGCACGGATATACACGTTGTATATAGAGGTTCTATCCAAGTATAGGCAAATTTACAGCAGTGTCCCATCAACAACTGAGATGAGGCAATGTAGCACTGAAGCAAGTTATAACCATGCACTCACTGGCAAAGGGATTTAGTGTCTGAGTCTTCAGTAAATCGGTGGTTATATAGTGTAAATTACACTACTTTCTGTTTGCTGACATTATTTCTGGACACATTGTAATGTGCCTGAAGCAGGCAGCAGTGACGTATTCTTGTCTTTAACGGGGGCTGGCTCTCTAGCTCTATTAGATCTTGAAGTTTGTTTTCTTGGTTCCTAATTCAGCTATTATGTTTTAGATTCCTCTATTAATGCTCACCGGCGGCTGACAGCTGCCATCACTACGCGTGACACATGACCAGTCTCTTACGATGACCTAATTGGACTCAATATGAGGCAAGCTTTTCTCACCTGGGTACACCTGTACTCTGACGGCGATCATGGCCTTGAAGCCCACACAGTGACAAAAATCCCCAAGGCGTTTAAGATACATTCCGACCTCAATCGACCCAAAATCAAGTTATGAAAACCACCCAATGCAGACTTCCATTACCTATGTGATTATCAATTGACAGGACCTCTTATCTTAGGAAGGCCATATTCCATGGAATTGAGAATGAAATACTCGACAATGGGCACTTTGGTAGACCAATGTATGCACTGTGAGACTCACTCACTCTCTCTCTCTCTCTCTCTCTCTCTCTCTCTCTCTCTCTCTCTCTCTCTCTCTATATATATATATATATATATATATATATATATATATATATATATATATATATATATATTCGACATATACTGGGAATAGGGGCCTTAATGAATCCTGCACTAAGGCCTTTTTTCGCAGATCCTGTCACACACACACACACACACACACACATATATATATATATATATATATATATATATATATATATATATATATATATATATATAAGTTATTTCGCTGACAGGGAAAATATATACCGGGATAGCGATAATAATAATGTTGAATATACAGTGATAATAATATACGATAAGTAGTTCAATAAATGATCAATCACAGACACATGAGTTTGGTGGGTTACTGACCTTGGGGCTATCAGCACCATACATGCCTTTATTAAAACAACTGTAATAATTAGTTGACAATAAGCATAGTCAGTAAAATGCATAATATAATAACAATAGTACAGTAATAACAATAGTAATAACAATAGTATTTAACAATAGTAAAATTTAAAAATCAAGGAAACACCCAGCGTGGTGTTACCTGTACAGGTGAAAACGAGCCAATTGACCGTTACCTTGAAAATCCTCTCTTATATACTGGAGGGGTGTAGATCATGACGTCATACTGTGACATCATAGATACCAATGCGCGCTGCAAGTAGTCCCTAACCGTTTGCAAATAATTATATAAATATACACGAGTGTATATAGTTCCATAAGTTATTTCGCTGACAGGGAAAATATATACCGGGATAGCGATAATAATAATGTTGAATATACAGTGATAATAATATACGATAAGTAGTTCAATAAATGATCAATCACAGACACATGAGTTTGGTGGGTTACTGACCTTGGGGCTATCAGCACCATACATGCCAAAAACACATAAAAACACGCCAAACACATGTGAAATCACATACCAATCAACAATGCAATTGAGATTGGCAAAGTCTATCTAATTCCAAAAGTTCATTTTTATGGTTATGTAAATATGTAAAAACAGAATTAGATTTCCAATTCACCTTCTTTTTAATAGAATCCACACTAAGTCCTGCATCCTTTAACATAGTGGCACCTCCGTGCCTGAGAGAATGGGTGGAGACTGGACCCTTGATACCAGCACGTAGAGATAAAGATTTTAATTTCGAATAAATATACTGGTATTGTAGCGAAACACCATTAATATTGAATAAAAACTCTCTCACACCCCTACCTGAGCACAATTTTTTCAAGTCTTTACAAGGACACAACTTTGAAGTATCATCTCTACATAAATATATATTAAAAGAATGGGTACCAAGCTGGTCCGTTTTAGAAGTTTTAATGCGAAGACTAGCATAACTATCAAAAATTTTAACATCACCTACCCTCAGCGTATGGGGGGAAGATACAACATGCCCTATCCTGAGGACACCTCTATAACACAATAGAATAGCTAACCAAAACTTCAAGTCAGCCCTGTTGGAAAGGTCCAAATACGATCTAATACATAACATTTCTATAGGACTCAATGGATGAATAACTTTAGTAGGAACAGCAAAATTTCTATCAATACCATCCAACACCTTTTTAAGCATGAAATTACTGCTATGGTCTGAGCCACCCCTAAGCTTCTGATGATACCAAATGGAAGATAAATAATTCCGTACAGAAGAGGGTTTCATATATTCAGATAAATATACTGCATAAGTAGCAGCCTGTGAGGGAGAACAAGGAAATTTAGGTAGTTTAAATTTATTACAAAATTTTTTGTACCTGTTAAGCTGTTGTTTCCTTGCTCTCCTCGTATTCTCTGATACACCTTTCGTTAAAAGACACTCTTTTCTTTGCTGTAACCTTTCCCATTCTGGAATTAAAGCAGCACATATCATTTTCAAGAAGAGAGTCCACACATTTGTCCAATACACCCCTGTAAGCCAGCCTAGAGAGTTGGTCGGCCAGGACATTGTCTTCTGACTTAATATAGGTTGCATACACCTCCACATTATTGATGAAACAAAGCCAAAAAATTTCTCTAAGCCATTCCATACAAAGCTTATTTTTTGACCTACCGGTATTGATCATAGCTAGAACTTGCATATTATCAGTAACACAGTGTATTCTTTTATTTTTATAGCCAGAAATCCAACGTCTAAGTCCCATAAGAAGGGGGTATAACTCGTATACATTTATATTTCTGTGGTGGTTTCTCAAATTGTCTAGTATTGGTGGTTGGGTAAAATGACCACTACCTAGGTTAAATCTATCGTAAGATGTCCAGTCACCATATAAATAATCTTTATCCATCCAAGCCCCGAAGCCTTTCATGGAGGAATCTGAGTACATAGGCGTGTCAATATCATCATTTAGAATTAACCTCTTGCAGTTAAAAACTCTACAAAAATCCAGCCACCACTGAATATCCTGGCGAGTGCAAGCTGAAACCCTAATATAACCACCGGGCCGTGCCCGAGCGCAGAGATCGAAAATTCGCCTACTAAAAGTTCTACCACCCTTAACCACCTGTGAGCAGAACGACATTAAACCACCTATCCTCTCTAAGTTCTTTTTAGAAATAAATTTCTTATTAACGTTATCCAACAAGAGATTTTCCATTTTTACAACCTTTTCAATAGGCAAAGACAGTTCCAACTTAACTGAATCTATGTTAATGCCTAAGAATTTACAACATTGAGATGGTTCGGTTACCTTTTCTTTGGATACTACAAAACCCATGTACGCCATACACTCCATTAATAAATTTCTTTGTCCAAGACACTCATCAAAGGTATCAGCAATTACAATAAAGTCATCCAGATAATTTACAATTTTTTCTACACCGTAGAATTTTGCCACCTCCACAATAAAATCAGAGATTTTATTAAAAATATATGGGGCACATTTCAGGCCAAAGGTTAATCTATTGCTTACATAATAATCCTCTCCATGCCCAAAATCCCATCTGAAACCTTGCATGGTCGTGTGAGGTGCATACACATTAATAGACCTATATGCTGACTTCAAATCTACCACGCTCATGAAATCATTCCTATCCAACTGAGCAGTCACCGTGCTGATATTATTATAAGAAAATGTTGAGCTAGTGGTATCCATAAAATTATTAATAGATATTTTATCAGGCATGCTACAGTCAGTTATAGGTCTTAACTTGCCATTTGATTTTTCTACACCACCTAGGGCATGGATACAACGGGGTTTATCTACACTTTTAGAGACTAGACCAGCTTCTAGTTCATCTAACAATATACCACAGTACTCACTATAAAACTTTCCCTCGAGGATTGACTTATAATTTCTGCAATCATAAGAAGTATTACAGTCAGGATCCACTATCCTGAACCCCTCAACAAAACCTTGCCATAAGAATAGCGCCTCCTTGTCATTTACATTAATAACTCCTTTTTGGGTTAAGAATGGGGCGACTCTGCAAGGTAAAATCTGGGAATTTTTTCCATTGATATAATGAACACATGTACATGTACCTTCCACACACTTGTCATATACCCTGATGCTGGGTAAATCCGTGACATTAACAGTAAAAAGTGGCTTAATACCAACCTGTATTGGGTTATAACCAATAACATCTATATTATTTTCCAACGAATTAAATTCTTTGAAAGTACTCTGTTCTGCTAGGAGCTTAGTTGAAGGAATACACTCCTCAACCATCTCCGTATCAATTAACTCCTGTACTGGAGTTTGTGAGGGCGAGTCGATATCTACCAAACTTACCATAGCTTGGTCAGGCATCAAACACATTTCATCACAAGCTATGGGACACCGACCCCCTACAGTTTCCTATTCACTCCTGGCCTTATGGCAGTCCGTTTTACCATGACTTGAGGAGTTGCAACCACTGCAGATATGTTTGTATTTACATGGGTCTCGTACACAACCTTCTGCTCTATTAAAAGCATAGCATGGGTTATTAGACGATCTCTGTTTGCCTACATTTTTTGGTTTAGCACTATAAGCTTTCTGGGCTTGAACGGTCCCATCATATGCCAAATGACGTAGTATATCTGAATTTTCAATGGTTGAAAAAGCTTCTATTCCACTATCATTAGCTCTGTCCCTCACTGACTTATCATAGGCTACCAGGGCTGAAACCGTATATATTTTGGTGCCAGACTTCTCAATTAATACCTGTAAATGCTTAAGCATACCCTCAACATCGTCACCTGACTTGTAGTACTTCAAAATAAACTGCAAGTTTACAGACATCAGTTTCTCAATAGTGTCAATTTTTTCCTTACGTTTGGTGAACTGAGAATGATCAAACTCACCCGATTTTGCACGGTGACGATGCCTAGAGTAAGCTGAATCCAATGACGACCCTCTAGATGTGCTTGGACTGCATTGACGAGCAGAAATACTGGATTTAGATGATCGTCTATGTCGCTTGTGGTCAACTTGCACCCACTCGTCCTCACCGTCAGACGAAATTTCGCATGGAGACGCTTGGCGGGTAGCCCTAGCAACCGGTCCGCGTCCTTGACTACGTGACGTCATACCTCTTTGTTTGTAAACATCCGCACGTGCTCTGCTCGAACGACTTGACGCATTGACGAATCCTCTGTCCCGATCGTCCTTTCCATTGACGACCTCTTGTAGAAGTGATTTAATGGTCGACAGCTCGTCTTCTAATACATCTAGCCTCGTCTGGTCAATAGACGACCCTCCCACAACACCTGTAGCAGTTTGGGGAACCGATGGTGTATCACCAGTAAGTGAGAGAGTCGAACTACTCGTCAATCCTAAATTGGCCGATTTTTTCGTCTTTTCCACCGATTTAACCGATTTTCCACCTGGTGTATTGGCCTTCGAGCCTTTAGCAGCCTTTCTACCCATTTCAATGGTAAATAAAGGCACCAGGAGCCCCTCAAAAACGGTTAAAAATTTAAAAATCAAGGAAACACCCAGCGTGGTGTTACCTGTACAGGTGAAAACGAGCCAATTGACCGTTACCTTGAAAATCCTCTCTTATATACTGGAGGGGTGTAGATCATGACGTCATACTGTGACATCATAGATACCAATGCGCGCTGCAAGTAGTCCCTAACCGTTTGCAAATAATTATATAAATATACACGAGTGTATATAGTTCCATATATATATATATACATATAATATATATATATATATATGTGTGTGTGTGTGTGTGTGTGTCTGCCCCCCTCACGATCAGAGGGAAGAAAATGATTGATTAACCTCCTCACATGTCTACCTGAAGGCCTTCTATTCACACCTGAACCACCAGGTATTGGAGGAAGCCACACTGTAAAAAAAAAAGATGTCGTCGAAATAACGAAGGATCTCTTGTCCCAAAGTTGCCAGAGATCCTTCATTATTTTCATATTGTTTTCACAGAGATTCCTTGTAGCACCACACGCCACCTGGAGATTATACACTGGCTCCCTGTTGTGTAATAATGGTAGTTCATTGATCAGTTTTTACAAGGACCCCTTGTAGATTCAACAGTTATTTCTAACAGTGCATGGTATTCAGACTAGATACACACCTATAACTCTCTTCCTAACTGAAAAGCATACTTAATAGTAATCAAGCTCAAATTTACTCTTTGTTACCTTAAAGGAATGTAGGTCAAGATTGCAACTAATTACTTTGGTAAATAACTATTATTAAGTTGCCAATGAAGGTCAGACAATCCCTCTCTCATAACCAGTTAAAATAATGTGGCTATCAGTGCATTATATCTGTGTTCAAACCTAGCTTGATCGCCGCTCTTAGAAACCCTGGCCCTCATTCCCAACACCCTCATCTCCACCGTGAGTACTACCTGAAATGGAGATAATGATACCAAGAAGCCCATTGCAGTCTTATTATGTGGGAAGGTAGCAAGAGGTGACTTTTAGACCTAGAGCTCTATAAAAAAAAACCAGCTCCCTCTAAGCCAGGCATATATATATATGCCTGGCTTAGAGGGAGCTGGTTTTATATAATCCCATGGTCACTGCTTGAGTACCCTGGCATCATTCCTGATAATTATGCCGAGTTACACCTTTATAGCAGGTAGTGTAAAATTTGATATTTATGCCTTTACCCTTTTGCTTTTGAAAGTGTGCTACGAGTGTAGCCATTGATCAGTATATAGAGGCATGTACTTTAGACAAATTCATATTACAATCAAGCAGGGCTGACAAAAGGGAACGATAGTTTCAGAAGGGGATCCATACGGGTATCAGAGCACTCTGCCTCGGAACACCTTGTGCCTTCAAGCTGGCAATCTAAAAATCAAATTAATGGCACTTATCCTGCAGTCCCTATGATGACGCCAAAGGGTGGTCAATCCATGAGACTGCTCTGCGACAGTGACCCTTGGCTGTTGCAAATGCAATCAATACATGATTTATACTGACAAGGCACATTCTAGCAACTAAGGTGTGCAACCCTTTTCCATTCATTAAACTTGCGCCGATTGCTCTGATGAAACTCCTGCTAATGAATTCCGCCCTTTATGTCCAAACTCTAGGTGATAAGTGAACGCAGCAAATGTGGGAACAATATAGATGGATTACGTTGACGTTTGTTCTGATGAATGGTTATCACAGTTTACTAACTTTTTCCCCCAAACATCCATTTAGTAAGCAGTTTGTTGTTACTGTTGTTATTTTATACAGCACGTAGACTAATATCTGTGCTGATTGCAGCTATTTCAAAGCTCTCAATGGATGGTGAGCCTAGTACAATTGCCTTATCTCTGTGTGCAGATGTTGAATCGAAGGGGGTGAGTGGATGGGTGTCCCTAGCCCTATCGATCACAGGGAGTGCAATCTGAGGTTCACCTACTCACTGACGCACCAAAGGAGCAACTCAGGGCAGTTCAGTAAACCTGATCAATGAAACTTAATCAATGAGTTTCAAAATAATATCTTTGCTTACAGTTTCATTTTGCTGATCCATTGCATTGCATGTAGGGACTTGCTAAATCTTGCCAAATGGATGATTCTATCAAAATGATATCTATAGCTATATTGTTTTGAAATGCCCTCCAGTTCATTATACACAAGTACGATTTATGGCTCACTGTATTTAGGTTACGTAGCTATATATACATAGATTGTTTTTCAGCTGTTCAGTTAATGGGAGAAAGCCATGCTATTAGGCGAATAGTTGGTTGTACCTCTACCCATTACCAGACCCTATTCCATTGACTTACCTAATGTATTGCATGTCAGGTTTGCACTCTCTAAACCTATGGCAGTAGAGTCCCTTGCAATGTGCACGACTATATTGCCAATCAGACATTACCCCTTGTCATCAATTATGGGTGTATTGTTCTTAGCTCTACGGCTTGTAGTAGGGGGGAGGTTATTTAGTCAAAGTAAAGGTATGAATGCAGTACCCATTCCAAAATATGGTACTCATCATGGCCGCCATCAGCCATCAATAGCCTCAAATATGTATTTCCTGACCGCAATATCACATAAAAACCATACTGAGATGCAAAATATGAATACAATACATTCATTAGACACATGTTTGACTGTCTGAAAATTTCAAGATGGCCGCTTTTGGTCATAAATGTCCTCACAAAGGTATTACCTTATGTGAAACATACCTTAATCAAGGATACTAATTGAAGCTTCCTGCCGTCATTGCATTTTAAACACAAAGGACTCAAATGAGCATAGATTTTATTGAAGTGCACTTCTAATCCACCACTTAGACACCAAATGGATGCAGGTCCTGAATAGATCCAGGGGCATACTGGTTATCAAAATATAAGAGCAGGTGCACTTTTCAAAATCCAGGTATACAGATATTTGATAATTATTGATTTGATTGGTGAATATATAGAACTTCTATGTAAATTTACCCATTATGTGGGAGCATAGAAACATGGATATGATTAATGTCCATGTCTGTTTGCATCCTGGTTTTCACTTTGAAAATATATTCTGAGGTCTCTACTTGTGGTTTCTCAAAGGGGAAATGCAAACTGGCAGATCAATGTTTCTGTTCTCCTGAATATGTAGCTTGTGAAATTTTTGCATAGTAGCTGTAATGACACTGGCTATCATAGCACATAGAACTATGAGAGAGATGGAAACTAGGTTGTAAAGTTGTGACATTGATACAGCTCGCTCTTCTTTGGTGAGGATGATGCACATTAAATATTGCATTAGTCACCAATGCCTGAGGCGTTTTTCACCATGTACTTGGCTGGAAATGAGCAAATTTCTTCTTTCTGTGGTGATTTCATAAATGTGAACAGTCAAAGAGTTTACTCCATGTCCTATGGGTACTGACCTTCCTGGAAATGTGAAGTTAGGGCTCTTGTTTCCATGGGTTAATTACAAGGGGACTATTCACAGTGTACAGACTTACCAGGATTGATGATCAGCCAATAAAATATTCCCAATTATTCACTGCGGGCCTCTCGGGGGGAGGTGGTACCAATCTTATAGCTGTTAACAGTAATAGCCATGGGTAATCCGCTTCAGCAATGGCCGTGCCCTTAGGCTAAAGTGCTACCTCGCTATAGGACATCCATGCAAGTTCATGCAGGGCTCTGCTCTGAACTATCTACAGTGAATTGACTGAGCCAAGAGAGAGCACTTAAATGTGTGAACAACCATCCAGCTAGTCCCTGGCATGTTGGGGTGCACTTGAGAACTTTCTTACAGATCTTTTAACTGCCTATAGAGACTGATACAATAGCTTCATGGTGATGGGAGGAATAACAAGCTATCAATCCCAACAAAAGAAAATGTATCTCCTGAAATAATGATCTACCATCCTCGGATACTGTCAGGGTATCCCAATAGATGAAAAAGGTGTGTGTGGCCTGGGGCTAGTATGTTAGGACATCGGAGAGAAGGTAGGATATAATGTCTGATTGTTTTAGCGTGATTGATTTATAATTGTCCAACATGGTGAACCTTCAGAGCATTATACAGTCCCCTTGCAGTTCATAAGAGATGGCTGTATGCACATTCTCCTTCACCCTCTGAAAGCATGAGATAAGTTCTGATCATTCCTTCGATCTGATTATGACCTCTTTGGCCAATGGCAGCCATCTTGAATTTTTCACACAGTCAAAAATGTGTCTATAAAGTGTATTCCATTCATATTTTGCATCTCAATGTGGTTTTATATTATGTTCAGATCAAAAATTTATATTTGAGGCTATCTAGGGCTGATGGTGGCCATCTTGGATTTTTCGGAAATGTCAAAATATCTCTATATAGTGTATTTTTATTTTTGTATTGCATCTCAAAGTGGTTTTGTACAAGTTTCAAGCCAGGAAAAGAATGGAGAAATGAAATATCAGTTAAAATCAATTAAATTAATATCAAATAAATATTTTCCAACTTTCTATCTTCAGAGGGGGTGAAGAAGGGGGTTAGAGTGCTCAAAATCAAAAACGAATGTGATATTCTTGTTTCCATGGTTACCCAAAAAACTCCCCCCATAACTTGTAGAAAGAAGTTGTCATTGGATGATGCTTATAGGAATTACAAAATAGAATAATTATTCTTCTTAGTCTTAGACAGTTTGCTCACCTTACGTTCAGTGATTGTAGTGTTTGGTATGCTCTTAAAAGCCCTTTGTATACTGTGATTACTACACAAGGGACTGGGAGTCAGGTTGGACAGAATAATGCTGTACGATCATTCTTTATTCCGATGGATCAATTGATTATATTCATTTCCATTGATGGAAAGATCAATACCAATAAGTTTTATTGCCTTACTGAGCTCATCCGTTCATGTGGAAGATGATTGCAACATAATATGCATTAAAGATGACCCCTGCTGCATGCAATGCAACCCCAAAACCAACCTCAAGTGCATGTCCATGGTGATTCTTTTACCTTATGCTATCTGCCCATATGATTAGGTTCTCTTGGAAAAGTGGGGAAGGCACATCTTATACAATAACGCTGTCAGGATGAAGATATAATGTTGGGGGGGTTCCCCGTCCATTGCTATCTACTAGTATATAAGTTATATTTACCACCAGTATCAGCTAATATTTCTGAATAGTTCCAAACTGCCATCGCTACCTATGCGATGTTAGTGTAGGCACATCTCTTACCATCTCATAAGACCTAGTGTTACTACAATAGAATAGCTAGTGGTGTTAGGCCAGTTACTAATAGGAAGTACTATGCAGTCCTTCACTATTCTACTTCCAGTACTAACACCACCCCTTATTTTATACTGAGAAACGATGGTGGTTTCCCCTGAGTTCAAGAGCATCTGTGTGGGGAACATTCCTCATCACAAATGTGAATGCACCTGCTGAGAGTCCTTGTGGGCTATTGAGGTTACTCAAGATTTCATACACTTGAACGGATTTTCTCATAGTCCTTGAGGGCTCTTGAGTCTACTCATGCGTTAAGGGCATAGTAACATCCTGATTCCCTTCTCTCTCTTAGTTGGTGCAGGAGGGGGGCACTATACTTCTAAAATACAAGCTATAATTTGATTGTACAGAAACAGGTGACTTACCAGTTCCTAGGCCCAATGTGACTGACCAAAAGCTCTCATGCACCTCTTGTTCTCCTTTCAGCCCTCCTTGAGAAGAACCCTTTTAAATATATGTATACATAGGTGACACACTTGAAGACATTTCAGGGTCAAGTGCACCCGACAGGGTATATATAATTAGCAGAACCCCAGTGTAGCCACTCTTGAGAGAACGATATTTTCTACTGTTATTTTTTACCTTCCACTGCTATTTTTTCTCTGTGAACCTGTTGCCACTCTGCACAGTTGTTAGCTGCTTGGAATAGTAAAAGCAGGGCTGATGCTAACAGCGCTGACTAAAAAGTAGCTGGCTATCAGAAAGGAAGGCAGGCCTAGCTTACCATAGCAGTAAAGAATAAGGGAGGGAAATCACTGACATATCATTGATGGCAGAGCCTTTTGAATTAACCTCCTGGTCTATAGCGACTGACCAGTCAATAGTTCTGGTAAAGATAGATATCAATGGCTTAGTAACACAGGGTAAGGGCCTAATAATCTTGGTGGGTAAGAAGAGGCTGTGTGTTTGGACATGGCTGACTCAGTATTTCGACGTTGTAGAATATAGATCAATGAAAGGCAGATTTAATGAATCAGAACAACAGGATTACTGGGTAGGCATAGAATGTGGATAACATTGGGAGTTGAGTAAATGCCTAGCAACTGCGCCATGCATTATGGCGCCTTTTAAAAAGTACATAAACAATCCAGCAGACACAGCACATTGGTTCAACGTTGAACGCTGGTTGATCAAGGTTCATCAACCAGTTATGAACTTTGATTTAGCTTCCTGTACCATGCACCTCTTTCGCATTCACCCCATCTTGATCCTTCCAATAGAAATGATGGGCCAATAGAATGTCCCTGACCCTGTGCTAACCTTTTAAATGTCCCTGTGACATATCAGCTGTATCACTATGTCATTACCATTGTAACTGTAAGGACATATAATGAGTGATGCATGCAGGTTCACAGTCCACTGCTATTGTGGTAAACACACCAGCAGGGAGTTATATATATTACGCCCTATATTTCACAATAGGACACTTTTTATTCAAAAGTACGCAACATACTAGCAAACAATGCATATAACATGAGTCAAAGTGAAAATCCAAACATGCTCCTCTACCCTACGAACTATACAAGTAACTCTAAGTTATTTCGGTCCCGTAGAGAGAAAGTGGTGCCACAGCAGTGGATGGGTTCACAGGGAGTGAAGGGTGATGCTGATGGAGACAAAATGATGAACAGGTCATCAGAGGTGGTGAGAATAACACTGACACCAGCCCTGATATGCTGACATTATGTTTGCTCTAGCAATCTTGCAGTCGGGCCCACGTGTGCATTGTCCATGTTTATGAAGCTCTAACGTGTAGCACTCCTATGAATTATTACCCCACACCATAGAGCTATAGTGACCTGGGGGAATGACAGGCCTATCAGAATGTGCTGGTTATTGCCAAAGCTTAAGATGACCTATCATGATGAATTCGTGGATCGGTCATTTCAAAGTTCACAAACCAACCTAATTAAATGTAATTTTGAAGACATCACAGGAGATCAGAATCAGTTGGAATAAACATTTTACCGTTAAGACACTGTTGTATCTACCTGTGATACTAAACGTCATGCATGCGCTACGCTGATCACTGTTGAGTGAGAAGACAGAAATCTTGCAATTTTGAATGCAAGTGTGCATGGCTTGGAGTAATTGTCGGGAGCCATGGGTAAAATAGTGAAACTAGTAACCCGATAGCGTGTCGTAGGCAATGTGGACCTATAGAGGTTGGATGATGAAAGCATCCCCTAGGTCAGTCGTATCTGAAACCTCCCCAGCCGGAAGGGTGATGTGGGCTGAGGCAGCGGGGCTCTAAACCTCTGAGAAAATTCTCTCCCATTTTCTATTACCCAAAGTCACAAAATCATTGATAAGTTTACAGAGAATCTAAAACAAATAAGGAAATGACTTGATGAAATATAGAAAAAAATTCAGCCTATTTAGTAATAGAAATTACCTCTTTAAGAAAAACAGAGAGATTTGTAAACCAGGGGCCAGGAGTAGACGGCCTCAATTGGACCCTTATCTTATCTCTTATCTCCGATCTTCTCAAAACTACTCCCGACTGACCATCAACTGTTGCTGTTCTTTTGGCTCCCGAAATGGACTCATTGAACCTGAACTAATTATTGTGCTTTAGGTGTTGCACTGTGCAAGTGAGTATGTAGGCAGTAAAATGCAGAGTGAGACGATTTTATTGCAAACACAGCAAACTTCATTTTGTTCTATATTTCTCAGTTTAAGTTCAAAAGCTGTGGCACAGTATGCCTTTGTATAACTAATTGTTATAAACCCACACACTGACCTTCCGGATACCCAAAGTTCTGGGCATGATATTGTAAGGTCATGGCTTACCTACCCACCAGTTTTGCACCCGATGCCTATGATGGGGAACGAGGTAATGAGCTGGTGTGGCAAATGTCAAATGGGCAAATATTCATGGGTTAACCCTAATGTACTTCCTTGTTAGATAGGAACAACTGGGCTCGTTTGGGAAACAGTAGTAGTGTAGTATTCGACACAAATTCACAAATAATGCACATTTTTGTGGAAAATAATTCTAGTCATATACCTTAACCCTCTTTGACAAAATTCTGCTGCAGAATGATTGGGGCTTCAGTTATTCAAAGTACCTGGTTTGTTAAATATATCAATGTAATGAGGTACTGGCAGTAGTGTCTGGATATGTACTGACGTCATTATTTTGATATTGTAATGTAGCCCAAGAGATCACATATTCACTGTTTTGCCTTATTCTATATGTTGACTTGCTACAGATCTTAAGGACAATTCATCTCCAAGTTCCTATTTCGAATCGCCATGTCTGTTTGGTCTATGGCATGGCATTATCAGGGTGATCAAGGATTGGAATATTGGATACCAGTAGAAGAGCAAACCTCCCCGCATTTTAAGATAAATTGGTCAGTTTGGTTATTTTTAACTGTGTGAAGTACTGGGTTTCCTGTGTTTCCTGCATTGCCCTATCCAGCTGACAGTCTGAAAGGTCATCCCACTCTAAAATAACAATGAGGATCAGCTAAGGTATAAGGGGGGCTCGTTGGTATTTCATGTTAGACGAGGGAGTATTGCGAATACTGCACAGGAGGTCAAATGGGAGAGAGGTAGAGGAAACGAGAAGGACTGAGTTGGTGTATGATGTGGATATCAAGTGATTAGAAAGGACTGAGATAAAAAAAAAATTTAAAAAAAACGACATGGGAGTAACATAAATAAAACTCAAATTGAAACAGGCTCTACCAGTTGTGGAAGACACCTGCTACTGGTCACTATTTCCTGTATGCAAATAGAGTAAGGGCTCTCACACATGCTCGTGCTTCTAACTAAGTGCCCAGAACTTTTTAGGAGGTTTTCCATTTTGCACTATAGTTCACACAATATGGGTAATCACTATGTTATGCTAGAAATAAATTGCCCCTTCACATAGGAGGGAAAGAGGCATTCAACGAGCTTCCAGAAAATGTGATAGGAAACATAGTTATACTAAAACATGTTTATATCATGAAAATGATATCTTCACAGACTGATTTGCATGGAAATGCACAGAATACCATTTTTTTAAACTTTTATTGGAAAGCGAATTCTCTCAAAATTTAAAGTGTTATTTTGATCAACAAGGGTTTCCTAATGGGAATTGAAGGTTATTGACATCATCATCGTATTCTTTGGGTAAAAGGCTATGATTACTAATTCTTTCATTTCTCTATCATCACTTTTTTATTGTTAATACATTCCTCTGTAATTGATATATTCCCCATAGCCAGAACACACAATTGTCATTGGTCTTAGAGTTATTTCCCATTATAGGGCCTCCCTGAGCCTATAGAACTCGATTTTCAGGGCACTTTTAAGACATAAAAATGTGGAACTTTATTAATAAACTTATCCCAATAACATACTGTGGTATTATCAAAATACTAACCCCATATATGTCCTACATTTTGATGTTTCAATTACAGGAATTTATCAACATGAATGCTTCAAAAAGCCTTTTGAAAAAAAAAAACAGTTCTGTGTCTCCTTAGAAGATGGCTCCCATAGGAGTTAGAAATAGGTGTTAAAATATCCTGTCTCCATATCGGATCCCATAGGCTGTATTACTCTTCTGAGAATATCTCTACCATATGGTCTGTATATCTCTTATGGAAAAAGCATTTTAGTTGGGGAGCCATTATGGAATATGGTGGCTTACCTGGTGTGGAGAGCAGCACATGGTTTGGAGGTTGGATAAGGGTAATTTGAGAGTGCCGATCACGAATCTGAGGTGGGGATCTCCAAATCTAGGTCGGAATAAGGTCAAATTAATGGTCAAAGGACATGATATGGTATTTAATATAGCAGAGGGAGAGGGCTTTGTTCCAGTCATTAACACCAGAGGTCCTTAGTGCACAGTGGATTCGGCATGTGTGTGAATTCTAATTTGATCAGGACAAATAGGAAATGCATTGTGACCATTGATTTGACCTTGTTTCAACCTAGATGTGTAGATACACACCACAAATTCGTGATCAGCAGCCTCAAATTACCCTATTGCATCTGTCATATTTTGTGCTGCTGTCCACGCCAGGATTTTTCTAAATATTTACATTTGAGCTGTCCTGCTCCCCAGCTATTTGTTACGTGTTAAAAGATGTAGCATAGTGGACATGGTAGACCTCCAAAGCATAATGGCTACCTCTTCAAGTCTTTACAGATGTAATATAGTTAACTCCATACCAAGTGGTCACCTTTTCAGGTCCTTACAAATGTAAAATATTTGACATGGTAAACTCAATACCATAGTGGTTACTTCCTCAGGTTCTTAGAAATGTAACATACATCTACAGAATCCCATGTGTATAGATGAATAACACAACGAGTGAGGCATACAGGGGCTGTATGCTCATTGATGGGCTGCCCTTGCTGCCCAAGGTGCCGGCAGGGCATCAAGGTCAGCAAGGGCAGCCCATTTATGGGCAAACAACCCCTGTATGCCTCAAAAGTTGTGTTTTCGTTTTAGTATACCTACAACAACAACTGCAGACCTTTTCCATCGATCCTTCTATAGAGAAATTTAAGAAGAATGCAGATCAAGTGTGGGATGAGCAACTTTCTTTCTGGTTGAGTGCCGATGGAGGCCATTTAGATGGTGATAACAGTAAGATAACTTGACACCAATGAATAGCCTATATCCCCTAATGTTTTGCGATCATTTTGGCTTTTGAATTTTGAAAATCCACCACGAAATAAACTTCAGTGCTATGAGTATATGATTTCCATATGTTTGTTGTTGTAGGTATGATAAATGACACGACAGGTAGCAGACCCTGAGCCTTTTGTGACAGCATCACACTTAGATTTTCTATGTCTATTACTACTTACCCACATATACCAACAAAGTGAGCTCGGTATTGATGAAAGGCCTACGGCAGCCGGCATAACTTACCTCTCAAGCAACATAAGTTACCCTGGAGCTTAATTCAAAAGATCCTGGGATCCCAACCCCAGCGATCTTAGTGTAGGCACATATCATAAGACCTGGCTGGTCTACCCTATGTAATGCAGTGGTTGCAGGCCTGTCCAGAATAGCTAGTCCTGGGATCACTTCACTATTCCATTTCCACCACTAAGATCACTGCAATCTTAGTGAAAGAAATGCATAGTGGTTTCACCTGAGTACAAGAGCACTTACAGAGAACACTTCTGATTGAAAGAGTGAATAGCCTGCTGCATACATAAAGAGGGGAGGGAGGACATTTGCTGAGGGTCCTTGAGAGCTCTTAGGGCTACTCATGCGTTAAGTGCACTGTAAGGTAATTCTTCCCTTCTCTCTCTTTGTCCTGGGGGGAGGGCACAATGCTTCTAATAGGCAAGCATAAATCATCCATTCATGGGAACAACTCTTGAATACTGTACGGGGGTCAACTGCACCCTGTGCTCTTTTGTTAGCCCATATGGGGATGGGGAACGATGGTATAAGCACTCTTGTGAAGAAGAGTGACTCCACAGCTATTCCTTTATTTTGGGACTCTTACCCCTGTGCCTAGTCAGTTCTTCTTGGAATAGTGTAGGAGGGCTGAGGCTAAGATCGATGCGATCTTAGTGCTGGCTGGGATATGTGAACCCAGTCAACTCTTAAGATCGCTTAATAGGATAAGGCTGATTTATTCCTAAGATCGCTGGGGTCATGATCCCAGGATGTTTCGAATTAAGCTCCTGACCTAGATCGTTGTCCTTCTTGTATTGTATATAACAAGGTGAGGCTTCGCTTAATTTCGCAGACTGACTGATGCATGTAAGAGAGATCGCTACAGATGGTATGCCATAGGATCGCTTCCATATCACCAGTATATTAGGAACCTTGTGGGTTGCTAGTCAAAGGCAATCTGCCTCACCAAGCCAGCCTTGATTGCTGCTCTCAGAAAACCTGAGCACTGATTCACGCCACACTAATCCCTAACGTCAGCACTATCTGACATCTAAAGGGGAGGGAATGATACCAAGAAGCCTGCACTATTATGTCGTGGGAAGATAGTAAGATGGTGTCCCTTTGCCTTGCCTCCAATGCGTCCTCTCACACTGAGGCCCACACCAATACCCTCTGGAAAGCATTTCTCAAGATGGTACGACAGGATCCCTTCAAATCGTAGCGGGATCCCTCGCTCAAATGCAGTAATACATCTCTAGTGGTCACCAGCAATAACACTGGTATAACTGTGGTATCAAATTCCATATAATTACTCTGCACAGGGCAGTTGTAGCGTATTACCTAAGATCACCCACTCAAATGTCAGGAGTTTCAAATTATACTGACTGTGTGCAGTCGAACCATCTTGAGAAATGCCCTCCAGCCGTAGGCAACGTACCTTTGGCCTTAGGTAAGCCTCAAGAGCCTTTATCCCAGCGATACATCATTTCATGATGTCAACTGGCATGGGTTAACCATCACAGCTTTACACCTACCAATAAAAACGCGTAATGATTACTGTGATTCTTAAGGGTGGTATAGTGGTCTGGCAACGTAAAGGCTAGGTAAAATACAAGATAGAGAGGAACATAATTATTGATGTAGATACTTCTTATAAGAGAAAAAAAATGTTGATGGGGAAAATCTTTCATTTAGACTTTAGCAGCGAAACAGTATTACCCCTTTGTGTAGAGTGCTAGGCGACAACATTGGGTCCATTTCCCTAACCTGATCTAGTCAATTAAACATTAAGGACATTACTTAATGTATGAGCCTTCGATTTGGTTTCAGGGTTTGTACATCTTATAGATATGAACCTCCATTTAAGGTTTCATCTACCATAGACTGTAAACATCATAATGATTACTGGGCATTGAGAAGCTACCCATTGAAGTGGGTAATCAAACTACCAGTATTCGTCATTAGGATGGCTGTTCATATCGGACAATGGATGCTTCCTACTTCTAGTAACAGCAATGTAGGCTTCCCGTTGTAAAGCACCTCTATAAGCATTAAGGAGCATCTGTTCTTTTAGTAATATCACACTCAAGTTGATGCTTTCAATACAGCTAGATATCAATATCTGCCATTAGTAAATGCCGTGAGGAAGAAGAAGGAGGGATTCTATAGAATGCAAATTAGTGTAACATCCCATCTCTCAGTTGTGATTTGGCCAAATACAAAAAAGGTTTGTTTCCAGTAACCCGACCAACCCTAGCAAAACAGGGGCAAATAAAACTTTTTTTGTGTAATTTTAAAGAATTTTTTCATATTTTAAAGAAATTTTCCATTACTTTTTGCGGATTTTTCCTGCATACTTTTCGTGTTCTTCCCCTCTCTCACAGTTGTCATTTTCCCATCATTATTTTACAATGAAATCAAAGAATTTGATACAACCATTGATATGTGCCCTAACATTTCCTATATAAATATAAAAAAGATTTTGAAAAAACACGACCTACCGACCCTAGCTCTTTCAGCTATGTTACTGGAAACACACCTTTTATTTTCTTTGGCCTTATATTTAATGCTTCTTTGTATTTTTACTGGATGGGAAAGGCTACAAATATTCCTGATATCCTGACACTCTATATTTTGAAAGCTTAAAAGGGATACATATAATATAATATGAGAGTGATATTTGAATGCATTAACTTGAACATTATTTTCACTTTAAATTAAATTCTGAAATATCAACATGGATGGGATTTTGATTGAATAATGCTACTGTTTGTAATTGAACTATGTAAAAGACATGTAGTTATCAATAAGATGATATTTTTAGGTCAATGGTCAAAGGTCAAAGGTCAAATTTATTTAGCTACTATACCTTAGACTTATGTATCTCGTCTACAATATAGTTTATTCAGATTACAAAACTGTACTTGGAATAACTATCTGTGTAATACTAACAACTAATATTCATTATTGAAATCATATTCAGAAATAATAAGGTCACTAGGTCATTATCCAAGAGCAGTTATTGGCTGCTACCTGGCTGGACACAACACTCAAGTTATACCAAATCCACATGTACAGATGTACCTTGTGTATAATATGCACCTGGACTGTGTGATTGATATAAACCTAAACTGACACAACTAGGTAATTAACAATTATTTCATAACTAGGATTAATTAATAACTAACCTGTAGGTCTGGGCTATGTGTTGGTGTTGAGTGTAGTATATCGAATGAGAGGTCTTGATATTCTCTGTATAGATGTGTGGCCAATGGAAACATTGGATATAGTTGCAAATAAGCACAAGGGTTTAGTCCTTTTCTGATAAACTACATTGCATTTAGTGAGTACCATCTCCAGAGACTTACTAATAAGGTGCAGCCTGGATATGCAGTTAATCTGCAACACAGCAAGGTCTGGTTTGCGTATAAGGTGCACACATTCTGACTCAATATTTCTCATATAAGGCACATCTCCACTCCTAGCTAGGGAGGTGGTGGGATGTTTAATACTGCCACATTTCGCATTCGTTTGACAATGTATATACCATCAGAAAACTCCACCCACCTAAGGCTAGAATTATTCCACTGGTTAAACCAATCCAAAAAATGTGTCAAGTGAGGCAATTACGCCCCCCCCCCGACCAAACCTCCCTAGCTACATGTACATGTATATATTACACTGTACTGTACAATAGTGAAAGTGCCAGCCAAAAGGTTGTGAAATATGGTGGAATCCCTACCCCCCCTCCCATGAAATGCGGCTGCAACACCTCCTCCAACGCACCCCTCCCTACGTATACGTAAAAGAATGATTCCCCAGATGGTATTTCTTTTTTCCGCAAAATAAGGTGCACCCTGGCTTTAGGAAAATCCTACAAGTCATAGCTGGGGTCTGATTCATGTATAAGTTGCAAAACCTAAGTTGTAAAAGGGAGATTACTGTAGGCCCCAGGATGCAAGTGTGGCCACTATGCACCCTGGTCTCAAATAAGGGGCAGTCCTGAATAAGAACCAGCACTTAGATATATAGTGGACATAAAAAAAAGAACAATCTCTCTAATTAGCACCAGTCTTTTATAAGTGCTTTTGTCAAGGCCTTTGATAGTTTGACCACTCCTGTTACTAAAAAATGTTGGTAGGATCACCCGATGCACCAATGAAGTGGAGCATCATGCAGATCCTCTAGGATCTTATTATGCTTGAATGTGCAACTGGCAAATTACTAGCCAGAGCTACATTCATCCATCATGACAACCAATGGTCATGATGCATTGATGCATTAGCGGCCTTTAAAGAGTCAAATATAATGGGGTTTGGTTGTTGTTATTTTTACAGAATATCAATGACAGAATCTTTGCAGTGAAGGGCCACTGTTGCATTCATTCACCATGCTCAGTAGTTCGTATGAAGCATGGATGCAGCCATAGAGAGTGTAATTATAAGACCTACATTCATGCATAATGTAGACTCTACTGGGTTGATATACTCCTGGAGGGTAAGCATGATGCCCGGATGATGAACAGACTCACCAGCACTTCATTGATGCATCATGACTACCAATGGTCATGACGTAATCAAACATTAGCGGCGTTTGAAGGCCTAAAATACTTACCAAATCAGCCTGTTTGAGTGCACCTACGCTTAATAATTGTGTCACCCTCAGGTTTACCCTGAATTAATTTGGGGCCTGCTCTAATTTGAGTGGTTGAAAATGTATAGGACTTTGTCACTTTAATCACCCTTCTACCCTAACCTCAAACTCCACTAATTTGAGGACCTACACTGAAAAGGGCCACTGGCCTGAGCATAACTCACCATTTTGCCTCAAGTACCCCACAGGCCTAATTGTATTTTTGACATACTGACCTAATATTTATTAATTTAAATTCCCTGCCTTATTTTCCCCCAATGTTTTGTGGAAGGTTTGATAGTTACCATCTTGTTGCAAGGCAGGCTGGACTTTTCTATCTACAGTGGCCTAAATAATTATGTCTTTTTTTAATTGACCTACTGACCTAATTAATCTAAGATATCATGATATCAAAGAACTCTCTATTTTTCCGTATCAAATTGTGCATAGACATACATTTGTAAAAGTGACCTACTATCTTCTAAGCCGATAGCGGGGACGTACCTTGGCAAACTGATGTACGAGAAGCAGTGCTGCAGAGATATTGGAACCCTGAACAGTAGATGCAAACAGGTGCAGTAGAAACAGGATAGTAACCTGGCAACCAAATGATGCCACTTAAAGACAAACCACCCACTGATGATGGGAACTACTTAAGGCCTGCAGTCAGTTAACATCCTGAAGGGAGCAGAGAGGGTAGTCTGCCCTCTTACAAAGGCATGGGGGGAGTTTATCAGTAAAGAGTTCTGGCAGGCGAACCAAGGAAGCATGTCGTTGTGATGTGCGATGGGTCTGAGATAGGGTACACAGATGAGCCAGACTGATGAGGGCTGGGTTCTCCTGTTCTGCTGTAAGTGTCTTCTATCTTGGGCACCAAACCTATTAGGTAATGTCTACCCAGGGGACAGACATGTAATGACTATGCCCTCTCCTGTGGATTTATCCTTTTCCCTGAGAATATAGTAAAAGCTTGCAATTAATTAACCTTTTCCCAATCCTATGAGTGTATATATCTTTGTGAACATGAGTTTTCTCATCATGCATTTTTACTATATATCCCATCTTCATCTCTGCAGAAAACGAGGATACCTCACATTCTATGAGAGAGAATATTATGATCAAATGGTATTTGAAAAAAAGATGTATTACCTAGAATGTACACAAAAGTATAGCACACTACTTTTGATGGACGCCATATTCGATTGAGGGGAATTGGAGAAGTGGGCTCTCCAGGGCCTTCCATCAATGTAGACGTAGGGGACTGTACTTAAGCCAAGTGGCTAAATATTTACAAAGCACGGCCCCCTTAATTATTTCTCCCTGAGAATAGATGATCAATAACTATGCCACTACACACAAGGAAAGGGAGGATATAGTATTCACTATGGCACATGATTTTGAGAGTAGAGCAAACAGGGCATAACAAAAGAAACGTTGAAATTAAGGGGATTATGCCACACCTTACAATATGACCAGGCAGATGGAAACTACGTATCCACAGGATAATGATAGTAAAATAAAGGGTAACAATCTGAAATAAATCTAGTCCCTTCAAGAAGGCCCTATTGGAATTAATCTCAATTCCAATTCAAGATGATCAACATAACAACTTTCAATGATTATGACTTACTTTTGAATATCAGGAGAGGCTAAGACAATTATCTCAAATTAAGAAATTTATAGAAACCAGAAGAGTTACCATATATAGGCTAATTTAAGCAGAAAATACTAAACTGATATTCCACATATACAGAGCCAGTGGTAATGTAGCCTCTCTTGCAGCTCTGTGAACTTTGTTCTGGACCAATAAGTACATGACTGGAGTATTAGTTTCTGTTCATCTATTCTCGCCACTTTATCCCAATTAGCCCTCTCTGTCGGCGATAGGTACACATAAGGTTAACACATGAGGGCACCTTCTGCCCTTCTGGTTAACTGGAGAATATTTCCATGATACCTAAAATATTTACCTCATATAATAGGAGTAATAAATCAGTTTTCCATCCACATTTCATTAAGTAACGTGATGTTAAACCTTACTTCAATGCTTCTAATATAATTACATCTTGTGAGTGGTCTCCAGGTTATAACCAAACACAAATCGTAATCAACTTAAATGCACTAATTATACTTTGTAAATGGATACTGGTGTTGTCCCTATCCTGACGGTAATCAAGTTTCAGATGGTCAATAATTGAATATTAAACCTAACAATGTGTAGTTTAATATGAACTATTCCTAAGAGTTATGGCATTAAAAAATAGGGGTAGCTATGGTATACAGCAGGTCCTTGCTTGCAGGTTGTTATGTATTTGTCATAGCTGTTTTCGAGTTAGATTATCCTGTAAAATAGGGCTGGTAGAGAGTATAGCGAATTGGTGGGCTACCCCCATGGCTTAACTCTTAGGAATAATTCATATTGAACTACACAATTTTAGGTTTAGTATTGAATTATTTCACAGAGTGGCATTTAAGCCAGGGGTAGCTATTTTTTCTCATTCGATAATCTAAATCAGGGCAGATATCCTAATTGAAGGACCACAAGTCATAGATTCATATTAGATAGACAGGTTTTAATCAAACTTTACAAACTTAACTAGTAAGTTGTCTGCTCAAGCAGAGTAGGTTTACATCTTTGTATGGCTTTTGATTGTAAATGCTTCATCCAATATATGTAGACCACCACTCTCTAGGCATGTTTTAGTGTGTACTGTCTTGTTGGTGGTCTAAGAGTCTGTTACATGGTTCATAATGGCAGTTATAAAATTAAGTCTCATCTGAGGTGTCCTCTGTGTCTTCCAGCAGAGGTCTGTTGTAGAACCTGGCAAATGTATTGGTTCTCGCCCATCCTGCCGAGCTGAGTATGTCATTTATTGGTACATTTAGCCTGTCCGCTGCACTGGTGGCAGTGTGTCTTGTGCTATATGTCCCAAAGTGTTCCTGTATGCCTGTGTCCTTTAGGCTCACCTTAATGTATCTTGACAAGGTGACGGAGTTGGCTGGTGTGGAAGGCCTTTTAATGGTGCTCACTTTGTGTCCTCCCTGTCCAGGTAGGTCTTCAGGTATGAAAAGACACATGTTCGTGTAGATGAAGCATGACATTAGGGACCTGGTGTTTTTGCTGGTGTGTTTTAGCCACTTTCTTGCAGCTGTTGCGTAGTTGGCTATGGTAGATTTTTACCATGAAGCCATAAGGAGCTCCCAGGATGCCTTGGATATTCCTATGTGATCGCACCAGATGATTTCCAAGGGGTGCTTGTTATTCATAAGGGAAGACATAGGAGCCTCATCCTGTTGGCCATGGTGAAGATTTTCTTCTGATCCCCTGGCCACTACAGCGTTGATGTACTGCCCTTAAAGGTGAGCAGTCCGTACGAGTAGTAGCCCTCTGGGTCTGTCTTTTTCTTAGTGTCCTGCCCATGATACCAAAGGGTGGAAATATGAGTACAAACAAGCCTGACCAGGTTATGGACAATGCATTGGTTGCATATGCATTAGGGTAGTGGTGTAGGCATACAAAGTGTTTGCATATTGCATTGGAAGGTGAGGCAAATAGGTCAATGTCAGGTTTTGGGAACTTTTTGAATATTTTCTGTTGACTTTCAGGGCTCAGTGTCCATTCTCCCACTGTGGAGAAGGCTCTTGAGGCCTTGTCTGCCTCAAAATTGTCTTCTGATGGAATGTATGTGGTTTTGAATGTTATGTTCATTTCCCAGGCCAATCTGAATACACTTTTAATGGCTTTGTTGCACGGAATGGATTGGCTAGAACCCCCTTTGTTGCGACAGCTGATGGCTGTGGTGTTGTCTATGAACGTATGTATGTGTTTCCACAGGCTTTTTGAATTGTAGGAGTGCCCTGTGGACTGCTAGGACTTCTTTTATGTTTATGTGGAGGGGTTCTACCTCTCCACACCATTCTTCCCCATATAGAGTGGGTTTCAGGTGTGTATGCACACTAACCTGTGTCTGAGGAGTCTGTGTATAGGGTTATCTGTGGGCACCTTTCTGTGTATGTCTTCTTTGCATGTGGCAGGTACTGTAGGTTTTCTCTCAGTGTTGGTTTTATGAACCCTCTAAGGGGATATGCAGTAAGAAAGAAATAAGACAAGGTCCTGTATTAAAAGGGTTTATTTAAATACACATTAGTAATTGATAGTGTTGCATGGTAGAGCTTCACTTGGTGTTTAGGAGTAACATAGGAAGTGGTATCAACATCTGAAAAGGTAACAGAAAAAGTAAATGTAAGATCTTCCCAGTTCAAAGAAAGAGATTGGTATAAACAGAATGATACATTATACACAGCCCTGGGATGACAGACTACTCACCAACAAACAGTTGGCATAGATAGAACCCCATCCCACCCGACCTAGATATCCATACAGGTAAGTAAACCACCTCGGCACTGGGACGACACCTTTAGGCAAATTGGAACAGGGTAAGTTTAAGGCCACATAAATGTGATGGTAGTAAAGGGGAAGCAGCAGAGAGCGTTAAGTAATACAGACAAGAGCAGTTCAGAGCAGCTCGTGAATAGAGAACATCTACAGGAGGGATATGTAAAGTGGCCCATACTCTGGGAGTAAATGAAAATCCAATTGAAAAGTATATACCAATCTGCCACCAAGGACTAGCAGCACTGTTAGTATACTGAGACTTAGTATTATATTAGAGGATCATCAGCCTGTGAAGCACATGCTCACACATACAGGGTATTAATATATGACATATCATGAACAGCACTTGAACATATAACAGACCTGGATTGAATGTGTATTACTACATCTACATTAGCAAAATTAATGGTAATCTATATATCGGTGTTGGATACTCATTGATAAGCTACATCAGGAGCTCTACTTGACTAGCTTTCCCCAAAGCACTGAGATTGACATATCTGAATTAGAGCTATTATTATATCATCATAAAAAATTATAGTGCAGGGAATGGATTTGTCATAATTACCCTGTGTCTTTATTAAAGCCTGTTTTTTTGCAATGATGAGCTTTTTGGTCAGTACCTTTGCTCTGTCATTTCCAGGTTCTGTGGCTGCTAGGGCTCCTAGAACCTGCTAGAATTTCCTGACAATAATTATTTGTACCTTAAGGATATCTGCCACCTTTTGTGAGATATCGGCCTGTTTTTTGTCTGTTATCATGAGTGTTAGTGTGGGTGAGTTAAGTGTAAAGCCCAAGTTTTCAATGGTTTGCGTTGTCTCTAGTACTGATTTGTCAAAGTTGATATAGTGAAGCCTGCATTTTGCAGCACCCTGAGTGTGTGTATTGTGGATGTTCTGACTTCCACTTTTGTTTTTGCAAAAATTAGAGTGTTGTCTATGTAAAAGACAAGGTTTACCCCATGCTTTGTTCTGAGGTGTGTCATGAGTACCTTCATGATTTTTGTAAAGATTCTGGGCCCTGGGGGTAGCCATTGGGGAGGCAGGTGAACGGGTAGTGAAAAGTAAGCCTGGTTTATGTCTATGCTGGTTAGGTAGCTGTCTTTTGGGACTGTATTCATAACCACTGACAGGTGGTCCATTTTGAAATGCTTCTTTGATGTGTATTCATTCAAGCTTGATAAGTTTAGTATGGGCCTGTATGTTCCATTAGATTTTTCTTTTAGGAACATGTGTGAGACAAAGGCTCTAGGTGATGGGGAGGCAGGTTCTATTATGCCTTGTGATAGCAGTTTCTCAAGTTGTTCACTCATGATTCTGTCTTTCACTGGGTCCAAGCACCTAGAGTCAGGTTGTCTCAGCTGGGTAGGCAGACAGCATAGGTCTATGGGTAGGCCCTTTACCATGTCCAGTACCCATCCCTCTGATGTGTATTGTAACCATGTGTCTGCTTCCCTGCTCAGACCACCAGCCTGGAATGTGGGGCTTGTATGTGTGTAGGAGGTAGGTGAACTTGCTTTTGTTTTTAGCACCTGTTGTTGGTGCTGCCTCCATTGCGCTGGCGTTTGTCTTGCCTGTTTTTGTGTTGTTTGCTGTTTTTGTATTGGCCTCTATTGGTGTGTTGTTTCCTTTTGTCATCATACTTCCCTTGGTGGTTGTTGTTTCTGCGTGACTGTTGGTTGTTTTGGTGGTACCTGTTGTTCTGTTGCTATTGGTGTCCTCGCTGTTGACCCCAGCCCTGGGCTTGGCCCTTGGTGGAGGTTCCCAGATTTGTGGGCTTCATTTGGTCTTTGGGTGTGATAAAGACTTCCTTAAAGGTGTCATGTAGCTTACTGCTTGTGGTGACTTCCTCCTTTAGGTTGACACCCTGTAGGTATTGGAAGCCTTGGTTATTGTTGTCTTTGGCCAGGTGTGAGGTGGGGCCTGCAACAGTGTTCTTGAGGAGTGATCTCCTCATGTTGTTTAATCTCCAGTAGGTTTTGGCGATCAGTGTTAGGGAGTCAGATATTTTTACCACCATTTCCTTTGGGGTCTGTGTTTTTGCGTCCAGACTGTTGAGTGTTGATAAATTATCAGCGTTCTTGCTGCAAATTAGAGGGCCCATTGCATAGACTTATAGGGTGCATCCCTGTTTTCAGTCTGCTACTTTTATTTAGGGTCCTTAGCTTCTAGCTTGTCCAGGATCTCTTGGTTTATTCTCGTCTTGTGGAGGCTGTCCGGGTTGTCTGGTCTGGGGTATTTCTCATACAGCGTTGCTGTGTCGGTCTTCCCCAAGGGCGCCTTATATATGTCGCTGATCAGTGTTTTTACATTGGCCCTCACAGGGCCCATAGTCTTGTCCATGGGCTCTTCTTTAGGGATTTTTACTGCTGTTAGGGGTGAATCCAGCACTTCCCCTTCCTCCAGCTCCCCTCCCATGTAGCAAGCCCACTTGGGGCCAATTCAGTTTTGGCTCAGATAAGCTTGTTTAAAGCGGGCAGAATATCATTCATGGTTTTAGATGGGGCAAATGGTAGGTTTCCAGTCAGGGCCACATAGGCTTGTCCTAATAGGGCAAACAGAACTGAGACTGTTGGGCTCCTGACAGTTCTTGTCCTCAGCAAGATGTGTGGGCCACAGATTGGTTTCAAAGTGGGTACCTTGAACCAGGCATAGATCAGTTCCAAAGATGATTGCCCAGAGGACTGAGGATAGGTTTACACAAGGCATCCTCAGCAGGGAGTTCTGAAGTTTGACACTAGATGACCCCACTATATCTAATGTACAGCTTTCCCCCTTATTCAGGATTGATCTCATTTAGTATTATATGGTTAAAATAGGCTACTGTATCATATAGATTGTAAGAGTACATGCAAGTTTGGGTCTACTTGCAAAATACATTTGAAATGTGCAAAGTTAATTGATGGCAGCAGTTCTTTGTTCTGCTGCCATCACCATTCCTGTGGACTAGGTTAGGTTGACATACAGTATATTTGGTCTCTTTGCAGCTGTGGAGGCAGGGGGAGAGATGCTGGCACCTCAGCCCAGGGCCACCAGCGCATTTTCAGGGTTCAAAATTTTAGAAAATAAGGAAAAATTAGAATAATTATACCAGATGGTGCCACAGGATCAAAGTGGTCAGCCCACTTTCAGCCACACCTAAAACCCATGTTGAACCCAAAGTTATAAAATCTTCCCAGATGGCGCTATGTGATCAAAGTGGGCAGCCCACTTTCAGCGACACCGAAAACCCATGTTGAATCCAAAGCGGTCAGCCCACTCTGAAACTGATCTGCGCCCATATCGGTTAGACCAGTGTGGCCCACACAACTCACTGAGGACACAAACTGTCAGCAGCCCATCAGGTTGGCCAGTGTGGCCCACACCGCAAGCCACACCAAATATAGTTTGGGCCATAGTAGGGCCACACCACACTTGCTACCTGGGCGGTGTCCATGTCCATTGTGGGCTAAGTGGGCGGGGCTGGTCTGTTGGAGCGTTGGGTTCAGCTTTGTGTGCCGCTAGGTGGCGGTTGAGTGCCTCCAGGTGGCGTGGTGCCGGTCCTGGTGTTGGTGCTTGGGTGTGCTGTGGGGGCAGGTTATGGTGGGGTAAGGTCCTCCTGTGTGTGGTGTTGTGTTCTGTATCCACTTGGTATCTAGGGTGTAGGTAGTATTCCATGTCTGCCTCAGGTGTTATGGAGTGTGTTGGCCTTCTTGGCCCTTCCTCCTGTAGATTGCTGTGGTGTGGGGCTGGATAGCCACCTCATCTGTGGTCGAAGGTGATATCCCTGTAGCCCTGTAGTGGCATCTTTGGGTATAGTGGTCTCCAAAGGTATGTCGCCTCACCTGGTAGGTTACCCTGCCTCTATGGTCATCTGGAGCTGGAGTCTGGTGTGTACCTGGTGTACCCGCTCTAGTGTGTGTGGTTAATGCTGTGTAAGGTGTAGGTGTCTAGGCCTCTTTCATTGTACTCCAGTGTTTTCTGCTGCAACTCCCACCTCTGTTTCGGCTGGCCTTTTGGTGGAGTATCTTGGGTCAGGTTGTACTTCCTGTGGCAACCTCACCAGTGGTGCACGTTGGAAGTCTATGGGGTTCTGCAGTGGTTGCAGTAGGGGCATCTCTCTCCCATATTCTCTGAGGATTTGTATATAATCCTACGCCTGACATGGCCTGTTGGCAATGGGTTGCTCAGTTTCTGGTTCTATCTCATCCTCAGATATTGAGTCAAATTGTTGTGTTGGGATGTTCCCATGTGCATCAGCATTAGTGCTGTTGTCAGATGTAAAGCTGGATTGGGATGTACATGCCCTGTTTACAGCTTTAAAGTCCTCCAGGACGCTCTGACTGGACTCTGTAGCTTGGGTATGATCCCCCTGGGGGGTACCCTGTCGGGAATGGTTGAGTCTGAGCTCAGAGTGGTAGATGTTGAGTGTCTTGTGCTCAGCTTTTTATACATCTTCTCCGCCACATTCATTGTTTTAATTTGGTTCCTCATCCTCCAATCAAATAAGTTTTTATGGATCTGATCAGATCAGGAAGGGGAGGTGTGGGGCCTCAACGCTCTGTGATGGGCAGTTTTATGGCCCTTCACTTGATTTCTCTGATCTTGGGATCAGAGAGGGGAGCTCGCTCGCTCTGTTTGCTCAGAGTGGCGGCCGTTGGTCACACACAATGTTTGGAGGCCTTTTATGGCCTCCAGGCGATTTGAAGCTGGTCCCCTTGGTTGTAGGGTTGTATAGGGCTAATCCCTATAGTCCCCCTGACCCTTGGGCCCGGCCCCTACTAGCCTAAGGCTGTGTAAGCCCCTCTTCTATTTAGGCTAATTCGGTGGTGTTGGTGATCCACTAGAGTAATACTTCTAGTTTTCATGTTGTGACAAATGTAGACATACCTTTGTCCTATGCTCATTTTTAGAGTTTTTATTTGCAGTTGCTTGCCACAGAGCAGCTGGGAGCATAGCGACCGTAGCAACTCTATTATGATTTCGGTTTTGTCTCTGACATCACTAGTGACATCATGCAGCCCCAATGGCATCACAATGACACTCAATGGCTAGAGATGTTGGGAGGCAACATCACTACACGCCGGGGCTACCCGGCATCCCTACCCTCTTTCGGAGCGCTACTCTTCTCCCATTCCCCTCCCATAAGTCAGGCCCGCCTACCGGGCCCGTCCATCATGAATGTATGTACCCTGGTTAGGCCATAAGGACAGTCTATATAAAATTATAGGCCTATTGTGCACACAAAAAAAGACTTAATAGCCACTCTTGTAGCCCACGAAATAGTAGCTAAGGAACTGAAGATGATAAAGTGTGCATCATCAAGAGACAGGGGCAGTATGATGGCCGTAATGTGTATCTAAAATATGTGCAGGACACCAGTGCAGGGCTAACATTATATGCTACAAAATAGGGAGTGTAGAGCGCAGAGCACCGGTTTGTCCCCGGCACCCTGGGTGCGGATATTGTAGCATCGCCCGGTATGTTAATTTTCGGCACAAATAAATTTCTCAGCATGAGGAGATGGTAAAATGACAAACTTGTAACACCTAGTGTGATTTAGGTTGGGGAGGGGTTATGCCTAGGCCTACCAGAATCACTGTAAATTGAGATTTTATTGAGCCTGTGCCTGCAACAGCTCATTTTCGGTATAATATTTGTGATATGTACTGCGAAAAGGGGTCTTAGGACCCCCTGCACTAAGCCCCATTTTCGCAGATTGTGTCACATTTATATCCAGCTCCCACGACACCCAGGCAAGTATCTTGGCAACAGGCCACGTCATTTCTAGATCACTGGTCGACTTTCCCGCGTTGATCTGGTGGCTGTTGCTAAACCCTTGGAAGTCACTTCTGTCAGAGGTGTACTTCCAAAATCGGAAGGCACTCATCTTTGGTAGTCTCTTCTCTATTGCATTGCCAAATGGCACTTCCCAACAGAAGTGGTCGAGAAGTGGTCCGGAAGTGGTTACTAACAACCCCTCAACTGGAAGTTGCTTCCTACACTCTGTCACATAAGTATGTAGGTGTGGGCAGTCTGGGAAGAACTCAGGTGTGACCACTTTTTGCAACACAGTTCGATTTGTGGGAAAGTGACTACTTCTGGACTATGGTGTTGGAAGTGATACTGAGTGGTTAAGTAGAGGAGGGACGTGGAAAGTGGGGTACCTACCCCTCCCCCATGGAGAGCTCAGGTAAAATGTGGCTTGGACCACGGAGAGGAGTGGCAACTCCTATCCGTGGTCCTTACCACATTTTTCTTGTTTTTCACGTATACGTGAAGAAGTGTTTATAGTGTAATCAATTAAGTCTAGGTTGTAGAGATTCAAAGAGAGGAAGTTGGGATAGACTGAGAATAGTACACTGACAGGGAAAAAATGAGTATATTATACATATATGAGACTTTCAGCTTGCCTATACAAGAAGCTGGACATCATGGATATTTTAATGAAATTGACGAACTTGAAGCTAGAAAGGTATAATATAGCACCCACAAGTCAGTCTCTAACAATTGTCATTTCAAAATTATCTGTTATACACACGTATACTACTTAAAACTCAAAGTCTTCCATCAGGGCCTGCTGATAACCCATTTCTCCGTATATTACTATATTGTAGCGCCAGCTTTGTGTGGCCAGAATGTATGGCCCGACACTGCTGGACATGTACCGTACTAAAGGGTGGTTTTTCACCTACCACTCTGTGTAATATGGTACCTCCACCACCGGGGTACATGATAAGGGCACTCCATGGCAGTGTCCCTGTCCTACTCATAGGGCATCCTCCTTTCATTCTCCATCATCCATGGTCGTGTCTAATACATATGCTTGCTAGGTTAGTCCCTCTGACAACACAATATCCAAACATCAAATTCCCGAATACCATAGTTGTTCCTTTGTCATCAGTAAATCAGACACACAGCAAAATTGAATTACCGCACGCATAGTTTATCCTTGTTTAGATGAATATGGATATGAATAAATGTGTAGGGGCCGGCATCGTGGTATATATATTAGTGCCGTTCATCCGAGAGACGTGTTCGTGTGGTACTCGTCCCTTCTATGCCAGCTAGGTGTCGCTTTGCTATACCTCGTTTGTACAAGAGGGGGCAGCACCATGCCTCGCGTCCAGCTTCTACTAAGAAGCCGGACGAGCGGCAGAAGGTGACTGGACCTAGTCCAGTCCAGACGTGTAGCTCAACCTGTAGACTAGAGTGGAATAAAGTCCTACCCGAGAGGTAGGGGTTTCTGGGGCTTTGCCCAACCCGAACTACTCGCGTTGTGTTGGTATTTCTAGTGGTAAGCGAGCCAAAGAGCCACCCAACATATAAGTCAATACGAACCATTACAAATGAATGAATTCCCAGTGAGGAGATTTATTTACTGTTCTAAATACGTTTTTCTCTTCAGGTGAGTGATTGCTCTGTCAATAATACACAACCTTTACTATGGTGACAGGTAAGTGAAAACTTTGGAAAAAAAAATCCCTGATAGAATCTTCCTAAACACAGAGGGCGCCTATAGGTGAGGGTATCACACAATTGAACAGTACTAAAACCACCAGAACCTTGCCACAAATGCGCCTTATGGGGCAGACATGAACTCAGGGCGCTTCTTATATGCAGGATGCGCCATTATATACAAGGTATAATTGTATAACCTCTTTATTGGTTTCTTTGCAAAGCCCTGCATTGATATAATGAACATAAGAAACATAAGATCTATGGAATAGCCAGGATAGAAAGAGTAGGGTCACAGTGCACTACCGGTATATATGTGGTATTTTAGGGGGCAGATTACTGTCTTCCAGGAAAAATCTAGGCCTACGTGACGAGCATTCATCTGTGAAACTTGCCCAAGGCATATCTTGGTCCCAATTACATTCCTGACACCTCTCTACATACAAATTGACCTTCAATCAATTCCAAATGTGTAACGTATCCACAGGTTCTGGTCGGGCCAATTCCATTGACTTCTCGTCATTTGAGCTGAATAGTGCCAAAATCTTAGTTCTCCAAAGTCCAAATGGGTAAACAGTTTATTTCATAATTTGATTTAGGATTGATTGATGTGCCTTTAATTATCACACCATAACATATATAAACAGAGAGGACAGGTTATTGGGATATATATAGTCAGGGGTGGGGGGGGGGGACTTCATATTTCTGACATTTTCTACAGTAGGCCCTACTATAATTTTAATTACTGCTGAAAAAAACCCAGAAAACATGCTATTTTCGAGCCATTTTATACATCTCTCATACAATACATATATTGTTCATGTCAGAATCATGTCAGTGCACTTTGGATCTAGAACCTATTGCTTCTTTTCATGATGAAGATAATTGCAAGACATTTGGGGATATCGCAGATAGTTCTGCACATATCGCTTGGTCAAAAAGAAGTACTATTGCGAATATGCAGGAGACCACAAAGACAACCAACAGTGGCACATTTCTTTAAATTGCTTTATGGGACCAGCACATCTATCTGACTCTAACCAGGAACTCCTAATTGATCTAAACTTGAATTCTAGGTCTATCGGCGCAGCATTGGGTGATACAACCTTGTCAAGCAAGGAATCTGCCCATGGGAAACTCATTGATAGACTAAAGTTACCATCCTGCTACTAGGTACCCGTAGGTGTGGGTCTGAGCTTTGGGCTGCTGTTCAAAGCTGTTATGCTCAGACTCAGACCTTACATGGGACCGTAGTAAGTATAGGAGAGCTTTTCCTGCAGATTGATTTGTCTCGAAACCACCAGGTGGCATGACCGTCCTTCACGCGTCCCACCAAACCTAGCACGGCTAGGCTCTAAGGCAGCACAGGGTTGAGTCTTGAGAGGCCCACAGAAAGCTGTATTTTTTTTCGTATTTTTACATTAGGAGAGCGTTTCACAAAGAATTGAGTGAAACAGGAAATAAGGATGAAATAAGAAATTACTTCATTATCGAAATAACTTACTTTGGCAGACCTTCCCAACGCAGGAATAAAACCTTATTTCATCTATTTGACGCTATTTAAAATTGAAATAATCGTTTATGGAATGGCAAAATGATGAAATAAGTTTATTTCAAAATGAAGTAAAATTTATGATACCCTATCCTGGAAAGGATGTGGAGTGGTCTTTAATAAACCTTCGTTCATTATCAAGGGCATTCGATGTTACAGATCTTTCTGAAGGTATTGTGCATTGCGCTTCAATGGTGTGACAATAGTTGGCAAGCATCTGGTTGTAGCAGAATAAATCACACAAAACAAGATTCTATCTAATAACCAAACTGAATCAATATACAGCTGATGCTGGCTCTCCCATTGTCCTGCAGTCCCATTCTGTTTGTTCCATTTTGCACGCTATAGCACCATTTGTGCCCTCCTATTTTCAATATCCAAGCTGAAGATGGTTCACAGTTCCATAATCTCACGCACATCACATTGGTCAGCAGTGTCTTTCTAGTCTATAATTCATATCATGGTGTGGCAATCTGCTCTTCGTAATTCATAAACATGGGGTTGGTTGCCTTTGACTCCGTGTGTGGGTGTTAATCGTGTCCATCTGAAAATAAAGGGACCACTTACAAGATAGATACAGTGTTTGTGATAAAGGCCTGAATACAGAATAGTCATCAATATCCTTCAAATGCAATAAGACAATGTTTATCCCAGCACATCTGCATATATGACAAAACCTGGGAAATCATAACATTAGGGGAAAATCCTTTTTTTTCAAAGTCAGGTCTTCAGCTACATATTGGTACTTTGCATGATGAAATACTCTGAATATCTACAGAAATATAAGATCTCAAACATGGGATGTCAGCAACATGGAGAAATTCAGGAAAGCCCTTAACTCAATTGCATATTAAAAAATTGTGGCATAATACATAAAAAATGCCATTATTGAAAAAAAAAACAATTCTTTAACATAATCATCCATAATTTTGGATCCAAAAAGGGATAGTTCAAATATGTTTTTAGTTATGAAAACCTCATGGACAGGTTAATAAGATAGAGTAACATTTTATTCAAAAAGAACAAAATTATGGTTTCTATGGCAACCGATGTCAACAAATGTGTATAGCCAAGCAAAAAGGGTCCCCAAGGGGAATAATCAATTTTTAGATAAACTTTCCAATGATATATATTACATGAGTAAATATGGAGAAATTCAGGAAAGCCCTTAACTCAATTGCATATTGAAATATTGTGGCATAATGCATAAAAAATGCCATTATTGAAAAAAAAAAACAATTCTTTAACATAATCATCCATAATTTTGGATCTAAAAGGGATAGTTCAAATATGTTTTCAGTTATGAAAACCTCATGGACAGGTTAATAAGATAGAGTAACATTTTATTCAAAAACAACAAAATTATGGTTTCTATGGCAACCGATGTAAACAAATGTGTATAGCCAAGCAAAAAGGGTCCTCAAGGGGAATAATCAATTTTTAGATTTAGGCCATGAACTTTCCAATGATATATATTACATGAGAAAATAATAGTTATAGACAATAATCCACAATACAATATAATAACAATACAAAATACATAAGCACAATATAATACAATAACAATAAATTTTAAAAATTCCAGCACCACCCAGTGTGGTGTATGCTGTCCGAGTATATTAAGCCAATTGACCGTTAGTTCAACTGCTGGAGCTTATATACTGGAGGAAATGTTATGTGTGACGTCATAGAAAATCATGCGCCTTGGATAAAGTAGTACCAACTACGGTAGCACTTTGGGCAAGCAGCAATTGGTACCGGTACAATGTAGAAATGGCATAAGAGTTGAGCATTTACAAACTGTTTAGACATGTAGATGAGCATTTACAAACTATTTAGACATGTTTCCACAAATTTTCAAATCTGTCCTTTTAGCGGAAATGCCAAATTTAAAAGACTATGCATGACTTCAAGTTGTACCAAAATGGAATAGCACTGGCATTTGCAGTTGCAATGCTGTTGAAGTACCTTACGAAATGTCCTTATTATTTATTGTGCTTTTTGTTGTGATTTATTTCTTTTACCAATTTTCATACGGTGTTCTTTGATTAGCTAATGCTGTAGTAAGGCCCACAGTCCTGCACTCATCCCTTCTCCTCTTACACCTCACCCTGTCTTCCAATCAATCTCAATAGTCAGTCCAAGCCTGGATTGGCCGGGTAATGGACTAGACTACAAGACTACAAGGAGATGGAAACTGGTCTGTAGGGAACCTGAGTGGGGATCTGTGTACAGAGATAGAGGCCTCTAGCAGACAGACTTGCTTGGTTTTAGTCTCTCATGGACACAAATATTAGTGTTTTCAGGGATCTGTTGTAATTTGATCAATGACATGTCAATATACTTTCAAGAACAGCTGTTGCGTGTTTCTTATTTTCATTTCAGAAAGTCAATAATTTTCCATTTGTGTTGGAGTCCAAATATTTATGAAATATTATCCTTTTCAAGTCCCATGTAGAAAGATTTTGATAAGGATGCAGATACAATATTTGGCTTCAGCTTTTTGCCATTGATAGTACTCAAGGGAGTTACCTATTGCTAAAGTGTCTCCTACACATTCGTAGATTGTCCCATGAATTTTTGTCAGTTTCCCATGGTAAACTATGCATGGTCACTATGGTAACAGGGATGAAGTACCTGACCATGGCACCATCTATCCTCCCTCACCCCACCCACCAGACTAAATAGCCTCCAATCAAGATGAGGGTCTTGAATGACCATACATTTTCCATCATATAGGGGTGTAATATATCGCCCCCGGTTGCCGACAATCGCATGTGATGTGGTGAAGATAATTAAAGACTATACCAATAGTTTAAGTAAACATAGGAAAAGTACAAGTTAGTTTGTTTCCTGCATGTATCACTACATATATTCATTAGCTGATAGATGACATCCTTTTCCCATGCATATCTAGTATTTCTACAAGTTTAAATTATAATCTGGTCTCAATAACTCTCCAGCAGATCCCTTAGTTTGCTGCAGTGAGAGAGAGAGGGACGAGGAGGTGTGTGATTGAGGAGTGTGTGTGTGAGTGGATATAAAGTTAGTCACCTCTGGGCAGTCCAAGGGGCAGTCAACGATGCAGACAGTCTGCAACCCCACGAAAACTCTCTACACTCAAAAAATTAAACACAGGGACCTTCCTGCAAAACGAGTGAGTACAACAACAGGGGTTTGTCTGGTGCGGGGAGATTTTCCCCTGGAAACCCCCCTCCCCCCAGAAATCTCCCCCTGGCAATTTCCCCCCTTGGAAATTTACCCCGCCCCCCCCCTGGAAATTTACCCCCAGCCCACCCTCCAAGAACATGATGAAAATGTTAGGCTTGCATTTCTCGATTCATGGTACATTAATTCAATTATGTGTGTGTATTTGATTTTCCAAGTTGTGACTTTTATTAATTTTTATTTCATTTATTTCAAGTAGCCCATAACCCCAGCGCTCATTCAAGACTGATGCTTATTCAAGACTTAAATTATAGTGCATTTCAAAATTTCAAAGCCCTTGTATCCCCAGCGCTTATTCAAGACCCAGCACTAATACAGGCCAATACAGTAAGGGTGACTGAGATGTCCCCTGCCCCCACCCACCACATGAAAGAAAAAGAGAACCTCTGGTATAAAGCAATGCCTACCTCTAAATTACACGTATATATAGATGTAAATTACATATACATGTGAGACTATGCCTAGGGCCTCCTTAAGCTTAATGGGTGGTCCCTAGTAGAAATAGCATCCATCATTTTTCATATTTGTCAGCTATGTTTTACAGTACAGTCGACTTTAATTGCCTCACACATATGGGGAAAAGTAACCCTGTCTTTCCTACAATTTTTTACCAAACACTGATGAGTAAGATGTTATTTCATATTCTTATAAATAGTCAATTCTTATAAATAGTCAATAGTCAGTCCAAGCCTGGATGGGCCGGGTAATGGACTAGACTACAATACTACATGGAAATGGAAACTGGTCTATAGGGAACCTGAGTGGGAATCTGTGTACAGAGATAGAGGCCCCTAGCGGACAGACTTGCTTGGTTTTAGTCTCTCATGGACACAAATATTAGTGTTTTCAGGGATCTGTTGTAATTTGATCAATGACATGTCAATATACTTTCAAGAACAGCTGTTGTGTGTTCCTTATTTTCATTTCAGAAAGTCAATAATTTTCCATTTGTGTTGGAGTCCAAATATTTATCAATATTATCCTTTTCAATGCAGATACAATATTTGGCTTCAGCCTTCTGCCATTGATAGTACTCAAGGGTGTTACCTATTGCTAAAGTATCTTCTACACATTCGTAGATCGTCCCATGAATTTTCGTCAGTTTCTCATGGTAAACTATGCATGGTCACTATGGTAACAGGGATGAAGTACCTGACCATGGCAACATCTATCCTCCCTCACCCCACCCACCAGACTAAATAGCCTCCGATCAAGATGAGGGTCTTCCATGACCATACATTTTCCATTATATAGGGGTGTAATATATCGCCCCCGGTTGCCGACAATCGCATGTGATGTGGTGAAGATAATTATAGACTATACCAATAGTTTAAGTAAACATAGGAAAAGTCGTGTTAGTTTGTTTCCTGCATGTATCACTACATATTTTCATTAGCTAATAGATGACATCCTTTTCCCATGCAGATCTGGAGCTTAATTCAAAACATCCTGGGATCGCAACCCCAGCGATCTTAGTGTAGGCATATATCATAAGGCCTGGCCAGTCTACCCTATCTAATGCAGTGGTTGCAGGCCTGTCAGGAATAGTAAGTCCTGGGATCACTTCATTGTTCCTTTTCCAGCACTAAAATCACTGCGATCTTAGTGAAAGAATTGTATAGTGGTTTCACCCGAGTACAAGAGCACTTACAGGGGACATTCCTCATTGAAAGAGTGAATAGCCTGCTGCATATACATAAAAAGGGGAGTCCTTTAGAGCCCTTAGGCCTACTCATGCGTTAAGGGCACTCTAAGGTAATTCTTCCTTCTCAAGTTTTGAAGTGAAGTCCTACCTCACTCCCTTTGATATCCTCTTGCTGCAAGCCATACTCTGTCTTCGGGGAATTTCATCTGTCTCTCTCTATTGAGGTAAGATATTTTTATTTTATCCTGGTTGAACATTTGCATTAAAGTTACCTTATTTACAGATGGAATCTATTATATTTCTTAGCATATATGGGAATGGGGAACGATGGTATAAGCACTCTTTTGAAGAAGAGTGACTCCACAGCTATTCCTTTATTTTGGGACTCTTACCCCTGTGCCTAGTGAGTACTTCTTGGAATAGTGTAGGAGAGCTGAGGCTAAGATCGATGGGATCTTAGTGCTGGCTAGGAAATGTGAACGCAGTCTAATCTTAAGATCGCTTAATAGGATAAGGTAGAATAATTCCTAAGATCTCTTGGGTTGCGATCCCAGGATGTTTTGAATTAACCTCCTGGTATTTCTACAAGCTTAAATCATATTCTGGTCTCAATAACTCTCCAGCAGATCCCTTAGTTTGCTGCAGAGAGAGAGAGGGGCGAGGAGGTGTGTGATTGAGGAGTGTGTGTCAGTGGATATAAAGTTAGTCACCTCTGGGCAGTCCAAGGGGCAGTCCAAGATGCAGATAGTCTGCAACCCCACGAAAACTGGGATCACTTCACTGTTCCTTTTCCAGCACTAAAATCACTGCGATCTTAGTGAAAGAATTGCATAGTGGTTTCACCCGAGTACAAGAGCACTTACAGGGGACATTCCTCATTGAAAGAGTGAATAGCCTGCTGCATATACATAAACAGGGGAGTCCTTTAGAGCCCTTAGGCCTACTCATGCGTTAAGGGCACTCTAAGGTAATTCTTCCTTCTCAAGTTTTGAAGTGAAGTCCTACCCCACTCCCTTTGATATCCTCTTGCTGCAAGCCAGACTCTGTCTTCGGGGAATTTCATCTGTCTCTCTCTATTGAGGTAAGATATTTTTATTTTATCCTGGTTGAACATTTGCATTAAAGTTACCTTATTTACAGATGGAATCTATTATATTTCTTAGCATATATGGGGATGGGAAACGATGGTATAAGCACTCTTTTGAAGAAGAGTGACTCCACAGCTATTCCTTTATTTTGGGACTCTTACCCCTGTGCCTAGTGAGTACTTCTTGGAATAGTGTAGGAGAGCTGAGGCTAAGATCGATGGGATCTTAGTGCTGGCTAGGAAATGTGAACGCAGTCTAATCTTAAGATCGCTTAATAGGATAAGGTAGAATAATTCCTAAGATCTCTTGGGTTGCAATCCCAGGATGTTTTGAATTAACCTCCTGGTATTTCTACAAGCTTAAATCATATTCTGGTCTCAATAACTCTCCAGCAGATCCCTTAGTTTGCTGCAGAGAGAGAGAGGGGCGAGGAGGTGTGTGATTGAGGAGTGTGTGTCAGTGGATATAAAGTTAGTCACCTCTGGGCAGTCCAAGGGGCAGTCAACGATGCAGACAGTCTGCAACCCCACGAAAACTCTCTACACTCAAAAAATTAAACACAGGGACCTTCCTGCGAAATGAGTGAGCACAACGACAGGGGTTTGTCTGGTGCGGGGAGATTTCCCCCCTGGAAACCCCCCCCCCCCAGAAATCTCCCCCTGGCAATTTACCCCCTTGGAAATTTACCCCCCCCCTCCCGGAAATTTACCCCCAGCCCACCCTCCAAGAACATGATGAAAATGTTAGGCTTGCATTTCTCGATTCATGGTACATCAATTCAATTATGTGTGTGTATTTGATTTTCCAATTTGTGAGTTTTATTATTTTTATTTCATTTATTTTAAGTAGCCCATAACCCCGGCGCTCATTCAAGACTGATGCTTATTCAAGACTTAAATTATAGTGCATTTCAAAATTTCAAAGCCCTTGTATCCCCGGCGCTTATTCAAGACCCAGCACTAATACAGGCCAATACAGTAAAGGTGACTGAGATGTCCCCTGCCCCCACCCACCACATGAAAGAAAAAGAGAACCTCTGGTATAAAGCAATGCCTACCTCTAAATTACACGTATATATAGATGTAAATTACATATACATGTGAGACTATGCCTAGGGCCTCCTTAGGCTTAATGGGTGGTCCCTAGTAGAAATAGCATCCATCATTTTTCATATTTGTCAGCTATGTTTTACAGTACAGTCGACTTTAATTGCCTCACACATATGGGGAAAAGTAACCCTGTCTTTCCTACAATTTTTTACCAAACACTGATGAGTAAGATGTTATTTCATATTCTTATAAATACGACCTTTCCAAGTATTTAAATGATGATGACCAAGCCCCCCCTCCCCTTACCCAGTCAAGAAGAAAAAGGACTTGGGGTGGGGGCTAGGGGGAAATTTCCGGGGGGGGGGATCTCCTGCAGGGGAAATTTCCGAGGGGGTGGATCTAGAACCGGTTTGTCCAGAAGTTAGGAATCGGCAGTAATATTTACAAAATGAGCCATACTTATGAATTCGATTACTTCTACATGTGGGTGTACCACAATGGAAATTTTTCCCCATATGGACCATGCAATAACTTTTGCCAATAGACCCCTCGGTCGGGTGTGCGAATATTTCTTTCTACAGCATGAATTACAAAGGATTGCCCGGGAGGTTGGGCTTTGGATTCTCAATGTATTAAACTCTCCTTCCAGTTCCCTGCTCTTCTTCACCCTGAGAACCGACTTCCCGCCTTATATTGTAATGGGATTGGTTTCCTCTGAATGAGACAGTGGTGTGAAAAGTGGGGGAAGTGATTCCATAATTTTGTCACACCTGCACGCTGTAGGGTTCGTATTGGGCCAGGGAATTGGAGGAATGAACTAGCTGGGAATGGGTTCTTACTTGGGAAGTACACACTGAACCACAACTCTCACCAGTTACCTTTTGGCAACACAACAAAGAATCAATTCCCTAAGGTAAGTCAATTCCGTTTGGAAATAGCACCTCTGACAGAACTTATTCCAATCTTTTCGAAACACCCTCCAGTGACTGTCTTCGGACAGTCAGTATAGTCGCTAGGACGACACATTATATATAGCCTCATAGGACATGAAAATTTCATCACCTAACATAGACTTGCGTCCATTTGGAGTAAATTGGAACCGAGCCCACAATGGAGGTGGGGGGGGGGGTACTTGAATGGAGGACGATATGGCGACCTTCAAGGGGAAACCTTATACAGATGTGAAGTTCAGGAAAGAAGAATTTTCCCGGATCATTGCACTGTCCCCATACCGTGACATGCGTACAAAGGAGGGCAATATGATTGTGATACTTCATGACCCTATGCCATCTTTTCCATCTAACATTCCCAAACGGAAGGGCCAATTGATATTCGAGAGTGAGAACGTAAAACATCAAATCGGGGATAATCTTATTGACTTAGATGGCTATAACTCAAAGTCAAAATCATAGCCTCTGACTGACATACCAAACAAGCGAATTTCAAGCCCTGATTTCAGCTCTCTCAACCTCCAATAACCATTAGATTAATATTCATGCAGATGATCACACTATAAAATCGAAACTGCATTCATTCTGAATCTAGCTGCATTATGGATGCATACATTGTACTACTGTTTGATTGAAATCATTATGTGTCGATAAGCTTGCCTACTCCCCTCTTTACCTTTAGCCATGGAGATGGATACCTCCATGTTTTAGGGTACCTGTTGCAGAACATAACGGCAATGAAAGAAAAGATAATGAACAAAAGTTATGAGAGGATTTAAAAATGTTTTAATTAATCAGGGCAATAGATGGTGACGCTCGGTCCCATCCTTTGCGAGTAAATGTCGGCATATCAATCACGTTAGATAATGAGGAAATTGATGAGCCCCTGTGCCGAGAGAAAACTATTCTAGTAAGGACAAACCCCTCAAAGAAGATGGTTTGGCGAACGTGCTTTTCATCGAATTCTCGGTAGTTGAATACAAAAGAACTTCAGGAGGATATCACAAAGATGGGAAAGTTGCAGCTTATGGCTGATTGGGGGGGTTGCGGGCAAAAAAAACCCCACTTTTTTTTAAATTCTGAAAGCAGAAATCCATAAAGATATCATGCAAGCTCGGAAACCTTGCAGGATAAAACCATATACTAAGTTGCTTTTCCTAAATTCCTTACGCTTTACAGTGCTGGTCGAAAGCAATAATCATAAACCTAGGATAATGATATTATTATGGAAATGTCACCTACTGACTTATATACACATCCCATATTGGGAAATCCCCTATTCGAAAGGAATTCAAGACTGTCTGTACCTCATATTTGGAACCGGTGGACATTATCTGCATGGACAATGGTGTAAAAGTGCATTGACCAATATGAGCGATGTGATGAACACTTGGATGAGGTATGATGAAATCTAAAAAGACTTGTCTATGTTTTGAAAAGAATATTGAATAATTATTGCGAAGGAGTTTATTAGCTTTTGCATTTAATAGAAAAAGTACACCAATAAGGCAGGATTTATAAGCCCGACTATTATCCTCACCAGCCATCATATGCTAATACACGTATGTGGTTCCCTTGGCGGCACAAGAGATCCCTCAGTTGAGGGTGGGAATATGAAAGAATGTATAGATCTGGAAAATTACTTGTATGCAGATTGCCTATAAATCCTGTCTCCAACAGATTCATGTATGAATAAACCTCTGTTAAATGGTGATCATACAGTAGTGAACGAATAGGGTAGGGTATCCATGTATTTCATTGCAGTGAAGAGCTGCTGTAAATTCAGTTCATTATACACTTCTCTCAACTTAGTAAGACCTGCTGCTCTTCCTCATAGTAGTGCATATTTTACTAGGTATGCCAAAATCTTGTTTGTTTGCACAAAGACTATCAAAATACCTTAACATGAAAAAGGGGCGGTCTTTTCTTTTAAAGATACATTTCCACCTGTATCAACCGAAAATCAATTAAAGTAAATGGAAGAAACTTAATAAAAGCTTCCATTACCATTCCCTTAACGATTGACAGGACCCTTAATCTTTGATAGAGCTATGCATTGACTGTGATTGCCTATGACATTGTGTTTTGATTGATCATAATGCACGCTTTGCTGTATTATTTCTGTGAGCCGAATTGTATTTGTTTGAAACATTAGACGCTATTATTCACATGTTAGATATGCAGTAAGGCCTTCTAAATTTTCTTTATTATGTGCTAATAGACACATAGCCCAGGCCATGTAAATATGGTAAAATTGAAAACTCACCCTAGATCAGCTGGTAATGTAACTGTGGACAGATGAGGGGAAAGGGTCCGCCACGTTGAATATGAAATTCAAAATTGATGTTATCAGCTTTAAAATGAGATATCACACTTGTAGATAGCCCTTCTAGTCTTGGAGATATTGCTTCACGAAAATGGAATGACATGACTCTACCAATACATCCAATAAGCTCTCTCATTTATCATTTTAATTAAATCAGGCATCTAATTAGCATAATGATTTAAATAATCAATTAAAAAATTACCATCCCTTTCCATACATTTGGGCATAGCTTTGGAGCTAGAAAGTGTATCTTTATGCTTTTTTCAGCGTATGAATCTCCATGAATCCTTCTATCAGTTAACATTATTTTTTTTTCTATTTGGAATATAATTTTGGTTGCCATGGAAACACATTTCTCTGAAAACCCTCATTTAGGCCTTGTTTTGGATTCAAAACATTCCATTTACATTCCAAATATACAGGAAGTACCAGGAAATAGAACGTTTTTGAGAAAACCACCTTTTTCTATGTAAAAAAAGTACATAATAGCTACTTTTGGTCTATTTTTCACATTTTTAGCCTTTGTAGCTCCCCTAGTGGCCAAATCCAGTACTAAAAATCCCGCAGGGAGGGCCCTTTCCCCTCATCTGCCATCTTTAGGCGGCCTGTCTTTGCAAGATCTACAGTCTAGGCAGGGAATAGAATGATGTTCTACTCAGATTGAGTATGAGTGTGCCCTCCATAATTAATCTCCCAATGGATAGATAAGGGAATGTATGCCCGTGTAGGGAAACATGCATACCAGGAACTCTAGCAGCTGTACACTATGTAGTCATTCTAATGTCTCTACAGCATATTTCACAATAAATGCCTCAAGAGTCCCCTTAGTGTTGATTCTTCCATTCACGTCAAGGTATTCATGCCATCAAAACATTTTCAGCAAGCATAGTGGGATATTTAGAGGCCCACTTAGGCTATTGCCACCCTAACCAGGATAATCCCCATCAATGTTCAGTGAGACAAACCGTAGTTTCTGGAGAAAAGTTAAGACTAGATTTTGCATACTCTATTCCATTCAACAATACCCTTTGGAGAGTGGACAGACCATGCATACGCTCTCACGTCACGTACCTAAAGTACCTTGAGATTCATGTAACTGCACTACTTTATCGTTCGCATACCATCTCTCATGCTGATCTAAAGGGCACTGGCATGTAGAGAAGTCACCACAAGAGACAGCTTTGTAATCAACATCTATCTTGAATTTAGACTGACATTCATAGTCATGTTCGACAACAAAAGGTTATAGGGAATCAGCTATCATTGTTTGAGAGGACAACATCCCCATGGTGGCAGCAAAAAAAAACAGCCAAAACAATTTTGCCCCCCACCCCCTGTTGTTAAAAATGATCACTCCATAACTAAAGGCATTCAAGACAGCAATGTTTTGAGCTGTGGTATAACAGCCCCTTGGGCATTTTGAAATCCGGTGCTAGTTGCAATGCGCTGAGGGGGCCAATTGAGAGAGAGAGAGAGAGAGAGAGAGAGAGAGAGAGAGAGAGAGAGAGAGAGAGAACTGGTAAGACTTCCTTAAAAACAAATATGTAAAGTCAAAACTGAGCTTTTCTCGTGTATAATCTTCATAGTTATTTTGATGATAGGTATGGTAACTACACCCATTCCGATCATGGTCAAATCGTTCATCTTGTCTCATCGCATTACAATTAATACTTCCTTTATGGCATGATGGCATCCTGTAAGCAATCTGAGAAGTGATTCAGATTTGACACTATCCTACCATAAGATGGAAGGGTCTGACCAAATCAAATGCACCATTATCCAAGGGAGTAACACACACAAAAAGACATTTCCTCATAGTTTTGTTTGTTTTATTCACTATTTTTCTTATCATTGCATACTTGAGTCTCTTTAAATCAGGGTGTTGCTTTCAGACTGTGTCGGGAATTGTAGTTTGAACGATTACAGCTGTATTGGGTATAAACCAATATATCATGCAGCACTGTTCAATTTAAACACATGTCAGCATGTATCATAACGTTAGTAGAATATCTATGATGCATTCATCAAATGAAAGTCATAGTAGACCATCAAACTTTAATATCCACAATAACACTTGTAATATGCTCCCAGGCTGGCAAAATCAAGCTGTCAGACTTATAGCGTAGAGAAGATTCGAAGTAAACAATAAGCACAGCTCCGATAATTAGAAATATTTAATTAGACAAAGTGTTTAAAGTTATCTGATCCATTTGGTTTTAGTGATATTGCAGGTCTCCACGTGTTCCAATTGCTTCTCCCTTGCTGTTGAGAGCTAAAGAGTGGGTATAATTATGCATCTGATACTTAGGTGATATTAACGGTAACCAAATGTATATATGTATGTAAGGGGCTGATAGAAACCTGAGCTTGTATCAAAATATTCACAAAATCTGGAGATGATTGACAGGTATGACCTTTAACCCCAGCTCACTAGATGACCTTAGGTCAGAGCTGTCAATCATCCCCCTAAAGTTCACTAGCTCTAAGCACCTACAGCCATAGTATTTTATGCTACACAATATTTCCTCAGGGCTCGTGATACTATATAATCATACCACGAGTTTTAATACACTAAAGTATGCAATAACGCCGACGAAAGGTATTGTCAAAATCTAAAATGAGTTGTTGTCTCAGTTTGGAATCATAATTTATATAGGTAAGCTAGTCTTTGTTTTGTTGTCCAGAATTTAAGATAAGATCACAAGCTCTATCTGATAGAGTTACGTTCCAACGGCGCAGTATTGAATGATAACACTGACTCTTGTGAGGTATACTTTCATCACAGTACCAAATACAGCATGCGGGTACATCATAATATAATGGCCTGATAATAGCAATTTCTAAATATACATTTGTATCTGTGTCATCATGATCCTTAGTTGCATGATGATATCACATATATTTCTGAATCTATTTATAATGTCTTTCGTTGTTTTGTCTCAAAGGGCATATAATGGAAGGCCATCATTTGCTGGTTGCAAGTTGGCGATGAGTACCTTGTACCTTACCACTTGTGCCTGCTGGTTGCCCATTGCGACTGCCAGTTACCATCAATAGTATATCAGTTTCAAATTTATGTAGCCAGTCTTCAGTCATGGGTTGCCTCTGTTGTCGTTTCCAAAATAACAGTTATGAGGTGCTAATTGCCTGTCTGATAAAAAGAAAAATTGCAATTGCAACTGGCAACTCACAGTTAGCAATTGGCAACCCACTGATGTAAAAGGGCAACCTATTGGTTGCACACAGCTAAAAATAATTTTCTTATCCAAGAAAATAAACTTGATATAAGAAATCTTTTCTAGTTATGAGAAACATTCTGGTTATAAGATTCATCATCATCTTGTCTTTAAGAAAAATCAAGTTTAGAACAAATCTTGAGCTGCCTTCTTGATTTGAGTTTTCAAGATTATTTTTCTTAAGAAAATTTCTCAAAATTGGTAGTTTTGTCCACCAGGTAACATTATTTATCTTATATCTTAAAACAAGAAAGTCTAATTTCTTAATATGAGATTTATTAAACTAGAAGTATTTTCTTACATCTAGTAAAAGGTAGAACTAAGATCTTGTTAGAAATTGACCAAGGAATATTTTCTAACATGCCAGATAAGTATTATTTTCTTAAAATGAGAAAATTATGTAATCTGCCACTAGGTGCCAGCACTACCTGTTATGGTGAATTATTTGCAATACAAAGTACAAATTCCTAGCTTAAACTCGGTCCTAAAATATTAGATGTGGTAAGATAAAGTGAAAACTAAAGGAAACTTATTTGGAATTAATTTAGTATCAGGTCCATTGGTCTGATAGTTGATTGAGGGAAATTCAAGGCATAAAGGAAGCTAAACGCCTTTTGCGTAGATGATATGATAATGTAAGGGTGGGATGTGCCACAGCCTTTCATTAAGTCAAAGACTTTGAATAAAGGTCTTATTCACTTAAGAAAATGTGGCTTCAAAGAGCTGCATGTAATCTGATGATCCTCTGTCACTGAGTCACCTATACTGATAACCTTCTATTTGATCTAAAACATTTCCATAATAGATAAAAATCATAACCACTTTACAAACAAGGAAATTAATGTTTTTTTAAAATACTGAAAATGAGAAAATATAACTTATATAAAGAAAAAGTATGAGTAAGTTTATCTTGAAATAATCCTCTTCCATGAGAATTGTCTACTTCTTTTAAGAAATATTCTAGGAAATTGAATCCTGATTTGAGAATAAATTACTTGATTCAAGAATTTATATCTTAAGATTGTATTTCTTAATTCAAGTAAGCTGGACATACCAAGATTTCAAGTAAAATTTTGTTACCTGGCGGACAAACTTGTTTTAAGTTAATTTTACTTAAAATGAGAAATAATTTCTTAAAATAAGAAAGTTATTTTTGGCTGTGCAGTTGGCACTGCATGCAGGCGACATCTCATACCATTTTTTGAGAATCCATGGGTCTCGTGACGTCTTGGGTCATCATAGTTAGATAAAACTCAAGATAAAGCACTCGGGCCAACCTGCAGAACAGTAACAAGGGATGTTTTCATCTGAAGTCCATCGGGCATTTAGTTTTGTATTCTGCTTTCTGTGCGGTGTTTCACAAGCCAAAGATAATAATAGTCATAAAGTATCCATTTCTAAAACTAAAGTATGACTGTCACATCTAGTTATGACCGGTTGTAAATATTGCCAACTTGTGAAACACCACGCCGTGCACACACTCCACCAGTTTGTGTTTCACAGACGTAAGCAGAAAGACTAATTATAACTATAATTATATTTTGATATATCACTAATGTATTACAGTCATGGGGGTCAAAATAACTGTGCGCTACATGTAACATCTAACCTCTAGGTCTTGTGGAACGTTCGACAATTATGTCCCTGCTTAGAGGGTGGCGGGGGGGGGGGTCTTTGGGTTCCGGTGACATGTATATAATTATGTTCAATACAAAAACAATGACAAGGGGGTGGGTGGGTCCTGAAAAATGCCAAACAAAAAAATAACCAAAAAAACAGTGACATAATTGATGAACGTTCCCGTATCATCAGTGTAAATAATTATAGAAAGTAAGTAACATAAAAAGATTGTACTGCTATGTTCTTCTTTCTTTCCGTATTTTCCTATAGCTACAAGCTAACTATTTTTCATGTAATATCTATTCAGACATAGAAACTTGATGCTATGTATCCACATGTTCAGTTTCGGTAGAAAATGGGCACAAATTATGTGGGTTCTACCTCGCATGTGAAAGTCTCCTCCATGTCTGAATAATATCAGTTGTACAATGCACACCCTGAATGTCCCCATGGATACATAATGCTTTATAGATATTTTTACTTCAAGGAAGGGGCCTGAAAAAAACATGATTCCCGAGGAGCATTCACCTGTCCTTCTTGTGGTGCTAACCGTAGTAATCACTTGTTATTTTTGCTGAGTGTTTTTTTTCTCTCTCTTACTCTAATTATGGTTGATGTTTATACGGCAGCTTAGCTGATTACTTGAGGAAGCAGCACTGTGCCATTCTAGCCTTTTTATGTGTACTTTTTGCTTGATATCAGCGTAACAATATTCCTTGCAGGTACAGAAATTCACATGGATTTATTAAAATAGGATTTTTATCAAAAGCTCCTAACCTAGTATATGGCCCCACGTTTGTCACTGGGATCCATAATAATTATACTGTAGGTCATAACTTGATATACCGGCAGAATAAATCCAAGAGCCAAAAACATTTGATATTTTGTCAATACAGCGGTACTAGCGTGGTACATGCATAATATTTAGTTTTCTGCTACAGTGGATCATGAGGACAGAGGAATATTATACTACTTACAAATGGAGTCATGGTCCCCTTTTCAATCCCCTCCCTCCCCCTCACTGCCTCAGTGGGCACAGAACATTGCATCAACATTGACAACTTGTTAATATTGTGTTGATAGCGTTCATCAGTCTGCTTTCAACACTTTTTCATCAGTGATTTAGTTTTTTATTTTCTCAACCATCACCATTTTAACATCAGACCAACAGTTGACATATCAATGTTGAAATATTTCAATGTTGATTCACCATTGATGTGTCACCATTGGTTCAATGATGTCAATTCTTATGTTGATTTAGCGTGATATGTCAACCTCACAACTATCAATGTTCAAAACAACATTGACTCAACATAGATACAAACGTTGAATCAGCATTGATGGTTAGGTGTTACATTGATTATGTTGCATCAACTTTCAAATTCAAACCTATTTCAACCCTGAATCAACTGTTGATATGCAAACATCACAAACTTTGATTGAACGTTGAATCAACGTTGGTGTGCCCACTGTGCTGGAACACATATCAACTTTGAATCAACTTTATGACATTTATGCACAATGATATATGACGTCAAGGGGCGGCTAGAATCAATATCAGCACTTATTAATTCAACAGTAAATGCTAATACTGCTAATACTGCTTAATGATGATGTGCGGGTGTATCTTTCCATAGGTAATAAATCATATGGGTGTGAACCAAGGTACTGAAATACATGGTGTAGCAGGAAAAGGAGATGGGTGTCTAAGGCAATAATAATTTATTGTGGGATTAGGAAAAGCCCTATGCCAAGCAAATCAGACAGATTTCTGTCTGGAGTTCTTGGATCTGGTTCAGAGGTCCATGTTATTGGGCAGACCAGAGAGTATTCACAGATTACAGTCCGTACCTGACTTACTATATATAATATCATTTATATAATGCATTTGGTTTCACATGAATGGGAGGAAATGCTGTCGGCATGTCGGTCTGTCAACTACAGACCCTAACACAATCTTCATAAATCATTCTTAAACTCTGTAAATAAAAACCATCTACATGAAGTCTAGCTTGACTACATCTCTGAATTAATTGCATTGATTTACAAGAAATCAGAACACAGAAGTGGCTTACCATATTTGGGACTTTGGTTAACCTATGACAAGTCCATTAATGATGTTACTAGTTTCAGCAACTCATAAGTATATAAATGTGTATATTACATTATAAAAGCATAAACTAATTGTGTCGAATTGCTAACCAGGGAGCACCGAGGGTAGAGTATTATACTGTGATTATCTAACTATTTGGGCCTGGACAGTGCTTTTTGCTCATAACCCCAGTTCCTTATCCAGCCATAACGCACTCTGAGACCTTTTCTTCGTCTTCAAGAAGCTGCTGGTTTCAATCCGGACATGTTAATAAATTGGGGGAATATACAATGTCAACTCCTCCATACATTTCCAGTTAAAACCATTTAGGCTTCAACGGGGAATCGATCCCCGGCCGCTGTGGCAGGAGGCGAGCTCGCTGTCCACTATACCAAGCTGACCGGTGATAGAAAGCAATGTACATCCAGTATTTGAAAATTTTTTCCCACATACCTGATGTTTACAGACCTCATTAGCATAGATTTCAATGGTGCCAGCTGGAGTTATTAACAGAGAACCAACCTTAAATATCCTATATGAACATGCCATGCCTAATTTCTCCATTTTCTTCAAAATAAATAAGAATCCATTGATTTTTCCATAGCGATACGGGTCGGCACCCGCCATTGCAGCTTGCCGACCCAGTTCTTCAGCCGAAAGTAGGTCAGGTACATCCAGGCACCTACCAGCGTCATCAACAAGACGAAATGGCCGTGTACCGGGCCGTGTGCATTGGATCGGTATGGAAAATCAATGAATTCTTATTTATTTCGAAGAAAATGGAGACAAAATGTAGGCAAACACCAACTAGAGATCGTATATTTGGCGGTGTTAGAAGTACAGGACTTTACATTATTGGATTATACCCAAAAAAAACAAGTGTAAAGGTGGAGGTATGTCGGACAGAGTGACAACATGGCCACGACGGCTTAGCAAACCGTGTGGATCTGATGCACTTACAAAATTTCTTCTCCTACATTAAATACAGGGTTATAAGGTAAGAAATTGATACAAAATGGAGAAATATGTCCGATAAATGCCTTAATGTATTTTATGGGAGAGCACTCATGGATTTACGGGTTGATAATCCACTCCTGCTGCGTGGTCGTGGATTATCAACCCGTAAATCCACTCGTGCTATCCCATGACATACATTAAACGCTACTTAACTACAGACAGTGTATACGTTGCACCTGGGTGTGGGTTTACAACTGTGACGTCAGTATCACATTATTATTCAGTTTTCTACAATCTATAGTATAAACAGTTTTATTCCTAGGTACGCCCATGGGTGTGAATCGATGCTGCAGGTCTGATTTTGCAAAAGTATAACGTTGATATTGTTACCATAATGATATATCAGTTTGGCAAGTGGATGTTGACACATTACTGAGCAGTATTGCAAACCACTGTCACCTTTACAGTACAAATCGAGTCACATGTCTGCAATTATGGGTGTCTATAGGATCAGCAGTCGACCCGCATGTTCCTATATACACTGGAGTAATCCATGTAGACCCCCTGCACTGCTCCCCCTCCCTCTCCCAAATTTCCTACCGTGGTGTTTGTATTAAATCCTATTGACACTGAGCCCAGCTCTATTTCCATTCAGGTGCCTACTCAAGTACACTAACACACCCATTAATGTTGGATTCGCGGAAGCCTCATTTGTATAAGAGGACTTTTGGGAGAACTAACCTCCATAGGACAGCAATCACGGAAACTATTATGGGTGACGTATTGCCATTATGGGGATATCAACCCAGGGCCTGCCTTGCATCCAGATAGCCAGCCCACATTCTATATTGGCAGACCTATCTCCACAAATTCCCTCTCTAATATGGAATTATAGGATGCAAGTGGACTGTTGCCGCTACCCGTGCACCCCAGTAGAAACTGGGTGAGCCCTGGTATATATTTATCTGACTTTTCCCCTGCGCTTGGGTGGATATATGTCATCTATATATAGACGTGTGTCTCTATGTCCCACCTACTTTTCGTGCCAATCCAGTGATAGGCTGACTTGGTGAATATCTCTACCTACCACAGTACCTGTTCATCAACACCGCTAATGGCTATATCTTGGGGCCCCCAAGGGGACCCCCCCCCCTGAGGTCACAATGTCGCAAAAATTCAAAGCTTCAGGTCACATGTCACTTTTTTAGGGAAAATAACATGTATATAAACTCACAAATGATCAAGGCCTCAGATCACATGTCACATTTTATGGATTGGACATGGCAGATGTCACTTTTAAAAGGGTACAATGTCGGAATGTCACATCAAAATGGCCAAATGTCGCCATGTCGTTTTTTACCCCTTGGGGGGCACTATCTCGGTTGGAGCTTACATACACACATCCGGACACATATACACCATGACACCAGAAAATGGGCTTTGACATGCTGTTTATGTGTGGCACATGTACACAGACAGACAGCCGACTAAATCTACACCACCCTGGAGGAGGGAGTAGTAGGGAGAACCCCCCATACCCTGGAGGATTAGTGATATCGTCATCCATCTGGTCCATGTCAAAAAGCATAGGGAAGTAGTAGCGGTGTGTACTACATAGGGCTGACTCTTGATGTACTACTGCCTGGGTGATCCTCAGGGAATGCCTGACCCCAAGTCCTGGATGTATGGGTGTGGACCACTGAAAGTGACATGTGACATGGCCATTTCTTAAAATCGACAAGTGACATGGGGGACGCCCCATCCACACCCCCAGATGTGGCCCTCTCAGGGGACACTGGAGGAGAATTAAATCCTGGAGGCAGCTTGGACCACACAAACATGGGCAAAGAAAAAATCCAATAGTGTTTGTGTCAACCCCATGTTCTGTAAATTGTAATATGCCGTATTCCTACGGTACACTGAGACAAGGATACCTGTCAGACACGGCTGTTTAGGAAATTTGACCATAGCTCAGGACCAATTCATATCGCATGGGTGAAATGTCACCTCCCTTTGTTTAGGTTGTTTTTAAAACATAGCTAATTTGTAATAAATATGGCAATAGGCCGTGGGTGAAGCTATAGTGTAGCACATTCTGGAAACTTCTCACGACATCAATGCTCATGCCAAAAATGGATCCAAATGCCGTTTGTCAGGAACTAGTGCTCTGTAGTCCTGAACGCACCATATACCATACACGTGCTGATCCTGACGTGCATGGTAGGTAAAAATGACGTGCCGTCAGCTAAAAGCTGCAGCACGACTCCCAGAGACCTACACTGGAAGTCAGAGACACCACTCATAACCTGTGCAGCTCACAAGGGAGTTGACTTCCGGGATGACACTTCCGGTCCCTCTGTCCCTGTTCACAGGTTCCTGTCCAAGCCCATTGACTTCAGGACATCAGGTTACATGAGTTGCACACAATATATATACCAGTACCCTCTTTGAGTACTGAGGCACCAACTGAAACTTGTGAAGTACTGAACTTGTGTTTAGGCATATCCGTATACATTGTAATCACTGGTAATAGCCCAATTCCCCAATTAAGACTTGTCATAAACAAACTAGTATTATACCAACACGTTTAACACAAGAATGAAAATTTGAGTCATAGCCCTCTCACTTCCTTGAATCAATTACCAAGATATAAAGCCCAAAAGAGACACTGAGTTCCCTAGTTGCAGAGCAATAGGTCAAGTGGCCAAATAAGTGTCTGTGGAACTAGGAGAGAGATAATAGTAATTATGGTGACAACCCCTCTGCCTAATACAGTCACAGTGACCCTAACAACAGCAACATAACCCCTATCCCCAGTCTGAATGCACTACCTATATAGTTTGTGCTGAGCTGGTGTTTTTGACGTTTCATCAGATGACAGTCAGTGTGGAGCAATAGGTCATATGAGGACAGCGCGTGCCACCAAGTGTGTGCTGCAACAAAGCTCCTGTACGTGCCCAACCCCTCCCTAACTACATGTGTATAGGTATGAACCTACAGACCCACCTCCCATGTGCTGCCCGGACAGCTTACATTGAGGGATACACAACAACAGGTGAACAGTCACGGGCCCCAGGCCTACACGAACAGTTGACACTGAACAGGAGGGAATACAACTGCAGGATCACAAGTGTCAGCACTGCGCACGGGAGGATTGCCAAGTCTGGGAGTTTGGGATGGAGTTGGTTGGATTCCACTGCCACTACTAACGACCACCAGGAGGTTTGCTGTCCTACTCAGCAGCCTCCAGTGTGTCCACAGACACCTCCACGGTCCCAGACCCACCACCACGGCCAGCCCTGCCACCAGCAACGGCGGCAGGAGGTACCTCTCCAGTAGGTTGGGAAGGGACTGCAGAGCCAGAGGAACAGCAGTTGTAGCAGCACTGGAGGTAGCAGCGGCAGGAGGTTGTAGGCAGTTAGGATCCAACCAGGAGTACATGATCCCCCTGCTCACTCTCCTACTCACTCAGCCAGAGGAGAGCAGCAGGGCGGCCTAGGAGGAGTAGGAGGCCAGCAAGCATCAGCGGCCACTTAATCCATCGGTTCAGTTGATACTGCCACCACGACTGACTCACAAGTCTATCATTGCAGACAACACACACACTCTCTCTGCTTTGGCCTGCTCAGCCTCCTAATAGCAGCTGGGAGCTGATCTGCCCAGCTCAAGATTAATTAGACTCATTAGGAGGGTCTGATCATCCCCCTGCCTGCAATCAGGGAGTCTCGTAAGGATCCATCCACGACCACGTGGGGCGTTACATTACGTCATTGGCTCACAGCCCCGCCCCTTGCACCATCCTACCCCCCCCCCCTTCTTACACACGCACACATATACTCCGACCTCGCCAACATCCTTCCTCCCTTATCCATTAAGTGTGAGGCTGAAAGGGGCAAACCAGACTCATCCTCTGCCAAAATGAGCAAAGAAAGAGGTGGAATTTGACACAGGAGAAACAGTCTCAAGTAGAAGCAGTAGGGATCTGGAGGCTGGGTTGATGATAGTGTGGACTGGCTTCTCCAGTGTATAGGAATGCTAATGATTGCAGCTGGAAGCACGGCTGCTTTGCAGATACCGAGGGTGTGGTCCTTTCTTTGGTGGTTCTGTCTTTTATAGTGGCATAAAAGAGGAGCACTGCCAGGAGTTCCAGAGCCCCGCATTGGTTGCAGGTTCTGGAGCAGTGTGAAGAGGTAGGTTCAAGTAGATTAGGGCAGAGATACTGGATCTAACTGTACTTAGTGACCTGCTTTAACTGCCTTCTGGCAGGCCTATCAAACAGAATCGCCCATATGGGAGAGGCGGGGGAGAGGTTGATATTAGTCAGCTGGAGATTTGCCAGGTATTATTAGTAACCTTTTGTCTGGCAGGGAGCGTCGTATCATACGCTCCACGAGTAATAATAATCTGGGAATAATAAGGTTCTTAATCGCCACACCTGGCCTCACTTCAACTTAAGTGTGAATAGGCTGTAATGCCTTAATAGGGTTGTTATATGCTACAATAACATGTGGGAGTAAACTAAGTCTGACATGTATGTATGCATTATATGCAAGATAGGACTGAGGGCTCATTCTTGGAAGGAGTACAGTCAGAATAGCCCTCTAGTCTCAAACAGGTAACACTTGACTTGAACACATTCTATTGCAGATTCCCTCACATCACAGCGCCAACCACATTGCCACACCCTGGAGGTTGGGACTTAAAACTGTGGGAGACAGCAAGACACTGGAGTAGGATCACACAGGTGTGCTTCCTACACTGACACCCCTCTTCCCTCCTTTGGCAAGCAACTAGTCCTATACCATCCTTCTATACCACAGAAAAACTTCTTATCCCACTTTGCTTATTGTTGATGAATACGATACCACCCCTTTAAACGTATCCTTTGTCATATTTCTATTTTTGGTAGTACAACTTACACTGGTAGCCATCAGCTATAAGCAATGTTTTATCCATTGTACCATTCTGCAATTTTAACACTTCTATAACTCTTTCTTTCCCAGTCCCCAACAATACATGTCTCCTTGCAAGTCACACAATCACTCCTCCCTATTCTTCCGAGTAATCCTTATTCACAAAGCCAAAAGCATCACCATCAGGGACTACTAGTTACTACAGTGTTATCCACCAGTATTATGGAATGACCGTGGAGATCAAGGGAAAGGCAGCTCTTGTTGCCAATGTGCACCGCTACTTGTGTTGGCACCAGCAATTCCCAGCCACCCTTTGCGCATATGTAGTATCGATCTCCTGATGCTGAACACGCTAATGGCCACGGATTACCTTAATGGAGTAACAGATGAAGGAAAATAGAAAATAGATTAATGTATGTCCAGTGTGACTTCGTGTGTGTCAGTACAGTGGTTACCTATCCTAGATCACAGGGCAGATCTAACAGTGTATTGCCCCAAAGAGGGCGGCCTTCGACCCTTATTCTAAGGTCATCTACCTTGCTGCCAACAGTGCTGGGCTGGCGCTATCTTGAACACCTGCCAACGTGCAGGCAGACAGGTACCACGACCCCCTGGAGCAGCACACTGCACCCCTACTAATCAGTGGCTAGCAATCAATTCTCCGCCATAAACTATACCTGCCTGCCCCCCCCCCACCCTACCTCCCACTGAGGGAGATAGAAGGGGTTAATTGCCTTGCCTCCCCCATCCAGCCAACAAGGACATAAGAGACACCTAAACGTTCTCTGCTGTATCCATACGTGGAACCAGTGCGTACCTGGAGGTCTCAGCTAGGCAGGTGGGGGTTATACCAGTTACAGGTAACAGGTACACCAGGTGCCCCTGGTGGGGAGCAGGAGGAGTAGTTCATCTTGTAGGGGGTTTCTGGAGAGACCGTCACCCTGGAGACCATACGGGAGGACGTCGGGCTGGGGTTGAAGATGGAGGCGGAGTACGGCAACGTCTCCGAGCTCCGAGCCTTCCAGATGATGAGAAGAGGACGTCGGCACACCTTAGCCAATGTCCGAAGGTACGGTTTTCCCTATCTATATTATAGATAATTCCTTTATCTTTGCCATAGAAATGTATATCTTTAAGAGCAAAAGATCGTTGAGAGTTGGTCGGCGCTGGAGAATTAGGTTTCTGATTTTCAGTATCAATATGATAATTATGGTGTTGTGTATAGAAATATAAGAATCAAATAACCATGCAAGCCATGTTTACATAATGACGTCTGGGCTCATCATCATATCATCAGCATTATCTGACCAAAGATCAAATACTAGAGTATGGTAAAAGACAAACTATTACCCCTATGGTGCCCAACCGCGCTAATTGGCGCGGTTTTGGACCTTAAAACAACTATCTGAACATATATAATCACCTAGAGACTTCTGCTGTGTCAATTTTCAAAGTTAAACGACCAATCGAAAGGGCATTACCTCACGGTTGCACTTGACACTACCAGTACAACTGAGCATGCATTATTAGAGGTCTTATGTGTGCCAAATTGAAAAACTGGGTATGAAATATCACCATTATCACCATCATTACCGTTTAAGGATGAAAGAGGGGGGGGGGGTCAAGAGCAGGAATCCCAATATAGCAATAGGGCGAGAAAGTAGGTCACGAGAGTTGCCGAGCAATCTACAAGTCAGGACATCCCATTATCGCTCACAGTGTTAATCCTATGGCTCAGTACTAGGTCCAAAACTTTCTAAGCAATAGTTACTTATTTTGGCAATAATTATTATTATATCTTGGAACAAGAGGGGTTTTTGCTATTGCATAAGAAGCTACTCTGCCTAATCAGGCCAATGTACACTGCAAAAATAGTGTTTAGATCCTAAACACAATTCTAAACATATTCTTGCAACGTTTTTGTAATCACATTAATTTCCTAAACATGTTTAGCCAAACAATGTGCTTAGCTCAAGTGTTTAGAAATGTAGGTGTTTACGTTAAAACTTTGTGTTTAGATATATGAATTTTTGTGTTTAGGTGTTTATGAATTTTTTGTTTAGATGTTTAAATGATTTGATGGAGAGTTAAGGTTTGCAGACATGTATGCATTAAAAAACAGAGATATATATTTTTTTCTCATTTACTGGGGGGGGGCATCAGCAGGTATTTACTTGTCAAAGTCTCCAAAGATGTCAGCCACAGCTATATACGTGTACATATATTACACAATGCATCAGAATGAGAGACTTGAGAAAGTACAACAGCTTGGCAGGAAGGACATTACCTTATCTATTCCAGAATAACATCAAATAGGTGTCAGTCATGGAGTTTATTGATTATTTTATGCTAATGATGGTGGCATGAGGTGAATCTAGTCAATTTTCTATTGCCCTTTCTATTCACATGACATTCTATGAAATGAATCCATGATAAATATGGGATTTGGGGACATTTGTCACAACAATTGATTATAACTGTGTGCAGATAGTCCATTCAAAGGTAGTGCTGCTACCTGGTGTGGATTCAACATTCAAGTATCTAAATATATTGAGGTTTAAATCTAAACACCTATTATTCAACTCTTTCAACTCTAAACATCTAAACATGTTTAGTGTAAATGTTTATGTAGTTAAAATAAAAGTGTTCATTTCCTAAATGTGTAGTCAATGAGACACCTAACTGACCTATATGTTTAGGTTTTAAACGTGTTTAGACCTAAACATGTTTAAAATCTAAACACCATTTTTGCAGTGTACGCATTGCAAAAGTTAGAAATTGAGCAATATACCCAAGAAAATTACAAATAAAGGCTACATTACCCGATGTATTATTCTATTCACCTCCATAGATGTAACAAATTGTTCATAGATAAATTTAATATATCCAACTTGTCTTTAGGTGGTCCATTCCGTTATGATTGTGGGCATTAACAGTACTGGTATCCAGTATAATGTCTGTAGTCATTAATCCAAGGGTACAGCAATCTCATTGGGAATTGTTTCTTAATTCTCTCTGCAGCATAATCTTACCCAAACAAAGTTTACTTTCTCAATTTGGTTGATTATGCCTTTGCTGGAGGTATACCCCATACTTCCTCTCTAAACCTCAAGGTGCTATAATTTCACAACTCCAGGTGTTATGTGGCAGTGAGAGGCTCATGTCACATTCGCACCTTTTGCTTTGATGTCCAACACAAATCCGCCACTTTGAAGAACAGTCTTAAGGGGGGGGGGGGGTCAAGGCCTAGTCCAAGAAGACACTAAGTTTTATCTTATGATTTAAAATGGACCCTGAATTTCAAAATGATATTGCAAAAATTAATTGGCCAAGACATTTACCCTATACAAGCCCAGACCAAATTAAATATGAATAAAAGCATATTACAATGAAACAAAATCTTCAAAATTCTGAGGTTGGCACTTTTTACAATGGCAGGTCGGATGAGTGGAAACCAAACCTTTTAATTGTAGCATTTTTTTATGATAAATATGAATTGAATAACTTTATTCAAGAATTCTATCAAAAGCTCACATATCATATTTATCACAACGAACTTGTACGAACTAAAATATTTATTAACGAAACATCTTAAAACGTTATCCTCATTCCTCAGGGGGACAAGGCTGTCACTGTTACAGTAGGCACTGGACTAAAGCTTGGTTATAATGCAGATATAATTATTCTGGTATATTCTAGATCTGAACTACACCAATGGGTCAGCTACATCATTACACAAACTGTTTCAAATTCCATAATTTCCCCAGATGTGTAATGGCGTCTGGATGAGTTATCAACAGATCCCTGCAACATACCACAAACCATAGTGTCTAATGAATGGAGTAACAGTATGAGCCATAATGGGGTGTCCCGACCCCTTATCTAGGTCACGAGACCTGCCCGCCCTATGCAAGGATAACAAAAAATATTACCAAAGATAGGCAAGATAATGGTTTACCATCCTACCCTAACTTTTGCAGGAGTTCCTGAACAAGTTTTCAATATCATTCTATTCATATTACTAAAAGCTCCCATTTGGATATCAAAAGAAATCATTTCATTCCCAAATTTCAAGACTTTGCTGAAGAATAGATGTCTCAGCCCTATGAACACATAAGCAATCTATTAACATCATCAGATATAATACATAATATAATGTTGTCATAGTTCCTAAAATAAATTGATTTTTTAAAATGTGATGATAAGATATGATCACCCAAAGAACATTCATATAAGTAGTCTGAACTGTCCCTATGAAAAGCAATATGCAATATGGGCACAAAAAGGTTACTAAGGTACCCTCATGAGGGTTTGATTCAATTTAGTTTTATACTGTTAGTACTAAATAACCTTAACCACACAACCAATATGAATGTGGTTGATAGGTTTAGTTTTGCATTGTTATAGAATGTTAAACAGAGCAGTGGACTTTGAAATGAGTGAAGTGGTTGGGTTGTATAATATTGCTGGCTCTATATCACAATGCGCCAATACGTGTTGATGTTATAAGTTACTCTTTATTTAGTGGGGGGGGGGGGCTCTATGACCAGATAGTCAGAACGAACATGTCTTGGTGAATGGGTGTTTTCTTTTAAATAGATATCACATTCATAGATTTGTATGCAGAGTCATGGCTGCTGTAGTCAGATTCGACCGCTTCGACATTTCAAGCATCAACTATTCACCTGAAATTAGCAGTGCTATTAATCACCTGAAATGAGCTGTGCTATACTAGAGATAACGATAATTATCAAAGTTGAATTACAGCAATGGACATACAAATAAAACCTACATAGTATATACATCACTAGGAGTTGATTTGTATAAATTCCTTTAGAGTCATTGATTTGGATAGACTGATAGAAATCTAAATCTGCCGTCTGGGTGTGTGTTGTAGTGGACATATGTTGTGGTGTGTAGACGGCAAGTGGATTGGGGAACCTTCACCGTAGATCTAACCTTCAGAACAATGCTAGTTAGTGTGTGATTTTGGAATTCTGTAGATGTCTAGAAACAGTTTGGGATAATAGTTTGACATGCTTATTTTTCCTGTAGTGACTATTAACTCTGGTGACATTAGACTAATTCCGTACTGCGCTATAAGAAGGGATGCCAGATATCAAATGTTGTCATCCTGAGCAACACCGATAAAAGGTTTAACCAAACTTACAGCGTATTGATCAGGGCATTACATGAAAGGAAAGTGTATACACATTTCAATTCATAAGCCGTATGTTATGACTATAACTCCATTTACCAATGCTATACTGGGCCTAAACTAGTAGAGTCGTAATTCCCCGTGTTCTCTGCTTCAAATAAATATTGAACTGGCCGGAGAAAGTTGTGGCCCAATGGGGGAGAACGTGCCTCCGGGGGGGGGGGGGATTTTAAGTACTGGTTTTGGCCACCAGGGGGTAGTATATGGGTAAAACACTGACAAATATGCTAAAAATAGCTTTAGACCAATTTTTTATAAGGAATCCAGTGGTATGCTTAAAATCATTCCATGTCCACTGAAAATGTTCCATTTTTGGAATGTTGGTTGCCATGGAAACATAGGAAATTGGTAGATAAGGCTATTTCTGGTTGCCATGAAAACCACTCCCCTATTCCAATTAGGAATTTTTGCCCAAATTTTTTTTGAAAATCCCTCAGGAACCCAGAACCGAAAACAGAGCTAAAAAATTCCCTCTAAAACCAATTTTATGACAAAAACATCACATTCCTTTGGTTATTTTTTCACAAAACTGTATATTTTGCATTATTATAGTGTTTATGTTAGGATATAATGCATTTAGAGCTTATTTCCCATTTTCAGTTGTACACACCAACCTATGTTTGACAACCAATTACAGCAAAACTACTGGGGATATTTTAGCTCAAGATATCTCATTTTAAAGCCCATGACGTAAACCTTAAAATGCCATTTCCCCCTAGGAGGCATGTTTTCCCTCACCTGGCCACAGTTATAAGTTCAGATTACGAAGCAACCATTCTGACGATGCTTCACCAAGGCTATGTCAGTAGTCAGCCTGTAACTATTTACCCTAAACTAGCTAGACAACGTAGTGTTTCTAAATTATCTTCAACGCGGCGCCATGTTCGGGCTCCTATATATCAAATTAGAGATTAGTAGTGAAGGAAAAAGAATTTGCCTTTAAGGCCTTTGGGATATCTTCCAATAATGGATAATAATTATTAAGGGACTGTGCACCAATCACTAACCTCCCCCTCCTCAACTTGTAGCACCATTACACTGCAAAAATGGTGTTTAGATCCTAAACACAATTCTAAACATATTCTTGCAACGTTTTTGTAATCACATTAATTTCCTAAACATGTTTAACCAAATAATGTGCTTAGCTCAAGTGTTTAGAAATCTTGGTGTTTAGGTTCAAAATTTGTGTTTAGATATCGATGAAATTTTGCGTTTAGATGTTTATAAATTTTTGTGTTTAGATGTCTAAGTGATTTGGTAGGAAGTAAGGGTGTGCAGACATGTATCCATTAAAAAAATAAAGAAATATCTTTTGTTTGTTTTCTCATTTACTGGAGGACATCAGCAGGTATTTACACTGCAAAGTCTCCAAAGATGTCAGCCACAGCTATATACACATATATATGTACACACTGCATTAGAATAGGAGACTTGAGAAAGTACAACAGGTTGGCAGGGAGGTCATTGCTTTATGCTTTACAAAATGACATGACATAGGTGTAAGTCATGGAGCTCATTGATTATTATATGGTAATGATGGTGGTGTAAATTGAATTTAGTTAATTTTCTATTGTTGTGTCTATTTTCATAACATTTAATGAAATAACACTATGATAAACAAGTTTGGGGATATTTGTCACAACAATTGCTTATAACTGTGTGCAGATAGTCCATTCAGAGGTAGTGCTGCTACCTGGTGTGGATTTGACATCCAAGCATCTAAACATATTGATGTTTAAATCTAAACACCTAATATTCAACTGTTTACACTCTAAACATCAGAACATGTTTAGCAAAAATGTTTATGTATTTAGAATAAAAGTGTTATTTTCCTAAATGTGTAGTTGATGATACACCTAACTGATGTATATATTTAGGTTTTAAACATGTTTAGACCTAAACATGTTTAAAAGCTAAACACCATTTTTGCAGTGTATTTGCAGTCTTTAGAGCATTAGCCTTCATACCAGGTCCCAGCGTCGCTGGTTCACTAAGAATTACTAGAAACAGAAACATTGATGGAACTGTGCTTAAAGGTGAAGAAATGATTATCTGCGTTTTTTACTGAATACATATTCACCCCACTCCTACATGGGCATTGGATTCTTGAATAGTTCAGACATCTCCCGCCATTAGACTCTCTGTAGCCATCGGCAAGTGTCTTTAATCTACAGATGGATCAGTTAGGCAACAACACCATTTAGACAGAACCCAGGGCACTAGATAAAATGGTGTTAGAATGAAGGGTTTGGTTGGAGCTGCTGATCTGGAACACCAAGGTTAATGTGCTGAGGGGTGTTCAGTATCAGGATAGACACTTGAGCAACTTTAGAGTAACTCTATGGTGACTCTTTAGAGCGTCTAGGTCTACTTGATGAAATCACCAATACCACCATACTCAAGGATGATATTCAGTGGGTGAAATATGAGAAGTACTATAAAGGGATTTAGAGTGAGGCCTCTCCAATTTGATGGGTCAATATTTATTGACTCATGTGAATGTTTGAAATACGCAGTAAACTAAGTAATACATATTGCGTCAACCGGTGATTGAATGACTCTGGAGGATACTTCACTTTTATGTAGCTTATCCTATCCCTATGATTTCAAACCCCTGCAGCTTAGGATCCTTTTTATATAAAAGAACCCTCCAAGCATTTACAGGACGATCGTATAGGTAATGCCCCATGGCTGGTCTGTAAGATCAGCCACTATAATGTCCTGTAATCAGGTATAGTTTAATACGGCATTTTTCACAGTGCATTGATAAGTGACAACCAATGTAGTTTGCTGGTCACCTGCATTTCTAACATTCTCTACGATTTGAGGCAGAACAGTAGCAACATCTTTTGCAATAACCTTAATTATGATCACTACTAGTGTATAGCAAATAATCTGTGCATGTAGTAGCTTAGGATCCAGGTTACGTGAATATATATCTGGTATATATTCACGTAACCTGGTTAAACCCATAGTTTATCTGCTTTAAACCATGGTCCATGTTTGTGACACCTAGTGTATATGGGAGACATTTCTATACACCAGGTTACGTGATATATTCAGAGTGGGATTCTTTTGTTCTAAGGTGTGACCATGGCTTAAAAACTCTGATCATGACGTTTTATGTATAGGCCTAGTCTTATGTATCACATGCACAAGACCCTTGATAAGCAATGGCCAATTTGCATCGCTATCTGATATATTACTTTGTTCCATTATATTTTATCCACTTACCCTTTGTGAGGCTGCGGTAGATAAACTACATTTATATTGTATAGATACATAGTTCAGACATAACTACTGGGAATATTTAAGCCAATGATGTCTCATTTTAAAGATCTTGAGATGAACTTTGATAAAGAATTTCCCTGCAGAGGGGTGTTTTTTGCTTGCCTGGTCACATATTGCCACGATTGCCGGGAAATGGCCTTATAACGGGGGGGGGGAGGTCCCTTCCCTTTTTCACATTTAATCTATAAAGATAAAATGATGTTGATGGTGGTTTATGATTGTTTGTGGTCAGGCTCAGGTGAAATTGGAAACAGGTGAATGTAAAAATAAGTCCATGTAACCTTCAGATTACTTTCTAGTCCAATGTTCTTCCCATGTATCATAGTTGTACATATGTCAATGATCTTATGAAAGAAAATACGTTTGTAGATTATCCACTGCCAAAACAAAATCGCAAAAGGTCATGATGCCATGCACTACACAAAATAATGAGGCAATTGAGAAGGCAGTTTCGATGCTATCCCAAATGTGAAGTATACCCTCATATCGACCAGTCAGCAAAATACTTCAATATCTATAGAATTCAGAAATTCTGTTCAGAAAAGTTACCATGCCGTAGCTTTCACCGAGATATGTCACGAAAATCATGCCATGATCATGCAGATAACTATTGCCTCAAGGAAAATGCCAGGTAGAAAATATCATAATAAGAATGATCATGGATAAAATGCAAGAACAACACTCCTACATCTCTCCAGAAAAAAAGTGAGGTTACCTTTATGTACACAGTACATAAGAAATGTTATTGTGTAAGACAACCTGGGCCAGAATGCAGTGGAAAAACAGTACAGAAGCAGTACAAGAACAGTGTAACCCAGCAGTAGTGTTTCAGTACCAAATCAGTATGGGTAACAGTGGTGTTTCGGTATCCACTGCTATTCCTCTGCAAGACACCACAGATTAAAGCAATAGTGGTCAAGTAGTAGAGCAGTGTGATATCAGTATTATAGCAGTGGCGGATCAGTAGTCTACTGATTTAATACTGCCACAGCCCCCTATGCAGTGCAGTATACCACTCAGAGCCACTGCTGGAGGCAGAAAGAAGTACTAAAAGGGTGTCCACTGTATCATTACTGTCCTCCATGCATAAATTGATCCTACTAGTTTTCTGCCCCTGTGGAGACTTGAACTTGGGTCCTACTGTTTACTCTCCGATGCATTAGCCCCCTGAGCTACATCCCCATCAACTACATGTGGCTGCATATACTCCATAGAACATAAGCCAATACTGATGAAGCTTTGCTATAGTAGTATGACAGCAGTATTGATGTTGAGGTGGGAAAAAAGTGAATCAGTGGTTATAAATTATATTTGAAAATTCAGGAAAAAAATTCAAGACAGTTCATTATATTAAGTAAAATCCAACCTTCATATGTGTACCCCATTTGTCTATTTGTGCTTTTCTGTAATAACTACCATTAGGGGCTGTTCAATGTTAACACCATTGGTAAATGCATCACATGACAAATATGGACAATTTATAAGCATTTAAAGCATCTTCATGTATTCCCTGTCAAATTAAATTAAGAATGGCAGGGGTCATATGAATTTACAAGAAGGTCTAATAAAGCCTGCATGTTGCTGATAAGAATGCAAAGAGATACTGATGCGTGGTTGCTTTTTTTTTTTTGGGGGGGGGGGGGATTCTGACCGGTGTTATAAAATTAGGAAGTGGGGGTGGTCATTATCTTACAAAGTGTTACGAAGGGGTAGGGGGTCAAAACGTGGCCAAATTTGTGTTGCATAGTATTTGGTGAAGAGGCTTCTCTTTCTTACACAGCCCCAAATATATCAGAGAGATGAATCTAGCTCACCAGTGCTAACCTATGAATGGACAGAGTGATACCAGTAGAGGATCAGTAGACTACTGTATTCACACTGCAAATTCAGTTGAGAGTCAGTAGACCATTGAACCTGTACTGAAAAAGGCAGTGCAAAGTCAGTTGTTTTTGGGAGTATTCTATCAGTTGCTACTGAAAATGTGCAGTGGCTGATCAGTATACTGTCAGTATTCACTAAATTTGGAAGTATATAGTGCCTTATGGTCCGGGATGCCTTGCTGAGTTGTATCGACCTTGTGAAGATAGGGCTGCCTGTTTGAGTTTGCTGGGGCAGCTTTGATGTTTGAACATTGTGCTACCAAACATCGATCCACCCCTCCAGACAAATCAATTTGACAAATCTGGACACATCCACCTCTACTCTTTCCACTTACGCCTCATTGAAACCTCCAATACTTTGAGCATTGAAGCTGTGCAGGGGGTAGTAATGGAGCCATAACACTGCCTAAGGCGTATGAATACATTGATCATCGTTATTGTCATAGATGATAAGATGGATATTATATCTACAGATTCTGCCTGTCATATGAAGAAACAATGTCACTTCATAGGTGTACCTTACTGGTTTCATCTAGAAACATTCATTTGAGCTATCAATCTTTTTGTCAATAGGGTATTAAAAACTGTATTTCATGTTAAGAACGAGCCTTACTATAGATATGTATGGAAACATCCATTCCTCACAGGGGCGTGAAGAAATTGAATCACATTCTCCACGGTTACATTCTCCACTGTGAAGCATCAAAATGGCCTCAACCCCCTTGTCAAAAGGTAATTTCTGAGCACTTTTAACACCAAGGCAACATGAAATAAGTACAGAGATCCACTTGATTTACGCAAAACGAAGTGGACCTCTGTGTTTTTATCATGTTTCTAGACGTCCTAACCTAGAGTCACATTGCAATTAAGGACAGCATGCGGTAAGCAAAGGAATTCGGGGCAGGGCGATTTTATTAGAGTTATCTAGTTCACTGAAGCTACATTAGGAAAACTTACCATGCTGAAGAGAAGCATATTTTCACAGAGCATCTGTATAGAAGGGAGAACAAACTTCATGACATCAGACAAATTCACATGCTACATAATGTATGTTAACGGATGAATTTCTATCCTTAAATCTAATTCAAAGTCCTTCCGGTTTCCATATGATACTATAGGTTAACACTACAGTTTTTTGTGTTTTTTTTTTTTTGCCAGGGTGATCTATATATAGTTCATAGCAGAGTGCCTGTTTGTCATCAATACTGTCTCACTTATTGGATGACTGCCTATCTAGGCCTTGCATCCTCTATTGCACTAATCCACTATGTAGAGCTAACAGGGAAGGTAAGCATACGCATATATGCCTAGGCTTACCTCCCATTGGGCAATGAAATGCCCCAATTACCCGCTTAACGGAATTTAATTTTCTATTTCAAAGAAGATATATATATATATATATATATATATATATATATATATGTTGTTGACTATAAAGCTTTTCTACTATAACTGTGGTATACAACAATCACATTCTTATACAATGATATGTATCACCTCAGTACAAAAATAAATAAACAATCAATTAATCAATTATGACAACCAGTGCGAATTAAAACCCTCAATATCAGAGTGAGCGATTGTAGGTAACACACTACAACTACTCTGTACAATCAGCACTTAAGGCAGTAATTATGTAGGGTTTGGTTGATCAGTAGTACCAGTGCAATTAATAGAGACCACTAGATGCAGCGCTGTAATGGCATTTAAGTGAGGGATCTCACTATGACATGAAGGGGGTCTCGTCGTACCATCTTGAGAAATGCCTTACTGGTGTATATTTCAGTAGTTACAAAATCACACTTAGCGTCTTTACCTCTCAAAGAGGCATTTTCTTCTCACAAGTGTGGAAGGATGAGCATTTGGGTCATCTGATATATCTGATAAGTCAACTCGGCCCATCAGTGCAATTTAACTGTATGTCTAGAGCTATACCGTGGGAAATAAAGATTTCTGTTAGGACGGGTCTGCACTATACAAGACGCATGTGGCTACACAGCCAAAAATAACTTTCTTATTTTAAGAAATTATTTCTCATTTTAAGTAAAATTAACTTAAAACAAGTTTGTCCGCCAGGTAACAAAATTTTACTTGAAATCTTGGTATGTCCAGCTTACTTGAATTAAGAAATACAATCTTAAGATATAAATTCTTGAATCAGGTAATTTATTCTCAAATCAGGATTCAATTTCCTAGAATATTTCTTAAAAGAAGTAGATAATTCTCATGGAAGAAGATTATTTCAAGATAAACTTACTTGTACTTTTTCTTAATATAAGTTATATTTTCTCATTTTCAGTATTTCAAAAAAACATTAATTTCCTTGTTTGTGAAGTGTTTATGATTTTTATCTATAATGGAAATGCTTTAGATCAAATAGAAGGTTATCAGTATAGGTGACTCAGTGACAGAGGATCATCAGATTACATGCAGCTCTTTGAAGCCACATTTTCTTAAGTGAATAAGACCTTTATTCAAAGTCTTTGACTTAATGAAAGGCTGTGGCACATCCCACCCTTACATTATCATATCATCTACGCAAAAGGTGTTTAGCTTCCTTTATGCCTTGAATTTCCCTCAATCAACTATCAGACCAATGGACCTGATACTAAATTAATTCCAAATAAGTTTCCTTTAGTTTTCACTTTATCTTACCACATCTAATATTTTAGGACCGAGTTAAAGCTAGGAATTTGTACTTTGTATTGCAAATAATTCACCATAACAGGTAGTGCTGGCACCTAGTGGCAGATTACATAATTTTCTCATTTTAAGAAAATAATAATTATCTGGCATGTTAGGAAATATTCCTTGGTCAATTTCTAACAAGATCTTAGTTCTACCTTTTACTAGATGTAAGAAAATACTTCTAGTTTAATAAATCTCATATTAAGAAATTAGACTTTCTTGTTTTAAGATATAAGATAAATAATGTTACCTGGTGGACAAAACTACCAATTTTGAGAAATTTTCTTAAGAAAAATAATCTTGAAAACTCAAATCAAGAAGGCAGCTCAAGATTTGTTCTAAACTTGATTTTTCCTAAAGACAAGATGACTGATGAATCTTATAACCAGAATTTTTCTCATAACTAGAAAAGATTTCTTATATCAAGTTTATTTTCTTAGATAAGAAAAATATTTTTAGCTGTGTAGAGTGAGTGATTGTAGCTTTTGCTGTACATGTGTGTCGGAATGCTCTTATTCGATTACAAAGACAGTTAAGTTAGTCACTGAGCACCATTTGCCTATTACTACCTACACCAGAAACATCTGTCTGAGGTCGAGCAAGCATATCAAATCAGCCTCAAGTGACAAAGAGGGACTTGGTCAGCAGCTCCTTCCGGGCCTAGTCCCTAAGAGGCAGTAGCATGACCTTCATGGCAGCCTGATAACATACATACCAAGGGGTCGAGCCTTCTTGTCAACCTTTCACCATAAAGGTTGGCACAGAAATAGGCGTGGTATACCACATCCAGTGCTACCTGGGGATCAGGTAGATCATTCTTAAAACTGCTAGAAGATCTCAAATATAATCCATGTGACCCATCAAGGGAGAACACCCCTCCGCGGGGGATTTTCAATTCCCCTTTTCGCCACCAGGGGGGATTGGAAGGGCAAAATTACTCTAGAATCATTATAAAATAGATTATGCCAATTTTTGATGCAGAATTCAATGGACTCATTTAAAATGAACCATTTTCGCTAGAAATAGCCCATATTTGGATGGTAAAATGAACATTTTTCATGAGAAATCAACCTATATGCCCGTTCCTAGTTGCCATGACAACCATTCCAATCATCAAAATTTGCAGATTTTTTTGAGAATTTTCGGGGATACTCACCAAAAACCCAAAACTGAAAACAGAAATGGAAAATTCCTTCTAGATCAAAATCTATGATAAAAATCATTATGTTGTTATGTATTTTTTATGAAAAAGGCTGATTTATTGTAATTTTAGACATTATTATGGTTAATAATGTATTTGGAGCTTAATCATCGATTTCAGATATGAATTACGACCTATGTTCTAGGAGGGGTTCTGACATAACTACTTAGAATATTTAGGACAATGTTGTCTCATTTTAAAGATCTTGAGATGAACTTTGATAATGAATTTCCCTGCAGAGGGGTGTTTTTGCTTGCCTGGTCATATTATGGATCTTTCACTTTCTACATGGCTATCATCACAGTACTCGTTACAGCATTCTGGTGAAATCTTAATCAATTTGGTAACTTCTAACCATGCACGATTTAAGCATATATCTGTGTTAAAATAAAATGCTTCCAGTATTTTATCCAGTCTTGAATGCACCAGCACAGTGGCGCCACCTGAAGCCATAAAGCAAAGTTGTTTTCCCTTCTGGTATGAGGATTTTGATTTAGATGTGTGGCAGGGGAGCAGGCCACTCAGTGCTGCCAACTGGAGGCTGTGACCATTACTAATTAACTATGTGGTTTTCCTCCCAACCAAAGGGCCAAGCTGATATACTGTATTGTGCATATAATGGACTAGCTATTCCCAGAATTAATTGCACCATATTACATAGGGAGGGGTATACACTTGTATAATACATATATATCAGAAAAGGCTAAACCAGATTTTATACCAGCTTTAATAAAGATTAATATAGAACGCTTAGGAATATGTTTCTTACCACAATGTCAAGCTAAAACAATAGGATACCCTTGTTTCGATAATGAAACCAGATCAGAAATGCAAACTGTGGAGAACTGATATGATATAGAACCTTTCGCATTTCTCTTAGCTACCAGTTTAGGATCTCTAAAGGTTTACTTTTCCACTGTTTTGAATTGACCTCCAGAGTTGGGTCATTGAGTTGTCAACAATCGGAAATGTCCTATTCCACATAATTTTCTGCTTTTACCATTAAGATTGGTTAACAAAAAAACACCTAAGGTGCATTTTGTCGAAGAGAGACATAATACATTAGCATAATATCTGAACTCTCTTGCAAAATAATGAAAGTTGTAGCTTCTACCTTTCAACTTAAACTATGGTCATTCCTCACTCAATGAAACCACGTTATTTTGAAGCACAAAAGAAGTCACGATATTCTAATTATTTCGCGGAAATAACAAAAGTTGCTCTCCGTGTGTGAGAGCGACTCAATAATTGGGTTCTGACTAAATGTGAGCAGTTAGGCAGAAACGATCATGCAAATACCCCTGTTTGGATGATCGTTTCTGCCTAACTGCTCACAAATATCTGTCTTGAGAACACATTGCCAAAAGGTCACATACAAATGAAGGAGAGGCCAGGCAGAGGCTCTCTCTTTAATAGCAGCAGCTGACGAAGCTAACACTGAATAAGGGGTTTTGGTCTAGCGAGATGTCTCCTTCCTCATGGAATATAATATAGACTATATTTTGATATATGCATCCGGAACCTGGAAAATAACATCCTATTCATAGTCACCATTTTACAAATACCACTATTTCTACTAGTGGCTTGTATTGTTAGCAGGACGGAGTCTGAGGCACTGACCTCGCTTATTGTAAGAGCAGGGGGGAGCGAAAGCTGCTATTTTAGTGGACATCCAGGAAAAAAGAAGTGTGTCTGTTAAATGCCAAGCAGTCATTTCGCTCGGTTTTAAACCGTTCTAACTGCCTCAGACCCTCATTGCAACAGCAATAGTGACAGCAGTCTCTACCACATGAATGGGGAAAGGCAGGCGATGGGGAATCTTAGTTTAGGTGACAATGAAGTGAGTGCCATTTGGGCCCTTTTAAGTATAGAGCGACAGTCATATTTGGTGTATAGGCCTATGTAGATATGGGTTTTGATATGGCACAATAGGTTATGCTTACAATCCTAAAATGAATCTTCAGACTATGTATGTATTTATCATGAAGTTTATCAAACGTGACTATCACGCCCTTCAAAAGAAGAGAAGTCCAATAAAGACTATTCATCCACAGTCTTACTTACTCGTTGACTCTATCAGACAACCCCAAGCTTTGGGGATACTTGACCACAATGGGCAACAATGTTGACCCACTGCCATTGGGTACGGCTCACTCCATCTTTATGGTACCCGTATGTGACTCTTAGCTTTAGTATATGGTTCTTCATGAAAGAGCAAATTTCCTCATACTTATTGACATTGTTGGGTTTATATACAGCATGACACAGTGTGACAAGCACTTTGCTCTTTTTGCAGCTAGTGGATACGTAGAAACATGTGCACTCGTTCGATATGTATGCTGCTATGCTATCCACAGATTGTTCAGCTGCCTTTCACATTGCAATATTGAATTTTCTTTTCTATATATATTCCAAATTGTGCATATTTATTATATTATCTATTACTCTCAAATACCTGTAAATCGATCTGCATACCAAAAATAAATGTACGTCGATCTGCGTACCAAAAAGCATTCTACAGAGTGAGTGGCAGTCTGTGCAAACCGTTTGACCACTTACAATCAAATATACCTAGACCTACCAGCAAATCAAGGTTTATGATCCTGTGATCCCAACATGCTACATCACACTTTGCAATTAGGCATCAGTGGCAGAAAGTCAATCATCTGTATGCCACACAGTCACTACAGCGCGGTTTGCATTACCAGTTCCTTGAAACTGGATATTTTTCTGCTTGGTTGCAAAGTAATGCTCTAGTTTCTGTATTCAAGTATGATAAATCTATCAAAGTAAACCTGTATCATGCCATAGCAGGACCTCTAAATTCGCTGTTAAACGTAAAAGACATGCAATCTCTGTAAACGGTACAGTAAGCCATCTTTTGGTGCAGTGAAGCAGTGTAATTTCTACAATAAAGCCCCAAAAGGCAATAAAGTGAAGCAGTGTAAGTTCTACAGTAAATTTAAAATAACAGTGAAAACTTTGTCTTAAACTTGTCAGAGAACCATTGCTAATTTGATAGCATTTTTTACAACGTAGTTTCATCATAGAAATTGATAGGCTATGTGAGTTTTATGATAAGAGGTGTGTGGAGGATGGGTTCTCACACTGATAGCACAGCCTTGGATTCATGACCCACCCTTCTCGCAGCCAGACCTCTTCCACCCCCTACAAGAAGGGAACAAAAGCTAAAAAAAAAAGAAGGAAAACTAAACCCCGATCAAGTACGCGTTGCGTAGGAAATCTTTACCGAGCAGTGAAAAAGAGAGGACATCAAATTCTTCAACGACCCTAAGGCGTGTGTAGTTCTTACAGATCCCTACTAGAATGTTTGCAGCTTTTGCCAATGGATAGGAAGACAGCTGGGAGGGAGGGCCCTGGGGGATTTGGCTTTGAGATTACTATACGATTGATGCCATTTTGGTCTTATAAATATAGTCGATATATTCTAATAGTTATTTCTATTATAAAATATTTAACATCGTTTTAACAACTGGAAACAGGAAATAGCGTCGATGGAATATAGTTGAACGGGCCTTGCTGCATGGTACACATGTATGTATGGTATTTTCTCTCACACGACTTCATTCATTTTCGTGTTCCTCTAGTGAGTTTCAGCACCTATATTTATCTTTAAAATACATTACCACCAAAATTGACCGAAAATCAACTTATGAAATAAAACCAATGCAGGTGTCCATGCAGTACCCATTTCCTTATCAATTGGCAGCATCCTCTGTGATAGTATAGCCTTATTTCATGTGAATGTGATGAAATATTGAACTGAGAGGGCTCATTGCTAGACCTATGCATGCACTTTGAGGTCATGTTTTATGATTGGTCACAATGCACCCCGTGCTGTTTTTTTTTTTTTTTTTTTTTTTTTAATTTCTGCGTTCCGATCTTTATTTGTTTGACCTAGTAGATGATGTTTTTCATATGTTTGATAGTAATAGGGTCTTCCAAATTTTCCATATTATGTGCTAATACACATGTCATCTAATTTTAAATATGTTAGAATTGAAAAAAAAATCACCCCAGATCAGTTGGTAATGCATCTTTAAAGCAAAACTATCAGAGCTGCATTTCATCAGCGAGTAAAAAATCTGGATCCCGTTGCACTGTTAAAGTGAATACCAACATTAGATTATGAGAACTATTTTGACATGACTTGTGTACTTTTTGGTCTAAAGATGACTGGCAAGTAGAGAGGCGGATCATCGGGCACTAACTATATCATGCATTTCATCCTGGGAGGTCCCTGACCGGAACTGAGCACCTGGCGGGCATACAGCCGCCATCTGGTGCGAAAGTGCCGGGAACAGGCCGAATTACCCCCTTACATCGGGCTATTCCCGGCCCCCATTGATCAGGAGGGTGTTGCACATACGGGAAAGGGTCATTTTGACTAAGAGGAACCTCAGCAGTCACTTTCTTTTCAGTCCTGACTTTTTTTAGTGTTGCACAGAAGTGCTGATGTCAGTCAGGTACTAGCCTACCTTTCAATGGAAACGATACTTACTCAAAACAAGAACACTAGAAATAGTCACACATTATGGTAGCTGCTTACAATACACACAATTTTTAAACAAGGCCCCATGGTTTTTCAGTCTAATGTGATGAGTACTCGTTAAATGATGAAGCAGATTATGACTTTTAAACATGAGAAGACACCCACTTAGTGCTCGCTTTAGCTTATGTGCAACAGCCTCCAGTGGACAGGCATGTTCAACTTTTAGGTAGGATGTGAGCAGGCTATACGCACATGTTGTAGTCCATCGTAATAGGTCATCACTCTAACTAGGTCAGGCTGTGTGCAGGATAGATAGGTACTCTCTGGCAAAACAGGTGAAAGAAGTGTATGACCCGCATCCCCCCTACGGTATATATCATAACTGTGATAACATCACTATATGAATATACACATGTATAGTACTTAACATTTATGGACTTTAAATTGTTTTCTATTTCGTAAGTGGAGAAAGGTGCGTTTCAAATATCACTTTAATCCTAGAAAAGCCAGGGAAGGCAAATAGGAGTTTGCTAGCTTCACTTACTAGTTGAAATGTTGAGTACTGCATGTAATACTGTACAATTGCTCGATTTCTGGATAATGCAAGACCTAATGCTATATCTATCATATATACTATCATCACATGCACAGATGCATTGTGGGGGAGAGGTATGAGGTGGAAAGGAGTCCTCCATAAAACGTTATGCTTTTCAATGTACACATGCTGGATCATAGTTAATATTCATCACATAGATCTTTTTTCTGTTCAAGCTTCACCACATCATGTGCATGATTTTACGTGGCTGCTGGACCTTTATTACCATAACTAAATCTTGGCACATATAATCCAGGAAGATTACGTAGATAATATCACATTTTGTCTGAGGATAGACATCAAACATTGATAGGATAGTTGAAGAGGGGTTTTGGTAGAAATGGAGTTAATAGTGGTTCACTGTCATTGCCATCTAAACCAGTGAGATAGACAGATATTGGAATTGGTCTTAATGATACCACTGGAGCTTCATAGAGGCATATATAGTCGTCTAGTTCAACAAAAGTTTCCCAAGCCAGTTTCATTCAACCATTCTTCTCTGTAGCTGAGGAGTCTCTAAGCTTGTTGGCCTCAAATTACAAAGGTCGATTTATTCCATTGGAGCTGTAAGGCTTTCACAATAGATCTATAGAAAGCTAGAGCTCAATCCTTCACATATTTATAACCTGAGCCTGAACTAGACACAACCATGTTGTGGTGTATATTGAGGACGGTGGTGGCATACTATTGAACATAGCCCCAGTGAAGGCCTAATCCTACCAATATCATAGATCTATCTAGGAAATACAATAGCTTGATCACCTTCCCACACGGTATACAACATTTAAAGACATAGATATATCTCAACCCTATAGCTGTGATATTTGAGACAGCTGCTTTACATGTATGCACCTGTGTGACTTTCTGAATTAAGTTTCTATCACCCATCCTTTTCCTATTCATTAGTATTGTCGTATAAGGTCGAATCCCACAGGGAGATGTACCCTTCAGAAGAGCAATTTGAGAACTCTTGTACATTGCGGGCCCTGACTTCACTTCAAATTGCAAGGGTTCTAACAAAGTAGTGCTCATTCCAAATCCCATAGTTGCAATTAGAATAACGTCACAGTCTTGCAATGTAGACATTAAAAGAAAAGTAGGCTGTTTTAAATTGCAATGCTTTTCTCATTGATACTGAATTTGTAAGCTTTTGTTGGCAAGCAGAGTGTAGAATAATACTGAGATGGAACTATGTGTATGAGCTCATAATGGACGAAATTGCAACATAATTATGGTAAAGGATTAGATTGCATAGTTGGACTTGGGTTGCAAGTTAAGATGACAACAATGTATATACCTATTTGTCCAGGATTTTGTCAAATTTTCTGTAAATTGCAAGAGGATCCTGAAAATTGCAGAAACCTTTCACGCAAGGGAAAATATCTAAATATAAAGATATTAACTTATGTCCGAATCTGCAAGGGATTCCTTGCCATTACTTGCCCTGTAGCCGTTATAGGTCTTGCAATATGAGTAGTGATGCCCGGCCATATCTTAGTTTAGGTCGCTGAACACAGAAAATATTGGTCGCTAAAAGATGGTTGCAATTTTCTTATGTGAAATAAGCCACAATTCTGGTTGCCAAAACTGGTCGCTAGTATCAGCGACCTAAACTAACATTATGCCATGCAGATCCCCATATTGCAACAGATGACTAAATTGCAGTAACCTTTTAGCCAAATTGCACCGTGGGATTCGACCTTTAGATACATCCATGCATTTAGTATTGTAATGCTTCATTGCTCTAGAATGTGATTCTGAATCCTTTTAGAAAATGCCCATAGTTTGTGGTAAACCCCTCGTAATGAAAGCCTACTTTGAGAATGACCACAGGGGTAGGCATAGCAACGCCTTAGGAAAAAAAACTGAATAGGCCTATGCGGTTTCTTGGTGGCTATTTGTTCACCTTGTTGTTGATTAATATTGATAAAGATTAATAATCACCATCATTCAAACCTTAGCTACCCATAGTTACACTATAGGAATTGACTCATTCCACCAAAATGAATCAATTCACGTGTGAATTTAATGGATATCAATCCCCTATTCATTGGTCGTAGGTTAACTTTTTCTGCATGTTCCCATTATCGTGATAGTGTGATTTGCACTGCATCAGTGAGAGACAAACCATTGTCAGTGTGTAGAGGCAAGGAGAAAGGGGGCTCCGTGCTAAAAGTCAACTTTAAAATTCAGATCACTGGCTTTTCAGTGATATATTGCAAGAGAAGATACTCTTGTTAGTTTGAGAGGAATGGCTTGCTAAACTTAGGTAGGTGTGACCATTTCCTGAATGGCAATACGCTCTATGCCTTATTGATCATGAGATACATCTATAATTAGCATAATTTATGCTAATTAGCTAAATTAGCATCATTTTTTATTCTTTTGCCTATAACTTTTGATCTAGAAATGGCAATTTCGTTCTGTTTACACCATAGTAAACCTAGTGAAAGATTCTTTCAAATGGGATAATTGATTTTCCTATTTAGATGGAAAATCATGTTTCCATGGCAACAGACATCAACAAAAATGCCTATTTAGGCCCAAAAACGTTCTTTTTACATGCCTAATTTGGAACCTTACTACCCGAAATAGAATGTTTTATCTAAAATCATTGAATTCTCCATAAAAAAGTACACTTTAATAGTTTTAGGCATATTTTTCCTATTCTAGCCCATAGTGGTGCCCCCTGGTGGCTAAAACAGGTACTAAATCCCGCAGGAACCCCCATTTCTGCTTGCTGGCTCACAGTTGCCCATGAGTTCTCTGCTATGTGAATCTAGATCTTAATCAAATGCAAGACTGCCAATTCATTTATAATTAATAGTTAAAAGAATAGCCGACAGTTGAATATAGGATAAGGGAATTGTCATTGATTTGGTGACAGATAGTTGTTCAATCCTTCATTCTATTTTTCAGGAATGGTCTATTGTCATGTTATTCTATGGACAAGTTATTAGATGCATTATGATGCTGAATTCACATGATGAAAATTCAAAACAAAGGATAGACTGCGCTATCAGATTAGAATATTATATCTCCATCGACCTGCCAGCCATCAATAATTCTTTGTTCTGAATTCTGTAATTCCCATTGAATGATAGAGCCTTTGTGAGAAGGGTGATTTATCAATAATCCCATGTTTGCTTATCATGAGAAGGCTTGGAGAAGTTGACCCTGTATGTAGATTTGGTAGGGCCATTTGGCAGTATTCTACATTACATAAATCTGCAACGATACATGGTATGAAGGCCTTTAAGATAGGGCCCACTAGGATGCTTAAACTACCACCGTAAGGTTCTGATGGACTAAACTAGATCTATCATGTATAGAATGTGATTTTAATATTTCTAGAAAATGTCCATAATGTGTAACAAGCCCCTCAGATGAAAATCCTTGAGAATAACCACAGAGATAGGCAGATCAATTAGTGAAAATGTAATGCCTGATACACTAAAAAAAGCAATGGTGATTCCACTGCCTAAATCAGAGAATCTGAGTAATATATCTAATTGGTGGCCTGTGAGTCAGTTGAATATTATTTCCAAACTAATTGAGAAAGTTATTCACATGCAACTTAAAGGTTATATTCAGGATAATAATTTGATATCTGTTAGGCAATTCGGTTTTTTGCCTGGGCGATCAACCAATGGGGCAATTTATTTAATAACCCAGAGTCTCTTTGAAGGTTTTAGTAGGGGGGAGTGCTCTGCCGTGGTCTTCCTTGATCTGAGAAAGGCCTTTGATACGGTTGCTCACTCCCTCCTGCTGACAAGAATGAGAAATCTAGGTGTTTCTCCAACATCGCTGTTGTGGTTCAAACTACTCTTGCAAATAATCATGAATCTCCTGGTGCTAATATTACATGTGGAGTGCCCCAAGCTTGGGGCCGTTACTATTTATTATCTACATTAATAGCCTCTGAACTTTAATGCGATTTCCAATGAGCCCAATCTATGAATGATTGTCGGATTTTGTCACGCCATGCTTAGTCCCCGAAATAAAATGGGCACTGATGTGGATATGCTGCCCTGTCTATTGCTGGAAAAGGTTGGGTGGAATTCCCCAGGGATTTGCGTTCAAGATTTTACCTTTGATAGGTCAACGTTTAGGACTATAATTATTTTGATCAAATTATGCTTTAATCGGGCTTAAACAGCTGCATGACAGTGGTCCTGTAGACGAAGGACTACCTTGAAACGTCATAGAATTGCACTGATATCCGACTGCATCCACGCCCTGCATGTTTTCATTTAATTCATTAGACTAATGGCAGATTATAACATCAAAATCCCCCGGATAAGGTGAGAGATTCTACAAGAGTTGGTATCTCTATATCACCGACTCTGACTGCACTTCTCTCTCGGCCCCTATTCATGAAGGTGTCCATAGTTACTGGATCATTCCTATCACACCTCCTCTGCCTTCTAACCTCTGTCACTCCCGAGTCATACTGCATAGAAAGTGTCTCTGATGTTTAGCATCTCGCCAGGATGCCCTTCAGGTCATTTCCCCCAATATTCCCTGCTGAATAATAATCATGTCATATAGAGGTATGCTCATAAAGCCGTTTGTAGCCCCCATTATTAGACATTCTGTTTGTAAATGGTGAGAGCTGTGTAATTGTGAAAATAACTGGTTTATGCTAAGAGTGGCTAAATGTTTAGGTGATTTCCGCTTCAATAATAATAATTAGATTGAGACAAGTGTGGTCTATTTCCCATGAATTCTATTTCCCATAAATTGTCTGAAACACGCTGCTAGCCGAGTGACCAGCATACTATGCTCCTCTAGATTGAAAATATCCAATTAAAAGCCCTGTGGCTTCAGTTCTACTTGTTTGGTTTCTAGTAGTTGCTCGATCCTACTGGAACAGGTGCAAAAAGCCAGACAAACACTGCACGATCCTACCCCATCATGAAGGCGAGAAATCTTCTATTTGAAATAAGAAGTGACGCCATTCCCCTATCATAGTATTATAGCCACCCCCCCCCCCAACACACATATAATTTTCTGCACGATGTCCTGGCGCCGTGTTGCCAAAAGGGTTCTCGATTACAAGAACATAACCATGCTACCAAACAGAGGGGACTGATATTACAGTTGGGATCCATGAAAATCAATGTCTATTGTCTTTTTATATATATCAATCTACGGAAAATAATTCAATCTGTTAAGTGCTTGATGGAGACCTTTAGTAATCCCCTTCAGATTTTAACCGTATTCTGGACAGTCTGAGAAAGGAATAGCCATGACCAAGCATGATAAGAAAAAGAGATTAAGACAGACCCTTCATTATCAAAATTGAATTTTCTTGTTATGTGGCATCAGCTTATCCTGATAATCTTTTTAAACGATGGCACTTTGTGGTGTGTTGATCATCTTTTTAAACGATGGCACTTTGTGGTGTGTTGATAAATATCATTTCCTTTCATATAATTAGAATATGTGAATTCTATGAAGGATGATTGGTTTGATAATGCCATATGATTCGTATTGACAAAGGAGTCTGCATCTTCCACCTTTAATCCTAACTTTTATCCTTTACTACGGAATCTAGTTTTTATCCCTAAATCATTTTAAACTTAATCTTCATCATTAATTGACCCATTGCGTCGCTTTTTCACATGAAAGTATTGAATTACGTGTGCCCAATCATTTTTCATTTGCCTTTTCATAATTGATTCCGCGAAATGAAGTACAATGTTTTACATTGCAGATGTTGATCAGATACATCTTATAGGTCCCACACCTTTATTTGAAACTCCACAGAGAAAACACAAGCATTCCAAGGCTCGATCTAAATGTTTATATCATACTTCCATTCATCACCTCTTGATTAACTATTCATGGCACATAAATTAGCACTTCATTGGATAAACATGTAGCCTTATACCCATCACCACATCCACCTCAACTAACGCCCTATATTAATGCTCATTCTCCCTGGAGGTACCGGCCTCTATGTGCCACCAGGGCCAACACACTGAGACGGCCATAGAGGAGACCTTGTGAGGCCCCTAAGTCTCAAAAACTCTCTATCCCTTAAAATCCTCTGTTTTGAGACATAGGGCCTAGGTCAAGTCCTTAACTGTTAAACAGTCCCTATATCACAAAGCCTTTTGCAACATAGGGGCTATGCAAGGTTCCTAAATCACCAAAAGAAAATGTTGAAATGGCCCCTAAATCGCAAAATCATTATTTAAGCAACACTGACCTGTTTTGTCCCAATTCACATATCTTGCGTGCAAAATGAGTATTATTTCCCTAACGACCTGGCAAGCTTCCTTCACTCCTCCGACTGATTCTGACCTAATTTGATCAATTTGACCCAGTTAGCCTATTTTGGATCAGTTTAACCTTTTCTATTCGGAATTGATCCTTTTTGACCTATGGCTACTTGGTATGGGAACAACAGAGAATGAAAACAACATCGATAATCCATTTGAAGGATAGGGGTTTTGAGAGATAGTAACTTTTTGAAAGATAGGGGCTTGACATGTCCCTATCTCACAAATGGTTCTTATCCCACAAAATATTTATCAGATAGGGGCCAAATGGACATGGTCCCTACATCTCTGTCAAGATAGGGACTTTTTGCAGGTTAGGGGCTTTGGGTGGGCCCTAGATCTCAAACAGCCCGTATCCCACAAATTTTTGAGGGATAGGGACGTTTTGAGACTTAGGGGTCACACAACCCTCCATCCCCATCCCTCAAACCAGGGCTGCCTGTGGATGTTGAGATTTTGTCAGCATTTGGTACCTAGAGGGTGATTCAATCTGCTGAGATAACACATAGTTTAATTGACTATAGAGATAAGATAGAACGGATATCGAAAGTCAGGTAGGAAGATCCTTAACTGAGAAAAGGGACATTATTTCCCCTGAAATAAGGTCCCTTTTCACAGATCCTGTCACTGTTACTAGCGAAGGGTAGCTAGTTAGCTAGAGAGAGAGAGAGAGAGAGAGAGAGAGAGAGAGAGAGAGAGAGAGAGAGAGAGAGAGAGAGAGAGTTTTAAAATCTATGGGGGAGGTGTGGGGTATGGAATGGGGGAGTGATGGGGGCACTGCAGAGATGAAACTGGAGGCGAAATTGCCATTGCACAGCTGGGAACGGAAGGTGTCTGGGCTGCGCACGCGCCGATGGCCACTTAAGATCGACGTTGGCGCGTCGAAACGAATCCGGCACAACTGCAGGGTATCAACGATCACGCGAGAGTCTCGCGAGATAAGTCAGTCGTCAGGGTTTCAGGTAATCCTGAAAACCCAAGTGCTTGCCCATGGCTGTGGTTGGTTTCCATGCAGAACCGCCATTCTCCTTCTACTATAGAAGGAACGTTCACTACACTGCAGGTCTATTTGATTAAGGCAGAGATTCTTACGTTAGGCTATATCTAATATGCCGAATCCAGCATCTAGTTCCTCGAAAATCTGTGCAATAAAATTGACTCTTGTGCCTACAGTAAGGTAGCACTACTTGGCACAAAATTCATGCTGCCATATTCAGGTATGTGGCTTCGGTGAACGTTTTCTTTTTCTGAATGTCCGGTGAGCTCATTTACTGCACTTGAAGGTAAACCTTTGATACTGTATGAGCTTGGGGATTCCCTTGTTCAATCAGTATTTTTCGCAATGAGAGTAATAATAATAAAAAAGAAGACAGAGAAAAGAAAAAAACGCAGGGTGTGTCCACAGTCGAACAATATCATAACTGTTCTTATATAGCGATGTCCATAGCACATCATACTTAACAGAACACGCTCTTTTACAATGGGTAAAAAGAGAAGCATCATGCTAGTTTGTGGCCTGTAACAAAGGGACATTGCTCAGAATGATACTCATATGATAATATAATAATGAGAAGTTTGCATAGCCGGGACATTTGTCATTGGATAAAACGTGAGAAAAGAGCAATTAAAGAAAAATACTACTCTATTTTCATGTTCTAAAGCGTTTTTAGATGGTCTTTATATCAAATGGAAAGATCCTGGCATGGTTACTGAAAGATGTATCATTATAGAGGAGGTTTATGTGATACATGTTTATGTGATACATCTGACGACGTCACCCTTACCAAAATGTTGCTGCATTGACTGTGCATTGAGGGTGTTGCAAAATGTCTTCTATTTAGAAAGGTCTAGGATGATGATATTGCACAGGAACCTTCTGCTATAGGTTATTTACTGAAATTGGTCCAAAAATGACAAACCATGCAAGACAAAAAGCTGCAAATAGTTTCTGTTCCACCCTTACAGTGTTACTTGGATGCATTTTAATCGTGACATCATCAGATGCAGCAGATAACCCTACTTCTTTCCCCTAATGTGAAACATATTTCAATAACCATGCCCGAATCTTTTTATTTGACATAGAGAGCATCAAAATACCCTATCATAAAAATAGAGTGGTGTGTTTCTTTGAGTATACGAACTTTTCTGTACTCAGTTGGTACTAGCCCACTAGCTATATGCGCATCTGGCAAAATAAACCACGAGGACACGGCTTTGAAATACATTGCTTTTGTTACCCACACCTACTGTGCCTTGCCATCTGGGCCCGCCTTGTGCTCTATGTAAGAGCATTTAGGGGTGACTTGAATTTAACGTCACATTGGCGTAGATGTCAGATCACATCTTGCACTATGTTCAGGGGACCAGTTGGTGGTTTATTCATCCCTATAACACACCTGAGGTTCAGGAGAGATTCCTCTAGTAACACTTCAATATTAGATGGGGACCTGGGCCACTGGAGAGTTTTTTTTGTGGAAGCCTTCATTTAATGTGTTTACGTCGGGATTGCAGCTGAGGAAAAAAAATGGTTGTCCGTGTGTCGCTTGCAATGGGATGAATGAATGAAAGGGGCATACAAATAGCATTTAGCCAGACATGGAATTAGTGGCATTGACAGATGAGTGTATACACTGTAGTAATTATTATAATACTGTGTTTGGTACACTCAATAGCTCAGAGAAGTAATTATATTCTACTAGCCTAAGAGGTCATTGACCATGATATCTATTTTTGCATTTATTTCAGAACCAGGTTATTATAATTATTATCATTTGATCTAAAGTCATATATATCCATGACACATTTACTAAGTCTCCAGCTTTGTACTCAGAGCAAAGAGCATCAAGCTTTGTCCACCCTTTGTTCCTTCCCCGAACGTTCCTCCACATAAACAGTTCAGGTAAGAGCAGCTCTGTCCATATCTGTATGCAGAACCAGTTGCTCAAACATGTGGTACAGTCTCTCTTTTTTTAAATTCACATTAGCTTTTTTTTCTAATGTTGGCATTGAGGTTATCTAGGGTTAATGGAGCCTGACTGTGTAAACCTGGCTACAGGCCAACTCTAGCCATGTTGATTCTTTTTGAGTCTTCATTTAACGGTAGAGCGGTTCATTTTGCCCCTGGTTAACTCTTTATTAATTAACACATAATTTCCATTTAAATGGCCAACCTCTTTTATGGCTTTGTGTTTAGAATGATATCACTCAAACGAGAACTATAGGTATACCGGTAGGATGAGTAAATGGCATATAATTATGTAAAAGGAAAAATATATGGCATCATGGTATGAGATAACACGCCATGCAGTATGCTGAGAAAAACTAGGATGTCGATACATACGGAGTGGGTCTTTGGGAAAGTAAATCCCGGAAGCGGGGGGGGGGTCACTCTTTAATGCCAATTGCAAAACTGCAGCTTCTTTCATTCATATCAACATCAGCAGATTTTATCAGACAAAATTGATGACTGAATATTGTCGAAAGGAGAGGTCATCGGATTAACGTCGCAATACAATTTTATTGATTCAGGTGAGCCTAAAAGACCATACTGCCCCTCATAAGCTGATATGTGGCAATCTACTCAGGAGCGTGTTGTTCCTATGGTAAAATGAGCTGTCAGTAGGTACCCTCTTTTCAAAAGAAGTCATATCCTGCTTCACCATTCAACTTGCACTCACCACATTAGTCTGAAAAGTCACCTGCCTTGTTTAAAACAGAGAGAGCTGCACTATCAGGTACCTACTCATGTCACAAATTCTATAGTATATTATACAGGAGGGTGTTGCTCCTATTGTAAAAAGAGCTGTGAGTATGTGCCCTCTTTTCTAAACAAGTCGTGCACTGCTTCACCTAAGTACTTGCACTCACCACATTAGTCTGAAAAGTCATCTGCCTTGTTTAAAATAGAGAGAGCTGCACTACCAGGTACCTACTCATGTCACACGTGCCATAGTTTATTATACTGACTGACTTCTCCCAACTAGGTACCTACTCAAATTCCCCTTTTTTAGCACCATACTTGAATGACCACTTGTGAGCAACAAAACGGACAAGTTATAGCTACATGAAAAGAAAGGACTGGAAATGAGGGCATTTTAGCTAGCTCTTCCTTTTACTATAGGAGCGACACCCTCCTGACTTACTTCTCCCCAACTAGGTACCTACTCAAATCCCCCTTTTTGAGCACCGTACTTGAATGACCACTTGTGAGCAACAAAAGGGACATGTTATAGCGACATGAAAAGAAAGGACTGGAAATGAGGGCATTTTTAGCCAGATCTTCCTTTTACTATAGGAGCAACACCCTCCTGGTTTCAGACGATTGTCTGTCAGCAATGGGAAATTCTGCAAATTCCCCCTCCCCCTGCCAAGTTGTATTGATTATTTTCTTTAATTTTTCTGAAAATAATTATAATTGGTCTGATCGACCTGGCCCCGTTGCTCTCCCGCCCTCAGATTCTATCAACACCTAGAGCAGAGCCCATTGCGTAATTAAAACACACTACTTTCTCTGTCAAAAGCTGAAATTGAATGAGAATTATAATTTACAATAATTCTTTCTATACCAAGCGTTCATTATTTCTGGGTAGATAATTGTAGTAAAAGTAACTGATTGGAGAAAAATTGTATTTTCCTACATCTTGTAATCAATCTGGTAATTGGCAGCTCAGGCAACCTTCGTATTATTTATACATTCGTTTTGATTGTCTATCCCCCTTAACAATACACGCAACCTAGCCTGACACCAGCTGAAAGCCTCTCTATAACAAAGATTTCATGAGTTTGCAGATGTTGTGTGGTTTAAGCACCTTTAGTATTCTGAAAACACTGAAACTTCCACTTGTGTGAAGGCAAATGGATTATCGATTGCCCACCCCCCCCCCTCGTGCAGCCTTCTTAGATTACATGGATGTTCTTTTTAAGTACAAGCCCCATCACTTTAAAGCCAAAACCCAGAGTCCATCATGCAACATCTCCAATCGCATAAATGTTAGTTTGTGAAAAGGCCATGATTCCACACTAGTAATGGTTTTACAAGAGGGCCCAGCGGTTGAATCATAGGGACGAAACAACTAGACCCCAGTGTAGCATTGTATTGCTACCTGTTAACCTTTCTACACGAACAGTAAGGCATACTACCACATAGATTTACTTTACAGCAGCAAGCATAAATAGTTGGTAAATGGATTCTAAGGAATTCCATGTGTGCTGACAATGTTTTAATGAACATAATTAAAGATTAGATTCAATGATTATAATAGATAGCAGACACTAACATGGCGAAAGGTTTGGTACACGTCTCTTTAAATTCTGCAAGTCAAAACGAAAGCCTAATCCTTGGAGATGGAGACTAATCACATCTATGCGGCCGTTCTGAGATGCCATTACCCAGCAATATGACAATTTCCATCTCAGATGCCCAGACATGGGGCTATCAGACCATCCCCCTGTCAACCCTGACAGTAAATATTGACATCTAGCCTACCAGAGTCACTCTCTGCCTCTATAGAGACCCACATCAAAGGGGTAGTGTCCTCCAGTAGCCCTCGAGCGTGTTGTTACACATCTCCAGCCAGCTTTTCATCCCTGGATAGGCACCCCAAGAGGAGATCCTGATGTGGATGGGACTTAAGGAAGATGGGTGATGACTGGCTACAGGAGGATAAATAGTAGATGGATGATGTTTGTGAGCGAGATGGTGAATACTGAAGTGTAAATTCTCTCTGATGGACGGTGATTCCTCAGAGCACAAAGGCAAACGAAACCATAAATCCTGTGAAATAATACAAATGCTCATGCAATTATAGAGTTCAATACATATTAGACGTGTTTACACCCCCACAGAGGTTTGGGTGTCCTGTAATATTAGCATGTATTTCGGTCTGGGAGATGGAACAAAGCAGTAATGCAAAAAAAGTCATCTTTACGGCCACATAGACAATGCTGACTTCAGGGATATACCATATGGACAACCTAAACTATGTACATGTATAGAATTATGTGGTACTAATTCATTTTCCCAGCTACCTTCACATCGTGTTTAACTTAATGCTATTTTTTTAGGTTCATTGGCCACAAAGATGGATATGAAAAATATGAACTATGCATACGTGGAATGTTTATACACAGTCTAAGCTTTATTATTTTAACAAAAGATCAAATTAGCAAAGAGGTTGTGTGAAAAGGTGGAAGGAGCGCTGATATAAGGCTCAAGTGGCTAATGCCCAAAAAACGTCATAGATTTGTTCTGTACGGTATCTACCTCCAACACAAACGTCATGTAAAATAGCCTTAATGTATCCTATCCTAATAATGGGACTATATACACTCGTGTATATGCATATAATTAACAGCGGCGAGTGATCCGCCCTCCCGGTACTACTTGTTGCGCGCAACAATACAGCGCTCCATTTGGTAACTATGGCAAAGCTACCCCTTGCTATATAAGAGCGGCGCTGCCATTCTATCGGCAGTCGGGCTCTACTATTCATACGGTGCACAACACCCCTGTCTGGGGGTTGGCACAAATTTTTAATTTTTTACCGGTTGCCAAAGTTGATTGGGCTTCATCAACACTACCATTCGTCTTTTAACCTGGCAAAGTTGGTTTCTACCTAAATTCTGGCCAGGATGGGCCGCAGAAAACCAAATAAGAAGACTTTTGAGCCTGACTCAGGACTGCCGAGCGGTGTTAGGAGATCTGTCAGAAGGCAAGGGCCTCCTGGGTCGTCCGTTACAGACCAGCCCACAGATCCTCTACCCGCTGATGGGATGACAGACGCTATGTCAGACGAGCTGACGGATTTGAAGATCCGGACGGAGGCTGTGGAGGAGAATCTGGCGAAAATCCTGGATAAGTTGGATGTTTTGACTCCAGAGGGCGCCGGCGGGGGCAGCGATCGAGACACGACTTCCAGGCCACGACGGCTGTACAACAGATCGAGAGGTGGATCTAGATCAAGTTCAAGCTCCGGCAGTGATAGCTCTCGCTCCAGGTCAAGGTCCAAGCATAGATCAAGGAAACCAAGGGGTGAGTTCGACCAGCGAAATTTTTTAGGTCACAAAAAAAATGTTGACAGCCTAGAAAAATTACTAATGGTCAATGTTCGTTTAGTCAGTGCCAAACTTGAACAAGGTGAGGAAGTAAAATATATTCTTGACCACATAGAAATGCTGCTGGAGAAATCTGCCACCAGAATATTTACTCTCAGCTCACTTGTAAATTATGACAAGAGTGTCAAAGAGCGAGCTGACAAGAAGGGCATAAGAGCATTTGAGACTGTGGAGAATTGTGACATCCTACGGCACTTGAGCTACGATGGCACATACACAGCCCAAAAGTTGGCTAAATCATCCAAACCTGTTGTCAAAAAATCTGCTAACTCAAAAAATCACTGTTACGCTTACAATAGGCCCGAGGGCTGCAAGTTAAACCCCTGCCGTTACAGGCACGTTTGTAGCTCATGTGACTCTGGAAACCACTCTGCTGACAAGTGTCAGAAGAATGGTTCGGAGAAGTAGGATGTTGCCTCGGGGGAGGGTCGTGCCTCCAGATTAGCTGGCCATAGAGAGGCACTGTTGGTTGACCCCCCTGTTGAGGATTATGTTCTTGGCAATGTTATGCCAGATATTCCAGTTATTGATGAATGTTGTCAAAAGCCACCAGTAGAGGTGGAGTTGTTGAATTTTGCCAGCTCTGAAAATAATTTTGTGGAAAACCTTATTATTATCATATCCAGTAATCCTTTCAATACCGTCATCACTTATCATAATGTTAATATACCGGTAAATACATTAAAGTCATCCTAGTATTTATTATAATGTTAATATACCGGTAGCTTCCTAGTGGGTCATCTTGATATTTATTATAATGTTAATATACCGGTAAATACCCTTAAGTCATCCTAGTATTTATTATAATGATAATATATAATATGTGGTTTCCATGGTAACCAACTTCATCTCTTTATTATTCAATATACCGGTTACTACCCTAATATAATAATCTACCGGTAGTGGTTAACCGGTATATGTAGTCGCCCCTAGTTAACTTATAATAATAATAATAACAGCAACGACGAGGACGATGATGAGGATGACGACGAGGACAACGACGATGATGAGGACGACGATGATAATATTAATTGGAAATCGAGGCGAGATTGAGATTGGATAAAATTACCTCAAAGATTGATCAAACATTACAGACCTTTTACCATATCTTGCTTTTCCAAATGGATAAATCAGGTCTTTTGGACCATACACATAACTGCAGCGGGATAGGTAGGTCATCGATATTGCATTCCTGATAAACTGGAGCTCAGTTCGTCCTATAACTAGTGTAGCAATCTTTCAACAAATTAGCAATATAGTAAACGAAATATAAGCTGCCATGACCATCACTACTGATCCGGATTGACTTCTTAATTCCATACTAACATCTTTGTATGCTGGCACATAATTATGGTCTTCTTTAGTGGTCAACTCAGGGCATTCAGAATAATAAAGGTAGATCATTAGGATCGAGATGGTGGTGGTGCCATTAAACGTATTAATACAATGTTGTTATATATGACTCCTAAATTATCTTCCATTCTCGCCCTTTCAATTTTGCAGTGAAGACATGATTGTCGTTGACGTAGTGTAAGAAGGTTGCAACTGACATTTTGGCATAATTATGTTTTCTTCTGTTTTAACATTTATTTACCCTTATCTTCCTACTAAGAAGCACTGAAGCTCTGTCTATGATATGTGTATGCCTACAGGCCTCAATGCAATAAGGCTGCACCCACTTGGTTCTATAGTACTTACAACACTTCTTTTGCCTTTCCTGCAAAACTAGACAAATGCAACCTTCTAACACTAAGGCGACGATGTACAGCCATCCATGGCTACTTAAGAAAATTAAATTCCCTGCACAGTTATAATGGAGCTTATACTAGAACTATTCTAATAATCACAAAGGGTATCCTAGTGCCTGGCCCTCAATTTCATAACACCATTAAGCCCCCTTGCAATCGTCCATCATCAGATAGTATTGGCGCTGGTTGTAAGAGAAGCCCGGAATTGCTTTGCGCCAAGTTTTGAGTCTGGCCTTGCCATAGAGTACCTTGTGTCGAAACACCATTGCCTGGTGGCGTATTACTCAGACTGTGTCCACATTGCTATTGTAGTATCACGCGGTCAATACCAATGCCTCAGCCGATTTCATAGAATACCCAAGACTATCTGGCAAGACAGAATATAGTTCTACATGACAGAACACTGTGCGTTAAAGCAAGATAAGGTGCAGATGTATGCACCTTTTGTATAGATTAATTGTCAAAATGAGTGGAGCAATTCGACTCTCATTAGGCAATTATGGAAGCAATTATCCTTGTTATGAAGGACTGCATCATGGCCAGCGAGTTCCTCCTCTAGCCAGGAGGTTACTTCAAGAGATTCTGGGATCGCAACCTCAGCAATCTTAGGAATTATTCTGCCTTATCCTATTAAGCAATCTTAAGATTAGACTGCGTTCACTTTTCCTAGCCAGCACTAAGATCGCGTCGATCTTAGCCTCACCCCTCCTACACTATTCCAAGAAGTACTGACTGGGCACAGGGGTAAGAGTCCCAAAATAAATGAATAGCTGTGGAGTCACTCTTCTTCACAACAGTGTTTATACCATTGTTCCCCATCCCCATATGGGCTAACGAAAGAGCACAGGGTGCAGTTGACCCCGTACAGTATTCAAGAGTTATTCCCATGAATGTATGATTTATGCTTGCCTATTAGAAGCATTGTGCCCCTCCAGGACAAAGAGAGAGAAGGGAAGAATTACCTTACAGTGCACTTAACGCATGAGTAGCCCTAAGAGCCCTCAAGGACACTCAGCAAATGTCCTCCCTCCCCTCTATATATGTATACAGCAGGCTATTCACTCTTCGATCAGGAGTGTTCCCTGTAAGTGCTCTTGTACTCAGGTTAAACCACTATGCAATTCTTTCACTAAGATCGCAGTGATCTTAGCACTGGAAAAGGAATAGTGAAGTGTTCTCAGGACTTGCTATTCCTGACAGGCCTGCAACCACTGCATTAGATAGGGTAGACTGGCCAGGTCTTATGATATGTGCCTACACTAAGATCGCAGGGGTAGAAATCCCAGGATCTTTTGAATTAACCTCCTGACATCGTAGCCTACACTACTAAGGTTGTAGAATTCAAAGCACTAACCCAATAGGTCAATGGCTATAATATACTTTAGTGTTCTATATCAGTAATTGTCCGTTATTGACCTTGTGCACGCAGTATATGGAGGATTATGGTCCATGCTGATCCGCACAATGTGGGATAATCCCCTCAGAAGCTTAGATCATCTGGATTACCAAGGTACTCCAGTCCCAGTATTCACCGAGTCACATTATGTTGACTACCAAAGCTCGAGACAAAAATATTCTGTTGTATCAGCAGCTTATCATTTTTAGGGTCTCTAGAGACCTTTCCGACAGTGAGGCCTAACTGTGTAACTTTCCGGATAATAATACATCATTGGGCATCTACTTCTAAACCCCTGTAATATTTATGTTGCAATTGAAGCTGGGAAAGTCATAACACCCCGCCTTCTGAAGATCAGAATCAAGCATTCAAAATGGAGAAGAGATTAATGGCAATTAGGAAGACGAGTATTTGGCTGTTGGGATGAATTAATTACATACCAGTGGAACATAGCTCCCACGGCACACCCATCTACTAGTCCTACTCGGGTCCCTGCAGTCGTTCATATCCCCTCACAAGGACGTATACATTATTAGCTACACAGAGGGGTACCTTTGAAGCTGACACGGCCGTGGATAAAAGGGCACCGAACAACGTAATACAACGAGACCAGGCGCTCTGTCTCATGAAATATTGGCTCCTTCCCATGCCACTGTACCTCCACGACCCCTCCCCACCAACTTTTCTTATAATATAATCTCTTTGTCTTCGTTCACCTTGAATATCCTTATACCCTCCCTGTGACCCCTTCTTCTTTTATCAAACACTAGACCATATTTTTTCCCAATTCTCTCTCTCTGCCTCCCCACCTGTCCTCTCCTGCCATCTCCTATCTAACTCACTACAACCCTTCAATTCTGGAGACCTGCATGGCCTGAAACTCAATCGATCTGTGAGACATCGAAACAAATGCCTCAAGAAACTGAACTCTTTTCAGATCTCCCTGTGCCATCTTTGATACGGTTACTTCTACGGGGAAATCCCCATGCCTGACTAGGTACCCAGGGAGTGAGGGAGTATAGTCCTAAAGAAAGAGGTGCCGACAGAGATAGAAGTCATTGTATAATACGTAGAGTATGGGGGAAAGGCGGTGGGTGGAATAAGACTAAGAGGAAGAGAGAGAGAGAGAGAGAGAGAGAGAGAGAGAGAGAAGAGAGAGAGAGAGAGAGAGAGAGAGAGAGAGAGAGAGAGGCAGAGAGAGGCAGAGAGAAAGAAAGACAGACTTAGCAATTGGAAAAACATATAAGGGGATACAGTTCTGTGGGCGATGTCTAACATCCATTCCGTAGCCATGAGGAGAAAATGTGTGGTTTGCCAGGGGTGCTTAAAGGGAAAAGCCTCAGGGAACCAATGTGCCTAGTTATGGAGTGCGAAGCGACATTTTCTATACTATTTCCCTCAAAAGAGCCCATCGTGCTAATCCGTTGTGACGTGATATACCTCTCCATGTCGCCCAGCTTTCCATAGAAGTGCTATAGTAGACCCTTGTTCAAGCACTAGCTTTGTATAGGCCTATAGTGCCTTTATATATATATATATATATATATATATATATATATATATATATATATATATATATATATATATCGTTTTAGTGCTGTATATGACCTAGAGGTGTATGTCTACCAGTTTAGAGCACGCCTCGCGGTGCCTTGGAAAACACCATTATGATAGAAAGTAGTTAGCCCCTTAAAACTGGCATGGTGCTTCACTGCTCCATATACCCGGGGTCCATATCTAAATTCTCTGGTCTTAAACCACCATAGCAGCGAGCATTTTGAACTGCATCACCCCCAGGGCTGATAAATATTGATTGGCTAGCCACATTCATGCATTATATGCCGAATAAAGCAGCTTTCTCTCAGTAAAGCACTATGATATGCCGCCCTTACAAAGGATTAAAAGGGAAATGTCACTTAAAACTGACTGGATAGATCTTCTTTATATCAGTATGATTCGCTCCAGCACAAAAATTGAGAAAATACCTGAATTAATACGTCTTTCTGGTATGAAATTATATAGTTCCGTTATGTTGTAGAGTCTGTAAATCCCACATACAGTAGAGGGATGATAAACAAATAGACATTTTGGTTAAAGGAAGTCGTAATGTCTCTATCGGTAATCTTTACTGGTAATATGTCAAAGGTTGAAACCTGGTTTCTTCTTAAAAGTTATCATAAGGCAATCAAAGATGTATTGAAGGTGATATTTAAGGAAGATGCAGGATATTTATTCGGTGTTTAGATACATAATACTAGGCCTAAAAGATGACTAGCCTTTATAGCATTGTCCATGTTCAAAATATTTCCTGTTGGAACTGGTTTGCTGTGTTAGTTCCTCATCATACATTTTCTTTTTGGCCAAATCATGCAGAGACTGTAAATTAGTAAAAAGCTCTATAGGGACACACATAACTTTTCACAGAGGAGCCTAACGCCAGAGGACTGATTGTTGTATAGGGCCATACCTATGGTCTGGAGGACACCCGTTAACACGACTTAAGTGTGCTTTGACACAGTCTGTTCCTTCTGAACACAGAAGTCCCATTATAGCGGCAAGGTGTACGTGACAGGGCCACCTTCATCAACTGGACACGTGTCAAATTGACAGTAGTTGACAGTGGCACTGTAACAACGGCCAGACATCTTGCCAATTCGACACTGGTGGATTTGTATTATGGAGAAGACGACGCCCTTTCATATCCATAGGTCAGATAATAGCAGGGATGAATCAGTTTGCATTTATAACTGGTATTGTTTACGTAGTTGTTATTGTTGTTTGATATGATCATCCTAAGAAATAACAGTGCATTTGCAACCAAAAAAAGGGATATTGATGGCCCGTGCTAGGACTCAGAAATATAACCTATATCCGTAATAGTATCCATAATTATATCGATAATGTAATCTAATACTATGTAGCCCATTTTGTGAGGGAGGCAGGTTCGGTAGTGTTTGGGTTGAGACTCAATGCAATTAATCTTCCCTGTTGGTAGATCCAATTAGGTGGCAGCAGTCGCACTTTTTGATATATGGTTAATCCAATAGGAGAGACGCCTTGTTATGGCCACCATGGCATCCCGAACTGATTCAATACAAATGAAGTGCAGTAGAACTGCTGATGCATATCCTATCTATCCTGTCTGTTTCGGGATGGTAATTATATGCTAGAGTATACATTGTGATAGGATCCATTTAGAAAGGCGATTAATTGATCACCAAACATTGTATTATAGTACGCAAACTTTAAAATTTGAAAGATAGAACAAAATAGATTCTGCTATACTCCGGCTCAGCCTTAAAGATACATTCCCACGCAATCGATCCAAAATCAAATTTTGAAATAAACTGATGCTGGCTTGCATTACCCATTTCCTAATTAACTGACAGGACCCCTGTCATAGGAAAGCTATATTTGATGAGAAATAGATGAAATATTGAACTAAGGGTTGACTAGTAGACCAATGCATGCACTGTGAGTGCCTATGTATTTTGGTTGGTCATAATGCACCCCTTGCTGGACTTTTTCTTTCTTTCTTTCTTTTCTGTGAGCGTTTTTTTTTTTTTTTTTTTTTATAAATTAAATGGTGTTATTCATATGTTAGATAAAAAGTAAGACCTTCCAAATTTCCCATACGTCCTATGTGCTAATAGGCATGTAGTCCATCCATGGTAGAACTGAGAAATTACCCAGATCAGCTTGTAATGTATCTTTACAAAATAATCATTTTCATGGGTGAGACTTTAGAACGTGTGCTGCTGGGTTTCTACCCTGCTCTCTCTCTCTACAGTCTAAAGCCAACGATCCTACATTCTACCTAAGTTATTTACTTCCTATTGCTGAAAATGGCTAGGGTCCTATTTTAAGAACTACTCTGCTCGGTCTACATACCTTTCCACAGTTTCTTTGCCACTAAAGTGTGATATATGCTCAGATCCTAATAAAACGGAACAAGCTGGCCATTCTATCTGCTAGCCAGCTGGTGACACGGGGCACTGAAAAAAGCAGCTTGTGAGAATAATTAACATTGAGCAATTGAACCAGTTGGCGTTGCATTTGGTCTTTCTGGTCAAAAATAATACTTTTTCCATATTTAAACAGAATAGAGAAGGGTAGAGTTAAATAGGTCAAGGTTGTTGAAGGCTATATTTGTCTTTATTTCTCTGCCATCTACATTGGTGCATTGACTAAGACACCTTGCCACCCCGAACAACTGGACCTTATTATGCATAATGAAGCACCAGGCTTAGAATCCAGACAGTGGGTGCAATAATCACCGATGTAATATTGTTCCTCAGAGATGTGATCTATTCAATTACTTTTTTCAAAAGACAGCGGTTGATTTTTGACGACTTTCTGATGAGGCTAAGATTTCAGCACAGCTACTAACCATTTTATTTCAGCCACGTAGTCTTTCTCATGTTCCTCGGCGATACTGTAACAGCCTCATCATGACTGCCCTGTTATTGATGGTTATCCTGTTTGGACTACGGTTACCTCCATGTATAAAACACTATAAGTATAGAAAGTACCCATCTAACATGCAATCTCCTTATAAGCAAAGCACCCTTCGCCTTGACTAACCTAAGACCATTTTATGGCATGTTAAGGAGATTCAATATCACAAGAAAGGTCCTTTACCTTGGCAATGCCACATCTATGACACTGAACATGGAGAACTGAGAAATTACCCAGATCAGCTGGTAATGTATCTTTACAAAATAATCATTTTCATGGGTGAGACTTTAGAACGTGTGCTGCCGGGTTTCTACCCTGCTCTCTCTCTACAGTCTAAATCCAACGATCCTACATTCTACCTAAGTTATTTACTTCCTATTGCTGAAAATGGCTAGGGTCCTATTTTAAGAACTACTCTGCTTGGTCTACATACCTTTCCACAGTTTCTTTGCCACTAAAGTGTGATATATGCTCAGATCCTAATAAAACGGAACAAGCTGGCCATTCTGTCTGCTAGCCAGCTGGTGACACGGGGCACTGAAAAAAGCAGCTTGTGAGAATAATTAACATTGAGCAATTGAACCAGTTGGCGTTGCATTTGGTCTTTCTGGTCAAAAATAATACTTTTTCCATATTTAAACAGAATAGAGAAGGGTAGAGTCAAATAGGTCAAGGTTGTTGAAGGCTATATTTGTCTTTATTTCTCTGCCATCTACATTGGTGCATTGACTAAGACACCTTGCCACCCCGAACAACTGGACCTTATTATGCATAATGAAGCACCAGGCTTAGAATCCAGACAGTGGGTGCAATAATCACTGATGTAATATTGTTCCTCAGAGATGTGATCTATTCAATTACTTTTTTCAAAAGACAGCGGTTGACTTTTGACGACTTTCTGAGGAGGCTAAGATTTCAGCACAGCTACTAACCATTTTATTTCAGCCACGTAGTCTTTCTCATGTTCCTCGGCGATACTGTAACAGCCTCATCATGACTGCCCTGTTATTGATGGTTATCGTGTTTGGACTACGGTTACCTCCATGTATAAAACACTATAAGTATAGAAAGTACCCATCTAACATGCAATCTCCTTATAAGCAAAGCACCCTTTGCCTTGACTAATCTAAGACCATTTTATGGCATGTTAAGGAGATTCAATATCACAAGAAAGGTCCTTTACCTTGGCAATGCCACATCTATGACACTGAACATGGAGGCAATCATTCATCAAGAACTACCTGGCAGACTCTGTGTGTGAGGATAGTGAAAGTGGCGTGCTTAGATAACATGACACGACTGAAAAAAAATTTAGATAAATAGATAGATTGACTCCTGCTGCAGTGCATCACGCAAACTTTCTGGATGATTGTAGAGTGTCATTCATAATCCTTATATCATGGGGAAAGAAATAGTGGACCAAGGAGACAATGATATTACATTTTAGAATTCAATATCAGTGACTGAAATCTAAAGTTCACACTGAATGGGTGAAATGTTATATGAGTTTTTGTAATTGCCAATACTACATATTGCGCTAAAATATAAGAAAAGGGTAAACATCATCTAGCTGGTTTATCATATCGTATATACATCAAATGAGATCTCAGGTAGTAAAAGACATTCTAAAACCAAACCTGAGTTATTGTGTAAAATTGTCAATAACTCTATAACTCTACAGACCGTCCCATCAGTTTTTAAATTGGCCTGTGTTATCCCTCTACCAAAAGGGGGCGATTTACATAAAATCTCAAACTGGAGACCCGTCAGTCAACTGAATCTTATTTCAAAACTGCTTGAGAAAGCTATACATGCACAGGTGATGCATTTTCTACTTGAATTTAACATAATTTCGGGAAAACAGTTTGGCTTTATGCCTAACAGATCAACTACGCATGCTATTTATCAACTAGTACAAGAACTATATGAGCATAGAAATAGGGGTGAAATGACTGTCATGGTCTTCCTCGACTTGAGGAAGGCCTTTGATACGGTGGATCATGAGATCCTATTGGAAGAACTTAAATCTATCAATTTTTCTGATGATACTGTGAATTGGTTTAGGAGCTACCTGAGTGAAAGGTCACAAAGTTGTTTGGCCAATGGTATGGTGTCCAGAAACTGCGCTATACAGTGTGGAGTCCCTCAAGGCTCTGTACTCGGCCCCCTGTTGTTTGTTATTTATATAAAGAGGATTATTGATAAGATCGAAAATTGTAATTTTATTATGTATGCGGATGACCTTGTGATTTTTATCAGTGGTAATGATAATGACAATATAAGCTATTTAGTCCAAGATGATTTGAATAGGATTTTCAAGTGGTGTTGTTGCAGGAAATTAACCATTAATAATGAAAAAACTAAAGTATTATGGTGTCTTCCACCAAGACTAAGTCAATACCCGCTTAGTCCTATTTACATAAATCAATGCATGCTGGAGGTTGTAACCGAATTCGACTACTTAGGAGTTCCAATTGACAAAGACCTCAATTTCAAACCATTTGTGTTGAAAAAGAAGGCCTCTGTGCAAAACAAATTGTATCAGTTAAGAAGGATCCGATATTATATGACACATAAGTTGTCTCTAAGATTGTATAAAGAAATGATAGTTCCTATATTAGATTATGGTGATTGCATCGTTGACTGTACAAACAAGAATCTGATTAAGGCCCTTGAGACCCTACAAAATACCTGCCTTCATGTATGTTGGCGTATTGCTAACCCCTATGATATGTCCAGGGAAGAACTACATGAAATCTCTGCCTGTGTCACGCTAGAATTTAGACGGCAAAAGAGTCTGTTAAAAATTGTTTATGCCCTGTCCATGAATGATGATAATGTTGTTGTGCCTGTGCGTAATTTACGGGGTAATAACAAAATAAAGATAAGGGTACAGCGTGCGGCCGGTCAGCTATATGAAAAAAGCCCCCTATATAGGGTGGTTATACTTTGGAATAAACTCCAATCTGAGGTACAAAGACCTGCCTCCATAGAAGCCTTTGTATCCCTATTACCAGTATAGCTATGAACATTAGGACCTACACAAATTGAGCTCTGATGCTAATAAGCCAAACATTAAATGAGATTAACCGATAGCTGGAGTAAATTATCCTTCGAACTTTGACCCATTTAACTCTTCTGATGGATGTGACTTCTTGTCTGAGATCTATTATGTAGTTTGACGTCAAATTTTTCTGTTGGTATATACTTGTAAGATTATACTTTGTATTTTTGTATTGCATTTTTTGATGTACCGGTACATTGGCCTCTTTGGCAACTATGAAAAGCATACATTGTTACGACAGTTGTAGCCAAATAAAATATTTCAACAACAACAACATTCTAGAGGGTGGTGTCATTATACATACAAAGTGTGGCTAATGACAACCATAGAAGTCCGTGGCAGATTATAGACCTACTTGTCTATAATCCTGATGAGAGTGCGTTTTACAACTGTTTGAATTGACTTCTTTTATGATTACTTTGTGAAATATAAACTGATTGAGGAACGATCATTATTCGCCAGTAGGATTGAGAAGACACCATCATAAAACACAGAGGAAAAGCAAAGTATTTTAAGATTCATCGAATATATCATGTCACCATCTGTTAATATGCTAGATGATTAGGTTAGTTGATGTAATATTCTATAGCAATGTTGCTATATTGAAGATATACAAATGTATTTAATAAGTTTATTTCATTGTGCTATAGTCCTGTGAATAGTCCATGACCTTGTACATCAAAATGGTACTGAAACACAAAAGCACAGCACATTATGTTTCCTTCTGTGTTCGGAAAGGGATTGTCCAATAATGTGCCTGATGTATTTGTAAATATGTGTCATTGACAGGAAGCACCCTTGTAGCCAAGGACCTATTGTTGTTGGGGATTCTCTTATGATAGAGAAACATCACAAACCATTGTCGCTGCCTTGACAGATATAGACAACCCTCTCATCTACCCGGCCCCTAAGTCTTCATCCTCTTATTCTACCCCATTGTCGAAACAAGAGGCCCTCTTCTTGTTTCTTCACTGATAATACAACCTATAGTCAGAACTGACTATACCAGCATATTTTGACCCCCATAGTCAGATGACTATATGAATTAGTCACATATTAGTCATGGAAATAGTCATTTTGACTATGTGTTGAGATCTCACAGATTGATGATGTCACAGGTTCCTGTGCACAAAAACAAAGAGCACATGTTTGATGGATACTTTTTGACTGAAGTAGCACATGGGGACATTTATAATCAGGCTTAATCTTCACTGCATCTTGTTCATTCATCGTTACTGATCATGTCTGAGAATTAAGGGATAGGTAAGTCATCTATATATCATGATATTGTGTCATTATTCCAGTGCTTCAAGCGTTATTTTCAGTTTCAGCTGGGCATCATGGAGAAGGCATACATCAGCCATCTTGGATAGATATTGGTCTTGCTGACTATACAATGTATGTATATTAGTCAGAGTGACTAAGTACTTGATGCTAAGCATCAAGGCATGACTATAATTATGGTGACTATATGACTAAGTTAAGTTAGTAATCAGTGACTATAGCAGGTATAGTCGTGAGAGATACATTCACTTGACTATAGAAATGTAGTCCGTACTGACTAACATTTCCAGGCCTGTTTTTATCAATGCTGTTGCTTGTGGATATCATTTCTTATCGTATAGATTGTACCCATGGGGGATTTCACGGGTGATTAGGAGATAAAAGAAGAGGAAAAAAACAATTCTAGTCTTAGTAGAAGTAACAGGGTTGCGTCCCAGACAAGCCTCTGTATGGTGTGTGCTGTTGACTTTTGAATAGCTAGTTTGTGCAGAGCTGAATAAAGTTCTTATTCATTTCCATTGGCCACCTGCTCTGTAGGCTGTAACAATAGTGAAGGCACACTGCAGTCTGATACAAGGTGTGCGGCAACAACCTGCAAAGCAGGGACCAATAAAATTAAAAGTGGTGCCACAGAGTGATATGGACATGATTGTGGCTGGCTATCCACCAGTATCTTTGTACCATTGTCTATAGTTGAAATCAGAGACTGTAGAACCCCCTTCGGTCACACACTCTGACCCAAAGGACAATCACCTACCTTTATATAACTAACACATGCCCACAGCAGCCTTGTATTCTTTGTAAAGTTGGTCTGTGCACGCATACTAGAATATTCTGTACTCCATATAAGAGCCTAAACCTTCCTGAGGCATTCATCTCATTCACTTCATCATACAGATCTCTGATAATTCACCGATTGATAAATGGCTGGTGATGATAGCGTCTCTAGAGCATTCAATATGGATATCTGATTAGGAAGCGAGCTCCTACCACATTGCCTCTTCCTATCACTGTCTGCTCATCGCAATTTACCGTGCATGGGGAGAAGCGAGTAGGACCTGATATTACCATAATCTCACTCAGATAGAATGACAGAGTATCATCATATCGACCATATAAACTCTGATGCTATAGGGAATAACATGAGGAGATATTGATAATATTTCATTTGTTTCATACAATGAATGCATATCAGGATAAATCAGGATGAATATCATTTCACTTGGGTATAGTTAAAATGGATTCTGACTTATGGCCATGCACAATTGGTGCTTACAGTGCAATCAGTGCACGTGATATCATAAAAGGTTACGAGGGAACTTCTTTTGTATGATTAAACACATCATTTTCATACTAGGGGACTGCTTTGAGTGATTTATGCGTCCAATAATGTCCGTGTTAATGGTGTCCCTCCCGTTACCAGGTGGCTGTTGCTAAACCCTTGGAAGTCACTTCTATTGGAGGTGTACTTCCAAAAACGGAAGGCACTCATCTTTGGCAGTCCCTTCTTGATTGCATTGCCAAATGACACTTCCCAACAGAAGTGGTCCAGAAGTGGTGACTAACAACCCCTCAACTGGAAGTTGCTTCCTACACTCTGTCGCATAAGTATATACGTGTCGGCAGTCTGGGAAGCACTCAGGTATGACCTCTTTTCGCAACACAGTTTGATTTGTGGGAAAGTGACTACTTCTGGACTACAGTGTTGGAAGTGATACTGAGTGGTTAAGTAGAGGAGGGATGTGGGAAGTGAGGTACCTACCCTGGAAAGCACTGACTCAGTCTTTTCGCAACAGCCTCCAGCTCAATTGGGAATGTTATTAGGAAGCTCGTCACCATGGTTCTCTATCCAATCTCCTTCGGAAAAGGGATATGTGTGTTGACCATCTTGGATGGATGGCGATAGGTTTTAGGCTGGCTCGGGTCTATTCTATCTGATATTGTATAGGACAATGTAAGGCTTGCCGACACTGGATCACTTATTTAGAAATGTGGGCCCTCTGCAGGAATATGGATACATTGTGAGTGCATAACAGTTAAGCCCAAGCTCCACTAGGCGGCATGGGGCCGCATCGTCACAGGCAGAACAGGATTGGGGTACCCTTTCTGCTTGCCAATCCAGGAACGCAGTGTCAATGTCGCAGCAATTCCGCTGCGAAAATGATGCAACATTGATGCAAAACACTGCGTTCCTGGATTGGCAAGCAGAAAGGGTACCCCATTCCTGTTCCGCCCGTATGCTGCCAAGTGGAGCCCTGGCATTAGAAATATGCCGTTAGATAACTTAAATGAAACAAAAGGTTGCTACCGTTGTATGCAAAATAGCCCTCAACAGTTTATTAATGCCCAAATGGCCCACTTGGATGTGTTCGCACAGTGTCCACAAGCATTACATTATATCATCATAGGTATCAGCAGGAAGCGGTTATAGTATCTAGGGTGAAGCTCATGAGGATGCCGCAGACCCTATAATATGAGAATGTAACAAAGGCACTACTAAAATTTTATTTCGAAAATACAAAGAGAAATAAATGCTGTTACAAATCAGATTGCTATCTATGATATTTAAGTTGATATTATTGCCAGTCCCATGATCTGATCAAAGGGCTTTTATCATATTTTTCTAATTTTCTGTCTCTTCCAGAAAAATCCTTTACAAATACAAATAAAATTTTTTTTTTTTACTTTTTTTTCTGAGAAAAATATTTAAAAAACAAATCAGGGAGGTGCTTGGGAATGCCTTGGGACGATTGGAAATTTTTCTGAAGATGTAAATAGACAATTTTAGTATTCAAAAATAGGCATTTTCTGCTTATTTACAAAGTTTTTATCTCAACGTCACAAAACAACTATGTTAAGAGTGGCCATTACGCATCTATTACACCATATGGGGTCATATGAGGTCACATGGGGCCATATGAAGTGCAGGAGAATCTAAAATGTGGAAGGCCCTGGCTTCGGTAATAATCGTCCTATTATTTAAGGTTACCTGGCCCCCCAAAATCGATGCCAAGGAATCCAATGGTGCTATTTACTTTGTTCTATTCCAAATGGTTGCTTAGCAACGGACCCTTTTGTCATAAAATAGTCCAGTTTTAGGGGCAATGATGAAAAACTATGATTTTACTAGGTATTTGTATGATAATGATTTCCCAAGAATCATAGCTATATCATGAAATTTCTTGTGCATGTTCCTGAAGACCTCTATTTTTCACCCCAATTGAAAAATCATGATAAAAGAAAGATTTATTTTTTTAAGATTTTTTCACTTTTATTTGTTGCAAACTCTTGACCCTCTATTCATTTCAAGCAGTGTCAATCACACAACATTCTACACTCTCATGATGATGCACAATACTGATAACACACAGACAAGAGACTGACACAAGATGAGATCTGAGCCGCAGCCAGTTCAGCAAGACAGAGCCCTTATCTCAGAGCTTGTCCACAAAATCGAATTCTATCCCATCTTATTCCAGTGTGATGGAGACATGCTAAGACCTCAATCAGTGACCGTTGGATGGTGTTCGTGATGTTCAATCTGATAGCACAGTCAGGCTCTTGTAGTATAATGGTCCTGCTCCTAATCAGAAAGATGTGGAAGATTTCAGCTCATGCAGTCCTCCATACAATTCAGAATAGCAAAGGGACAGTTTGATATGTGTTTTCAGTGGATGCTACATAATATATCGGGTGGTTCAGTTTCCTATGCTTGTCAGCCCCAGGACTGATGGATTAAGAAACTCAGTATTACTTAATAACACTTTATTTTATTAAAAGCACGATATCTTGGCTATCTAAAAAGGTTGATTCAAGTACCCAACTCCTAACGGTTCAGCTTTTATAGCACAAGACATTAGATGTTCCAAAACTTGATTAACACAAGTCACAAAATCAGATAACACATCAATAATATATGAAGAAATAAGCTGATATACATTTAATTTTGGCTCTATAATGCTACAACATATTACTTTCACTCTATCAGAAATAAAAAAAAAACCTGAGATATAAACTCTTGAAATTAAGCAATCTTCTAATATATAAAACAAATCATAAAATCTGGGAAAATTGGACTAACAAAGTTATCTTTCCCCTCATTCCCTTAAAAGTCATCATATTTCCTCAAAATTCACTCTGCTTTATTTACAGTATGTCTATTATACAAAATAAAGGGCTTTTTTCACCTATATCATAATCATGCAGCTCAGTAGGACTCTCAACAATGCAATTGGGAAGATCAGGAATTGTGACTCGCGTTAATGATTTCTCTTTTCTGACACCACAGACCCACCATCACTCATTGGATAACATCCATATTACAACCACAGGCATAAAACATGAGTGTCTATTGATTCCAGCATAAATACGTTTAGGCCCATCTAGGATCCATACCATGGCTTTGAAAAAAAGAATTCATATTTTTTTTACACAGAAGTACATGATGATATGTCATAACTTTTGTCTTTTTACAATAGCCTGACATGTCTACTAAGCAATACAAAAGAGTTTAAAAAAACATGCTTCTGCTTCTATATATTACTAGTGGATAGCCTCTTTTTACTGTAAAAAAATCAGAATATATACAGATGTCAAGGACAATATTGACCAATTACACAATAAAAACCTGACATTTTCCCACTAGAAAAATATGATTGAATATAAGTATGCAGTATCTAAATATTAGTTCCTGCCCAAGTTAGGGGAGCCATAGGGCCATCTTATGGCCAAACATGAATGACCTGGATGGGGTGGAAGTCTACTTTATTGTTCATGAAATTAGATGAAAAAAGTGCCGATTAACACGAGTCACACTAATGAAAATGTACCTGATAGCTAAGTAGGGAATGTCTAATGGTGATCAATTCTGGCCAGAATATTATAGAAGAGACCTATCGAAATGCCCAATGACAGGAAATCCCCAGCTGTACCTATGGAGTGGTAGAGAGGGCCGATCACTGCACTCCGTTAACGCGGGTCACAAATTCAATGAAACAGCTTCAAGCCTGCACTTGGGCAATTCTAATCATTCAAACATAGGCTAAATAGAATAAAAGGAAAGGAGGGAGTTCAGAGAATGAAAATAACATGTAATCAACCACCTGAGCAACTTTAGCTTTCCCATGCTGATTTTGGTGGGAAAGTGTGACTCACGTTAATGATACCAAACAACCTTGGCCAAAATTCCCCATTATTTCAATGTTAGGACATCAAAATGTGTTGTTTAAACTTAGTTGGGTGATAGAATTATAGGAATTAGCAACAGTGTGTGATATATGCAGTTAAATATCCAGTTAACGCAAGTCACACTGCTGGAGTTGAAAAATACATCCAAGCCCATGGTGAAAAGGGGTTTGTAGGTAGGGCCAATCTTTTTTCTGCCAAATACACCTCTATAGGGAGCCCTTTGATGGTGGCTACTTAGAAGAATGAAGCTAGTATTTTAGCAGGCTAGCCAATGTACTTTTATCATAGGGTTGATGAGTAGAAAACCTCTCTTTTTTCATGGGAAGCCATACCAATACTCAAGCATCTAATCAACTCCACACAACATGACCTATTACATGGAGGAAAAGGTAAGAAAATGCCAATTTCTGACTATTCTTCACCTTTGAAGCTCGATATCTCCCAAAATAATAGGCTGACTTAGGCAAATTTGCCCTCATTTTGAAGCCCCAGATGTTTTCTACCAAATATGACTAGAGGAAATAAGAATAGTGTTCTAAATATTCAACTGTAGCTTCATGAAGCCAAAAAGTACCAAAAACATCCTTTCTTGAATCACCCCATAAAGGCATATGAGGCGAATCTATCACTGGGTTGGTCTGTTTGTGTTGAGACTGTTGATTTGGTGAATTCTAAGGCGACCCGATCCACTGCTACAACCAGAATGTTTGCAGCAAATGTACACAGTGTACTCGACCAAAAAAGCGAAGTTTTATACTGTGAACAAATACACTCTTTTCTGAAATGGAGTACAAATTTATACACGCATTATATTAACGTGATGGATATCACTGTTTTTACTTATGTTGCCAAGAGAAATTCGTATAAATCTTCAAGGTGTAGGGTAGGGAGGTCGAAAACAATCAGGTGTAAAGGATATAGCAGGTCCTGGTTCAAAAATTGCATAATTTGTTTGCCTTGTTCCCCCTCAAATTTGGCTAAAAAGTAAAAAGCCAGGCTTATCTTGCCTGTAGAGTCGGTAACCTGAAATATTATTTTTCTTGGGTTTAAGAACAATCGAACATGTCTCATTGAAACATATATTCATTAACTATCTACCATCACTGATATTACAGAGGGCCCCCATGAACATGATAAACTAGGACTGTGTCCATGTTTTCTCTTATGTACAGATCAATGCTACATATGGCTTTATGCGGCCTGTGGATGATGGGGTAACCAGAAATAGATAGGTAGAAATGTGTAAGCAATACCTGTGTGATGAATCATGTCGGGCAATCGATCCACTTATCACCACATACTGGGTTAACAACCCTGTGTAGCTAGTCAAAGATATTACATAGGTATAGAAAAATTGTAGGATTAAATTCAGAGACTATGAGATGAGTTATGTTCATTATGTAAACATTTGTTTTCTTTATTCTACAGGTGAGTTCCTACATCTAATTTCCACTTCTAGAAAAATTTATGACGGTAAAGTATGTTTACTACATTAATATTTAAAATTCAGCTTTTCTAAACCAATAGGAATACTGGGACATGGGGAGGGGATGTATAGTATCATTGTGTCAGTACAAAGGAAACCTGAGGTCAGTCCAGAATGATTTCAATCAGAATCACAGAGTCTAGTTCCAGGAGCTATATGCTGCAGGAAGTAGAGGAACCCTTTGTGTAATATGTAACGGACTTAGTACTTATAAATGAATATTTCAGTACTTCCCATTGCCAAAGGTCGTCTACACAGTGCGCAGACCTCATCAGAGATTCTCATGAAATGAATGACATTCCATGTCACGTCTAAGAAATGTCCATGATCTCCTTAGGCCACTAAAAAAAGATTATCAGCTTCGCAGATACCGCCCGGATCAGTTTAAAAGGGCCGCATCCATGCTTTTTATTGCTAATTTCCCTAAAGAAAAAGTGTAAAAATTCCGCATCAGCTGAGAGAACAACCTCCCAAAACAAAAATGCCAATATCTCAGGCATCATTCCACATAGAATCATGATTTAATCTGTTTCCTCTTTTTCACCTCTACAATAGGAATATGTCAACTGCATTGAGTTAACATTAGATTCACGAATGAAAATGCACAGAAAAAGTACTTTCCACATAAGATTGAGTGACAAAAAATAAAAATGGCCCTCCCACATCACTCCAAAACCAAATAAAAATAAATAAATAAAAAAAAGCCTCCCTCCCACACCCTTTTTTTATATAAAAGTATCCGCAAAGCTGATAATCTTTTTTAAGTGGCCTTACAGGCAATAAATCTGTTTCCTCATGATGATGATGACATTAGGCCTATCTTTTGCAGACATGATCTGTGTAAGAAGTATTTTGGTATTTCCTTATCATCCATGCTGCCTGGTCATAAATATACTTTACACAGTGTATATGTGATATAGGTAAAGGAACAGGCACTGTTACCATGGGAAATAGAGTTAACAAATAAGCTTAGAATTGTGGAATACACAGCCGGAATATTTTATTTGTTTGTAATTATAACAATATTATTTTAGTATTGGCCCATGTTGATTTTCATCTTTCACTGAAGTAGGGTTCAGTTTCCATTATTTATTCAGGGATGCCACACAACTAGTCGATTCTGATTCTATTCAGCGCACTACTAGGCATTCCCACTATTCACATTCCTGTGATTAGCATAGGGGGAGGTTTCGCAATGTAGGATAAGAATCATTCTAGGGATGGGACAGTCTGCCCAAGGAAAGGGGCAACCTGTCCATTAAGATCATGGGTTTTCCATTGGTATATCAAATTACACAATGTCATTGATATCCATGCATTTTTCTCTTCTTTATGTCACAGAATGTAATTTGAATTAATATACATATAGTTTCTCGCATGTTTGCATGACAACAAAGATCAACAAATACACTATAATTCGTGGCTTAAAATGCCCAATGGCATTCTTTTTGCATTCCAATTTGCATTGAAATTGGAATTTGCTTGAACAAAAATGTATCATAAAGCGATATTTGGTCTATTTCTTTATTTTTCATTTGGACGGAATTTGGTACTTGCCCCCACAGTGTGTCCTCTCTGCTTGTCTGCTCATTTATCCGTATCGCTACCAGCACCCCACATACACATTCCATTAGTATTTCAACATGATAAATTGCCTCATAGAATATATATGATTCACTTGTGAGTGTCAACAATATTCCAAAAATAGGCCTACTGATAATGACCTGATGGTAGGTACTATTCCTTCCCCCTCACTTGTTTGTCTGTGTGCATCAGGGTGGCGTAGAAGGGTCACAGAGATATAGGTTGTGCCTCTCATAGCACATGCCTACATAAATTTTACTACATCACCTATTGTATACATGTGCAAGTAGCACTATTCAGGGTCACCATAGTAATTGGGCTACCCCTACACTAAACATACCTATTTACCACCAAGAAATTCATATTCAAACACTCACTAGTAGCTCCTGAGCAGTTCCACTCACTGAACTGACAGCAGATCTCAAATTGAATTCGAGCTTCAGTGTCAGCAATTCAGATGAGCGATTCAGTGTCACCTGGAACCGATCTGGTTGCGGTTTAAATCCTGCAAACTTATGTGTGTTCAGGTTCATCTCAAGGCGTGGGCGGGAAGATGAATGCTATGACAAAATGAAGAACCTTCATCTGATAGTAATGAGATTATAGATGTATACACTAAGCAAATATATGTAATTATCATTAATGTGTAAACGCTGGACCCCTAATCATTATCCATCATTTTGATCAGCAATGCCAACAATAGATATATGGAAGCGAAGCCAATTCTCTTTGGCCACTTTGTTTAGAGATGATTGCATGGAAACAGATGAATTTACCTTTGTATTTAGTGTACTTAGGTTAGGCCTATTCACAATGCAAAAAAAGTATTATTACTGTCCATTATAGCTAAGTCAGCCGGTAAAATATGAAAACCGTGAGCATATAGATCGACTCGTTTGAATATATACATTCCTACTAATACCTCGCTTCCGGTTTACTGCACCCTACTCGTCGGAATTTCATTAGCACTGCGCCAGCTCTAAGCAGATAATAAAGCTTAACGACGGTTAGAATTACAGACTGTGGCCAGACCCAGCCTTGAGCCAGGTAGCATTAACATACCTATCACACACACACACAACACAGCGCCAGTCCTAGCACCCAAACCACTGCCCCAATTATGCCAGTCGCGCGTCAGCAAATACCTCCCAGCGCCAATCCCTCCCCCTTCTCTACCTTCACCCTTCCTCCCACCTCCACCCCCATACCTCACATCCTCCAAACGTCCCAGCTCCACCTCATCACTGGTTCTCTTACTTGTCATCACCCCCCCCCCTCGCTCTCTGTCCTCTTCATTCCTCCGCACCGGTTCTATCCGTATTGCTCTATATTTCTACACACCCCTTTCAGACTCCCCTTCCCCGCACCTACTGTCCAGCACTGGTCTGCCATCCCTCCCTAACAGTGCCTAGCACCCCTCCCTAATTATCAAGTCTCTCATCTCTCATTAGTTCTACTGTCTATCAACATGCCCCTGACAATGCCTTCCCCGTGCAAGCCCGCCCACCAAGCCTATCTACATAGACCCATTCTAAGTGTAGATCTATAGGCTACTCCTTTCAGCTGCCCTTAAAGATAGGTGTATGTACCTATCTTACCATGTTCCAATTCCTATCCCATTTCTATATATTACTATCTCTTCACCGATTCCTCTTCCATCCTTCCTAAGCATCAATTGACTCCCCCCCCCCCTCTCTCTACAGTACTTCATATGACGCGGCCAGCCAAATGGAGTGTGCTGAGGGGGTGAGGATGTTGAGAGACCAGTGGAGCCTGCAGATTGGTGCCATTTATTATACTACATGGCTCAAACTGCGACGCACGAGCGCCACGAGGTTTTGCTCTCGTTTTTATCCCGACCGGTAATTACATAGTAACATCTGCCCTTAATTGACTAATTTCCTCCATGGAGAGGCCTAGGTGTGCTGTTGGCTGGTAGGCTATGATTGAAAGGGTGGAGGTAGGCATGTGTGCACACGCCAGCCCCAGGCCTTCCCTCCTGGGCTGATGAAAAGGGCCAAGGGTGGGTATTATTAATACACTCTGCTGAACAACAGTGTCTGCCATGACACCCCAAGCTATAAGCTTAGTAGCAGGAGCTGTTTACATGGTGTAAACAATATCTAACATAAGCTGCGGGGATACCAGCCCTCACACTAATTCTCTATATCATCAGTACAACCAATAGCATCGAGGTGATGAGCAGGGAAATGATACCAATCATCTTGGTTTGGATCGATAACCATAGGGAGACTAAGTAACGTCACGTGACCGCGCGTTCAAGGCCTCAACATATTATCACCTGCAGGCTTGAAGGATAGGAGAATTTTTTAAGCCTAGCATTACGTTTTTAAGCATGAGAGTTGAGCCTTAAAATTTCATATATGGTGGGCCTCTAGGTCGATTCAAATATTGGTAATTTTAGTTCCAAATCAGAATTCTTTTACGACATGGTTTATCGCGAGACTTAGGCTCCCTATTGTTAGTCTACTGCTCTCTCCTTTTAGTGATAGCCATATCTAATGTACAAATAGTGCATTGTATGTACATGGTGTAATACATGAATAGAATAAAAGCTAAAATACCCTGCATGAGATTGCCTTCTACCAACCGGCCATCAGATTCATCATCACAATACTGAATTCAGCTGAACCTGAGCCACATCAGAACTTTCCAATGCTCTTATTTCATCTCCATCAAGGCATCCCCTCCGGGTTCACTTGATATAAGGAGAGACATTCGGTCAGCCTCCTTACCTGGCTATTAGGCCCTACTCCCTATATCAACTCTGTTATTGTACATGTGCCTTCCTCTTCACTTAACTCCCTGCTATGTTGGCTATCTAACATACATTAATAATGTGTACTTCTATGTAATATAATATATTGTATCCCCTATACACAATATGCCAGAATGGTGCTTGCATGCTTTGGGCCATCACCATGACGTGTGTCTAGTCTTTCCTGAAAGCCATATAATCTCTGATCTATGTGAACCATCCCAAGGGGGGCCTGTTCCTCGATATAGACAGGGTCTCTGTGGGTCAGCGATATTTTGAATGTGAAAAGAAAATAACAAGAAGAGAATGTACAAAGTAGGATTAAAAAAAAGACTTGGAACTACAAAAGGTCAATTAATCAGATTAGGTCGATAATCATTGCAGTGGATAGTCTCTACATATATAATGGATAACTCTGACTAATTATCCAAAAATAGAAGACTCTCAACAGTGACAGAAAGCATTATTGTTTACAGCTCAGTATTTCCACGTGGCTGCCATGCACATATATATTAGTGATTTCTTAGCAACTGGGTGTTGACTGCTAGGTGCAGTTTAGAATTGCAGCTCGCAGTGTTGATACACTTAACAGGTCTACAGATGTTTGATTCACTCCATTAGTTGAGTTCTAGAGAATGGCAATTCAGCAATAATCACAGCAATTTGCCATAATCTACATTTACATGTCGTACCCCATTGCCATGTCTTATTTTAGACACCATTTACACCAACACTATACTGTCCGTCTAGAATAAGTGGTAGGTAATACGTATTGCACCCCTGACAATCACCAAACAAGCTCATGATCAGTGATTATTAGTTATATTAGATTCACAACCTTGTTTCTTCTGGACTTGTTTTCATGATAATAACTGCCAGCCTTTATGGAGTATATTTTTACTCCCGTTGCAGCCCTTCCAGTGGCACCTTACTACCCCCCCCCCTTGCCTGTCACTTCCCACTGGCTCTACACCCCTCTCACCTGCCTGCGGCAGTGGCTTTGATGTAGTAACAGACTCAGGTGCGAATTTACCTCAAAAGTACCACCTCTCCCCGTTAGTGCCAACATCATGGCAGCATGATCACCACACATACACTCCCAAGTCAAGAAGCTTCAATAGATAGGAGGTGAAACTCAGAGCTTTACCTATGGACACAGTGTAACAGACCCCCACCCCCACCCCCTCTTCAATGTAGGAGCCTGCTCCCTTTTGTGTTCAGTATTGAGTCCTATGTAGGATAAGGGGGTTTATAGAGATGTCAGGAATCTTTATCAGAATGATATCAAATGGAAACAAGGGGCCACCTATACCAAAAACTCCTGCTGAATCCAAAATTTGTGATCTTGATTCTCAAAATTTGACCAAAAGTACCTAAAAATGAGGTTTGATGATGAGAATATTTTAAAAATGTACAAAAGTTATATTGAAAATGATTTGAATTTTTTATAAATGCAACATACTAATCAAAGTCAATACCTCAATCTACAAATCCCAATGTCTGCCTATCTCAACCTGACAAGTACTCTACCTGTGTATGGCTCTGCCTCTCCAACATACTGCCTATCCCTCAGTCTACCTATCACTCATACTACATGTACCTATCCCTTGAAACATCTAGAGTTTAATTAGGTTTTCCCTCAAATGGCTTAAAGGATTAAAGTTTACCCCTCACCTTTGTACCTAATTTTCTCTGTACATTCCTACCATTAGTCTACCTATCCTCAATCTGCCTATCATTCACTTTACCTATCCCTCATAGTGACTATCCCCCAACTCTGCACATCCCTCCTGTTTGACTGGCACATCTGTGATATTACCTAGCACCAATGTACCTTTTGAATATGCTCACTTCACAAGGTACTCTCTATGCCTATCTCTTAAACTGTTTATTACACATGTTACCTATCCTCCTTGCTACCCATCCTCTTCAATACCTATCACTCATGTTCAGCTGGGATAGCTCACAACCAACCTTCATTTTGATCTCTTAGTCAACCTCTGCCCTAAGGAACAAATTTAACATTCTACCTCACGCATACATCTACCTATCCTTCAGGCTACCTATCCTTCAGGCTACCTATCCTTCAGGCTACCTATCCTTCATGGTATAGAGCCTCAGTTTATTACCTTAAAAAATGTTTTATTGTCAAGTGGGATAGCATGAATGATATGCAGCATGGAGGATAGGAAGAGGGGAATAAACAACAGACATGTAGGATAGGAAGTTAGCTAGTCTAATGATAGCCATGGTGAGGCATTTAAGAAAAGCATGATAATTAAACGGGCTGAGGGATATATGTAAGGTAAACATGAGTGATATGCAGACTTGAGGATAGGTACAATGAGCGATAGGTATATTTCACAAGGCATAGACTATAAGAGCTATTATAAAGGTAGAAAGAATAGAATACAAGGTGAGAGATACATAGATAGCTGGTTAGGTAGACTGAAGGCTATATACCATGAAGGATAGACACCCTGAAGGATAGGTAACCTCAAGGATATATAACATGAGTGATCAGTATATGTATGCTTGAGGTAGGCTGTTGGATTTGTTCTTTAGGGGATAGGTTGACTAAGAGATCATAATAAAGGTTGGATGTGAGCTATCCCAGCTGATCAAGCTGTGATAGGTAGGAAAGCTATAAAGTGAGCTTGAGGGATAAGTATTGAAGAGGATGGGTAACAAGGAGGATAGATAATAAACAGTTTAAGAGATAGGCACAGAGGGTACCTTGTAAGGTGAGCATATTCAAAAGATACATTGGTGCTAGGTAATATCACAGATGTGCCAGTCAAATATGAGGGATGTGCAGAGTTGGGGGATAGTCACCATGAGGGATAGGTAAAGTGAATGATAGGCAGATTGAGGATAGGTAGACTAATGGTAAGAATGTACACAGAAAATTAGGTACAAAGGTGAGGGGTAAACTGTAATCCTTTAAGCCATTTGACGGAAAACCTAATTAAACTCTAGATGTTTCAAGGGATAGGTAGTATGAGTGATAGGCAGACTAAGGGATAGGCAGTATGTTGGAGAGGCAGAGCCATATGCAGGCAGAGTACTTGTCAGGTTGGGATAGGCAAACTTTGGGATATGTAGATTGAGGTACTGACTTTGATTAGCATGTTGCATCTATAAAACGTTCAAATCATTTTCAATATAACTTTTGTACATTTTTCAAATATTCTCATCATCAAACCTCATTTTTAGGTACCTTTGGCCAAATTTTGAGAATCAATACCACAAATTTTGGATTCAGCAGGAGTTTTTGGTATAGGTGGCCCCTTGTTTCCATTTGATATCACTCTGATAAAGATTCCTGACATCTCCATAAACCCCCTTATCTTACATAGGACTCAGTACTGAACACAAAAGGTAGCCTACTTTTAAGGGGGGGTAGAGGGGGGTGGCTTGCACTATAGGACTCTATGGAGTAACATATCCTAGGGAACCTATACTATTCTTGCCCAAGTGCTATTCTACCAGCCCGACTGGCATTCTGCTAAAAAAAAAGAAGAGACGCCAATAGAGCACAGTATAAGTGGTGATTTAAGTGTAATTCTGTAGGAATTCCATGATTGTGTTTTTAACCCAAATGGAAGAAGAGTGTACCAAATTTGCCTTTGGCATTTCCACTTCTAGAATTTATGACGGTAAAGTATGTTTACTACATTAATATTCAAAATTCAGCTTTTCTAAACCAATAGGAATACTGGGACATGGGGAGGGGATGTATAGTATCATTGTGTCAGTACAAAGGAAACCTGAGGTCAGTCCAGAATGATTTCAATCAGAATCACAGAGTCTAGTTCCAGGAGCTATATGCTGCAGGAAGTAGAGGAACCCTTTGTGTAATATGTAACGGACTTAGTACTTATAAATGAATATTTCAGTACTTCCCATTGCCAAAGGTCGTCTACACAGTGCGCAGACCTCATCAGAGATTCTCATGAAATGAATGACATGCCATGTCATGTCTAAGAAATGTCCATGATCTCCTTAGGCCACTAAAAAAAGATTATCAGCTTCGCAGATACCGCCCGGATCAGTTTAAAAGGGCCGCATCCATGCTTTTTATTATCAGCTGAGAGAACAACCTCCCAAAACAAATATGTCAATATCTCAGGCATCATTCCACATAGAATCATGATTTAATCACCATATGTTTCCTCTTTTTCACCTCTACAATAGGAATATGTCAACTGCATTGAGTTAACATTAGATTCACGAATGAAAATGCACAGAAAAAGTACCTTCCACATAAGATTGAGTGACAAAAAATAAAAAATGGCCCTCCCACATCACTCCAAAACCAAATAAAAATAAATATGATCACCACACATACACTCCCAAGTGCTATTCTACCAGCCCGACTGGCATTCTGGTAAAAAAAAAAGAAGAGACGCCAATAGAGCACAGTATAAGTGGTGATTTAAGTGTAATTCTGTAGGAATTCCATGATTGTGTTTTTAACCCAAATGGAAGAAGAGTGTACCAAATTTGCCTTTGGCATTTTCTATGTCTTCTACATTAACAGTTTCTTTAGATTACTCTCACTCTCGCTTCTACTAAAATGGAGGCTTTAACCTTTCCATAATTCTGAACTATGCTCTAAATCCTTCTACAAGAAATCTGAGGTCTGAGGATTAAATTTACCTTTCAGCTTACAAAAACTGTTGCCTTACCATATGGGCCAGATTTCCCCGGGAGGTACAATTGCCCCTGAGGAGTCAAAAATAATGAAAATCAGAATAACATTTAATAACTGCATTACATTGAAAGAACACTTGGCCTCATGGAACCACTGGCAAACACACTTATCTTTACCGGTTCCATTTTTATAGCTATGTGATGGCAACTTACTAGTTTTTGTGTCCATCCCACAGTTTTAATTAGTGATGTATGTTTATTACATATACATACACCCCAGGAAGTCCTAATTTGGTCTACCACCTAGTAGAGTACTTAAGTTTAAAGATGCAATTTCAACTAAAATGACCTTTTGGAATGTGATGAAACAACCAAACTAAGGTCAATGTTACCTGTTTGCCCAGTTAATGACATACACCATTTTGATATGAGTACTCGTTGTATGTGAAAACAGGAGGCACCCAGATGTAGATTACTCCTCTCCTATGGTGAGAGATGCGAGTGAGATTCTTTACCAATTCATGGCAGGGAATGGCTATAACAGAAGGGGGCTCCACCAGCTGGTTTAAAGTTTATTAGCTACTGTAATTGCTATAGTTTAAGCACACCTGCACTTATAGAACTCTGATATATGTTACTCCCTCTGGTGATATAGAACCTATTCTAATATGAGAATATTTTAAATATGGACTTTGGGTTTCAGGGGGGGTCTTTACCTATGATAAAAATTACCTATGTTCATTTGATATACCTGCACTTAAACTAGCAATTACAGTTTGTGCATATACTAAGGGCATTCAGTGCATCCATTGGTCACATGCAGCAAACCATATGTGACCACCCATCCATGACTAGCCAAAACACCCTATGAGTACCAAGGCTTGTTATGTTATCCGGTCGTTTTAGTGTCGACCTACAGTAAAAATATTACTATCCATATCTATATTTTCACCATGAGTGGCTGTGAATATTGCTTTAAAAGTTTGGGGATAACTTTAGAAAGGAGCACTCTAGAGAAATATGGTGTGACTGAAAAAGGACAGAATTTCATCTGGGATACGATCTTTACCCAGTAAACACAAATATGTTATATACACATAGATTACACATAGATATTTCAGCCTATTTACGTATTTCCTCAAGGTAGATAAACGTATAAATGTTTATTATATGGCTAATATCGATGACACCATAGATTAGAACTACTTACTCCATATTCAATGGGGGGGTGGAATACGATCCTCGCATATTCGGCAGCGCCATTTTGAAATTTATACAGAGCTAACTAGTTTCGTATTTAGGTATGGTTATTAGAAGTTTTACAGTAAAACAATGATTGAACTAGTTGTATAATATGTTATGAATTGTTTAAGGTATATCTATGTATTAGTGCCATGTTAAAAAAGAAGATGTTGTCATGCACAAGGAACATTTATATCGAAACTAAAAGCAGCGGCTAGCTGCATATCACATGACCTACTTCGTCAAGCAAGGTGTCATGGCGGATCAAAACAAACCGGGACGAGTCTATGCCTTCAGAACCAGTAAATATTGTTGAAATCCTTTATTTAAAAGCAATTTAAACCCGTGGGCCATATAATAAATGCAAATTTCCACTCCCATATAATGTCTTCGTTGAATACGGACGCCTCACCTCTGTGAATACGATGCGAAATTATTCACGGGTCGTGGACATTTGCTTATGTATGCAGATGTACGTCTTATCTACGTATAAGTAGATTTAGGTAAATATACCTCTTTGTCACAGATATTTACAAATAGAAATTATGTTCTTTAGACATAAATAATTGTCTATATACTCCCAAAATGAACATAAATATATTTCCCTTTAACTTTTGATTATATAGGTGTTATGTTCTCAAATCATTCTTTTCTTCCTGGTATAATATCCAGGGCTTGAAGACGTAGGCCTCTCAGGTCCTTCATCATTTGAAGAGTCAAGTATTTTACTCCTGCTTGTGTGTTGAGGATTCTCTAATACTGGTCATAGATATATTTTTTCTCAATGTCACAAAATGGGTGTTTACCATACCTGGATCCAAATTAGGGGAGATATTACTCATAATGATTGAATGTTCTTAACAAACCTATTCCCAAATCAAAGGTTGTTACATGTTTCTTTCAAATCAATTGTATGTTACCACCACAGCTGTTCAATTAAGACAATAACACTGATGGAGATGATAATTAACCCTTTCGTGCCCAGAATTATTTTAAGAAAGCTGATTTATTCAACAAACTTGACATTGTGAAGGCTTTTACCTATATCATGTTCAGAATAACGTATTGATTTAAATGGTAACAAAGAGTACATTAAAATAGCTTTCAGAATTTGCAATGTGAAGCCTATGTTAGAGTATTACATGAATTAGTAGGAAATGATAATGGCACAGTAAGTGGAAATGGGATGGAAGTGCCCATAATATCATCCTTTTTTACTTTCATTATATTTTGATGGGAAATAGGCTATTATCAATCAATAATTGGCTTTTGACAGTTCAAAGGATATCATTCTGACCGGAAAAAAAAATATGTATTGTAATTGAACTCCTTGGAGAAAATCACATGGAAAATATTTCATGAATATTTTTTGTATTTTTATCAATATTTTTGTGAATTCACTGATTTTCCTGTATTTTCCCCTTATTTCTAATGGCTAGAGCGCGCACTTTTCATGTATTTTAAGCTAATTTTAAGGCCAAAACCCATGAAAACTGTGCATGGCCCTAAAATCCAATGTGCAGACCTGGCATTTTTTCCAGGGTAGTTGCACTTATGATTTCTCTTGTTTATCTTATAGAACTCAATCAGACATTCAGGGGGACACGCATTTATATGGAAAAAAAATATTTTTCAGCTTCCAGAGGCCTCCAAAGGGTCAAAAAATGCCTTAAAATCACCCCCGTAGAGAAAATTTGGTCTTCCTTAGTAATTTTCTCCTAATTCAGCAATATTATACAACCAGCACTCTTTTACCTTTGTAGCCTGAAGCATTGGGCACAATTTGAGCCCAAAACTGTGTCGCTAGCCCAATTTTTGGCTTCTTGAGGGCTAAAAACCCTTTGGGGAAGAGGAATGTCCGCCCGAGTAACCACAGGCGGATAACTATGAAAATGAGATTGTACATGAAAGATTTTAATCTCATATGAATTCCCATTTAATTCTACCCATTTTCACCAAAAATCATGTTCCTAACCCTATTTTTCACTTCATGGGACCCTTAAATCCTGCTCTGGAACTGTGTCTGCCCGAGTAACCATAAATGGTAGAAGAGCATATCCTAACATGCAGAAAACAAAATTTCCCTGCCCTTTTTTCCCTACAGTTTACAATACTGAGTGCACTGTGTAAAGGCCAAGAATTAGACCTGTTGCATTTATTTTCACTTCCTTGGAGGCCAAAGCCCCTTTTCATCAGCATGTCCACCTGAGTAACCATAAATGGTACAAGAGCATATCCTACCATGCAAAAATCACAATTTCCCTGCTCTTTTTTTCTCACTTTAAAGTACTGAGTGCATTGTGTATAGGCCAAGAATTAGACCTGTAGTATTTATTTTCACTTCTGTAGGGGTTCGTTCCCTCCCCGGGTGCTTTGGAGGATTCCTCTCTACAGGCCAATAAAATAGCTCAAAAAAACAAGAAACCTGCCCATTATTTTTTTTTATCATTTTATGTCCCTTTGACTGAGATAACATGATAAAAAAGAAAATTACTTTACTGGGCAAGCTAAGCCTCAGTCAGCCCCACTACTTATGAACCTTCACCTATGTCCACCTGAGTAACCACCCTGGGAGGGCTGTGGGCAAGAGAGAGAGAGAAGATATCATGAATTGGGATAGATCACAAACTTTCCACACCTGCCACATGTAGGACACACTATTATTATGAAAAGGAAAAAAATATATGGTCATGGTACACAGTGGAGAAAAAGTAAAACCAAGGCTGGAAAGAGGCCTGCTGCTATGGGAAATGTCCGCCCGAGTAACCTGTTAGAATATGGCTAAAACCATGCTCTCTGACATAAACCAGGAGTGGCACAAGGGCTTTAGTACACATATGCTTTTAATAAAAACCTGTGTTCTCTCCCACTCCCACCCTTTTTTTTTTATTTAAAAAACCCTTCTTTTGTCCGCCCGAGTAACCAAACCTCCCTATTTACAGGTCCTGTTAAGCCAGTACACCAAATTTTGTGACACTAGTCTAATATACCATGTGAAAGAGTAGACCTTCCTCTATTACATCAATATAAAAGAAAGGACAGGGGTCATTGCTGGTGAGTTACAGAGCTTTCATAAAGGAAGCTTATTTATATGAGATGTCATTTCTGCCTGTTTTTCTGGGTGAAATTTCCTTTTCTTCAGCCTGCTGCTAATCTTTCTTTTTTTTTTTTTTTTTACTCTGGACTACCTCAATAGTTGGGTACATGTGTTTCCTAAAATGAAAAATGCTAAAAACCTAAGTTATACCCTTTTAGTTTAAAAAAAATACCTGAAAACCAAAAATCCTTATATTTGGTTACTCGTCTGGACATGCGGGATGGTACCTCTTCTCCTGATGGTTGCCATGGCAACCGTTTTTGTACCTGGACCCTCGAACTATACACATTCATAGCCCAACCCATATACATTACCCACAATAAATATAAGAACTCTCCTCCAAACTTTTTTCTGAACCCCCCTACAGGGCCCATGCAAAGGGTTCATGGGTTTTGGCCTTAATTCATTATTTTTTGTAATATTATCTACTAATAATTTACATACTTATTGCAACATAACAAATTCGGTACTATTAGAAAGCCCTTGACAATACGAGCCTTCTGGTGTTGAAATCATCTTAATCCAATAACTATTAAACCCATGGTTGTCTGTTGAACATACATGTATGGTTGAGAGCGCACTTTTGCTATTCTGGGCACGTAAGGGTTAAATACATAAGGAAAGGTTCACGAGTTGGAGGAATGTCGGGGGGTTATCGCACGCGCCGATCAGGTGCCGTATCGCACGACGCCCGCAGGAGTGCGATGCGGCACCTGATCGGCAAGTGCGATAACCCCCCGACATTCCTCCAACGAATGTGCCTTTGCATTTATTTCATGTTATTTTCATCTAAATCAGATAAATAGAATCAAATTTACCAGAATTACTCGCCATAGGTATTGTTTACATCGCCATCTTGGAGCTATGACGTCATCAAATGGTCACGTGACCTCGGCGTGTGATATTTTCGCGGGTTATCGCACGGGGGGTGTGCGATACGGCCAATCGAGTGCTAGAGCTATGGGCTGTCAGTATCTCGGGCATATCAACATGAAATAAAATGGCATACTGTTCTGCCATCTGTTGAGATGAGCTGAAAGTACAAATATGTAGAAATACGTCTAACCATGTAGGTAATAAATCCAAAATTCCAACTTAATATCTACAGAAATAAACCTCTTTAAATTTACGTAGTATCAAGCTTAGAGATCACCCCATTTATACCAACCAGTATCTACGTAGCTACAACCTCATACAGAGGTTTGGTAGATAACCAACCAATATCTACCAAAAATCTATGTTGAAACACGTAGTGTGTTAACTGGGTAATAGTGTCCAAAATGATCAGTGCCATCAAAGAACTTTTTGAGAAATTCATTAGCTGATGAAAATAAGTAACTTTAAATTTTCTCTCTAGCTCTCTGAAAAATGGTCAAATTCTCATTACAATCAATCTTCAGCATGACTACTCTGCGAACAACCGATCATTCGGGTCATCAACCACCAACTTGACTCAGCATAGGCTTAAATTGACCCTAAAATTCAGATTTTTTTAACTGTTGGATGGACACCTTTTAGCTCATTATAGTGTGTAAGGTACTTATGGGGGGGAATCCTTGTACATATGTTATCTATTTGTTCACTACACTTGATTTAAAACATAATGATGCATTCAAATTCACGAATTGAAGATTAAAAAACTGTCCTTCTGACTGTAAAAAAGTGATCACAAAATGTAGAGGTAAGACTTCAGGCTAAAGCAAAGAATTTTTTGCACCAACTTATCCACTCTGGTGCCCTTCAATTTTGAGTGGTGTAAGGATAATGTATCAATGTATCTTAGTTTATTATATGATAGGTTTTAATTTTACTGTAGGATGGACATCCGGGTGTCATTTTCAACTGAATGTTTCAAGAACAAATATCCTCTAGATCACTGCAAAATCTAAACAAGAATAATATACCAATGAAAAAAAGCTATATTCGATAATCTGGAACCCATCTAGGATAAAGGGGAGGCCTGTAATTATTTATTTTTCAACTTTGGGTGTCACAAGACCCACAATTCTGGTTGGATATGCCAAAAGAGACATGCATTCGAACGGTTAGGGTGTTTTCTTTCTATTAAGTCCAAAAATCGGGACATTGATCCACAAGTTTATATTTCATGGCTGCATAAGCATGCAAAAGTGTCAAAATTGCCAACTGTACGTCCCCAGGAAATCTGGCCCATATTCATATCTTGCCGTTTGAAATGGAAAAATCAATTTCAACAGCAACCAACTATAATGAATAGTTATTTCATTGATGTTATGTTGTGCTAATTTTATCACTTACACATCGGCATCGATCCAGAGGTTGCCTAGCAACATGATATTCATACATGTACTATCTTTCTCAGCAACCAAAGAACTTCAGGATGAAATATGATTAAATTTCGCTGTTTGGATAGAATATTTCGCCCTGTATGGCCTGACTTGGCCTGGGATGATCATACCAAACTTTTAGTCGATCTTTGTCCAAACGTCCCATTGTTATGCACATACTATGGGAAATTTGCCTCAGAAGCCTACATGATTTGTATAAAGTGATGTAAAACAGTTGCACACACAGTCGTATTTCTTATGCGCATTTTCCTCCAGATGCCAACAATAGTTGTGCTATTGGGAACAATTGTTGTTATCATCACCTCTGACTAGGCCTACTTTGATCAACATTCTTTGAGGCAGCGAGCAACGTTTGAAAGGATTTCTGTAATCTTAGGGTAGATCCCCAATCCCTTGGGACAATTTCTAAGATCCAACAATAACACCGTCAGTTGACTGTCTTACTTCCAAAGTTTCCATACTATCAGTCTGAGCTCACGTCCCCAATGTGACCCTTCACCCTCGGCCCCCATATACTTAGACCTCGACATCATGGCCAGACCAGTAGATTAGATCATCTATAGACTGTGAGCAGCTCAGAACATTTCGGAGCTGCTCGGGAGCAGTGTAGACTCTGGTCGCCAGGCATTACCTGTCAGCTCGCAGCAAATTGCATCCTTTAGCCTCTGCAGACTCCAGCTTCATACCACGTGATCGCCGAGGCGCTCGCTGATTGGTCGGTGGCAAGGGAACAAGGGAACGGGAGTGACGACATAAGGGAACACTATCTGGTTCATCAGGGTTGGGCATGGGTGATAAGCTACATGCCCGGATGCTTCCCCTGGGTCAGCTACGCTTTCCCTTTACTTCCGGTCATCACCTGCGTTTGTATGCTGGTCAGTACGAGGTGATCATGTGACAAGTTCCAACATGATTCTGTTTGGCACTGTCGCCCTCTATATTAGCTGGGTCAGATGGTGTTAGACAGTGTGAGATAGAAGCTGGTTTCTGACAGGGATGATAGATCCACATGTAGAAATAGATGTACAGAATATAACTACTGGCCTGTTTTGTGGTTCTTTTTTGTTATTTTTTTTTTTCTTGTTTTTTTTTTTATCTATTAAGGAGACCTTGATCATTTGATGGTTCACCTCCTCCTGCTAAGTCTTTAAGTCAATGAGAATTTACCACTGTTCACAATAACCGCTTTGAACTTCTAACCATGAGAATATACTATTGCTATGCTTTATACATATATTTCATTCGAACACAATACAACGTAGGCAAAGGACCCAATATCTCTGCTAGTGGTTAAAGTACATAAAATGCGTGTAGAGGCTATATTGAATCCACAGCTGCTGGCTAAAACACGTAATGGCATGTATACTTGGAATTGGATCTGTCGGGGGCACTTCATAGATGAGATCAGATCTATCATTACTGACAGCTTTATTATCCACAACAATTTACCTTTCATTGGGTAGGATCTCAAATACAAGTAATGTTTCCCATATTTAATACTGGCATTCTATTGATGCAGTTTGACGCCAACTGCATCTGGTTCTTCACCAAAGTGCTAGTCTAGAGAATGATAGACAGTCTTGACATACTCGTGTCCATATGACGTCTGGTTCCTTGAGGTTACCAAGCAATATGCCATTTACGTGTCTCTGTGTGGCCAATTTGTGGCTAAAAATACCTTCCACCTGTATCAACTGAACATGCGATTTCTTTTCCTTTTTGAATCGAACACGTATCAAATCTGAGAAAATAGGATTCTTGGGTTTGATGTTGTAGTGTAGCTTAAACACATTAATTAGCTAAACATGTTATTTTTTTTTTAAACATTTTTCATGTGTTTAGGATAATATTGTGTTCAGAAAAACGGGACAAGGTTATGTTTAAAATTATGTTTAGGATCTAAACACCTTTTTTGTAATGTAGGTAAGGATGGATATTTCATGCTGATAGATAAAATACACTGTTAGCCGTACCATAAAACAAATTTGGGTGGGTTTCTGCCATAAAGTACAAAGTTAAGCCATGTTAAGTCTGCATGTCAACCTTTGTCAGGACAAAGGTTGACAGTACAAAAATGGTGATTCTGATAATTTCTGCATTGGGGTGGGAGTATCTTCAGTGTTTAAAGATGGAGTACACTAACACTCATCCTATAAAACAGTTTTGGAATGGGTTAAGACATGAAATAAAAAAAAATAAGGCATGTTTATTGATGTCAACCTTTGTCAGGACAGATGTTGACAAGATAACAACCTCAATTTTGAAAAGATTTCTGTGAGAATTGAGTTTATATTTGATGGTGATATATAAAATAAACCATATCCCATAGCTCAAAACAGTTTGGGATGAGTTTTGGCAATAAGAGACAAAGCTATAGGGCATGTTTTGTAGCGTCAACTTTTATCTAGACAATGGTTGACATGTTGTCAACCGTTGTCTGGATAACATGAGTGGTAATTTTGACTAATTATCTGTGGGGAGTAGCGTTTTGATTGGTGGTTATAGATAGAATACACAATAACCCATTGTACAAACTTGCTTGGTGTGGGTTTTAGTCATGGGATACAACGATAGGCCATGTTTTGTCATGTCAACCTTTGTCTGGACAATGTCAACCGCTGTTCTGGTAGAGGACAACAACATAAAAATGCAATTTTGACGAACTTTGTTGGGGATGTTTTTTTTTTTATTTGATGGTTATAGATAAAATACACAATAACCTACATTGTCAAACAGTTTTGCATGGGTTTTAGATGATAAAAAATGAAGTAAGACTGAGTTTTATGTGTCAACCTTTGTCCAGACAGACAGACAATGTGATTCATAGCTCTGTTCATATTTGTGGGACAACTTAGATATTTTAGATATACATAAGGAACAAAGGGACACACATAATGCATATAAAGTAGTAAGTTAAATAACAGGACTATAGCTGTACAGTTTATATTGATTTTACCCGGGCAAAGTTTGACAGGCTTAGAATTAGAGGTGGTACAGGGTTCTGGAAGGAGCTGAGAGCACTTGGAAGGGAGAAGACATGGGTTTTTTGTATCCCTACCTCTTACATAGATAATGATTATATATTAGAATCAAATGAATAGCATCCATTCCTGACTGAAAATATAATTACAGGACTGAATATAGCAGGAGATTAACAGAAAACAAACATACCTGGACAAAGGTTGACATATTGATGTTTTGTAGTTTTTGCTGTGCTGTCTTTATTTATTTAGCCCTTTGTAGGATACTTTAGAATTAAAAATTGCTATTTTACCCCTAGCTTGCATGTTCCAGCCAATATGGCAACTAAAATATATGACTTAAGTTGGATAAACTATACATATTCCAGGAGATATAACCCATCTTGTTATTATAAGGCAAAAAAAAATCCTAGATAAGATGTAATCGGGAACTTGTACTAAGCTCCAAAGTGGAAAAATCCCATATTTACCAAACACATGGGATTGGTGAGACGAGGTCATCAGAACATTGATGATACTCAGTTCAGCATGTCCCACTAAAGGATACTAAACTGACGCTGGACAGTAACTACTTTCTCAGCCTTAGGTCACCTTCAACTACATTGAGTACGAGAGGCTATTACCGAAATCTCTTCAAGATCCATTTTCAGTGTTGAGTTACTGATGAAATCCCTACGTGCTGTTTCCGGTGTTACTGATAAAGTCTCTAAGCTGTGGCAGATGAATATGTGAATATGATGAATGCAATATGGACACTCTAGCTATCCTGCTGTGAACCTTAAGGCAGCTTAGGGTCTAGGGTACTGTGAGCACACAACTAATCGAATCAAATACATGTAAGCGGTCGATAAAGCCTCCCGTCCATATGATATGCCTAATCCATAATAGAGGCTTCAGGAAAAGTAAGATTAATGATGTCCAGCTATCTTAGGGGGTCGCGTATATATGGGGCGAGGGGTGGTAACCGCTGCTTCTATTTTCGTTTTGTGTGAGGTACTGCAAGACGTAGGAAATGACTTTTCTCTTATTCAAGCATCGATTGATCTGCTGTACGCCTACTTTCGACAGCTATTGTCATAAAACCGAGGCATTCCTTTTGTACGGATTGCTCCTTCTGATCTTCTAATTGATTCTGTATAATCTCAGGATATGACGACAGGTGCAGCGTTCCTTTTTTCCCTATAGATCATATAATAAACGTGCATGTCTGGTAAATAGTCAGCAAATCAACATTATCTTATTGGTACATCGCGAGGCACAGTCATGAGGCATCGGTTGACCAATGTATATCCTAGTGAAAAAGAAATCATATCATCTGGCCCTGTGGAAATTAGTAATTGGATAGGGATACACTCGAACAGACCGTGCTGCCGAATTCACATCCTTGAATTAAGGCGGGAGTGTGATGAGTGCACCCTCTTACAACCAGAGGTTTCAAGTGCCTCATTACATCTGCATGAGTAGGGTTATACGGTACAAACATTAGTAGGTAATATCAGCTAAGGAGATGCAAATTAAGGGATTCTACGTATCCTTTTCATCTCTACGGTCTTGATATAGGATAGAGTGAGGGGGGAAGACAGAGGCCCCTTCTCGTTCAATGTGTTTAAATGTGTGTGTTTCTTATTCATATTTGTTGGAAGACAAGCACAGGTAGTATTTACAACGGAGATCGTAAATGACTGAAGTATACACATTGCTCTTGTTCTTGTAGCTTCTCGTTCAATGTGTTTAAATGTGTTCTTGTAACTTCTCGTTCTTGTAACTTCTCTTGTGTTCTTGTTCAATGTGTTTAAATGTGTTCTTGTAACTTCTCGTTCAATGTGTTCTTGTAACTTCTCGTTCTTGAAACTTCTCTTGTGTTCTTGTAACTTCTCGTTCAATGTGTTTAAATGTGTGTGTTTCTTATTCATATTTGTTGGAAGACAAGCACACGTATTATTTACAATGGAGATAATGACTGAAGTATACACGTTGCTCTTGTTCTTGTAACTCATAGATTTGAAGTATTATGCAGGGACCAATGACAGGTCGTGTCGACTCTACTTTAAATGTACAGGCAGAGGAATTGATTCCTCACTTTTGCTTTGCTTCTGCCCTGGGAACTGACACTTCTTCCCACAGAAAGGGAAAATAAATCAATCGAAGTATCTGGTGACAAGTTGCACTGACTGACGCCTAGCTGTAGGTCCACCATCTTTAATACATCACCCCCAACTGCTGAATCGTTTATCGTTCTTTTTACCATTGGAAGACCTATCCAATAGAGTACACCCTTATGTATGCACCCATATTCGGGGAAAAAAGAACTGATTTCCATTTCAAATACATGATATGAAAGACGCTGTTAATATACAACTAAAGATCCTATAGTAACCTAAGATTATTCATAAGTTATCTGAGTGGAGAAACGTGTGATGATACATATCTCTCCATGCACCAGTGTTATTGGTGTTTAGCTGCAAGCTTTTATGTTTTTCTTGTTCTGTTCTACTTGTATTCAAACCAAATTATCAGCTTCTTACATGTACCAATACAGAGAGCCTACTTCGTGAAACTGACTTTAACACCCGGTCCCTGCACTCAGCACCAAAAGGGCACGTCACCTGCGTTCTCCATTTGCCAAAGCACCCCCTTATCCACTGATTTTGAGGTAAAAAACACCTCTTGTTCTAGAAAAACACTGATTTTTGAAGGCATAAAAAACACCCTTATTCTAAGAAACAGTGATTTTTTTTCAGGCATAAACACCCCTTTTTATAGGAAACAGAAAGTATTATTGACATAATTATATCTGAAAGACATGCACCTCTTTGAAAGACCCCTTATCTGAAAATCCACAGAGCTTCCTTGAGAAGAAAATGACCCCTTAATTTAAAATCAAGGAAAAGGACCTGGGACATTGGAAGTAGGTGAAAAAGTACCCTTATTTCCCGTGTTTTAGAATGCAGGTGATGTACCCTAAGTGTACAACGTTCAGGGACCGGGCTTTAACACCTCCTTTATAATGCCATAGAATTAATAGGTGCAAAGATAATTACTCCGTCTTCCTGAACATAACCATCCACATTGCCTCCCTGTAATTGAGGACGTCACTGGAAGTGTAGATTGTGCAAACAATGTAGCTGTGTCTACCTGGTGTATACCTGAAGCATACTTTACTGCCACCTTCTGTTCACTTATTCATAGACCTCTCATCTCACAGCCCGTCAGCTAACATCTAGTCTGCCCTTGCCAATACTCCTAACGCTAGGGGGTCCCCTTATATAAAATGGGAAATATAGCTATAATTTCCAACATATGTGAAATAGATGATGAAGTGAGACATTTTGTGACTTAATGTTGAGGCCCTATTGGGTTCAGAACACAGTGAGTAGTATATAGAAATGAAGGAGCCTCTGTAGATTCCTGTGGCAATAATTGCATGAAGAGCTACAGCAATGAAACCACTAAGAACGCAAATGAGAGAGCTAATGTGGGCCATATGTGAGCCATGTGGGGCTTCATTGTAGAAACTACATTTCTTCACTGCAATACAATTACGATGGTTCACTGTTTAGTTCTGCAAGGATCCCTGGTAGATTCAACTATTTTTAGAGAGTACTCTGGGACACAGTTATGATTGCGTTTTAGGTATCGTACTATTAACCAGTGTTAACTCAAAAGGGAAAATGACATCCTGATTCAACTACCAATGCATCCATTCTAGCTTTAAATGCCCTGTTATTTAATACGCCTTCATCCGTTTTATCTGTAGAATCTGGAATGTCTATTCTACAAATTTCCACCATTCGTTTAAGCAAACTATAAAATGACTATGGTGGGAGATGTAAAAATAGTATAGCACAACCTACGAACGTTTATGAAACAAAATTAGAAGTTTTAACTGGAAACAGCACGTAAGCTTTTCTGGCTCATGTACATGAGATATAACCGCAACCAATATTATAGAGTCCTAGCTATAACTATGATTTTGCATAAACCAGCCCACACTGGCTTCTCGTCTCATGCTTCAGTCCCATCAATCCTCGGTAATACACTTACACCATCCACTCCCCTGTCTCCGTCCTACAACCACTCATGTAGGGCTTAACAAGATCATGCCGGGCACTGTCTCCTCCTAGAAGTGATCAACAGTGTGTGAAACAACCATCCTTTCTTCTTTTTGCCACCAGCCCCTATGTTTTTTTTTTGCAATGACATGGATCTCAATTCAAGTGGAATTCTTGTCATGGAGTAACCATCTGGTATCGAAGGGATCCGCCCGTCGTTGCCCAACTAACCTGCGATAATGTATTAATTACTAGGATATGTTTTGCCTTAAGAATTAGGAGAGCCCTCACAGCAATATTTACCTCAGTTCGGACAGAATGGAAAACCTGGATTATCATGTATAAGATTCATGGCAGTATGTTGTATTTCTACGTAGTTCTGAAATTATAGCTAAAAGACTTGTGTTATTCTATCCATTTGGTATAGAAATGATAGATGTAACTTGTACTGAAAAGGCAGGTTCTAGGAACGCACCATAGGGATGGACCTTCTTCAATAAACTTCATGTATATATAATGTGGACATCTAGAAAAAGACTATGCAAGTTTCCATAGTGGAGTGAGCATCTCAATGTGCACCAATGTGTGGAAGCTACTATGCAATCAATAGTGCACTAATGTCTCAACAGATCGCAATGAAACACTGCAGAAACATTCGACCCTTGGAAGTTGTAATCCTTGTAGGGCATATAAGTCGCTCAATATGGCCAATGAACAATGGCATATGCACACCTTGACCTTGTTAAGCAACTCCAATATCCTTGCCCTTTATTATGTCCCCTGAGTACTGTACACATAGGATGAGGCGGTTTGAAAGCTGTAGTAATGAGAGAAATTGCATAATGATATTACACTTCTGTCTGTGATGGGCGATCCATTATAATATGATGAGCTGTGGATTTATATAGATGAAAAGGCTGGATCTGAGGAGGGAATAGGAGTGGGATCAGAGGAAGGTGATGAGAGTAACCCTGTTACCTGGAGGTTAATTCAAAAGGCTCTGCCATCGCTACCTATGCGATGTTAGCGTAGGCATTTCTCTTACCATCTCATAAGACCTAGTGTTACTATAATGAAATAGCTAGCATCTGTGTGGGGGACATTCCTCATCACAAAAGTGAATGCACCTGCTGAGAGTCCTTGTGGGCTATTGAGGCTACTCATGAGTTAAGAGCACTTGAATGGATTTTCTCATAGTCCTTGAGGGCTCTTGAGTCTACTCATGCGTTAAGGGCATAGTAACATCGTGTTTCCGTTCTCTCTCTTAGTTGGTGCAGCGGGGGGGGGGGCACAGATACCTGTTTCACAAGCATTCTTTATTTAAGATTGATCTTTCCACTCTATGATTGACCACTTAAGATCAGTCATTTGGGAATGACTACTAGTGTTTCAGAACAAGCTGTTACTCATATTGGAACATAATACTGGTCCTTTAGAAACAGCTGTAAATAAGACATAGGAACAGTAATCAAAATCAGGTGTAAGGTCACTCACAGGCCAATTATCCAGCTAGTAAGAGCGATCACCTAGGTGCAGAATATGGCTTTACTTCATAATTCCATGATAAAAAATGGTATTAAAAGGGGGAATTTCCATTTGATATATGCCTGACTTCATGCATTAGAAACTGTTGTGGGATTCCACTTGTTGATAGGATTTTTCATATTTATGTGTACCCTCAACCTTCCGCATAAATCAGCTACTTTATGTTGGTCATAAGTCACTCTTACATTGACCTTTTACTAGTAAGTTTCACTCCCCATTTACTTTTAAAACACTTTCCCTAAGCCTAAGATCAATCTTAGGTTGACCATAGGAGTGATCTTGCTCGTACACCAATCTTACTCGTACATGGTCCTTGTGAAACAGGTTTCTGTACTTCTAAAATACAAGCTATAATTTGCTCGTACAGAAACAGGTGACTTACCAGTTCTTAGGCCCAATGTGACTGACCAAAAGCTCTCATGCACCTCTTGTTCTCCTTTTAGCCATCCTTGAGAAGAACCCTTCTAAATATATACATCGGTGACACACTTGAAGACATTTCAGGGTCAAGTGCACCCGAGAGGGTATATATAATAAGCAGCACTCCAGAGTAGCCACTCCTGAGAGAACAAGTTTTTCCACTGCTATTTTTTACCTTCCACTGCTATTTTTTCTCTGTGGACCTGTTGCCACTCTGCACAGTTGTTAGGTGCTTGGAATAGTGAAAGCAGGGCTGAGGTTAACAGTGCTCACTAAAGTAGCTGGCTATCAGAAAGGAAGGCAAGCCTACCTTAGCAGTAAAGAATAATGGAGGGAAATCACTAACATGTCATGGCAGAGCCTTTTGAATTAACCTCCTGAGGTATAATCACTCAAAGGATGCATTAAGATCTATTTAGCATCGTGTCTGATGGGGGGGGGGGAAATAAGGAATGGAAATAAGATTATGTTTGAGACAATAACTAGTGTGTAAAATAGTGCTATTAGTCCTATTTAAGGAAGTGAATCTCTCGTATATCAGAATAGCAAATCTTGAAATAGATTGATATATTGAGAGGTTGGCTCTTTTCGGCTCTCGCAAATCACTTGCAAAGAGTTAGGCACCAGGAGGGCAACTCATAAAGACTGACGACCATACTACGTATAATATACTAGGTAAACCCCCTCCAATTATAAACATCAAAATGTACACTAAAATCGTTCTCTGATGTACACATAAAAGGCCGATAAAAGAAAGATAACTGTGATCATTCAAGCTATATCTAAAAGCAATATTATTATTGGTTGTTTATTCATTGATTCATTCAGTCATTCATTTCTTCCATTTCTTTTAATAAACTCTCTTTTAATAAACTCTTCAGGAACACCGTATAAGGCTCAGCGATAAAAGAACATAGAGACATCCTTGCTTATGTATAAACCACGCCTTTTGTGCAAGGATGTATGGAAGGGGTAGTATCACTCTTATCCAAGACGTTGCCAAAGGTTGGTATGCAAGATGGCTAAAAATAAGCGGGTAGCTAGGGTAGCATCAGGAGTCACTGGCTCATTACAAACCTAGTGACCACTGGCCATTAGTCTCCTAAGTACATCCCACCCTGGAGGAGCTTCTGCCTACCCTCATCCCTAAATGATCCATACTGGTCAGACGTACTGACCCTCTAGAGCCGGAGGCATAGACTCAATTTCCTCACTAGCCTGATCTAGGGGATCATCCCTAATCGCCAATCCATTTTACACTATCCCTTTATCTCTACCACTGAACCAATAACGAATCTCTCCACCGGAATGTGTGCATGTACTCTCTTATACACCCTGTATCGCTGTGCCGAGAATATTCTATTCCTGGGGTATTTCGTATAACTACAAAAATCTTCATTTGACATGTCTAGTCTCATGAAAACTATCGACTCTTGGAGGTTCTCTAATTATATTTGTGATGTTTAACTGAAAATTAGATTAAACCATTTTCTTGAATTAAAATCACAGTCTCAATAAAGTGGGAGTCATATGTTATATTTCATCACCCCTATGTATGAGTTTGTAGACATCCCCAAAATAAGTATCACTTAGGACAAATTGACTGGGAACCTACCGCGAGGGTAGTGCATCGCTACCCTAAAGCATTGTGTCCACAGGGCGACAAAATTGGTAGGCGACAGAATTCCCGACGACAAAAGCACTTTTATCGTCCATTTCCGATGACAAAAATCAAACATGTTAGATATAATCATTGAAAATGGGCGTTATACGCCCTCATTCATTGTATCTAGTGACTGAAACCAACGAGTGCATCAATAACCCTTATATAAGCTTTTTATACCATGGTGCCAACCCTCAATTTTAATCATTTACCTTAAATAGTTACCACTTTACCTTCACACACAAGCAAAACCACAGGTTCTTGTCTCCCAGTATAGCCTAAGAGTATGTCGAAGGAGTTGAGTTTTTTTCAAGTCTGAAGAGTATAGCAGGCTATGGTAATCTGTTAGTATTTCAATGTAGATATTCAAGGCGTAGTGCTGTATGACTGGACATTAGAAATATTTTACGCTGTGGTCGTTCCTTTGAGTCTTACATATTTGTATATAAGTAGAACCCTCTCTTATACATATTTGACCAATGTGGACCATGAAGCATTGTTTGTAACGCCTAAGTACATTGTAATACCGAATCCTGGACAGCGGAAAACAGCTCCCACATTTACTTAGCCTTAGGTATATCTACAAACCACACCTCTCCTTGGCAATTCAGTAGAAGAGGTATATTGTATCCTCGTCCCAGTTGTGTAATCAAATAGGTTCATCTTTTATTTGTTATTTTGTACAGTATGACACCTTGGAGAATAACAGAAAAGGGGTTATGTCTACCCTATGAAGACTCCAAGACCTGACTAAAGGATTTCATATTGACGTGACCTTGCTCAAATTTGTCCCATGTCCTTCTTCCATGTCCTTCTTCTCGGCTTACATTAACAATGCCAATTTCCCTAACGCAGATATGTATTTTCTAGTCGTAATCAGAGACGTATTTCCGATCAATGTTAAACATAACTCCATCATCTGCGAATCTAGTTCTCATTCAACGGAAATTCATAGAACTGGGTAAGCAAAGAAACAAGACGCTTACATGAGTGCCTGTTGGCCCGAGTCACCTTTATACTTGTACAACACGTCCTTTGTTATATAAATTTCCAGTATCTAGTCTAATCTCCCACTACTGTGAGGTCAATTTCCTGAGCAGTACGGTATCGGAGGGTATGCCTCATTCCTATCCCCTGGAGCCAATTAGAATATTACATTAACTGCTCCTGTACCTGTCAAGATGAATGTGAATCACCAGTGAGAGTCTAGTCTTGATAAAACCCTGTTGGAACAGTTTGTTTATAATTGACTGGTCAACATTAAAAAAACAATATTTAACATTTATTTAAACGTACTCAACTGAGTCTCACTTTGAGTCAGAGAAATGCCACTCCTCGAGTATCATACCCTGTCTGAGATAGCGGCTCGTATTAGTTATTAAAAGTATGTATCAATATATCCTACCTTTCTATTTTTGCCATGATTCAATAATATCTTTTTAATGACACTGATCTCAACCTGAGTTGAATAGCCAATACACTTTGGAGGGATGAACTGGCTGGAAATAAAGGGAGTGATCCTCATGGTTATTCATCTGAAATAAATCGATGTAAAAACACTGTGGCCTGTTTTGCCTCTGGAGGGTGTTGCTCCTATTGTAAAAAGAGCTGTGAGTATGTGCCCTCTTTTCTAAACAAGCCATGCACTGCTTCACCATTCAACTTGCACTCACCACATTAGTCTGAAAAGTCACCTGCCTTGTTTAAAATAGAGAGAGAGCTGCACTACCAGGTACCTACTCATGTCACACACTCTATAGTTTATTATACTGACTCACTTCTCCCAACTAGGTACCTACTCAAATCCCCCTTTTTTAGCACCGTACTTGAATGACCACTTGTGAGCAACAAAAGGGACAAGTTATAGCGACATGAAAAGAAAGGACTGAAAATGAGGGCCTTTTTAGCCAGCTCTTCCTTTTACTATAGGAGCAACACCCTCCTGGAATCATAGCCCTAAGTGAAGGCTAGATTTGATTTCGGCCAGTGACGAAACATTTTCCAATACAACGTCATGACCTGGGAGCCTATTAAAAAAGAAAATTAATTTTGTATCAAGGCTACATGCTGGCATAATTCAGATGGAGGAGAAAAAAATAAGAGCTAAACTACTTCACCAGTTGACTTATGAGTTCGAAATCTTCACCTGAAGCCTCTATCCTAACCCGACAACCTATACCTCTCAGTTAATGTAATCAGGTAAAGGTATCAAATAACCAAAACGCATTTGTGGGCAGCATCGGTTGTAGACAGTTACCTAATGAGATGGCATGAATGTTTTATGTTTATGTGTTGCATTTGATGAATTGATATTCTCCCGCCATAACATTTTGCTGAGGAATATCCCCTTCCAGAACTCACAGAATTGAAATCGACGGTAGCCTATAAGTTTTAATAAGAAATCTCTCCTCCCAGGTCTTAAACTCGAATGGCATCAGGACCTGGTTCTTATCGAAGTTGGTCACGAGGATCAGATTTTCTATATCAAACCTCTTGCTATTTAGCAGGATACCACAGAATAGATAATTTGAATCAATACCTACCTTGACCTCCTTGAGAACCCAATTTCACCATAGATCTACGTTATCAACTGGTTATTCTTGCTTTATTCAGTTGTAGAGGTACTTAGGGTGAATCCAAGCATTTATACGATATCACAATGAAGTCCTCCTCAGTCATTTCCGAATGGACTATAGTCAGCCCATTGGAGGGAACTGCGCTGTGGTCGTGGGGTTGGGGACAGCTAGTGGTAATGGGTGGTGGTGCAGGGTGGTTGATTACCCCCATCCAGCTATCCCCAGACGAGGCTGCGGGCAGAGGTGTGTTTTATTTCCTTTGGAAATAATACTCACTAAGCCATCCATACAGTCTTAATTGCTCTTTGGCCAAAAGTACCTAGAGCAGTCCTGAATGGCTTCAGGTACCTCTGTTTCTAAACATATAGGTTAGCCCCAATGGTTATCGACCTAGGGCCTCAATGACTGTTGATTTCATGAAGCTGAGAAAGCCACCAGCATGCTGTAAATCCATTATCTGTATCAATGACCGCTATCTGTAGTACTACAGATAGAGGCTGACCATCCAACTACTATCTGTATAAAAAAACACTTACTGTAGTAACCATCCAACCACTATTCTGTAGTAACTAACGCTATCTGTAGTAACCTTTCCAATGCTATGTTTAGACACATCCAACCACTATCTGTATGAAAACTGCTATCTGTATCAACCAATAGAATCAGTGTGCATGAGTGTAAGGGGGTGAGTTGAGATAGGATTGGACTAGAGAAATTGAGTGAGAGGGATCCACGGTGGGTAAAATGGGTCAAATCAGGTTAATATGCATCTTAAATGGTCAAATTGGCTCAAGATGGGTCAACTAGCCAGCGACTGGGTCAAATTGAGTCACATAGCCCCAACATGGACAAACTGGGTAAAATCAAGTCAATGCGGGATAATTAGGTCAAATATAGGTAAAGTTGGCCTAAAGTGGGTACATTGAGCCACATTGAGCCAGATTGACACAAGGGATGATCTGAGGTGGGTGATCACTTTGGGTGGGTGATCACTTGGGGAGGGTGATCACTTTGGGTGGGTGATCACTTCATATGATTGCTTGGCATGGGTGATCACTTTGGGTGGGTGAACACTTTAGGATGATCACTTTGGATGATCACTTGGGATGATCACTTGGGGTGATCATTCTGAATGATCATTCTGAAAGATCACTTGGGATAATCACTTAAATTGGGAGATCACTTGGGATGATTGCTTGGGATGAGAATGATCACTCTCTGGAGTGATCACTCTCGGGAGTGATCACTTTCTGGAGAGATCACTTTCAGGGGTGATCACTTTCAAGAGTGATCACTTTCAGGAGTGATCACTGGGGATGATCTGGGTGATCATTAAGGGTGGTGACCACGTGCAGAGGGTGATCACAACCACTATCTGTATCACCATGGATGATCACTTGGGATGATCACTTCACTTGGATGAGCGCTTGGGGAAGGTGATCACTTGGGGGTGGGTGATCACTTTTGGATGATCAGTTTGGATGATCAGTTTGGAGTTATCACTTTCTAGAGTGATCACTCTCAGGATGATCACTTGGGATGATCTAGGATGGTTGATCATTTAGGATGGTGATCACTTGTGAAGGGTGATCACTTGCATAGGGTGATCACTTGCGGAGGGTGATCACTTGGGATAATCACTTCACTTTGGAGGAGCGCATGGGGTGCGTGATCACTTGGGGTGGGTGAACACTGGGGGTAGGTGATCACCTCGGAGAGTTGATCACTTTGGGTGGGTGGTCACTTGGATTGGTAATTAGTTAGGAAGGGTGATCACTTGGGACAATTTGCTTAATCACCTCCCAAACTGACAGATTCAATGTTTACACCATGAAAGTGATGTTGATACACTTAGCGTAAGGGAGAACAAAGGAGGCAGTTGATACAGATAGCCCCTTTTTGATACACTTAATTTGATACAGATAGAGTTTGTTTGATACAGATAGCAGTTGGATGGTCAACCAGTATCTGCAGTACTACAGATAGCGGTCATTGATGCAGATAGTGGTTGTATACATAATTATAACTGCCAGAGCCCACATTACCTGTAGAGGCGTCCTGAGCCGAGAAAACACAGCCCTAAGATGCCTGGTTGCTATTATATAACTCCCAGAGCCCACATTACCTGTAGAGGTGTCCTGAGCCTCAAAAACATGGCCCTATCACGTCTGGTTGCTATCATATATCTCCCAGAGAGCATATTACCTGTAAAGGCACCCTGAGCCGCGAAAACACGCCTCTAACAATGCCCAGGTCGACAGGAACATCTCCATTATAGATAGATTGTTATTAGCACCACACACTGCCTCAGTGACTGTATACTATTCGATACTGCAACACCTTGCTATAGTATTACATTGAAGGTAGGAACTCACTTAGTCTGTATAATAATCTATAGGGTCAGACTGATACTGCTGCACCTTGCTTTTGTATTGCATTGATGCTAGGAACTCACTAAGACTGTACATAAATCTGTAGGGTTAGACTGATACTTCTGTACCTTGCTATAGTGGTGCATTGACGCTAGGAACTCAATAAGACTGTATATTAATTTATAGGGCCAGACTATGACACTATGAACTCAGTAACATTGCTAAATAGGCATACATTATCGCTACACAGTTTTATTAGCCGAATGTTCCTTGGATCTGCTTTATTCTTTGTCAAAATTGAAAAAGAAAAATGCAGTGACGTTTGCCAGCTTGAGCTACCCTTAATCTATAGGTCACACTATAGGAAACTCCTATTATTAAGGGAGATATGACAGTTTTTGTATATGATGCCATTTACGCTCCCAGGTTGCCTCCATTTACACCCACAGGCTGCCATTGCGAACTCAGTAAACAATTCATGCACCAAACCTGTGGTACTTGTAGTAGAAATGCATAGAAATAAGTATCAGTCGCTGACCAGGTGGACAGACACTCAAAGCATTGTGGGAGGATGTCTTTCGCAGTGTATGCCGGTTGGGGCTTTGAAAAAAATTTGTCCCAGTCCAAAATTTTATTTCGCTTAATTTCAGTCAAAACAAATGTTTGATAGTGTGAGGTCAATCAGAGGGAAAAACTACCACAGATCCATATCCCACAATGCATTGTTGTAATTTTATTTTGCATAATTATGCAGTATCTTGTTACTGTTCAGTATGATATAGATGTGTTCCATTGCTCCCTTATAGAATTCATATGCTTGCAAGTATACACTACTGAGACCTAGTGACTAAGTATTGACATTAAAAAGATTAATAGCACATTATTCATTAAAAGAGAAATCTGAACAATAGAAATGGAATACTTCTCCCCTACCTTCCTATAGCATCAATCAAGTTGTTCAATGGAGGCAGCCATTGCTTGATCAGGTGCTTAGAATTTTTAGATCCAAATGCTAGTTACCAGTGTATTATCTCTGTTGATAAGCTTTACACATCAATACCTGCAGCCACTCATATGCTAACAATTTGAAACTACTAATACATGGTGACTGAGTCTTTGTGGTGTTTGGTGTTTCGTCGCCTTTCTGTGTTTTATACGGGAGGGCCTATTTAAGCTTATTCTCTATTTGTCAGGAATTAGTCAATATATGTCAGTATTTACTCACAATTTGTCAGCAAATAGTCAATATACATCAGTACTTAGTCACAATAATTATATCAGAAATTATCAATACATGTTAGTATTTATACTCACAATCTGTCAGTAAATAGTCAATATATTACAGATAAATAGCCATTGAATCAATTGTTCATCCTGCCTTGACTGATATTTGTCAAAATATGTCAGTATCTATGAACTGTTTGTCAGCAATTAGTTAATATATGTTAGTAACTACTCACTATTTGTCAGCAATTAGTCAATATATATATATATATATATATATATATATATATATATGTTAGAAATTACTCACTATTTGTCAGTAATTATTTAATATATGTTAGTAATTACTCGCTATTTGTCAGCAATTAGTCAATATATGTCAGTATTTACTCACTGGTTAAGGACTGAAAGTGTCAAATCATGACATAATCATCAAATATTAGTAAATAATTCACTACAGCAGTGCTGTATCTGTCTCAACCTATTATAAATCCTATATAACAATTTTCTTCAATATTCATTAGATTCAACCCCAAATCCTTAAATAGTACTAAATAATTGACATTCTTAATATCCTTAAGCATTTGCATCCTCGTGATAAAAGTGTAAGTAGGCTGACATTGTAGGGAAGGATAAGTGTGTGTGGGGAAGCTGGGGGAGGGTCACCCACTTCCCTTGTTCCATGTTAGCATCTCCAGGGCGGAGGCCATGATGTTGCCAGACGTGACCGGTCCCATCAGCTCATACCACCATTAGGTACTCTAATGTGGCCATTAGTTACTCTCGCACTATTCCTGTCTAGATACATCCCTATCTCTGTGCCCCAAGCCCTCAGTTCCTCCTGCCCTTTCTATACCTCGGTGATGCCCTCCCTGCTTACAACACATTTAACCCTCCTAAACAATCCGTTCTCTCGACCTCTCCTCCCTGATCATTTGACTGTACTCTCCCCTACCCGCCAGAATCATAATTTATTGCCCCTGTTTAGGAGCCATTGCTTTGTAACTACCTTAATTGTCTCATTTGATGTTTGCAATGACATGTAAATGGGTGAGGTTGTTGGATAGTGTCACATTAGGGTAACTCGCCCCTGACTTGACCACTAAACCTGTTGGTACCCTAAGCCGACCATCCTAGGTTATTTCAAGTTATCTTCCCACGAAACTAGGACTTTTAGTATACAAGTGCTATGACTACCAGTTTTCTTTAATGAAGAATCCAACCGATTCTATCGCATGTCTCCATCCCCAGGACGGTAGGGGGAGGGGGGGAGTTATTTTCCTATGGGGCTAATGTCCGAAGGGATGTCCGGGGGTTAACGTCCTGGATGAGGGCATTGTCCTGACACCGGTTTAACCCTATTCATATCTTTTCTTTAGGTCTAATACGATGGACTACACAGACTAGCCTTCCCTGGTTTAAACAAATAAAATTTTTAAAGTAAAAGTAAGAGGTGAACGTGACATCACTGACAAACCGAAAACATAATGAAGTTGCTACGGTCACTGCGCTCCCGGCCGCTACGCGGCAAGCAACTCCAAAAAATGGGATGATTTAGAGGACTTCGGGGGGGGGACTATCAAATTCCAGTGTTCAGGCCATGTCACCTGAAACGCATTATCTTCTCTCCCTTGGCCTTACCAAGATATCATACCTTTTCCCTATTTTCTTCCAGTCGTCATTGAACCTAAGTTTTCCTTGTTGGTAACAATACACTCCTCTATCTTACACCGTTATAATCAAGTCTCTCGTCTCACACTTGCCACCCTAAGGCTCCCTCCTGGTAGAAAACATGGCTGCTCTAATTGTCACCAAACCTGGTGAGATGAGTTGCTCAGCCTGCCCAAGTATGACAATCACCAGTTGACATTTAGTGCTAAGCCCACAGGGATCTACTCGGGGTTGCTCACCCAGGAAGCAATTCCTATGGTGACAATATATGGTAACAACAGAGGATTCTGACATGCAACAATGCAGAAAGGGTATACAAATAGAATTTTGACCTCCCTAAGCATACACATATAATGTAAAAGGGGTCTCTGTAAAGGGCCTCCCTGAATCCCCTTTTATCTTGTTGGCCTTCTGGGGGTATTCATTATAATACATTATGTTTAGACTTTCATGCAAAAATGACAGTGGCCAACTAAGAATAAATATTAAAATCACACCAGGGGTTTGAACCTGTGTGGTCTAGATTTCTAGTCCCAGGCCTTAACCACTACATACATTGACTGGTCAAACCTTCCAAGTGAAAGTGCCCTGTTTATCTGTAATTGATTACTCAGTCATAGTAGTAGCATACCACCATTCAGTAGATGTTCTAACACCCACAGTATCAGCTGAGGACTCATGGTGTAATGGTTAGCACATGAGACTCAGGATCCCAGCACTGTCTGGTGCATTGGTACGAATCCCATATGGGACAGCATTTTCTCAAGAATTTCATCTGCCCTTCAAAAATGACCTGATTCATAAAACCTCCTGCTACGTTTGACCTGTTTCACAAAACCTCCTGCCAGAACTGACCCAATTCATAAATCCTCCTGTCCCCTCCAACTGTAGAATGTGGAAATAAACCTACAGTAGGAACAATAGGGTGCAGAGCCAGGTGGAGTATAAATATTATAAACCATACAATAGAAAGGTATGTGGTAGATACAATCCAAGGAATTTGCCTTATGTGTTTTATAACCCAAGGACATGGATGAGTGCCTTAGGCGTTAGCCGAAGGCCCTGATCCATGCAAAAGGGTTATATAGCAAATAAAGCAATTTCTGCGGATTATATCTCACTTAACCACACTGTTAAAAATCTTCTGTAGAAAAAACAAAGATTCATCTGCAACATTGGATGCCAATCTGTCTTTGTTAATTTTATGGTTTTTCAGAAGTCACACTAACTTTAACAGACTTTCACAAACTTATCCACACATCCTTGCTCTTCCATTTTTACACTCACAAGACCTCAGGTATGGGAGAGGGGGTTTGTTCTCACTGGACCGCATCAACTTACAACTGCTTTATGCAATATACTCACTGTCTTTGTCTTTTGTCTTTACGATCAAGTGTGGTTTAAGCATGCATTACTTCAGAAATGTTATGAATAAAGGACTAGCATTGTGGCTGTGTGTGTTTTCCATTACCACACAATTGGTGTCCATGTTATCCCCAATGCTTCTATCTGTCCCGCAGCCACAAATTATATATTGATTCTGAGAATTCTATCAATTCAAAATTTAGACATCTACATTGATAGTATAATGAAAAAAGCAAACAGATGCTTTTAGAATTTGAACACAATTTTTTAGATCACCTCTCAACCTAGAGCGTCCCAGAAACTCTTCCCATGATTAATGATGCTGCCTGGTGGAAGAATGTGGAACTTCCCACTTAATGCGATCTCAACTTTGAAGGGAAATTTTTACACTTCACCATAATATAAAAGAATCTTACGGTAACTTACTCTAGGAGGAATTACAGTGATATACCATCAAATATTTAATGATAATCCTCAGTTTATTATACAGTGTGTAGCGTGCCAAATGAGCTTCAAGTAACATTTGATCATACACAAAGAGAGGAAGATCAGGACATTTATCATTCATTAGATTTCTCTAAGAGTATGAGTAGGCACTTGGAAAACTCTCAGCACTGGATGCAGAAGTGCAGTCAAGCATGGCCCACCAAAATTGGCCCCTCTATGAAAGTTTGACTTACATGACTCTATGGGTTTTTGCTCTTTCTAAGGCTCTATTGTACATGTGTGAAATATTAACTTTGAAAGGTCTGTAGGGGCAGTAATTCCCCATACTTAGTGGAGATACTGAGTGGTCCTGCCTCGCGAGGGGGATCTCTAGAGAGCTCGGTACCAGGTAATCACTGCCCCCTAGTGTGTGTATCATACCGATCCAGGTGTAGTTGGAAGGTAGAGAATGTCAGGCCAGGGGAAGTAGCTCAGGGGTAGAGCTTGCGCTTCGAAGTATAAGAAATAACAAGAAAAACCCGGATCATTTTCTAGCAGGTGCACAACGACAGTTTTAATACTTTTATGGTCATATTTAGTACTGTCAAAAAGTAAACAAATGGTGTGCCCCATTTTCAAGATGGCTGTCAAGAGAGACACTCTAGGAAGGAGGGTAGGAAAGATAAAGAAGAGGATACTCCCTATGAAGGAGTACCGTAAAGGTGAATTTCTTGCTCGGTACAGGATGTCAAAGAAGGTCGTGAGGGAGCTCGTGAAGGATTTCAGACCCTACAGTTCTATGAAAGTGATGAAGAATGGTGGAGGACTGTCACACACCAACAGGGTATGTACCTATTTCCTCTGTTATCTTTCATGTTGAGGTACAAACATGTGTATCTCTCTGTCCGGTATGGGGGAGGGGGCTTACCATATAGCATACCCCATAGCACAGGGGTTTCCCTTCATAAGAGGCCTCCTAGGGGGGTGCCGTTCTCCCATGTTGATTATCATAACGTCCCTTCTCACCTTCTGTAGGGGCCATCCAGAAATGGCCTCACCCTGCAGGGGGGTCAGGCTAGGCCTCACAGAATTATTTTTCAATATACCTTCAGCCTTGCAAATTCGGCCAAAAACGGGGAGAGGGGGGTTAAAAAATGTAAAATTTGGCATGACATAAGTAATGGATGGCCCCCTATGCCAGTGCCTCTGTTTTATTTTTCCAAAGTCCATATCCCTGTACACATATTTCTAACTTTGGATAATGTTACCTAGCCTGAAAATGTAAATGAAGGGGAGGATATCCATGTATGTCGTCTTTATTTCCTTATATGTCCCCCCCCCATTCCGTCCTTCTTTTGTCCTATACCTTCAATTTTTTTCACAGTTCTGCCTAGCCCTCCATTACCTGTGCACTGGGGGCAGGATGAGGCTTGTAGGGGATACCCACAGGGTCTCCATGGGTCTAGTTTCAAGAGCTGTGGCGGACTTGACCGACTACTTCCTCGAGAGATAAGCTGATTTCATCCACTGGCCCTTCACTTTCGAGGAACAAGTTACCAAGACAAGAAGTTCTATACCCACAAGGATCAGAATACTCCCTACATTGTAGGCCTTGTCCATGGAACCCACAACGCCATAAACAAACCCTTGAAGAATGAGTCCATGTACGTTAACAGTCGTACTACTCCATAAACGCTACAGCGAGTTATCTTGTCTTTTTTTTTTCTCTCCTTTTTTTAACTTGACATAAAAATCATGTCTCACTTTGTTCCGCATTGATTCAGCCAAGGACAGGGGCCCAGCATACTCTGCAGCAATTTCCTTTACTTAAAATCAATGACAACCAATCTCTTCTTGGTCTTTACTACATATGTAGTAACAGCCACCCTTAAAACCAAATAATTATTCTTCTTTCAAGTTTCTCAGACTTTGATAAGGGCATAATCTACATAGATCCATGCTTCCCCGGTAGCGTCAATGACGTGTATGACTTTAACGCATCACCCGTCGGGGATTTCTGCGAGGCGGGAGGCCTAGGGAAAAACAAGCTTCTAGGTGACTCTGGGTGAGCATAATATATATCAGGAACCTTCTAAATTAAAACCCAAAACACATGTCCTTCTCACCTGAAATTTATTTTTCTCAACCCCCCCCCCACCCTCTTTTTACAAAAAAGAAAACAATCTCTTTCTTTTTCAGTTATGGGCTCCAGCTGTACCTGCTCACTCCGTACAGGAAACCTTGGGGTCCCAAGCAAATAGCATACAACAAATGGCACAAACGCAACAGGGCCTGGGTGGAGCACACCATTGGTTTGCTGAAACAGCATTTGAGGTAAAAAAACAAATTTTTGATTCATTTTTCTCTATTTTGTTAGGATAACTTTTGTCCATATATAGTATTCTACTTAAGTTTGAGGCAGCTTGTCATTCTCTCTCTTTTCAAAGTAAAATAAAAAAGTGACGTTAATGTACCTCTTGTATTCTCTCACTGATCGAAACCAGTCAAAATTTATTATCAAGCGTACATGTATGAATTTCTCATTTGTTCAGAAACAAGTTAAAAATAAGTCCTCATTTTTCAGGATATTGGACTCCTCTGGTGGGTATGTCTACCATGATCCAGATAGGGCAGCGAAAATCATAGTGTCATGTGCCTGTCTGCATAATGTGGCCATGGACCACAGCCTGAGGATCATCAACCACCCGTGAGACCCCTGGTACCAACAGGCCAAGAAACGCCGCCAGCCCAGGAGGAGGAGGCAGCGGGAGACCAACCTCTCTGCTCAGAAGAAGAAGGCCAGAGACCAGTACGCTAACAAGCACTTCTGAATATCACTACCATATAACTTAGCATAATATTAACTTGTTAGGTATTCACATGCATGTCCGGTTTTATCTGCTATCTTTTTTCTCTTTTATATAGGGGTATATGAGCCCAAATTCAAAAGTAATATGTATCTACAGTATGTATTTCTTGAGGAGACATCGAAAAGCCTTTCATGTCCATAATTTTTTTCTTTTTCCTGCATCCTTTTTCAGGGTCTTTTTCCATTTAGGGCTTATCCCTTCGTTTATTTTCTTTTTCCCTTTATTGTCTTTGTCCTTGGCTTTTTTAGTTTTATTTGTCTGATTGCTTTTCATGACTTTTTCTTGTACTCCCTTACTTTCTTTTTGTTTGGGTGTTTTTCTTTCCCTTTCTTTCTTTTCTTTTTCTCTTTCCTTCAACTTCTTTATTTTTTCAGACTTCTTTTTTTCCTCAGCTGGCTTCTTTCTTTCCTTACTTTCTTTCTTTCTCCTTTCCTTCTCCTTTCTTCTAACCCAGATATGCCTGAGGAGGTTTATAATGCTATTTCAACCAAATATTTTCAAACCCCATGTTAAAATAACCATTTTGACGGATTTTTGCAAAATCTGAAGCCCTCATAGGTTCCGAAATATGAACCATTTGTTTAAGAGAACGGTAGACAGATATGGGTCAGAATTTACTGATTAATGCGTAATACACCTTCCACCTCAGTCAATTGGGAGTTAATTGCTAATTACCAGCCAATATCTTCTTTTCTGTTTTGAGTAAGCAAGATGTATTTCTTAGGGATGATATACTGTCATCCATGATACTATCTGGTAAAAAAAAAGAAATTAACATGATGAGATTTGACAAGTAAAGCCAGTCTTATGGGTTCTGATATTCATATTGACTGATTAGTGAAACATTACAATATTCTTTTTCTGCTTAATTTTTTAATATTCTCCTTGTTATATATGCACATAACATTCTATCTGAGTAAGAAGAGCCACAGGGTTCCATAGTTACAGTTAAAACTAAGAACCAGAGGACCCATAGGTTGCCTAGCAACAGAAATCAACACCATTCTGTGGCTAGCAACGAGAACTTGGAATGAGTCCAACCAAGGTAGGACAGTATGCACTCCTCATAAAGAGGGATGGCATATCACTTTTTGGCTGGTTTACTCTTTACGCCTACAGACTCTGTTGATACACACTACTCTACTAGCAGCAAACTGATATCATATGGAAGGGACTTCTCAGATGGTGTTGACACTGATTTCTCTTGGGTTAGTTCAGTTGTTTTTTGTCAAATAGCAACATTCAATGCTATTTAGTATTCCCGTTTCAGCAAAAAACATGTGAAATTTCAGCAAAACAGTATAGCAACAGCTGTCAAAAGGTTCTTTCCATAGTAGCAAGGTGGTTCTTTCTCTAGTTATAAACATTGAATTAACAGGGGCTATAGCTAAATGAAGAGTTTGGTTCCAAAACACAATAAACGCCATTTTGAAAAACAGGCAAATATTTCAAAGGCCTATATTTTAGAAATAGTTAAATGCATCAAAGAAACCAATTTCTTTGAGAAATATATTTTGGGCTATCTAGGGTCGATATATAGTAAAGATTTCATCATGATAGCTTAAAAATTCACTGCAGGGGAACACTACAAATATAGGTATCTGTTTAAAATCTGGAATGGATTTGTTGCATTTTGGAACCAAACTCTTCAAATATACCTTCAGCCAGTAAAAAGAGCCCAGTGATTTAAATCACAATTAGCACTTTTCCAATGTTTTAGAATGTATTGTCTACTGATTGATAAGATTCAAAAGCACATAAGTCCTAGCAACTTGCATGTGGTATGTCTTAACAACCTAGCAACACTATTCAAGTCATTGCTTCCCTAGCAACACCCATTTTTGGACTTTCGACAGCTAAAAAATAAATCTGGTGAGATCTTAGGTATGGCATTAGAATTATTTTCATTGTGTTTGGATCATCAGATGCTGGGAGAGCAGCCTGGATGATGGGGGGGGGGTTACAAAGGACAGGGCAGGAGTCTGGATGATGGGGGCAGCTGTTCACAGGTAGGGCGAGGGCCGTGGAAGACAGGGGGAAAGGGTACACAGGCCTAGGAGAGGACCCTTGATGATGATGGAAGCTATTAAGAGGTCAGGAGAGGCCTGGATGATAGGGGAAGCTGTTCTGATGCACAGAGAGCACCTTGGGTGACAAGGGGAAAGGGTACAGAGGCTGGGAGATGAGCCTGGATGATCAGTAAAGCTGCTCAGAGGCCATCAGAGGGGCCTGAATGAGGGGGGGGGGAGAGTTCAGATGCCAGGAGAGGACAGGTGGGAAAGGGTATACAGAGGCCAGGTGATGGCAGAAGCTGTTCAGAGGTCGACAGAGGCACCAGGAAGACACAGGGGTACACAGGCTTGGATAATCGAAGGAGGCCGTTCAGAGGCTGAGAGAGGAGCCAGATGATTGTGGGAAGCTGTTCAGAAGGCCAGGAGAGGAGCCTGGACTATGAGTAAAATGGTACAAAGGCCAGGACCTGGCCTGCATTACAGGGGAGGATGTTGAAACACAGGGAGAGGAGAAAGGTACAAAGGCCAGGAGAGGTGCCTGTATGACGGGGGGGGGGGGGCTGTTCAGAGGCTGGGAGAGGAGCCTTGATGTGACCTTGACCTTTGACCCTTCTTTACCTTGGCCAAGGGCAAAGACAAGGTCAAAAAAACGCTAGCTGCTTAAGGGGGTTATATATACCAGTGTTAGCTTTCCAGCCAGTGATCGAACTGTGGCTCTCTCGAGGCTCATCAGACTCTAAGTTGGATGACTGCGGAGAGTCATTCATAGATGGCATGCAGCTGATCGTCAGCACAATCAAAGCTATCATGGCTCACTGAAAGGATCTCCTCAAGCCGGTCATCATGCCCAAGTATGGGGAACACCTCCTGAAGAAGGCAGGCAACGATCCCAAATACCTTTACGGTGGTAACCTTGAGGAGGCCATCAAGGAAGTGGATGCAGCCCATAAGATGGTGGAGAAGCTGGAAAAGTCCCAGCCAAAGACCGCCCCCAGGAAGGCCTAGCCCGCACCGAAGCCGCAGCAACGAAGGCCATACCCACCAAAACGGCCTAACAAAACTCAAATGGCCATGGCCATGCAGGGAATGAATTTTCCCCGAATACCCGTAGTCTTCCCGCAGATGGGCTACAACACAGCACCGCGGTTCAGCGCCCCGCGCAACCCTCGGACCCCAGCCCCACCCACTGCAGCAGCCGGAAAGAAGCCGGGTTTTCAGAAATAGGGCCCTTGGAGGAGCAGGCAAGTCCCCTTACGTTTATTCACACTGCTAAAAACTTTGTAGCTGGGAGCATATCTAGATATGTCAGCCAGTGGATGGAAATAACTAGAGACCCATGGGTACTGGGCATGGTGAAAGGGATTTCCATACCGTTCGAAGACCTCGTACCCTGTCAGGACAGAACGCCCTTCCCTTATGTCTTAGGCCCTGATAAGGAGGTCTGGCTGGAGCGGGTGAGAGCCATCCTGATAACACCAGACTGGCCGGGACAGCCCTGGTACGGTGGACTACAGCGGTCCGGGTGGCGAATGCTCAGGTTCAGGAAGGCCAAGGGCAACCTCTGTCATCTGGGGAAGCCGGCCAACAAAGAGCGACTGTCGGCGACCCCACTCTTGGCATTTCGGACATTCTAAAAGAAGAACTGTCTCGCCAGGGATTTGACGGCCACGCTATCGAACTTATCACACAAGCCGGTAGGCCCGCCACACTGAAGACATACAACACATACCTTCGTAAGTGGTACGCCTTCTGTGCAGACACTGACACACAAATCCTCCAACCGTTGAACCGCGCTAAACACTGCTCGTTGTGCGCTCTTGGCCATTCTGGGCGACTTCCAAGGCCAATCAGTGGGCCAGCACCCCTACGTAAAGCTGCTTCTGAAGGGGGCTTATGAGATGAATCCACCAGCCCCTAGATACCAGGAGTTCTGGGATGTGAGGAGGGTTCTATACCTCCTACAGACCTGGGACAATGGTACCACCGCACTCAGGGAGCTCTCCATGAAACTGGCCACTTTGCTCCTCTTAGTCACATCACAAAGAGGCCAGACCATCGTCAACCTTTCCATCCAAGGTCTGAAAATGGGAGACAAGGTGGTATTCAAGATGACAAGGCTCCTAAAGTCTAACAGGTTGGGGACCCCCTCAACACGATAGTCCTGAGGAAGTTCGACCAGAACCCTAAGGTGTGCGTTGTCAGGTGCCTAGAAGAGTACCTGAAACACACCCAAAACAAAAGGAAGAGCGAGAAAAACCTCTTGGTCACCTTGGTCTCGCCCCACCACGGTATCTCCCGCGATACACTCAGCCGTTGGGTCATGGTCGTGCTTAAAAAGGCTGGTATTGATGTCAACCAATACAAGCTCCACTCCACCAGAGGGGCCTCTGCCTCAGGCATCCTTAAGGTGGGAGGAAACCTCAACACCCTCATGAGGAGAGCAGGTTGGAGGCAGGCGGAGTCTTTCGCGAAGTACTACCACAAACCAATCGAGGACGTGGTAGGGGGAAATGCGCTCCTCGAACAGTGACTGTTCTAGAGACTGAGAAACTACTTATACCACTTCTTTCAAGCTACACCTTGTGTTAAATATAGATTTTTCTGTTGGGGGATTCAATTGCTCTGAAACTCTCATAGGTTTCCGGAAACGCTTAGGTTTCCCAGGGATAATTTTGAAATTATTCGAGACTTACCTGTAAGTTGAGGTATAATTAAGATTATACTGAGGGAACCTAGCGGTTCAGGGAATATACGCCCTACCCGACCTACCCACCCTCCCTCAACTTACTCGTAAACTCGTCAAGTACACATTATTTATAATAATGAAAATAATCAGGGGGATATAGCCTACACATCCCAGTATATATTTTATCAGTTGTAGGCTTTCATCCCCCAACAGGCTCTTAAGGACTGACTGCGCATGCGCGACTCCACCTCTTGTATATTCCCTGAACCGCTAGGTTCCCTCGGTATAATCTTAATTATACCTCAACTTACAGGTAAGTCCCAAATAATTTCAAACTTAAACAGGGAAGGCAGCCTAGTGTGACTTGTGCCAATCTCCCACTACCAGGCTGGTACAAATCTATACTACTTAGGTGGTTGTTTACCCAACCCCTCCATATGCACATTGATTTCTGTGCTTCTACTCATGATAGAGACATAATCAAATATGTTCTGAAAAGGATTCAATATGGTCTATCACATGGGAGGGTAAAATTGTAAACTTTTGTTATTTGGAAAAATATTTCCAAGTGCCTACTATGAGTTGACTCTGCTATCATCTTGGGGTTCCAGTCATGGGAAATATGTGAATGCAGTATTCTTTATAATCATATCCTACATGGCTCACCCTTCAATACCATACTAGTATAGATTCTCATGTTAAGCATATGGTTGGCAGACTTCCATAAACATCTGTAATCCATAAAGGAATACATCTGGTATCCATCGTCCGTCCGTGTATACGATAATAAATTACACGCATCTAAATCGCCAGACATCTAAAACAGTTCTTTTTCTTTCAACCCCACGTGTTTTTACCGATGGGTAGCATTAAGAACATGCAGTATTCAGATGTGTACATCATGGTAGGATGTAGATTAAGGAGGTAGTTCAGGGTATCTGAGAGGCATGCATGTTTGACACTATATACCACCTACGGGTGGTGATAAGCATGGCGTGATCAGGTGGGGGCAGTTAGTACAGATGTGGAATGGGGTCTTTGAGATAGTTTGATCCAAATTCTATCCCTTCACCTGATATGCAACCATGTAAACCGAAGACATGTGAGCTATCCGGGAACTAGCCATCAGAGAAAGTGTTTTATCGAGGTCATAAGTGATGTCTCAGACCAGGGTGCCCATGGTTCGGTGCCCATATATCACACGTTCAGGCTTTGACCACACCTTCTAGAAGTTTGGTGCCGTGCTCTCACGGAATTTACTACATAGAGGGCAGTGGTGCTTTCCAATTACCATCTCCTGGGAGCCCATGTAAACTATGCCAATTTCATATTTCATCCTCACTTTTCCTCATCTGAGAAGACTGCCGATGTATGTTGACATGATTAGAAACCATCAGTGTCACAGGCGTTAGTATAGCTAAAAGCATCTTGATGTTAGGATTTATATAGAGCCTCCCAAGCTGTCCAAAGAGATAGCAGAAGCCTTGCAAGGTACTGGGGGAATTCTTAAGGCATCTGACACCAGACCTTGACAGGACCTACTCCTGTGTCTCCTCCAGTACCTCACATCCTCCAGACGCCATTCATAACTTGTAATTAGCTTCCATTGTGAACAACATGCCACTGCTGCTTGCAGGCAGAGATTTCCCACCTGCTGTCAAGGAAACTTAAACATGTTCTTTTTAACCTAATGTCCTCTCCACCCTTCGTTAGATTCTGTCTCAGCTCTTACAAATCTATCGTTTGTGTTCATGTAAAACGGAATGAAGCAGAATAAAAGGAAGCCCTGCCTTTAAGGAAATAGAGACCGTTATCCTAGCTTAGCCTAATAAGGGCCTATATATTATACATGTAAAGGAATTCATCAGTTCTGTCGATTGCTTAGTGTTTGTCGTGCTCTGAACTTTAGAATCTAACGCGGTCAAGTGGTATTCCCGAGCTGGTTGCCATGTCATTTTCAATATCAAGATGTGTGCATGTGATATATATTTCAAACGTATTAGTTTATACTCTGACTGCATTTCTCCCTCTACATGTGTAACTTACAAAATTAATGTTAACTGGTGCTTTATTTCCTTTGAGGATTCAAAATGATAATGCATAATATGTACATGTATGTGATGTTCTCGCAGCAGCTGTTCCGTCGCAGTGCTTGTCAAGGCACATGCTGGTAGTTTACTATACCCACTGGAAATCTAAAGGAGACACAGTATCACTGTAAAGTTAGAATCTCTAACAAAATCATTTTTATAGATAGTGATTCCTCTATATCCATCCTCTATTTTCCCCTGGCATCGAACCTTGTAAAATACCCTCAGCTAAGTTTAGCCAGCCAGCAAATATAGAAGGGTATGGACTTTATTATTCAAATATTTGGCAGAAAGCTGGTTAACCCTTTGAGGGCAGAGCAAAAATTGTTGTCCTGACCATGGGGACGGCCCCTGAAAAAAGTATAGTTCCTAGAGGACGTGCCTATTTTCAATTCCTATACAAATCTTATATAATGGGCGTCGACTATAGTCGACGCTAGGCCCACCATGGTGTTGACTATAGTCAATGCTAGGCCTACCATGGTGTCGACTATAGTCGATGCTAGGCCTCAATGGGTTAATAACCTTCCATTCAGATCCATCATCCAGATTCCATTACTAAATTTCACTCCATCACTTTCGTTCTACAGTGATATAATTGATTAGGGTTAAGTTATGTTGAAATTGGGCAATAAATCAAAACTGAGAGAGACATTATGCTACCAATTACGATGCAGATGTCTTTCGAAACATTTGCAATGACATCGGCGCCAGATGATTTGAGCCAATTGACAGGGCACCACGTTAATTACGAATGTAATATATAATGTATACTAAAGTAATATTTCACACAAAACCAGGCACGGTCCAATTCAAGTTCAAAAATTTATTGAATAAAATATCAATCACTAGTCGTACATTCAGCAATGTTGAGAAATGTAGAGAATAGTTGATATTGATCGACGTTTCGGGTCTGGTTGCCCTTCTTCAGGATCCAGAGGCGAATGCTTCTATCAAACCCATGAAGCCAACGAGTACAAGTCTAATCATTATATATTGCATATATAACATGGTTTTCACCATTAATTCTAAGTATTTACCTTTAAAATTGATAGAATCCATTGTTTTCTGTTACGAGCAGACGAGAAGGCCCTCCGTCATCTTGGTTTCATGTTGATATGAGGAGACAGCTAGTTCAATCACTATACACCGGGCTGCACCACTTTCACAGGCGTAAACTTACTCACAGTGGGAACATACAGAAGGGGTAGTAGTAGCATTGCTTTATACGGGTTCGCTATGGTTCCTCTTCTATTAAGTTAATGCCCATGGCGTGGGTCAGCTGTCAATTTTGGGGTCTTATATCGCCAGATATCAGAACTCATATTATCCATTTTAGGAACTGAAATCAGTGCCTAAACTCGATAACCATGTTATATTTGAATCCAATGCAGCTGTAAGCATCCCATAGAAAGACAACCAGTATGGTATAGGCTGCTGATATAAGGCTGTGTGAATGAACACATAAAGCCACGGTTTAGACCGTTATCCATGCTTTTTTAGATACACAATGTATACTTTTGAATCGAAAAACAAGTAGGCGTTGTGCACTTTTTGCCAAGGAATAATGATGATGTAGATATGAATGTATGTTTAAATAAAAAGGATAGATTCTAGTACAAGCACTACGGGCATACAGTCTATGGATTAGGGTTTCACAAGTAATAGCCAATAGAAACACAGAGTATACATACTGCCGGAGGTCCACGGCCTTAGCATAATTATATACTCACTAATAAATGTCACCACAATATGTTATACATTATAGAGCTGCCCAGCTCTTATGAAAAACAAGCAAGGATAATGGAATTGTGATGTCAAGCCGAACTACATGGTGTAACACTTGATACATGTATAAGGGGATAGGGGTAGGTTAGGGGTATGTTGCACAACAACATATATGATCACCAAATAGCTCTAGGGTCCCCAAAATACCACAACGATCACAGCTCTAATCTGGATAAATTGTAGGATCTGTCTCCTAATATATACATCATTGTACAGGGTTTGAGTACATATGTATACACTTGTTCCATTTCTAATATAGGTTTGAATAGCCCAAGAATCTTTTCCGTGTATTTCGACAATTAAATATTATGCAATGGGTAACTTAATGCCTTGGAACAAATCGTACAAAGCTGATTGTTTGAGACAGAGAATGGGAGGCAAATCATCGCCTGTTCGAAACATACTCCAGGTTGATAAAGTGCTCTATTGATAGTACATATTGTGTAAATATCTTTGTACAGAATGCATGTGTCTTTCTTCACACAGGACTGATGATAAACCACAAATCGTAGTACCTAGGTCACGCATTCGTTTTATATTTCTTTCTTGTATGCTGTAGCATAGAAAACACTTTAGCCAAGAAAGTGCAAGTCATGTTTATCCTTTCTTACTGTAATTTCCTCTATTTATATATAGCCTAGGAATGTAAAGTCGGGACAGAGTGCAAAGTATGTCTCCTTGAAAGCGACCTATATATACCCTTTATCACTCCAGCATAATGTACAGAACCACCTCTGTTCTAATCTGGTCTAATGTGTAACACGCAGTTCGCTATCCTGAACACATTTTGCATCCCTGATCCCTTGCACTATCCCTTCCTGTATTATTCCTACATTCCTGTATCATATAATAATGCATGCAAGTATGTATTAAGACCACAAGCATGCCAGCCTATTATAAACTGACCTATGGTATCATTGCCATCAACTTTTATTGGTATTTGTAGTAATACGGTGTAGTGTATAATGGCAGAAATTGAACCGTCTTGGTGTTTCCATCAGTAAGCTGGATGAAGTGTATACATACCTACCAGGATCCTTGGACCATGACCATTGCCCCTAAGGAAACAGGTTGCCTCTAAAAAAAGGGCACATTTGAAAACAGGTGGTGCCTGTTTGTGTCTCCTCCAGATTTTCATCGTGCATGTGCCCTGCCTACTAGAGTGATGTAGGTCTGTTACATCTGATCCAAGGCCTTTTGGTAAATACCCTTTGCATGGAGTAGCACATTGCATGTGACATTAACATTATGGTAGATACCGCCCTGGGCGACTCTCTGTGACCCACACACCTATATTGTGGCCCGCACAGTGACACAGTTACCACATCACAAACACAACTTCTCCGAGGGATTAGATCCGGATCTGGAATACCCATACGACACACAACTTGTGTCTGCAGAACTCAGATAGTACAACTTGAGGAATCCATGGCATCGTGTCACAGAGTTAGCTGAGTGTACTACACTGAGATGGTTACAGCTGTATAATATCAAGGAATACCTATGGAATATGCCATGTGTCATCTATCCTGGAGGTTTAAACAGCGATATGACAGGTCTATCGACAATAACTTCAGGATAACAGCCACATTAGACGAACCAAGTGCACACATGTTGTTTGAGTCTTTATTAGATGCCTGGGACGTACATGTATAATAGAATGAGCCCCTAGAGCCCCAATCAGAACTATTCATATTATTTGGAATAATCCATCATTGGTATATTCATTCTGGCTTGCATAGACACAGTAGTTAGGTGTTGGTTGTGTGTTGTGTTTTACCGAGTCACAACGATCATGAGCGTGTCACCCCAGTGAGGACCAACACATCTATAGTGCACATAAACAGCTTATGGCCTGAGGTGCTCTATCTAATAACGTGTGCTAACGTTGATCTGCTAGGAGCTACTCTACAATAATATCCATCCACGGAGACCATGGAGTCCATGCTGTGTCCGCCGCCAAGATCTAAAGGGATGCTTCTTAAGAGGAGTACCAGCTTAGTCACCTGTAGGACCAAGGCCAAAGGGTAGGTGTGTGCTACTATAGATAGGCCGCGTGTATCAATATCCCAATGTGGACATAAGATGATCATGCGAAAATCGACAAGGCACGAGCTATTTTTGTCCCTTTTTGGCAAGAAAAAGAATTTTGGGGTGTTGATATAATTTATATAGACCTATAGAGACCTGGGGGTATTTTCCAAGGAGTATGATTTTTATGAGACTAACTTTCACAAAATTAAGTCACGTATAGTCAACTTCAGAAAGGTACCATGTTATAAAAAACACACATTTGCTTTGTGGTTTTTACTTCATTTCCGCAGCCAGGTCAGGTTAGGATCTCTTTCGATGCTTCATCTGTCCTCAGGAGAATTTGATCTACATGACCATGTCCTATTTGATTACATTATTGGGATAAATAATATCTTGGTACATGATACCCGCAAAGTTCTATATCAATTCCCTAAGGTGTAGACTATAATATTATAGACAGGCTCTCTGCCCCTTTTAAAATATAATCACGATCTACCACCCGCCTATGCGTTTACCTACTGGGGTGCTGTATAGGTTCAGGTTCCTATCACGTATGCTGGATCCTAGCAGTGACCCTTGACCCTGAGAGCTGCTCCAGTCCCTAATCCAGGCACCCGCCTGAGTAGCTCCTTCCAAACACCTACCCACCCACACCATCACCAGCCCCAACACCTTATAATACATGGACATACATCTTGCATTTATAAACCTTCCTCCCGTTGACGTGTCTAAGACTCTATCGATCTAAGATGTGAAATAGCTGGAGTGATGAAGGGGAAATGCTATTTGAAGCATGAAGCATGTATATAAAAGCCTCTCGAGACAGATAGAAGAAAGACAGTGGTCATTGGGAAGAAAGAAGGAAATTAAGAGATAATATATAAAAGAAGAAAGAAACGCGTAGTAGTGATTACACTCAGCCTCCAAAAAGGCATATCTAGGGAGCAAGAGATTATAAAACAATAATCAATGATGATGAATGAGGATATCATTATTATTGCAGGTAGGTTATGTTATTTGAATGTTGATTCCGACAGAACTGCGTGAACTATTCAGAAGCAGGAGAACAGAAACAGATAAGAAATTGCATAGTCTATAAATCTAAGGGGACCAAGTGAATAGTGTTTTAACATGGCACTTGGATGAAGGTATTGGTAGAATAGTAAGAATAGTAACGAGGTGAGGTTTTCTCGAAATATCCAGCTAACCTCACTGAGTCCTCAAATATCAATGCATTAATGCATTTCTCACACTTATTCATCCATTTTGTATGAATTTCTTACCTGATAACCTCAGAATTTATCCAGGAGAAGACATTTTGAAAAGTGTATGCGATCCGGACGGTTTGCTAAGCCATCGTGGCCATCTTGTCACTCTTGTCCTGTACTTCTAGCACCGACAAATATATGATCTCTAGTTGGTGTTCGCCTACATTTTGTCTCCATTTTCTTATAAATAAATAAGAATCCAACGCACATGGCCATTCTGTCTTGTTGATGAGGCGGGTAGGTGCCCGGATGTAACCTGACATACTTTTGGCTGAAGAACTGGGTGAAATACACTTTGAGCAACGTATTGCTATGAAAAATCAATGGATTCTTATTTATTACGAACAAAATGGAGAAATTAGTCATGACATGTTTATCTAGGGTATCTAAGGATGTTTCCCTGTTAATAACTCTACCTGGCACCATTGGATTCTATACTAACGAGGTGTGCAAACATCAGGTATGTCGGACAACTTTTTCCAATCCTTCATGTAATTTGATTTCTAGTACCGTTCGGCTTGGGATAGTGGACAGCGAGTCCATCTCATGCCCTGGCGGCCAGGGATCGATTCCCCATAGAACCCTGAATGGTTTTAACTGGAAATGTATGGCGAGGGTGACTTTGTATCCTTTTCCAATTTATTAACAAGTCCAGATTGAAACCAGCACCTTCTTGAAGACAAAGAGTGCGGTTAAACCCCGAAAACGGAATGGGGTTTTGAACAAAAAAGCACGCTGATGGCCCTGAATCGTGAGATAAGAACAATTACCATGGCTCTGTCTCCTCACAGTGACACTAGATGCCAGCATCAGTGCTGGGTATATCGATAACGGTGTGTATGTTCTTTGGTACTACTTTAGTAATTATATTATTTTCATGATTTGACAAAAATACTTCTGTGACCCATCAAGGTAAACCACCCTTCCGTGGGGGATTGTTGATTCCCCATTTGGCCACCAGGGGGTATGGAGGGGCAAAATTACCCTTAAATCATTATAAAAAAAAATTAAGCTAATTTTTTATGCAGAATTCACCCAGCAAATTGTCGTGACTCCTCGTCAACCTGTGTGAAGTGGCTCACACATGTCGCTAGAAGGAACACAACGTCACTATAGCACAAGATGTTGGATCAACGGCCTGATCAACTTTAACAACTGCTTGTATCAACGTTGATCGAACAGTTAATCTTGATTCAAAGTTCAGTGTCCACACATGCCATATCATCTTTATAATCCTGGGGAAACCATCCCTAGCCTTGACCTTAGAAGCCATTGCCATTTCATGGAGACAGATTAGCTTAGGACACTGAGCAGGCTGCTGGTAAAGGCACCTTGGTGGGCTGAGAACGATGTTGGTGTAAAGATGTCAGCACATCATCAATATACATTATAAGGCAGTACAGATGACACCTTGTTCTAATGATATTAACCTTGGCGGGTGAATGGGTGGAAGTATGTGCTGGGTTAGTTCTGCATGGAGATCTTAGAGGAGGCATTGAAGCTGAGCTCCAGAATAGCTATTGTGCAGCGTAAATGGGGAACATAGATCTTTCTAACTACCAACCAAAAGAAACTGGTAAGCCCATATGTCTCACTGGTTCTAATACCTGTAGTCCATTGGGCCTCTTCGGCCAATTTTGGCCATACATTCCCTACACAAAAGTCGGCCGAAGAGGCCCATTGGACTAGAGGTATTAGTTCAAAACAGTGGAGGGTATAGCCATACCTCCCGATGTGAATGAGTCGTTAAGAAGGGAGAAGAATTTGCTTCTGATGGGATGATTCCTTAACCATTACAAGCCACCTCTTTGATTCCAACTAGTGTACAAAAATAGGCCCATTGGGCCTGTACAGTCTTGTTTTAGGCAGTATACGAATGTCTAGCGTTCTTCCCAAGGTTTCCAACACCAACTTAACAATTTATCAACAGTTTCCCTGAAATAGGTAGCCAGGCCAGTACCTACAGGTATTTTATATTCCTTCAGTTCCTTCTCAGGCCATTTACTATAAGCTCCATCAACTTTTCAAGATAGTCCATGCACTACCGTTAGCATGCTACTTTAATCTTATCACACCACGTACCATGTGTACATCCACCTTAATTGGACCTCAGGGTATCAACCTAATATCCCACCAGGGAATGGCCCCCCCTTTGATCTTTTTATCTGTTGGGTGTTCAAGGCCATTAGGTTGACGTACGCCTTTGCTGGTGGACCGTGCTCCTTGACTATAGTACTACACTGTAGGGTAGAGGCACCCTGAGTCGGACATATATCTAAAGTCGGACATCGTGAAGGCTAGCTTACATGATAAATATGAATATCTAGCTATCATAATCACTAGACATGATAATTAAGGTGTCATGCCTTCTTACAAATGGATAATTGCACATGTTAGTCACTTCATTCATTCCTTTTCTACTGGGCAAACAAGGGGTGTTTATGCTGTATTCTCGTGATTAGTATTCTCAAGTGAATGGAAGGATCGGTTTGATTATTTCAACTTGTTTGGCTTGACTAGCATAAGTACTTATTTTCTTTCAAAGACATTATCAATATATGCATTTTTCTAGATGGTTGAAATAGTTAAATATGAAAAACTCTCTCATGTTATTTTGCAAGAGGCATCTTCATAATAGTACAAAATTGCACCTAAAGTCGGACATTGACTATACCTTGTCTGGGACACTATATTAATACCATCTCTTGGGTTTATTACCTTTAACAATTATTACTATTCATGTAAAATAGACACCCTAAAGTTACTAGAATACGCATATATGGAGTATAGCCTTTCACATAAAGCCCCCCTAGCCATCTATACTACAACTACTTGCCTTTAGTCACCTGTAGGACCAAGGCCAAAGGGTAGGTGTGTGCTACTATAGATAGGCCGCGTGTATCAATATCCCAATGTGGACATAAGATGATCATGCGAAAATCGACAAGGCACGAGCTATTTTTGTCCCTTTTTGGCAAGAAAAAGAATTTTGGGGTGTTGATATAATTTATATAGACCTATAGAGACCTGGGGGTATTTTCCAAGGAGTATGATTTTTATGAGACTAACTTTCACAAAATTAAGTCACGTATAGTCAACTTCAGAAAGGTACCATGTTATAAAAAACACACATTTGCTTTGTGGTTTTTACTTCATTTCCGCAGCCAGGTCAGGTTAGGATCTCTTTCGATGCTTCATCTGTCCTCAGGAGAATTTGATCTACATGACCATGTCCTATTTGATTACATTATTGGGATAAATAATATCTTGGTACATGATACCCGCAAAGTTCTATATCAATTCCCTAAGGTGTAGACTATAATATTATAGACAGGCTCTCTGCCCCTTTTAAAATATAATCACGATCTACCACCCGCCTATGCGTTTACCTACTGGGGTGCTGTATAGGTTCAGGTTCCTATCACGTATGCTGGATCCTAGCAGTGACCCTTGACCCTGAGAGCTGCTCCAGTCCCTAATCCAGGCACCCGCCTGAGTAGCTCCTTCCAAACACCTACCCACCCACACCATCACCAGCCCCAACACCTTATAATACATGGACATACATCTTGCATTTATAAACCTTCCTCCCGTTGACGTGTCTAAGACTCTATCGATCTAAGATGTGAAATAGCTGGAGTGATGAAGGGGAAATGCTATTTGAAGCATGAAGCATGTATATAAAAGCCTCTCGAGACAGATAGAAGAAAGACAGTGGTCATTGGGAAGAAAGAAGGAAATTAAGAGATAATATATAAAAGAAGAAAGAAACGCGTAGTAGTGATTACACTCAGCCTCCAAAAAGGCATATCTAGGGAGCAAGAGATTATAAAACAATAATCAATGATGATGAATGAGGATATCATTATTATTGCAGGTAGGTTATGTTATTTGAATGTTGATTCCGACAGAACTGCGTGAACTATTCAGAAGCAGGAGAACAGAAACAGATAAGAAATTGCATAGTCTATAAATCTAAGGGGACCAAGTGAATAGTGTTTTAACATGGCACTTGGATGAAGGTATTGGTAGAATAGTAAGAATAGTAACGAGGTGAGGTTTTCTCGAAATATCCAGCTAACCTCACTGAGTCCTCAAATATCAATGCATTAATGCATTTCTCACACTTATTCATCCATTTTGTATGAATTTCTTACCTGATAACCTCAGAATTTATCCAGGAGAAGACATTTTGAAAAGTGTATGCGATCCGGACGGTTTGCTAAGCCATCGTGGCCATCTTGTCACTCTTGTCCTGTACTTCTAGCACCGACAAATATATGATCTCTAGTTGGTGTTCGCCTACATTTTGTCTCCATTTTCTTATAAATAAATAAGAATCCAACGCACATGGCCATTCTGTCTTGTTGATGAGGCGGGTAGGTGCCCGGATGTAACCTGACATACTTTTGGCTGAAGAACTGGGTGAAATACACTTTGAGCAACGTATTGCTATGAAAAATCAATGGATTCTTATTTATTACGAACAAAATGGAGAAATTAGTCATGACATGTTTATCTAGGGTATCTAAGGATGTTTCCCTGTTAATAACTCTACCTGGCACCATTGGATTCTATACTAACGAGGTGTGCAAACATCAGGTATGTCGGACAACTTTTTCCAATCCTTCATGTAATTTGATTTCTAGTACCGTTCGGCTTGGGATAGTGGACAGCGAGTCCATCTCATGCCCTGGCGGCCAGGGATCGATTCCCCATAGAACCCTGAATGGTTTTAACTGGAAATGTATGGCGAGGGTGACTTTGTATCCTTTTCCAATTTATTAACAAGTCCAGATTGAAACCAGCACCTTCTTGAAGACAAAGAGTGCGGTTAAACCCCGAAAACGGAATGGGGTTTTGAACAAAAAAGCACGCTGATGGCCCTGAATCGTGAGATAAGAACAATTACCATGGCTCTGTCTCCTCACAGTGACACTAGATGCCAGCATCAGTGCTGGGTATATCGATAACGGTGTGTATGTTCTTTGGTACTACTTTAGTAATTATATTATTTTCATGATTTGACAAAAATACTTCTGTGACCCATCAAGGTAAACCACCCTTCCGTGGGGGATTGTTGATTCCCCATTTGGCCACCAGGGGGTATGGAGGGGCAAAATTACCCTTAAATCATTATAAAAAAAAATTAAGCTAATTTTTTATGCAGAATTCACCCAGCAAATTGTCGTGACTCCTCGTCAACCTGTGTGAAGTGGCTCACACATGTCGCTAGAAGGAACACAACGTCACTATAGCACAAGATGTTGGATCAACGGCCTGATCAACTTTAACAACTGCTTGTATCAACGTTGATCGAACAGTTAATCTTGATTCAAAGTTCAGTGTCCACACATGCCATATCATCTTTATAATCCTGGGGAAACCATCCCTAGCCTTGACCTTAGAAGCCATTGCCATTTCATGGAGACAGATTAGCTTAGGACACTGAGCAGGCTGCTGGTAAAGGCACCTTGGTGGGCTGAGAACGATGTTGGTGTAAAGATGTCAGCACATCATCAATATACATTATAAGGCAGTACAGATGACACCTTGTTCTAATGATATTAACCTTGGCGGGTGAATGGGTGGAAGTATGTGCTGGGTTAGTTCTGCATGGAGATCTTAGAGGAGGCATTGAAGCTGAGCTCCAGAATAGCTATTGTGCAGCGTAAATGGGGAACATAGATCTTTCTAACTACCAACCAAAAGAAACTGGTAAGCCCATATGTCTCACTGGTTCTAATACCTGTAGTCCATTGGGCCTCTTCGGCCAATTTTGGCCATACATTCCCTACACAAAAGTCGGCCGAAGAGGCCCATTGGACTAGAGGTATTAGTTCAAAACAGTGGAGGGTATAGCCATACCTCCCGATGTGAATGAGTCGTTAAGAAGGGAGAAGAATTTGCTTCTGATGGGATGATTCCTTAACCATTACAAGCCACCTCTTTGATTCCAACTAGTGTACAAAAATAGGCCCATTGGGCCTGTACAGTCTTGTTTTAGGCAGTATACGAATGTCTAGCGTTCTTCCCAAGGTTTCCAACACCAACTTAACAATTTATCAACAGTTTCCCTGAAATAGGTAGCCAGGCCAGTACCTAAAGGTATTTTATATTCCTTCAGTTCCTTCTCAGGCCATTTACTATAAGCTCCATCAACTTTTCAAGATAGTCCATGCACTACCGTTAGCATGCTACTTTAATCTTATCACACCACGTACCATGTGTACATCCACCTTAATTGGACCTCAGGGTATCAACCTAATATCCCACCAGGGAATGGCCCCCCCTTTGATCTTTTTATCTGTTGGGTGTTCAAGGCCATTAGGTTGACGTACGCCTTTGCTGGTGGACCGTGCTCCTTGACTATAGTACTACACTGTAGGGTAGAGGCACCCTGAGTCGGACATATATCTAAAGTCGGACATCGTGAAGGCTAGCTTACATGATAAATATGAATATCTAGCTATCATAATCACTAGACATGATAATTAAGGTGTCATGCCTTCTTACAAATGGATAATTGCACATGTTAGTCACTTCATTCATTCCTTTTCTACTGGGCAAACAAGGGGTGTTTATGCTGTATTCTCGTGATTAGTATTCTCAAGTGAATGGAAGGATCGGTTTGATTATTTCAACTTGTTTGGCTTGACTAGCATAAGTACTTATTTTCTTTCAAAGACATTATCAATATATGCATTTTTCTAGATGGTTGAAATAGTTAAATATGAAAAACTCTCTCATGTTATTTTGCAAGAGGCATCTTCATAATAGTACAAAATTGCACCTAAAGTCGGACATTGACTATACCTTGTCTGGGACACTATATTAATACCATCTCTTGGGTTTATTACCTTTAACAATTATTACTATTCATGTAAAATAGACACCCTAAAGTTACTAGAATACGCATATATGGAGTATAGCCTTTCACATAAAGCCCCCCTAGCCATCTATACTACAACTACTGAACTAGCTATGAAAGTCTCTGGCTATTCATTGAAATCAAATGGTCTGCATCACCACAAGATGCCTTTTGAAAGAGATCTACTTTATATAAAGCTCAAATCTAGGCTATAAATGGTCTCCTAAGGTTTAGGTATATCAATATCATCAATAGGTACAATATTCATTATATACAGTCAAGGAAATATTTCTAGATCAAAGAGCATACAAACTGTCCAATTGTAGGGTCATTTCTGAGTTGTGGTGTCCGACTTGAGGTGCACTTTGAACTTTTGAAATAAGAATGGATACACTGGTATAAGCACTCCCTGTTGACTCAACAACCAGGATCCACCATCAACCAGGTAAGGGGTGGAGGCAGGTGGTGTGATCAGTACAAATTGCTGAGTCGGTGGGGTTCCATGAGGGCGGACAGGCTTGTCGAATGGTGAGCATTCCAATGACAGCTTTCAGATTCCGATCGATCCACAACCGTGTGTCCATGTCATTTGTCACTCATTCTACCCATGTTCAAACAGCAACAAGACATCAACATGTTTGTGTCAGTTAGAATGGAAAGCTTATGGTAAACTTTAAGTGTTGGAGATCTGTGTCTAATGCAGTTTTCTGCCTCTCTGCTCTTATGCCAGCGGATCACCCCTTCTATTGGACTGTTGACTATTGACTGGTTGTTGTTCTTATACTCTTTTATATATATATATATATATATATATATATATATATATATATATATATATATATATATATATATATATATGAAAGGTTTAGGTGAGTTGGTAAGTGAAAGGGAATATCGTTTCTGCTCAGTTGTTCAAGTCTACCCAGAGCAGAGACTTCGAGGGATACAACAGGGGGGGGGGAGAAATACATACCAATACCAATGAAGGAGTACATCGAAAAATTTCTTACTCACTTGAGGCTGGATCCAGACTCAGGCAATGTCGCCAGAATTAGTATGATTTGAGACTATGTGATGATATGGGATGATACTCAGGATCTGCCAGAGTGTCACCAAGGATCAGGCTGAGTCTCAAAACATACTCAGTGTACATGAGGGAAACAACAATGGCTCATGGACACAATATGAAGGAATGCCTTACTTTCCTCTGTTAGACAGCTGGCGAACAAGACCGTCGAGTTGATGCCCACGGCTCCATGAAGCCAATTCGCAGAGTATATAGGCGTTGTCTTGACAATGGGATCCGTTACCATTGCTTGGCTGACTCAGTAAACCTGGCTACTTCTGGGCAGACATGCAGAGAATTAGATATCAGGGGAGTTAATTTAATGGTTGCACTTAGGCTTATAATTCACTTCAAAGATAAGACAGATGAAGCAACGATACTGGAGTTAATTTGTGTGCAGTTCAGAACACATGATTCTTTAAGTATACCCGGGGGACACTTCATATATTTTGCTGACACATGTGTGCGGCTGGCAAGGGCACTTTTTCACCAAAACCCCCCTGACAAGGGTCTCATTTTCAGTCAAAATTGCCCTAAATGCCCAAGTTCCAGCAAAATGTTTATGTATTGTTTTAGAGATTTCATATTTTTTTTCCAGAAAATCATTGAAACTGAGGGACCTTTTCTGTTAAATTTTCAAACACAAAGTTCAACGGCCAGATTTGTCTTTAGCTTCTGGTGAAACGTGCCCTAACAAGGGAGAGGTGTTGTAGGTAAATTCCCCCGGGATGTATATAAACTCCTTGTGTGCTGATCAATGTGTTTGGATTCAGCAGTAGAATTCTATGTTTACAATTGGACGGGGTGTACGATCATTATGATTGGAGCCAGGACAAAGAACTATCGCAAGTTGCATGGTGTCTAGAGAACACTAGACTGGGATATGATATGGGAATAATCGTGTACTCAGTTCGTTTCTAGGAGGAGTAGACAGTGCCGAGTTGGAAAAAAGTACAAAGTTTCTCCCATTACCCACTAGCAAAATAGGAACAATCACATTTGGGTCAACCTTGTTTTATTTTTAGTTTTCTTAATGTTTGGACTATTTGATCCAGGTCTATCGACAATGTATCCCAAAACATGGCACAGTTGCTTTTACAAATGTTGCCCCTTGTCCTTGACTACCATTCCGTCCTTGTGATATGGTTTCATATCGCATCATTTTGACGAATTCTGCAGCGGAAACAACATGAAGGCTAACAGCGGAGAAGGCTAGCCCCGGTAATTTACTTTTCACTCAGGCAACATACCGGTTCAATAAACAGTACACCGATAATCATTACATCCAGAAAGTGAGTGTGTAGTGGCCAATCCAGATTAGTTATATGGTCTTTTCACGCTGTAAATGTCTACCTTACAGGTCAAAACAACAAACCAATATTCAATGGGGTTTTAAATCAAACAGTTCTAGGATGGGATGCCCCTTTAACGAACCAGGGGCCAGCCAAGTTTGCAGGGACACTTTCATTCAGGGTCCACGCCTGTAAGGCCGTCTATATTTTGTGAAATCATAGTTATACATTTGATGAATTAACAATTCAAGCGTTCATCGTGTCAGCCAAAACAAAAAAAAAACACAAAGCGTGGACATTTAGATATAATGGTCAAACTTATCAAAAACAACCGTATTATTCCTATCATTCATAAATTAATTAATTGCTAAGGCTGTGACTACTATAACTAATTATAAGTATCCAACTGAATTGTTAAGTCAGCCCCTACTGACTTAGTTTTACACCATAAATATTATCGGTCTAGGTTTTAAAAACCTTACTATGAAATATGGATGTGTGGTACACCCCAACTGAGAATTATCCTATAAACGTGTAGGTGTGATTTGTGACCTGCTTAGTAGGCGCTGGTGCCATGCCCTCAGGCAGGGGGTGCATATCAAATACATATGGAGGTTTGCTCATACATAACTCACAAGGTGACCTCTAGGAAACCTAGAAATACAGTATCCAAATGTGTTCAAGGAGAATGGGCTCGACTTTGTGTAAAATGACTTATGTGTGTGGATACTCCGACGATTGGTTTACCACATAATGGGAGGAACACATGTACTTTCGGCATTTCTTTACTTATAGTGGTATTCATATACAAGCGGTTTCTAAGCTAGGGGTTTGGCACGTGCTTATTTAACAGTTAAAATGTTATATGAAAATACTGCTAATGCACGCACATGTATAGGTCCATTGAATTTCTCAGTATATTGTAGGTACAGAAGATTTTGAAGATCAATTAGTTTCCCTGTAAGTGTGCCCTTTCTTACCATCCTGGCTTTCAGATTTAATCAGGTAAATAGAAAATGGGACAATGGCCATTGTGAAAAGCCTTTGTGACTATTTGCCAATAGCCACTTCGGAGTTAATATCGAGCTAACAGGGGGAGGGGGAGTGAAAAGAAAAGGCAGGCGTGGAATAGCACTGGATCCAGAGGGACACTGTGACTGCTAGTATGGTGAGCTAGGTGAGGGCATGAACCATTGGAGGGGAAGACCGCCATTAACGTTGGAAAGGTGATTTCAATGGGAAAGGAGAGAAAGGCTCGGCTGGTAATAGAGGCGATGACTGCTCTAAAGGGAATCGTACTAAAGGGCGACAGGAAGCCATAGTAACCAGAACTACTTGTAACCTTTATAGAGGCTTAACCAATAGGACACCACAGTTACAGATAATTACGATACTACATAGCAAACAGACAACAATAGATGTTGTGGTCCCAATCCCGAAGGCCGCCCACTACAAAGCATGTAATTACAACCTGCTGATAAGGGGCACGTGGTGAGGTGCTCATCCCTCCAGTAACAAACAATCTCTTTTATCCCACACAGTGCCAGGGGCAAGGCCAGGTGTGGCCTGACCTTGATTGTGCTGACAGTACAGGTATGTCCTTTGCCCTAACCAGTGTAATCGGCCACACTGAGTTGATCAGTGAGTTCCTCATGGAACAAATTGCATGGCCTAGATTCCCTGCACTGGTATAGCAAGAGGGAAACCGTAGAAAGGTTACATGTTCCTAAGACTGGTCTAGTTTGAAACGGTTATGTTTTATCATAATAATTGTGTTGCCCTCCTTCTAATATTGACTATGCAACCCACTTAGCTTGTAACTCCCGTGTAGTCTTATCTAGGGTCCACACATCTGGCAGTGGCAGATTTTATAGGGGTGGGGGGGGGGGGTTACAGGACCCCAAAGTACCCCAACAATGGCGGGGGAAGGGGAAGGCGCGCCCCTCCTAGGGGGCCGTGTCCCCTTTTCAAATTATGGATCTGCCGTTGAAACTGAAAGAAGGGGAAGGGATTACCTCCATACTGGCAGAATAAATAAAAGCACTACCCTTATTGTGACTATGAATAACTCTTCAAAGATCATACTTATATTGCAAACATCCTTCATATAATCTACCATCACCATGCATATTTGGTGTAACGGCGACCCCTTTAGATGGTCTACCTGTAGCATACCTCACACCAAGGTATGCTACAGAGGCTAACAGACTACGGCAGCCTTCCCATAACATACGACCTTTGGCCCTGAGCTGCTCCCTCTACCTGACAGCTAAGTGAGCTGCTCAAAGAGGATGCTATCTTGGGCCTGGTACCATAAGATTTAACCACGAAACCCTATATGTGTTAGAAATGGCAGTGTTAGCAACAATGGGTAGGGCTTGGCAAAGGGTCGGGGATCAAGCGCACCTGATCCTCTAGGACAGGTGTGAAGATTAGAGTTGGTAGTAAGTTCCACGACGTGAATAGTAGGTGTTGTATGGTGAATGTCGACTACAAATTTGATATTCAATGTGGTAGAAACAAACTGACATTTCTCTAAAAATACAGACATTTCCTTCTCAAACCCTGATATCAAATGACCAGTGTGCTGTATTACGCATAGGATGTAGCAATATATTTATATTAATATTTTGCTCTGATAATTTGCTCTGTCGATCCTGATCATAACAGATTATTTGCTTTTATCAATCCACAGGTGAGTCTCTTGTTTCACGTATGATGTCAACCACACATCCCCGATAAGTATATCGCTTAATCAACACAATTCTTTCATTTATTTTTCTCTTTTGTGTTCAAGCTTTTATTCTATTGAATGTATGCATAATTATGTATATGAAGCAGTAATGTATTTGCTCTCTTTGGGGCATGTATATGAACAAAGGAATCTATCAACAACGATAGGCATGCCATGCAGCAATAAGGCTAGCTTGCAAAGCCCTGACATCCATCTGGGAACTAAAATCATCAAATAGAAAGATGGAAATGATTATCAAGGCAAGATCCAATAGAGATGATAAACAAATAAAAGCAAAGACGTGTAACAAAGTTGTCGGTCTCTGAAGGGAATAAAGTTACGATAATTGAAAATTACCAAAAACGCAATTGCGATGCAAAGAAATATTTGGTGGGTATTCGAAGAAGAAAATTGTGAATCTTGTTATCTTAATTCAACTGAAAGAAGTGCTGTAAACTTTGAAAGATGGAGCAGGGATGCATGGGGAATGGGCTGGTAAAGGAGAAGCGGAGTAATCCGACGTATATGGGGAAGTCAAAAGAAACGTAGGACTGTGAAAAAGCATGGAATGCACGGAGAGTACAAACAGCTCACTATAAAAGCGCGGAGGAATGATACAAATACAGTAATACCGGCTTAAAGTTATCATATTATCGTCTGTGCTTGTTCTATCATTTCTCTTATCGAGTAGATTCATGTAAAGGCAATGAGTAACTCAGTAGTTCCGTTCTACTATACCAGATGGCGCCACAGCACACCAACCCATCTGCTTGAACCGAACCTGCGTGCACTTGTGTACTAAGCTGATAAGCCTTTGCATTTGTTAAATCTTCATTTCCGAGGGCTTTTCAGCTGCTGATCTGCTAATAAAGATAATTATCTTATGAAGGAGGGGCGGAGCTGCTCTCTGACATTTGAGGAAGTAGTTCCCGAGCTTAGGTATCTGCAATCAACCTAAATCTACACACTTGCGTAGATATACTATTTCAATGGGGCCCTTGATGGGGGCCCCCATGCAATGTCACATGTCGATTTTAAGAAATGCCCATGTCCCATGTCACTAAGCGAAAACCCATCTCACTAGTGTCACTGACTTGACTAACATGGCTAATCAAATTATGGTACCATAAAACCCCACATATAAGTACAGGGGGTCTGGAGACTCCCCAGAAAAATTTTGAATATTACAAGAGGCTTTTTAGGACAGCTGAGATCTTTTCCAGGCCCTATTTTTCATGTCACTAAGGCCCCCCGCACATGTTGATTTTAAGAAATGGCCCCGTCAATTGTCACTAACATAGCCATGTCCCATGTCGATTTTAAGAAATGGCTATGTCACCATGTCGATTTTAAGAAAGGACTTTGTCACTGTGTCGATTTTAGGGGTCTAGGGCCATTTCAATAGCTACTCCTAATCCCAGTTGACCCATTACCGATCTCTCAAGACACCCCACATCAGCAGAGCGCCTAACTGCTTGATGAGGTGGCCTAGACTTGCTTGAGTCTCTGATTATGTGATAATGATGTAGGGTATGGTACTTATATTATAATATTACACTCTTTACGTTCATGTACCCATGGGACTCAGACCGAGGTCTCCGGGTGTGATGGTGAAGTCCGGATGGCAGGTGGCAGCACCAGCCTCTGGGTTTGTATCCATTACACCAGGCGGCCTCACACTCTTCTACTACACGTCACGTGGTGGGTGTGAGTTCCGTGGGCTTTTCCCCTATATAAGGGACATTCCTACGTTAGTTCGACAGTAGTGGTCCTACCACTGCTCAGCACACTTCTACTGTTACCTACGAGGAACTGAATGCCACCCAGCATGTAGTCTCTATAGGCTGTGATCGTATGTAACTAAGATTAAATAAAAGCTCGGTTCTCTTTTCGTTATGATTTGACATCTAACTAAAAAGACGAACCACAACAATGATTATATTTTCAGAAAAAAATATCTTATGAGGGAGCGAAGGTGAATTCCACTCTACCCCCCCCCCCTTTTCTTTCATCACCCATACCCTGCTTGTTGTCGTGAAGTAAAGTGGAGGGGCCTGAAGTTAGTCTGAAGGTGGCCCTGCAAGGGTTATGGATCTTGATCAAAAGCCTTCATAGCAAAATGATACCTGGTGTATCCTGACGCATCGTGAGTTTAGGAACACCCAACAGGGTGCAACTGGGACTTAATTTTGTACCTTTTCTTACTACTCTGTTATTTATGCCCGGTTATAAGGTTCATACCTGACCTTTTCTGCTTCAAAAGGCGCACAAAAGCTCCATTCTCGCGTACAGGGAGCGCCTTATACGCGGGGTATTGCAGTTACAAAATATATGCCTCGTCACTGGTTCAAGAGGCGGTGTCGGGCGGTGGCGCCACTGGGTGGATTTAGAAGGAACTAAGTGGGAATGAGTAGTAGTAGATGGAGAGGGGAATTTCTAGCAGGCATCGCCAGATGACCTAGGGGAACGGCCGCTGCTCGCGTTACCCTCATTAGCTATCGAGCGAATATCTACAAGGCATTCTCCTAAGTCACAGTGAATATGATCTATAGTATTATATGCCACTGGGTGTAGCATAGGTATTCGTTCTATCATTATGGAGAGCCGTAAATGCTCATTGGACTATTTCTCGTAAGAATTATAGTTGTGCGTCCTTGCACGTCATGGTACCCATGATAAATAATCTTGAATGGCAAAAGGAATCTGAGCATAGCAGTGGTATGCAGGATGTTCTGGATCTTCCACACTGTTTAACCCTGTAAGTGCCGCTAATGCATTAATGCACCGTGCCCATGTGTCGTTATGATTCATGAATGCAACCCTGGCGAGTAACTCTCCAGGGCTCTGTGAATGCATCGCGCCGACTTGATGTAGATATGATGCATGATGCAACGATGCATTAGCCAAGGATATGCCCCAGGGATACTATCCATGCTCCTTGTATATAGCGGCCATTAAAGAGATAAGCGATGATAAAGAATGTCGGGTGGCGTTGGGATGTGCTACGAGAAGTGGTGATTTAATGAAGCACTGGGAGGTAGATGTAACGCTTCAGATGACTCCAATTAAGTCTTAATGAGCTGTAATAAACTCATGTTTTATGTGCACATACAGGTGGCTTTTCAAATCTTGGTCGTTAGATCAAACCTCGGGCATTTGTAGATCAAAGTCAGCGACTACAGTGTTATCTTGGTGGTGTATGCCTTGTTTGGAAGAACCTAATTATTGTTATCGAATTAGGTTGGAATCTATGGAGCTCGTTTGATCCTAAATTGGCAATGGTTTGGCAATCAATAAAGATGTGCTAAGAGGACGTCTATTCTGAAACCGTAGTTGGGGTTTTAGTTGTGGACAGGAGACTCGTATAACAATACTATGAGCACATTGTATCAGTAATATGTGATAATATGTTTTCAAATTATACAAGTACAAGTAATAGATGAGTATATATTTTCAAATGATAAAAGTACAAGAAATAAGTGAGAATAAGTTTTCAAATGATGCAACTTCAAGTAATAGGTGAGAGTATGTTTTCAAATGATATACAATTACAAGTAATAAGTGAGTATTAGTTTTCAAATGATACAAGCACAAGTATTAGGTAAGAATACGTTTTCAGAAAGATACGAGCATATGGATATGGTATGTGTATGGATGTCACATAAGAGCAGCACTGTCTATAGTGTTTAGGAATCAGGTTTAACCACTTGTACTAAGCAGTAAAACGGTCCTTTCTGTAAACCACAGATAGCCTTGTATGAATCCAGTGGGTGCACAAGACAGTGTAGACCTGGTTTTGGGAATGACTTTACTGCCTCACCGTGGGAGAGACCAGGACTAGTGAGGTCATGCTGACGGTGTCAGTGGAGATTTATGCCCGTCTTCCTCTGTAAAATATGATGATGCCAATGATGAAAAATCTCCTTGGTGTTACTGATATGCATGTTCCCCTTACCCTTAGCCTTCGTATTGTCGAGTTGGTATAAACTCCAATTTACGTTTTCATTCATATATATACCGTATAAAAATGGCCTTCTTGTATATTAACAGAACATTTATGCATGACAGGCAAAAGAGAGTTATCATGGTATATCGACTATTCAGATCATGTAAGCTGGTATGCATCGTCTTCTCCTCAGGGGCTTACCCCTCTGCTCATCGCTTCCTCCTGCATTCATTAGAGTATTTCTATCGTCTTTCTATTTGGTTGTTCATAGTGATACCTAAAGTAGTTCTCTGCAAAACAAAAAAAAAATGCAATCAGCGCATGTTCAGCACCGATATAACCAAGCTCTTACCTTCACATATTCCCTGATTTATAGGAAGGGTTATTGCCTGTGCCAGTTAGCCACACGGGCTTCCCTAGCCCACTTAAATGGGTATATATCTCCTCTTTCCTATCCCCTCGGATGTGTGTGGTGCACATGTGCGGGCACCAACACATTCCTCTGTGAAATTGTGTAATATAGTTCTCGCCATGAATATGACCATAGCTGTCGAAATGGCGTTAAACATCTATTACTCACTCACTCCAGTTAGGCACAAGCCTCACTTGGTTTGATGCTTCAAGGTAATATTTAGGGACACAATCCTTTGTTCCATCAATATTTAAACATAATCCCTTGATTATAAGTGAAGTAATACTCCATAACTTAAGGCGATTAAGGGGCTGGTGAGTGCATCTGCACTTCACAATGCTCGAGGGAAAACATAGAGCACACATGCAAGCGACTTATTAGTGTCCTCCAGGGTAGGAAGATAAAATAACTACTTAATTAATCCTTAGTGGGAGCTGAGTTTGATGGCTCAGGAGATCTAGCAGTTCACCATTCAAAGCTAATGGATTTCTCTATATAGAGACAAATACAGAGATAGTCAATATGGCAGATCTCAGATAATGGAAGGTGGATGGAGGCGAGGTGAGTTGTGCTATTATGTGGACCACATGAGATAAAAAGGAAAACAGTTGTATTAAGTAAACATTACCCTACAATTTTGATCTTCTGCAATACCTCTCGTATATAAGACATACCCCACATATAGGAACCGTGAGTTGAAGCAAATGCTATAAGGCGCAGCTTGGGCTTGATTTATATCGGTGTAATACTGTTCTATAACATATCCTCGCCTGTAAGGCGCACCCTTAACTTTGGCCGATTCTATAAGGCGCAGTAGGGATTCATCATGGTGTATAAGAGGCGCCTTATACGTGGGGTATATGTGTGGTTTCGTTCTAGTACACCACAGCTATCAGTCGCTATATATATGTACTGGTCAATGTAAGCTGAATATTTAACGATGTATAAGCCCGTGCTCAACTTATAAATGACCATCGCCCTTTCTATAAGACATCTTGCACGATCACTGTAATATCGGTATCAAGGTTAATTAGAGTCAGGTAGCATTTCCGAAATAGAAAATATTCCCAGACATGCTGACAATGCTGATACTGCTATCGAAATTAGATGGAAATAATGATGCAGGCACCCTGCTATTATGTTCCACCTTCCTGAGATTATCAATTAGCTTGTTTTGGGAACTATATGGTCCCCATCACTTAGGAAACATAGAACCGCGATCCTCATCCTTCAGACTGCCATCTACCTCCATGCTGCAATTAGGCAAATCTTCTCGCTAATTGATCATTTTTTTCTGCTCTACATATTATTGGAATGGTGTCAAAGTCAGGCACAACAGTTAGTCTTTGTATGAATTCATCACCCCTCTAATTGTCGAAAAGTGGGAAACCACCCCATCTCATTTTCCATCTTGTAGGTCTCTACTCACTCTACTTATCAGTGCTTATTGTCTTTAGATCCCCAAATCTTCATTGGATGTGTCAGTGACGTCACCTAACCATGGTCCCAGGCTCTGATCATGTGACCTGGTGACGTCATGGGTGGCGTCTCCCATCTCCTCCCCTGTCCATTACCCGTGCAATAAGGTGGAATCGGGTCGAAAGACGGGCGATTAGTGCGGACGGCGGCGGGATAACGACTTGCCCGTAGGCCGACCTAAGCTTCTCACTCCCCTGACCCTCTCACCCACCCAAACCATCCCTGTCGTCACACACGGTTACCATGGCAACAAACATCCAGGTGGATATGGGGGAGGGAGAGTCCATTAAGGGAACGTGGCCAGAGGTAGGGCAAGTCTTCGGGCACTATACTCTGGGAGAGGAAACTGAGGAAGGAAAGAGTGGCAATCTCATATATAGTACCTTATGGTTCTCATGAAACGTAAAATCCATCATCATTTGCAAAGTATATAAAACAGACAGTACAGACATTGGGAAAACATTGTAGAATCATGGAATTAGGGGGGAGGAGAGTAATGAGGGGTGATTTTTCAATTCTACCATGTTTACATAGACTAAGTCTATTAGCACATATAGAAAATTTGCAAGGCCTTGGTCTTTATCTAACATAAGATTTACACCATCTAATATATATGTCAAACAAAAAAAAAACAATACATTTTGGTTATAAAGGATGACATTAATAAGAAAATGGGTAATGGAAGCCTAAATTGCATATGAATAATAGAGTAAGACCACTTCATGGGGGGGGGGTCAGTGGGGGACTAATTCTGGACAGTAGTAAAAAATTGGCTCTTCAACTACTGCCGTGATGTGTGTCGCAACATACAAGTAGCGATAGCAAAGGCCTTTTGTTGCAATTATTATGACTGTGCTTGGTAACCGACCCGTTCATCCGCCATGAATATGACCTTAGCTGTCGGCTTGGCGTTAAACAACCATTACTCACTCACTCACTTACTCACTCCGACCCGTTCATCCATCAATGTAGAGTTTTTGCCATGAATATGATCGTATCGGTCGAAATGACATTAAACAACTATATGGATTACTCCGCCAGTCAGTAATTGTTAAGGAGATTTCAACTGTATAGAAAGAGCAATGATGAACGAACAGACGATATACCTAACCAGATATTATGTTATAAACGGGACTTCGTAATCAGTAACTATGTTGGTGCAACAGGATCTTGTTTCTTTTTGTTGCTGCATGGTCAGACGTGCTGAGGTGGGATCTATCAGTACTTGAGCGCCCCTTAGCTGCGTTAGAAGCCACTTGACATAGTTCCCTTTTATTATACGTTCAGTGACGTCGACGGCTTGCACTTGATCAATCAGTTAATCTCCCTTCTACTTAGCCATAATTAGCATGGCTTCATAAGAGTGTCACAGACTTCTCTACCCTGAACTTTATCTTAAATGATAAGGTAATCATCTTGAAGAATCAATGCCTCGTGTATAAGAATAGTACGACAGGCAAAGCATTCGATTACAAGAAGGCTTTGATATTGTTCTCATTGATATAAAATGAGCAGCAAATTGTTAGGTGGGTTGCAGATAGTCTGAAAGGTCTATTTGACAAGGTCTATCTGCCTGAGATCCCGCTGAAATAGGTGCACATTCAGAAATGTGTTAGTTACATTAGAAAAGGGCATGCTTTCTACGTATATCCTAAGAGGACATGATATAGCCTCTGCAGACCACCCAATTAGGCAAGGTCTCTGAGCCAATGCAAATGCCAAAATGCTAATGTCAGTGCTATTACCAAAGTTCAATGTCAATGTTAAAACTGAGATGTCAGTTCCAGAAAACTAATGCCAATTCCAAAGAGAAAAACAGTCCGAATACCCTGCCACCCAAAGCTTTATATAAATAGAAAAGAATGACATCCTTTTTAGGGAGGGTTATTTTCTAATAACACGGTGGTTGGTGGATTTATGGATGGATGTCAATAACCTTTCTACCCTACGTCTTAGGGGTCTGAAAATGATATCCCAGTTTTATTCCACCCCCTTCCATTGTTAAATAATGAGCATTCTCATAGATCTATATACATAGAGGTAGTGGACACCATCCCTGATATCTGGCATTAAAATTGACTTTTAGTATTGGGATCAAACCCCAGCACTTTCTTGAAATCTGGCATTTCATTGAGTTTTACCATTGAAATAGATTTTCTGACGTTAAATGGCATAATAAACCCCAAGGTTAAACAGTCTACAGCAACCTTCATAGACACAAATGGGGATAGGCAGGAGGCTGACAAAGCCAGTGAGTATTGCAACAATTATTTTGCAAGAATTGGTAAAAAAAACTCTTTGAAAATTTAGACCGGGGAATGAGGGATCCTGAGCCCTCCATTGAGGATTACATGAAACAAGTACAAGGGATGGGGGGAGATGAGATGCCCATACCCGAAGTTACTAGTGCTGACATCACCAAGTTGGTCAAATCATGGTATGGCTGGATATCGCCATACCTATTTTGAAAATATCACATCGGCAGAAATCCATGGTAGCTATAGACGGAATGTTTAGACAATGTTAGATTTTTTTCCATGTGCAGGGTCTGCTTGCAGTCATAACCGCTTGTTTCAGAAAAGACCACTGCATAAAAGTTCTTGTTTCCCATCACACAAGCCATGGAGATGTACGGTAGTAATTATTCTACCGTTGGCTAACCTTATGCCCGAGCTCCACTTTAAATAAATCTAAACAGAGCAATGTTCATAATCTTCATGTAGTTGCTTTTCTGATGCAGTGTAAAGCTGGAAACTTTTGCACAAGAGGTGTCATGGCTGTGCAGACATAATCCTTGGGCCCATAGCAGCTTGTCTAGTGTTTGAATGCCTATTATTGAAGTGAACCTGGCAATGCTTTTTAGATTTCTATATGGTTTTGGAACCCAAATCACTATTCTACACATCTGGGTCAAGCGGAGTATAAGTAGCAGCACATGTGATATAATTATTAGGCCGATGTTTGAAGCAATGACAGATGTTAAAAAAATTCTGTTAGATGTTGCCAAATGCTAATTAACATTAAGAAGAAATTCCCTCCTGGTGTGATATCGCAAAATAGGTATTCAAAAGTGTCTGCCCCAAGGACTAAAGTACCTACTTGTTGGCTTTGTCCCACCCACTCAAAACGATCGAGCCATTCACAGCCTGCAATGATCGATGTAGACAGACTTGATTTTCAGACATCATTGTCTGGGATAACCAAAGTAATAAGAAAATTTGACACTTCCATCCATTACAATAGCTGTAGGGAAGGTTGATATAAAGACGTCCACATGCCTTGAGACTTCACCCAACATGATAGCAATTAATATGGGTTTAATGCTGGATCAACACTACAAGCTGGTTGGTTCAATGATCATCAAGAATTTAGCAATATTAATTCAGGTAGCAAAGCCATTGTTGTGGTGATTTTGTGAAATGGACGTCTCAAGATATGTGGACGTCTTTAGGTTAATCTACCCTAGCTAAGTGCAACATAAGCTTTTGCTTCATATCAGACGTGGCGATATTTCTTCTGGTTGTTAGTTTTATTTATTTTTATTTTTTTTCTCATTACCCTCTTAAATAAACTGGATTGGAAATTTACAATTAAAGAATTTCTTGATGCATACAGTGACCGGTCCATGCACTTAGCCGTCCTTGCCTTAAATGTACCCTCATTACAGTGTTTAAAATAAAACTTACATTGCTACATTTTATGACTCAGAAGCTACAGCTATCCATCTTAAGCTTCTGTCAGAAAAGCTGTTTTCATCAATAAACTATGGGGGATATGACAAAAGTGTGCCGAGAGGTGCATAAATTAATGTGTAACATCAACTGTTAATTAATAGTGTTCTAGCATTATAATAAAGAAAAATGCTTCCCTTACAATATATCAAGATACTGTTCATTGTAGACCTTACTGTCTGACTTCAAGGCACAACTTACAAATCTGTCCTTAAAATATGGTGTTCTTCATTTGTTAGAGAGATACTGGGTAAAAACAATGCTGTTGGGCTGGCAGTGTCATTCATGTCGCCCCACCTAGGATTAGGGCATCTAGATGTTAGATACGCAGCAACAGGGGTGGACCACTGCAGGCTGCATCTGCTTCCACCTCCATGGTGGCAGCACTGATCCTACTCTTAGTCCCGCACTCAGGCCTTATGTAGAGTATAACTAGAGGCATTCTGTCTGGTGTTCATGAATTTAGAGGCTTCTCCCCCATTTGACACTCACAAGTCACTAACCACCCTTATCAGTTTTCTAATGGATCCAACAGGCATCGATATTGTTAATTTATTATGTGTTCCAGCCTTGCCCTGGGCCCTGTTTCTATACTTTTCAAAAAAGAATGGCACCATCCATGTCCACTAATGCAAAGCTAAAAGAGTAGATAGAGCAAAACCAGCTTTCTGTTTCTTAACTTGAGTTCTACTCTCCTATTCTATTGACTAGAACTGGATAGGACAACTTGAGAAACGTTAATGCAATGGTGGCATCTACCTCTAGTGCACCTCTCACTGGTATATCTCTCCAAAATGGCTAAGTTCGAGTTCTAGCTGAGTTCATTATAGGCAACTGCCTATAGACCCAAATGAATAGAGCAGAATGTACCACTGTTTCTAAACCTTAGGATATAACTCAAACTCAGTCTCATCTGCTCCAATGATGAAGGCAAAATTATTGCTTTTCAAACAACTTTGCCACCAACTCTTATAGGTGGTCAGCAAAACTTTAAATAAGAGAAATACACACAAAAACTTGAATGATTCATGTGATTATAGATTAGCTGAAATTCAAGGATTTTGATGGCACCATTGCATGAGTGTTTCTAATGTTGTCCTATCCAGCTCTAGCCAATAGAGCATTAGAACAGAACTCAAGTTAAGAAACAGAAGCATGTTTTTGCTGGGTCTGCACTATTAGCTTTGCATTAGTAAACATGGATGGTGCCATTCAGGTATACAATCAGGGCCATGATGGCAGCAAAGTCAGTTGGAAAACAACAGATTTATTTCTTTCAATGGAACAGATGGGACTCAGTTTGAGTTCTATCCAAAACTTTAGAAACAGTGGTACTTCTTGCTCTATTCATTTGGATTTAGGCAGTTGGCTAACACAGACTTAGATAGAACTCTAACTAAGCTATTTTGGATAAAGCAACTGAGGAAACACTAATGCAAATGGTGCCATCCAAACCAACTATAGAAACAGGGCCCAGGTGCCTTGCCCTGTCTCTCCTGCTGACACTTGCTCATGGCCTTTCTCCACTAGGCAACAACTAGCCACAACGACCATCGGTACCGTATGTGAGTATATGAGTGGGGGTGGGGTACCTCTACAGTAGACCTATCGGTACCCAGATCGGTACCAAGTCGTCTGAAAAAAATCAAACATGTCAGTCTTTCAAGGTGGATATCGTGACAGATACATGCATCGGTCACGATCATCGGATAGTGGAGACAGGCCTTCACGCTGCACCCTTCCCTCAATGCGTTGTAGCTAGGCTAGAAACCACACACAAGCCAGACCCTGCGATTATAGGGTGTACAAGACTGACGCCCCTCTCCTTACAGCTTGTGCAAGCTTGAATCTCTGCCAAAGAGAGGATAATCAATTGCTACATCCCACGTCTACATCAATAGACACCCTCTCCAGGGTCTGCACATTGGCTCCCTAAGCACGTTCACCCTAAAGGACTGGGTTAGTGGCATTGCGCTTGGCTAAAACTGTATTGTCTGGGGTGCGGCTGGTCAATCATGGATCTGGGGTTAGTGCTCGTCTGAAATTGTCTGGCAGTCACACGGCTCCCCCATCTGATTTGAGACGGTAACAGTAATAGCAGACTCACTAGCCCTTGGCCTAAATAAATCACTAACCATATACGGTTAAGGCTGGCTTATCCTATACAATTTAAAAGTCAAAAGAGTTTAATAGTGGACGTGGGTGCCACGACGAATTCTCCAGCCCTATCCCTATCTCTATATCCCTATACCTATCCCTAACCCTTTCCCAAACAATGGCCCTTGTTCAACCCTCCGCATAAACCATTTTGAGCTGTGGATAAGATGAATGGTAATGATCAATATTATTCCCTGGGAACCTGGAATATCATCATGTCTAACATTATATAACCACATCAGACTATTGCCCCATATATAGCATACAATTAGCCGTTAGAGAAAGAGATATGGACATTGCATTATCATAATTACAACCATCCATCTGTATTGCTTGCTAATTCCATAAGGTATCTCATCTCTTATTTAGAAGCCCCTGCCTTTGCACCCTTACTGATCTACCCCGAAACGCCAGGTAGTACCCTGTGTTATATATCAGACCTACATCTCCCGCAGAAGTGGGGAGTAGTCCTGGGCAGGTGGGGGATCAGCTCTCTAGCCTGCTAGCATCTGCCCGAGCTGCAGTGAGCTGCTCACTGTATGTACTGGTATGAGTGAGCAGCTGGTGTAAGGCATAGTACTACGGCTCACCATAGGCTTTATTACTACCCGGGCAGGGATTGATGATGTTTGTGGTGGAGTATGCTAAGGTAGTGGCTGACAGTGCTAGAGGTGTATTGTCGGCAACTTAGGGGATCTGAGGACAGGCATAAATGTACGGTCTCCCTACTCCCTCTTACCAACTGCACTTCTTATATACACCTGAGGTGCAATTTGACGCCTGCTCCTCCTCACTCTACAACCAGCAAAGCCCAGCCTCAAGCCTTTCGTGTCATTCTCTATGCTCAACCTGTGGGTACCGCTGTACACATATAGCGAGCATCTCAACGGTAGCACGAGCAGCTCAGCAGCCTAGGCAGCCGATACCCAGCCAGCCAGTCAGCTCAGCACGAGTAGTTCAGAGCCTGTCAGTAAGTCAGTTTATTCTGTAGAATTTATCTATGGACGGTTCTATAATGGATGTGTACCATGAAAAATACAGCTTAGATAAGCGATGAATACACAGTGAACAGCTCAGTATTAACACCATAGAGCAGCTTGAGAGACCCCCTAAGAGAGCACTCATTAACATTACTACCAGCACCACCTTGATACGACAGCAGAGGCAGTTGGTGAGCTGCTCTCCTAGTCTCATCATCATCAGCAGCAGGAGCAAGCATAGGACGCAGGAGGAGGAGGGATTGGGATCGATGATGGACGGTGGGTGCCGCGTCACAGCCCCTCTGGTCACGGCGACACCATCGTCCTGCTCCTCAGACTTGGGTCCCAGAGGGAAGTAGTGCCTGACCCATGAGTAGCTCTGAGCATCTATAAGCAGCTCAGCTTTGTCCTGATTACACTACTTGAGGTTATCACTGTGTGCTTTAACACTGTGTGTGATTACTTAATGGAGGCCTGTTGGTCTGCATGAATGACATGCTGGTAGTGGTTGACACATATTACAGAGGTGGCTAGCAGCCAACAGCGGTATATAGGCTACCTGCTATAGATGTGACCGACTGCTGCAAGCGGGCGGGGACACTGCAGGCCTGCCTGGAGGAGGGACGAGCAAGCTGCCCGTACCTATTGATCCAATGTTTATGCGTTTAGAGCAGTCAGCAGTGGAACGGGCCACCGTGGAGAAGCTGTACGCCCGGCCACAGCTGTCATACTGCAATTGTCATTTGTTGGATCCCGGAAGAGTGTAGGAGTCTGACAAGGTTAATGTCCTACATGCTGCTCGTCCAGAACGATGTCGTATACATAGAGGGTGTGCGTCCAGAGCCGACTTCAGGGAGTGAAGTGTGAAAGTAGGCGTGGGAGGAGTGGCAGGCTGAGCTGCAGCTTATTGTCAAGAGGTACTGGAGGAAGAGGGGCAGACAGCAGGGTTTGTCTCCACCCCCACAGGAGGATGTGGCACAGGGAGTGAGCAGATGGGAGGGGGAGTCTAAGGAGGGGGGAGAAGGAGGATTAAGTTAAGCCTTATCAGCAATAGAATACATCGTTAGGTGTTTATCTTCATTGTACTTGTGCTGGTATAGTACAAACCCAGCAGGACGCACCCAACATTCATGAGATATCCCCACCATGAATACTGCCGCCCCCGGACTCGGCCCCCCTGCTCTGACCGCCCCCGTACGTCCCTGGCCGGTGTCCACGGGAACTATGCCCCTCCTGGCTCCATCTCTGAGTCCTCAGCCACCGTCGTCGCCGTCAATTCACCCCTTCATGCCCGCCTCCGTATTGTCACCCCCTGCGAGCTGTCGCTGTCGCCATCGCCATGGGCCAACTAAAGAGCATGTTAAAAAATGCCGTGTGCGGCCCTGGGACCAAGGGCTCCAATAGTGGCTCTGACGGCGAGGAATCCGACGCCGAGAGCCAGTATGGTCAGTACAGGCCTCTCAGAGACTGTCCCGATGGTGTGCGACGCGACGCACGGCGCGTCGCTTCCGGTGCCGCTATCGCGACTTCCGGTGCTGGAGGTGCAACGGCCGCTGCAGCGGCTGCGCACCTTGATATGGATGAGGACCAAGAGCCGGAAGTGGTCTGTTTGCGACACCACCGCCACTACCACCATAACCATAGAGGGTCGGGAATATCAACCGGATCCGGAAATACGAACTACTCCAATCACCTTCCGCCGTCACACCGATGTATCTTTGGGCCGGGACTACCAAGGAGTCATCACCACTATGTGCACCAGAGAGTACGGTAGGTGACGTCCTATCCTATAAGATTCAAAGGAATTATATTCCCCACTCCCATGATTTTAGAGATTGTTATTTTCTTCAAAATCAGGTACTTAACAAAGAATAAAATGAGGCCCTTTCGACCTAGAGTCATTAGATAAAGTTGGCAGCTTGCTTTACTCAGAGCTAGACATAATGGAGTTTAACCCGTTCCTATCTTGGGAAGATTAAATCTGTAATAAATAATACAGGAACAAAAAGATCATTTCAAGGCAGGCCAGCTATAAGAAAGGGCAGTCACTTGGGGGTTCTTCATTCTTTCAATTTGCAAGGTCCTGCTTCGTTCCAAGACTTCCCCGTGTATATCTACGTGTGCTCTTGTACGAACATGCAATATGTTAAAGGGAGTTGGAGAATGTTTGGTTGGGAAGCTAGGTCCTAATTGAATTATGGGTAATTCAATTAGCAATGTTAATAATAGTTAGAAATCCATTCCCCTTGACATTTACTCTATACCTATAACTGGGATCTATAATGCATCAAACACTGACTAGTCACTGCGAAATATAGGATGCATTTATTCAGGATACTCCGTAGAGCTTATTCATGGCAACACAAATATCAAATGACAACTGATACAAGGCAATCAACACATGTAATATAATAGCACAGTACCTTATAGTGGTTCCTACCACAATAACACAGTCCTAATACAGAGTCCTTATGATATGTCTACTGGTGCACACCCAGGCCACAGGCCAGCCTGGCCTCAGTCCTCCAGAGTGTGGGTGTGGATAATGGTGGAAGAGGTCTAAGACCCTACTCCATGTAGTCTTGAAGATAGCTGGATGTGGTGTGTGTCAGTGTCAGGGATGCAGGGGTTTAAGTAGTGCCCCACCAGTCAGGTGTGACAGCAGCTTTTCCCCTCTCCTACTGCAGTGGGCTTTCCAGCTTTAGCTCACACAGGGGATTTCACACCCCCTTGGCCTACTGTGCACTACACCCCACAGAAAGCTTTCTGACATGTGACACTTGGTTACTGTTGACATATAGTTCATTTTGATATTTGACAAATATCCATCATTTTGATACTCATAAAATCATAATTATCATAAAAGTGATAACAATTATAATCCATATAAATCCACAATTATGATTATGATATAATCATAATTGCTACTCTCAGCAGTAGTACACCTTACATTACATCACAATTCCGTTTCTAGCTGATATATACCTAATATTACACCTCGGGTACTAAAATCTTTTGTACCACTCAAAAGACACTCAAATCGCACCTTGTCGCTTTATGTAGTTTTGCAATCTTTATGTGTTTTCAGTTTGGGTATACTTGACTTAAGACTAGGTGAAAAAGAATTCCATGTTTTCATAATGCTCATGTATATTCAGCATAGAAGATCCATTACCAGGATCTTATTCTTAAATACATACTCTGTGATAAACAATTCATTATTCATATACTCATCTTAATCATTTCAACACAATATAGTAATAATCATATATCCATAACCTCAATAATATCATTGGGAGAAATATGAAATTCTCCGGATTGTAGGTCCAAGACCAGGATCTTAAATGAAACGATCAGTCACACACTCTTTTACATGGAAATCCATCATCAGGATGGCAATTAAATCAATTGTTCAGCATACATCAAAGACAATCCTAAAATAACACTCTTGTTATAAAAGTAGATCCACCATAGAAATCCACTCGTATCTGGTCCTTTATGAACCAATTCATAATGATACACCTTAAAATAAAACATTTCATTTGCAAAATAAATCATCTTAATCCTATATGTTTCTAAACACTTTATGTACAGTCTCTATTCATACCAATGGCTAACTGGGGTTACCATGGTATATTTCTGTCCAGACATGGATGTGGTGGGGAGTCACTCCATGTAAATACATATTATCTTCTTAAATCAGCTGGTCCTCTAAGTCAGTCATGTGCTAGGTGCAGTACGTCGCACTTGGGTCCAAGGTACATGACCACTTCGCATGGTAGCATCTGGGCGTTTTGTGGACACAAGCATCCCTCGACTCATTGCATCTGCTCCGGCCCTGCATCAGTGGTCAACAGGCTACAGGAAATCACTATCTGTAGATCAGAGGGATTGTGAAAAAGATGCAGAATTTAGCCAAATAATGTACACAAAACATAATCTCAACAGTGACATAGGTAACAATGTAAGCATGACAATATACAACCAGGCTTTTGTTTCTACATGTATCCTCCTTCACATAATTATTCTTCATTAGAACTTACCTTCTAAAAACAGCTTTCTGGCTTCTTCCTTCAGACCAGTGGTCAGTGGCCTGAATGGTGTGTACATTTGATCATGGGCTGGTGCACTAGCCCGAGTTGACCCCCTCAAGGGAAGCACAGTCTCTTCTGTACCCTGACCCTTAGAGGCGATCATAGAACGCGCCGTCCTGGCTGTGGCTAATGGTGTAATGCGCTTAGAGAGGTGAACCGTACAAGGTGTTTGTATATACTGACTGCCAGTGTGATAGATAAAATGTGACTGAAATCCTTTCTCCTTAGAATGCACAAGAATGGCCCTAATCTTTTTAGCAGTTGCCCTAGGAATCATAAACCTCCTGTCCATAGCTTTGTAAGTGTGCTGGTTATCAATAACCATAGTAAATGTGCCTTCACAATCATAAATCAAAGTTGCCTCTAGACATGACATTTCTACTGACATATCCCTAACAAAGGGGACACTTCTAAGATCTAGTCCCTCTGGACAGGAGATGATTTCCATTATAGGAATTGCTACTGTGTTTCCAGGGATCCCAAATCTGTGATAGATTTTGACTGTTAGGATGTCTACCTCAGTGATAACTTCCTCTTTCCTAGCTGAAATCTTTTGACTAACAAACTGTAAAACCTTCCTTCCCACCTTATAAATGAAGCGCCTAAAGAAAACAACCACTAATAAAACTAATATGATACCGACTATCTTTTCCCCATGGTCCATGTCTTGTACTAGATTATGTAATTCTTTAAAGTACCCAGTATGGTTGGCCTCTACCACTATAATGGTAGGAGTGGTTGGTTTCAGATGGAATACCATTGTATCAGGTTCTTCTGGTGTTGGCATGGCTGCACCTGGCACAAGTATCCTCTGAGCCATGACCAGGCCATATACTATTCTTAGACGATAGAAAAGGAATGCTACAGCGATAGTAATAATCACCATGAATACTACAATTATAGCCTTAAATGAATAAACAAAAATAGGGGAAAACCAAATTGGAGAAAACCCATTTGGTTCCTTGATGAGTGTGGAATGCTTGTCATCCATTATTTCTTTGGCTAAAATCCTGAGATCCAACTCAGCTTGTGGCAGGGATGACTCTGATTTCTGATCAGTAAAAACAGGTGCAAGAACCAATTTAGCAGATTTTGCTGGCACTAACTCGGCTGTAATTCCCCGCACAGTTATATTAAAAACACTCAATAAAGGGAGATTAATTAACTCTACTGTAACAGAGATGGGAGAATCTTCACACTCATCTGTGGGCCATATCACACCGGCACCTACTATGGCGTGTTGGCCACATGGAATATTAATGTTGCAATAGGTACATGTCTGGTTTTTAACAATGTTGGTGCCATTACTAAAAATGATGCTGTGTTCAGGACTAGATACAATGAATTTAGAAGATTGGATATGTTTCACAAGTGGTATAAGTGGAGCTGTTGTCCTGACAGCAAATGAACAAAACCTATTGATACTGTCTACATTATCCCTCCATAATGACCATAGGCAGGTCATGGTTTGTGTGCTCATAGCATAATTTAAATGTGGGCAAGAGGAATAAAACCTTGTCTTGCACATAAGAACATCTTCCTTAGTTAACAACATGTACTTATCTCCTTGTAAGGATATGGCAATTTTAACAAATTCATCTTTCACTACTGTCAGCCCCTGTGAATGGTTAGTCTTGACTGGAATTGGCCACTTATCCACATCATACATAACATACCTACATGTACCCTAAGTAAGTGGAACTGATACATGGACATAAACCCTAGAAAGTGTATACTGGTAACCTATCAACTCATCATGGTAGTAGAAAGCTGGATCAGTGAGACACAAGGTGTAATCAGTTACATTGTGTACTGCCCTACTCAAGCCCCTAGTCATCTCAGATACTGGGATGAGAGTTGCTGGAATAGAGCCTGATTGCAGCTGTTGAACACCCTGTATTCACTGAGTCCACCTCTGCTCATAAAACAAAACTGCTTCAATCTTTAACTGTAAATAGGCCAAATACAATGTCACATATGTTTCCCAAATTATTTCGTCTGAAACATTCCTGCTTAGGGACACTACCCTAGCAGAAAGTAAATTAATCCTACTTTTAGATTCTTCTAGCCCTCTGGCTATAACTCTCATCCTACCATGCATGTTATGTAAAGCTGTGATTGTATCATTAATCAATCTCACTGACTCATCTTTCATTCCTTGCTGTTCCTTGGCCATGACATTGTAAGCATTTGTCAATTTTTCATCTAACCTAACTACATCAGTCACTGTAGCAGTCCCAAAAATGGTCCTTGAAAAATCACCAAGAAATGCTAGGGGCGCAGCACGGGTCTTCCGTGCCTCCTTTACCCCTACAGGTTTGTTAAGGAACCCATTGAGTGTTTCTGATGCTACTAATAATTGTTGTTCAAACTTCTGAAATACAGATATATGAGCTCTTGAAAACTCTCCAATCCTATCACACACTACCTTGGTCAGTCTAGCTGGTGGCTTGTGCTGGCCTGTGCATGGATTGGTGGGTATAGTAAGAACCCTCCTATCCAGCACAGGTCGCTCAAGAACAAATACTAAAGTCCTAACTGCATCTGGTTTTATCAAATTTGCGTTCTCTCTCCTAAACATAACCCCAGCATTCTGCCGGTTCACCACCTCTGGCCACTCACCATAGCTTACAGCAAGGAGCATTGCCATCAGCTGAAATACAATAATCATACCTAAGTAACTTGCAATAAAAAGACCAGAAATTTGACCTAAGTTCTAGCAGCATTTGCTGTAACCACTTACCAATAGTGTAGGGAGTCCTCCTGGTTGTGCCATGTTCACTGTAGGAGTGCAAGGTAGGCTGTGAGTGAGGGAGGGGTCCACCTCCCTTTATATACCCTGCCCAGGGTTAGGGCTTTCTGGCCTTTGCCTCAGATATTAGTACATTAATGCTTCAGCTTTCTCTCACCTTAATCCTCAGCAGCTTATCCCACCAGCTTGCACTCCCTTGTTACTAATCCTTCTTACCTACCTGTCAGCTGTTGTAAATCCTATCAAATAGGGTATTTCCATACTGAGACTCTAAAGCTTCTGTGAGAATCTAACTTGCCCTAACTACAGACCTCAGTGGGGTATGTTTTAGGATAACATACAACCATTGTAAAGGACACTCTATTTCTTCCCACTAGGTAGGGGGTGGTCATCATCATCAAACTAAAGTCCCTGCATTCTCACAATATATGCCTGTACGTCGGCATAGGTGGTGAGTGAGAGCTGACACTCAAAGTTTGTCTCCCTTTTCATCATCTCTCACCTTTGGGTGATGCACTCTTAAGTATGTCAGGCATTTCCAAGCCTCTCCTCTTTGACATACACATCTAGACACTGTTACTTCATCCTTGGGCCCGCGTGTCTCAAACTTATCTTGTGTGTTCTCTCCTACCCTTCATGGTGGCATCCTAGCCTACCAGGTCTTTCTTACTCACCAGGCTGCCCTTGACACCTGTCAAGCGCCTATATCTCTTATCAAGTCTCAGTACCTTATTGTTGTGAAATGTCAAATTAGGTTATTGTGTGTCTTAGAGATAGGCCGAGCTTCATAGTGATGACCTTTTGTGGGGTCCTAATGTTCCATTGAAACATGGGCCCTGCCATTACCGTCTCACCATATCTCAATCCAGGAAAACCATAAGGATAGTACATGAGATACAAAAATTCAACAGATGTACCTTTGTTCTGTAGCATGTTTTAAGAACCCAGTCCTATTCTGAGGTGGGTAAATAATGATTATGCCCAAACTGCCATTGTTTTCTTGCATAGCGGTGTACCTACTCCTTTTGATTTATAGTTCTTGTCTTGTTAGGCTGTGCTACTTATAATAAGTAGTCTGTGCTGTCATAATAGGCTTTGCTAGGCTTTGTGTCTAATCTCTAATCTCTGGCTTGAGCTGGAGAATTAGTAGAAAACCCCTTTCTCGAACTAGGGTCTTAGAGCAGAACTTGATACATTTCTGAGACTGGCTTGCCTTAGAAATGGTTTGCTCAATAAGAAATTTACAGTGTTGTCAAACATCTGCATTTTGTTGGCATTATAGTAAACTTATAGGCTGGATTGCTTTATAAGATACCTTATGCCTCTATCACATAAATATATATTCTGGGTATTGTTCACAAAAACACTATATAGCTCACCTGCGTCCAGGTAAAGGTATATAGGTTAAGACTTGTGATTCATCACCAGTTCACCATACATCTGGCAAATGTATGATATGAAACAATAAATTAGAAAGATAGTTCCTACTCTACGAATGGTTGTAGTAAAGTGACAGTTATCACACACATTAAGCACCTAAACATAATATGCCCGGAACACCTATGCTTCCAATAAGCACCATAAAACTGCCATCTTTCCACTTCCATTTAGAAATTATATACACTCATTAGAAATTCTAACGAGATCGTAGTCGGGGGACATCGCGTATCTTTGAAGTCAGGTCACTTGTTACAAACTTGCTTTGTGCCATTGTATCTAAATGTTCAATTGGTAACCATATAATGTCACCATCTTTGAAATGGACTAAATATTTCATGTCTTCACCCCTTGGTTTGCACACATCTGTAACACTCTTTATCTCATGATATGTGGGTGAGCCATCAGTGGGTATAGTTTTAGCTGCTTTTGGTACAATCCTGTGACTCACTGGGATCTTGACTGACTGTTGGACATCAATTGGGATGGTATCTGTGAGAGCTGATTGTTCATCACCTGTCTGTCCATCCTCTTCATGAACATCCACATCAAGATCTTCCATAGGTACAGCTTCTTGCTGTTTCTCCTTAGTATCATCCAGTGTGAAACTTTCATTTGGAAGATCTGACTCATCCAACTCCTCTGGATCTTGCATATTTTGTTCTTCCTCCATGACACCAAGCCATCTCTTCTCAACCTCTTTCCTAGATAAGCCTTTCTTAAGCCTCATGATTGTGACTGGCCTATTCATAAACTTCCCTGTCTTGGCATGTTTCAAGAAGACTGTGGTTTCTGTGTGGTATCTCACAAGAAGATAGGGTCCATGGAAAACCCTTGCTAACTTGAGTTTGGTTTTCGGATCTTTGATCCTTGGCCAATACAACCAACAGATATCTCCTTCTTTCATCTTTGGATCATAGGCACCACGGTCATATCTCTTCTTCATTTGTTCTTGAACATGCCTCATATGTCTTCCTGCACACTCAGCCGCCTTCTCCTGGGATTGTAATATGTCTGCAAGATGTTCATTTACAGACTTGGCTTCTTTTGCATCAATCTTAAGCTGGTTTTCTGTTGGAAAGAGGGGCTCAATTCCATGACAAAGCATGAAAGCTGTATGTCCCGTGGCATACGCTGGTGTAGAATTCAAGCTGAATTCCACTGCTTCCAAATGTTTGTCCCAGTCCTTCTGGTTTTGACTCACATAATTTCTGATGACACCTAGAATAGAGCGATTTGTTCATTCAACCAGGCCAGAGGCCTGTGGATGAAGGACGGAATTGAATTGCTGTTGTATGTTGTAGGTGGCACAAACTGATTCAAACACCTTACTTGCAAAGGATTTTCCATTATCCATCACCAATCTCCTTGGTGTACCAAATCTACAGATGACTTTGTTGTAGATTGCTCTAGATACTGTTGGTGCCTAAAGATTTGGAATGGCAAAACAGATCACAAATCGTGAATAATAGTCCACTAGTACTATTATATGTTCATTCATGGAGAGTGTGATTGGCAGTCTCTCTAGAGCATCTAGATTCCAAGTATCAAAGGGTCTGGGACTAGGGTCTCGAATGATGAGGGGTGGCTTTATTGGCCTTGTCATTCTCTTGGTCTGGGCACAGTCCTCACATGAGGCACAGTAGTCAGTCACATCCAAGGACATTTTTGGCCAAAAATATCTTGATCTCATTGCCCCTAGCATCTTGTTAACTCCTAGATGGCCTCCTAGAGGGTCATCATGATGTGCCTGTAAGACCCGTAGTCTCATCTCCCCTTGAGGTACAACAATTAATGCAGTAACCTCAGCCTTAGGCCCCATAGATACATCCATGAAATAGAGTATTCTATCTACTATGGTATAATGAGCCTCACGAAGTATCAATGCTCTGGCTTGTTTAGCATCATGTGGTAATCGGCCATTATTTAGGTAGTCTATCACACCTGCACAAAAGTCATCACCTTCCTGTTCTTCACTCATCTCTTCTCTTGAGATACCTAGCAAAGGGAAATGTTCCCTTGATTGCTTTCTAACTTGTGAAGTGTACTTCCTTCTCTTGGCTTCTCTGCGTGTAAAAGGCTCTGCACCGATTGCTGCAAGTTCTACTGGGTCTGGACTGTAATATTCCTGCTCTTCTTGTGACCTAGTATAATATTTTACCTCCACATGAGTGCTAAAATGCACACTCTTCTGACCACTTTGCTTCTTTGCCAACCTGTTCAATCGCCTTTCTCTCTTTGGTATACGATGTGTTGATGCGGGCTTTGATGTTTGTACCTCATTTATACTGATGCTACAAAGAGCTGGGAATGATTCCATCATTTCCTCAATGCACAGCCAAAAATAACTTTCTTGTTTTAAGAAATTATTTCTCATTTTAAGTAAAATTAACTTAAAACAAGTTTGTCCGCCAGGTAACAAAATTTTACTTGAAATCTTGGTATGTCCAGCTTACTTGAATTAAGACATACAATCTTAAGATATAAATTCTTGAATCAAGTAATTTATTCTCAAATCAGGATTCAATTTCCTAGAATATTTCTTAAAAGAAGTAGACAATTCTCATGGAAGAGGATTATTTCAAGATAAACTTACTCATACTTTTTCTTTATATAAGTTATATTTTCTCATTTTCAGTATTTTAAAAAAACATTAATTTCCTTGTTTGTAAAGTGGTTATGATTTTTATCTATTATGGAAATGTTTTAGATCAAATAGAAGGTTATCAGTATAGGTGACTCAGTGACAGAGGATCATCAGATTACATGCAGCTCTTTGAAGCCACATTTTCTTAAGTGAATAAGACCTTTATTCAAAGTCTTTGACTTAATGAAAGGCTGTGGCACATCCCACCCTTACATTATCATATCATCTACGCAAAAGGCGTTTAGCTTCCTTTATGCCTTGAATTTCCCTCAATCAACTATCAGACCAATGGACCTGATACTAAATTAATTCCAAATAAGTTTCCTTCAGTTTTCACTTTATCTTACCACATCTAATATTTTAGGACCGAGTTTAAGCTAGGAATTTGTACTTTGTATTGCAAATAATTCACCATAACAGGTAGTGCTGGCACCTAGTGGCAGATTACATAATTTTCTCATTTTAAGAAAATAATACTTATCTGGCATGTTAGAAAATATTCCTTGGTCAATTTTTAACAAGATCTTAGTTCTACCTTTTACTAGATGTAAGAAAATACTTCTAGTTTAATAAATCTCATATTAAGAAATTAGACTTTCTTGTTTTAAGATATAAGATAAATAATGTTACCTGGTGGACAAAACTACCAATTTTGAGAAATTTTCTTAAGAAAAATAATCTTGAAAACTCAAATCAAGAAGGCAGCTCAAGATTTGTTCTAAACTTGATTTTTCTTAAAGACAAGATGATGATGAATCTTATAACCAGAATGTTTCTCATAACTAGAAAAGATTTCTTATATCAAGTTTATTTTCTTGGATAAGAAAATTATTTTTAGCTGTGTGCCGTCTCTCTCATAGGGTTTGCCTTCTAGCCTACTCAGGCTATCAGGTACCACATTCTCTTTCCCTTTTACATGCTCAACAGTATACTGAAATTGTCTCAGATCAGCTGCCCACCTAATCTGTCTAGGGGATAGCTTACTCCGAGGGTTCAGTATATACTGGAGTGGAGCATGATCCGTCCTTATCAGGAATTTCTTGCCTTCGAGGTATACTCTCCAGTGCAGGCATGCATAGACAATGCCTGCGAGTTCTCTGTCAAGTGTCGAATAGTTTCTTTGGGCTGGGCTGAGCAGTTTGGCTGTATATGTAATGGGTCTGAGATTCTTCTCTTCATCATACTGACTCAGAGTTCCACCTATTCCATAGTCCGAGGCATCTGTTGTTACGATGAACTCCTTATTGAAATTGGGGTACATGAGTAGACAGTCTGATGTCAGTGCTTCCTTAAGATCTTCAAAGGCTTCCATTTGTTCTGTGCCCCAATTCCACTCCCTTTTCTTCTTTGTCAATTCATATAGACATCTTGCTCTAGTAGCATAGTTTGGTATGAATTTCCGGTAGAACCCTGTCATACCTAAAAACCTTCGGACTTGGGTTTGATTCCTCGGTGGTTTGATGTCTCTTATAGCTTGTACTTTGGCAGGGTTTGGGCGGATCCCTTCTTTGTTGAGTATGTGTCCCAGAAATGGAACTTCTGGTGCAGCAATAATACATTTTGCTGGTTTGAGTCTGAGCCCTGAACTTTGTATCCTGCGTAACACCTCACCTAAGTCTTCCAGGTGTTGTTCAAAGGTGTTAGAAAACACCAGGATGTCATCGATATAGCATATACAGTTTTTAAACTGTAACCCTTGTAGAACAAGGTCCACTACCATCTGACAACTACGGGCTGCATTTCTCAATCCCATACTGAGTCTTTTGTATCTGAACTTGCCAAATGGTGTGAGAAACCCTGTGTAGTCCCTGCTCTTCTCAGAGATAGGTATTTGGTGGAAAGCCATCATTAAGTCCAGTGCTGAAATGTAATTTGGCTGTATCTGTCCTACAGCGTCAAGTGCATCATCTATTCTGGGTATAGCTAGATATTGTGGTACTGTAACTTGATTCAAATTACGATAGTCGCAAACAAGTCTCTGTCCTCCTGAAGACTTAGCTACCAGAAAAGCTGGACTAGCCCATGAACCATCATAGCTGGGTTCGACAATACCTAGACGTACTTGTTCATCAACCGCTTTCTTAAGATTTTCACGCATCTTGGGAGACACCCTAAAGGGCATCTGCTGGACTGGTTTTGCATCTGGGATCACCTCAATTTCATGTTCAATCCAATCAGTGCATCCCACTTTACCATCTGGACCTACAAAGGCCCCACAGTTATCTCTCAAGAGAGCATCCATCCTTGCCCTCTGCTCTTCTGTCAACTTTGATTTGGAATAGTTAACCTTGGGTGTAAAGCTGGGTGTTGGTTCTGTCTTCTCCTTGTCTTCAACCTGTGGATCAAATATACCTACCGAAGATATGTGGACACACTCATTACCTGTGAGTTGCCTCAATGTTCCCAGGGCAGTACCTTGTCCTATCTCGACCTCATGATCTGAAAGGTTAACAAATCTAACAGGTACAGTGCCTTTATGCACTCGTACACAGCACCTTGCTGTCCACACCTCTGGCTGTTTTGTAACCTTGAACCCTACATAATTAAAGAACATACCTTCTTTCAAAGCTGAATCCACTGGGAGACTGCACAACATTTCAGTATGTGCTGGAATAGTCAGTATACTGTTAGACCTTACCACACACTGCTTGTCGTCTGGCGGTGTGTCTCGAGATGAATACATGATATTCATACCATACTGTTTCAGGAAATCCCGCCCTAGTACAACGTCTAGCCTAAGGCCTGGGATGACATGAAACAATACATCATATGTGGAATCCTCGATTGTGATTATGCCCCGCATATCACAATGAGCATCCACAACCTGTCCTCCTGCAAAAGTGACAAATACACGTGAAGGATACTCAACAATCTCATTGTTAGCCTGTTTCACCCGGTTGTAATAGTCAAGACTCACACAGCACCGATCTGCCCCAGTATCGACCAATGCCCGTGCACACGTCTGACCTATGCACACCTGAACACAATTATCCTCTGTCAAGAGATGTGAAGCCATGTAGGCCTTACCTTTCTGATGAACCTTACTCTGGCGTTCACAAATTGATGCTATCTTGAGTCGTGTGTGATGGAATTGAGATCCACTAGCGTCCGTCGGTACCTCAAGCGACCGGCCCTGTCTACCCTTTGGATCCTCATACGGTACATTCCCAATGGCACACTCCCGACTGCAACATAAATCTCCATCATTTAAACAATTTGCGCAACAATTATCAGTTTCAGGATGTTCATCATCCCTATAATACACCTTGCCTGTAAGAGGATCTTTCTTGTAAAAGAAACTATACCTTTGAGCTACATCAACCTCAGAAACAGTAGGATCCTGTATCTCACTTAATCTATTATCATCACACAAAGGATCCTTTAGTTTTCTACCTTCATTATTTACACAGTGGTTATCTTTATCTGACACAACCGATACACTTGTGCCACTACGGGTTACCTTACCCATACTAGAACCTTCCCCCTCTCTTTCCCCATAGGGAGGAGGAGACTCTAGTTTCCCTGGTTCTTGGAACCTTGGTTGCTGTTCCTGTAGTGGGATGGGGACTTTGACCGCTGTCTGGTTGACTTCTTCAGCATTTCCTCCAACCGCGCCAGTCGGTCAACTACTGCTCCAAAGCTGTTGTCCTTGGATCCTGAGTTGTTGCTCTCACTGCTGGAATGGTGGTTGCCACCACTGGGACCACTGCTGTTGTTGTAACCACTGTTGTAGTTGTAGCCACCATTGTTGTTCCTCTGGTTATGGTGGAAGCCACCGCGGCCACGGCCTCGCCCACGACTGCGACCATGACCTTGACCTTGGCCCTGACCACCATTATTCCTCTTTGGAGCTGGACATCCCCTTGCCATATGTCCATATTTCTGGCAATTATAACATTGGATGTCCATAGCAGCCACATTAAAACTCTCTTTAAAAGAGGCAAGCTCCTGTCTTAGTTTGTCAACCTCACTGACAGGTTCACTAACTGCTTCTACAGCACTGACAGACACTTGCTGAGTTTTAAGTGCTGCCATCTGGGCTTGCTGTGCTGCATACTGATTCCGCAGTTTCTGCAGCTCCAGTTCTAGCTTAGAGAGAGAAGTATTATGAGTTTTACTCACATCCATTGTCTTTTGCATGATGGCCAGCACCTGCTGATTCTGGCTATGGTCCATCTGCGACTTATAGATGGCAAAGTCTTCATCTGCATCACGGCAGATTTTGATTGCATCCTTGAAGCAGGTAGGGTTGCCATCCCTAATTTTGGATTGGTATGGCCCTGTCACAGCCATTGAAAAGGAATGTAACATCTTGGCATCACTAAGTCCCAACCTCCTATATGCCCTGGTGGCCTCAATTATAAAGTCTTCTATGGTCTGACTAGGGTCCATTACCAATTTGCTTAACCTGTCGTAGTCTTTAGGGGTTAGCTTGCCAAATCTATCTGTGAAGGCTGTTTTTACTTCTCCCCATGTACTCAAACCTTCTATCTGGTCTGTGTGATACCAGTCCTCTGCAGGTCCCTCAAGAAATGAAGGGAAGACCTGTCTTGTGGTCTTATCTGCATCCCTGTGTGGGCCCTGCAGCTCTATATACCTCTCAAAGCTCTTAACCCATAGTGCTGGATCTGATAATTTACTGTCTCTGAAATTAGGGGGAGGTCTGGCTCTAATAGACCGGCCCCTAACATCCTCATCCTGTATCACCACCTGCTGAACACCATTATTTTGTCCCACACCTACATTTTGTACAGCTGCATTCAGCCTCTCTGTGAAAGTGTCTAAAGTTCTCTGCCCCTCCTGGGTCTGATTTGCCTGCATTGTTTGAGTTTTCTCCTCTAACAATTGGGCAAAACCATTATACAGTTCTTGGAATTTGGTCTCTAAAGTGTCACTGAGTTGCCTTGCGGTTGCCATGATACCTGAATTAAGTACGACTTCTCCACCAGCCAAATGTTAAAGGGAGTTGGAGAATGTTTGGTTGGGAAGCTAGGTCCTAATTGAATTATGGGTAATTCAATTAGCAATGTTAATAATAGTTAGAAATTCATTCCCCTTGACATTTACTCTATACCTATAACTGGGATCTATAATGCATCAAACACTGACTAGTCACTGCGAAATATAGGATGCATTTATTCAGGATACTCCGTAGAGCTTATTCATGGCAACACAAATATCAAATGACAACTGATACAAGGCAATCAACACATGTAATATAATAGCACAGTACCTTATAGTGGTTCCTACCACAATAACACAGTCCTAATACAGAGTCCTTATGATATGTCTACTGGTGCACACCCAGGCCACAGGCCAGCCTGGCCTCAGTCCTCCAGAGTGTGGGTGTGGATAATGGTGGAAGAGGTCTAAGACCCTACTCCATGTAGTCTTGAAGATAGCTGGATGTGGTGTGTGTCAGTGTCAGGGATGCAGGGGTTTAAGTAGTGCCCCACCAGTCAGGTGTGACAGCAGCTTTTCCCCTCTCCTACTGCAGTGGGCTTTCCAGCTTTAGCTCACACAGGGGATTTCACACCCCCTTGGCCTACTGTGCACTACACCCCACAGAAAGCTTTCTGACATGTGACACTTGGTTACTGTTGACATATAGTTCATTTTGATATTTGACAAATATCCATCATTTTGATACTCATAAAATCATAATTATCATAAAAGTGATAACAATTATAATCCATATAAATCCACAATTATGATTATGATATAATCATAATTGCTACTCTCAGCAGTAGTACACCTTACATTACATCACAATTCCGTTTCTAGCTGATATATACCTAATAAATATCATAGACACCTACAACTACCTGTTAAAGTATTTCCTTTGTAGATATATAAACTGACAGCTGCACCTGTTACAAGTTTCCTTTAAAGGTCAAATGATAGGTACCACCTAATGGTAAACTCTATGAAAGGTAATCCATTGATGTAATCAAATTGTATTAATTATGCACTCTGCCCGTTCAGCTTTGCATTACATATAATAACATCGCACTTTGTGATCTCGGTGGGTAAGAGTAGGATGTAGTCTGTAGTAGGCTATTTTTCATTTGTCCCGGGCCTTTGTCTCAGTGCGTATCAAGGTGCATTTAAATTACGCTTGTTAAAGGAAGTGAACAAGTACCCCCATTTAATATGGTACCATTGTCAAGTTTGCACTTCCTTCAAAATGATTACATAGCCAATGACCCCATGTACTAAAAAACTGACGATTCTTTTGGGGACTTATGAGGACATAAATCAGGAAAATGTATGTGCTATTAGAGATTTATACTGATATATAGATTACTATTGCATGCAATCATATTACCATTGCATTCAAGCTTCACACTTTATATGATTAGCCTCACCTGAATGAGATATGTGTGATCGTCCTTAATCAAATAGTTTGGATAGGTTAATCAGAAATCTATAAGAGAAAAAAACATACATAAAAATGTTAACAATGATAACTTGATATAGACCTCTTCAGGGATGATTGATTGCCCCACCACCACTCCTTCTCATTGCGTCATCAACCTGTCCATAATCCAGAGAACCATTTGACATATTATGACATAGAACACGCAGAATACACAATACCATAAGGTATTAATGAATTACCTGTGCTCTGATCCAAGCCTGCCTTTGGCAAGGTCCACTGCACAGGTTGCCAATATATTGACGTTTCCCTGCTAGGCCCTGTAGAGGCTTTCCCTGTGCTGGCTCCCCCAGCAGGTACCTAACACTATAGTGGAAGGCTCAATAGGCCAGCCAGGCACTTGAGCGGCTGTAGAAAATGCCTTCAGCACCTTAACTATCAGCAAATAAGGATCTAGTGCGTACAAGACGTCAAGGGTGTGATGTGCGAATGTTATTATTGCGTTCAGGGCCAATTGTAGAGAGGAAGACGTCCAAAATGACTATTAAAACATCCCAATTACTAATATGGCATAAGTGGTCATGTATTACATATCTTTCCTGGTTTCCCCCTTACCATCTTCTGCCTTTTCCTAATGTCAAAAATAAATTGTAGACGTGCACTTAACACTATTATAGATTCGTTTATCGCAATTTGGTCATACCTATATTAATTCAAATAAACAAGCGGTCAATCAGAGAGCCATACAGCTGCAGGGGGTGTTGTATAACATTTCATACTTGGCACCTATTACTATTTACAGTAACAAATCCATCCATATGTGAGGTAATTGTTCCAGCTGCCAACGGTCAATACTGTATAAACAGACCCTGTAACCTATACATCACCTCTGGACATTACCATGCAAGGATTAACCACCTGTTGAGTTGATCCTTTCCCGGATGTGTGCTACTTAGACAGTTCTATTTCTCATATATTTCATAGTGTTGGATGAGGAGTATATGATTGGTATTTGTTTTACCGACAATTAAAAAGTATTTCATGATATTGTCACTGAGGCTTGATATTTGAAATAGAATAGCTGTCATCACTCACCGATTGCTGGAAGGACCATTTAGATGATAGTCAAGCAAACACTGCTAGTATCTGCATAGAAACTAAAAAAATGACGTGATTAGTAAATAACTGATTAAATCCCTGCTCACTCAGCTTCTCATCTAAGTTCTAATACATAAGTAAACATGGTTCAAATTATAACTAAAGACTGGCATTTTTTTAATTGAGCCCTAAAGAGTCTATTTAAATTCTCTGCAATCCATGTATCAGTTATATATGACATATAACCCCTTTATAATATTTCTTTTGTGCTCCCATGACACTTTGCTATATCCTTACCTTTCCGTTGACCTTCTGTTCACTACGACCTCTGTGACCTTTTGCTTTACAGTGCTCCGCTCAGCCTTGTTGCACGCACATGTGGACACTAGGGGCACTAGTAGTAAAGGCCCTTTATATTTCTAGGGCATAGGTTGCGATGTGAAGCATGTCTGTCTCATGCTAAGGGTATAGAGCACTTGTAAAAAGTGCTGACTTGCTGTTGTACTTGGATAGACATTCCTTAGTCTTACAACAGTCAAGGGCGTACTAAATTCTATCCAATAGGATAGGCTTATGTCAGGAGTATTGTGTCCTTTCTTGATTTAATTCTTTAGACCAATTGACACCCATTTTCGATAATCCAGCTCGTGTGTATGAATCACAGTCATAAATGCTGGTTGTGTCTGCCCATGCAAATTATCAGAAATAGCTCTAGGTTGTTGCTAAAATAAAAGAAGTTGATCTAGCTCCATGTACCATGATGTTCAATTTGGCCCACAGTGGGCGAGGGTCAAGATCAAAACAGATAGGGCTATCGATATGAACATGAAGATCAGTCAGTATGAAGGGAGGGGCAAGTCTTCATTGATAAAGCTCGTGTCATAGTAGTCCTGTCCCTCCTTTCGACCCTTTTCAGTTTAAAGGGAAAAGTTGGTCAACCTTGCAGTACCTAATACCTCATCTACTACTACTATCCACAACTCCTGACGCTCTCCCAACAGTATACAATGTGCTATCCCTAACAACATATCCCAGAAAGTACTGCTCACCATGAATTTCCTTACTGAAGCTCCCGACTGAAGGATTGTGATTGGGGTTGATACATAAAGATCAGGGGTGTGATACTCAAAAGTACCCAAAGTAATGAGGTACCTGCACCAGAATGATATGACAACAGGTTTTGGTATCTTTCTGACAGTTCTATGTTCGCTTGTGTGAGTAGAGGGATTAACTTGTGATCTTAGGGAATGTATGGTATGCTATTAGGCGATCCCACAGGAGCGTGGTTCTCCTATGGTAAAAAGAGCTGTCAGTAGGTACCATCTTGTCAAAAGAAGTCACGCTCTGGATCACCATTAAACTTGCACTCACCACATTAGTCTGAAAGGTCACCTGCCTTGTTTAAAATGGAGAGAGCTGCACTATCAGGTACCTACTCATGTCAAACAATCTATAGTATATTATACTGACTGACTTCTCCCAACTAGGTACCTATTTAAATCCCCCCTTTTTTAGCACCATACTTGTGTAGGGGCCAGCTCTGGCTGTAAGTCCATGGCGGTAGGCCATCTGCCCCGTTCCGGTTGCACCAGCCCTCAGGGGCTGGTCAGCTGGTATAAGCTGCCCCCCTTGTGTATTATACCGATCCAGATGTAGGTGGAAGGTAGAGAACGTCAGGTCTGGGGAAGTAGCTCAGAGGAAGAGCTTCCGCTTCGAAGTTGGAGGGTCCCGGGTTCGAGTCCCGGTTTCTCCAAAGACGTTTTCCGCCGACCTCTACACTGGTGGAGAAACCGAGTTGGTCCTGACCCGTGTGAGGGGGGACTACGAGAACTCGGTACCTGGACTGGTATGACACAGTTAACGCTTCAACCTGCTAGGGGTAAACTAGTCACCTGCTGGAGGTTGGGTTGGAGGAGTAGGGTTGGCTGAAGCTGGTGGGGAGGAGTGTAGGGGCCAGCTCTGGCTGTAAGTCCATGGCGGTAGGCCATCTGCCCCGTTCCGGGTGTACCAGCCTAGCCACCTGGCACCTGGTGGTAGCTGCCCCTATGTGTGTCATACCAATCCAGGTGTAGGTGCCTGGAACGGTATAATACAGATACGCTTCGACCCTGGCAGTACTGTGTACTGGTAGGTCAACTGGGAAGTCAGGAGTGCCTCACACTGCTTGATAAAGCCCAATCGATCTGGTTGGGAGGAATGCTTGGTGCTGGTTGGCCATGGTTGAAGCTGGTTGGGAGGAGTGTAGGGGCCAGCTCTGGCTGTAAGTCCATGGCGGTAGGCCATCTGCCCCGTTCCGGTTGCACCAGCCCTCAGGGGCTGGTCAGCTGGTATAAGCTGCCCCCCTTGTGTATTATACCGATCCAGATGTAGGTGGAAGGTAGAGAACGTCAGGTCTGGGGAAGTAGCTCAGAGGAAGAGCTTCCGCTTCGAAGTTGGAGGGTCCCGGGTTCGAGTCCCGGTTTCTCCAAAGACGTTTTCCGCCGACCTCTACACTTGAATGACCACTTGTGAGCAACAAAAGCGACAAGTCATAGCTACATGAAAAGAAAGGACTGGAAACAAGGGCATTTTTAGCCAGCTCTTCCTTTTACTATAGGAGCAACACCCTCCTGGGCTGATGAGAGCAAGACTATCAAAAATTAAATCATGATCATTTTGATGATACCACGAAATTCTTGATCTCAGTTGTGATCTCATCATGTTTTCTTTTCATGCAGGATCTAGGATCACGTTGTTCTAAAGAGCCCTATGGCATTCCCAACCTGAAAGACGTACATCTCCGAAATTCATTTTGCAAGCACGATGAGGGTTTGAGTAACATACCCCTGGTTATTTATGTTGTCAGTTTTTGTGAAATATGCAAGATTATTTTTAAAGATTCCCAATCCTCAGGCACAGTGGGCATCTTCAATTAAAACACTTGCCATCGTCAATATGCATATTTCTGCCATTTAATCGTAGACGCTCTCTAGAAAAGGAGGCATGAGCCAAACCATCGCCAACCCCACCTGTCGGGCGCTAGACGAACTCCCATATAAACACTGAGATGATGTAGGGGGTCACGCAAGAGTAAACTCCCCACCCACTCTACTACTCTCTCCCTGCCGTCTCAAACTTATCACAGACTGATCTAGTCTGCAGATAGTCTACTCCTCATGCCATCTCTGAGAACCCCCTCTCTGCAGCCCCCCTTAGTTCATAGAGGCGATAGGTTCAGCAGACCTGACAAGGTGCCAATAGTAAGACTATGTATTCTCCATCATAGTGAACTGTCATGAATTATAGAATAGAGGCTGCATGGTAATGGAGGTTGTCCTTCACTTAGCTAAATAACAATATAAAAAACCATCCCACATACCGTTTATTAATAGTTAAAGATCTGCATAACATGCTTTCAGGTGATATTTAATAGGGATCTCTTACATGTAGTACATCAAAAAATTCTGAAGGCAAAGCAGGTTAAACCATTTTGGCGACAATGACCCATCAAATTGTCTGTTTCTTGGCCGATACCCCTGGATATTCGTATAACATTTTATCATCTAACTGATATTTTTAGTTGGCGGGAAGGGAGGGGGTCTGTCTTTTACTTCACAGGACATCCTTCACTAAGGCACCCATCTACATAGAACTGCTACTGTTCCACATAAATAACATTCAGCTGTTTATCAATTCACTCCAACTGTCTTTCGACTAGTTTCTCTGATTTTTTGGAGTTGCAAGCCGCATCAGCAGCCAGGAGCATAGCGACCGTAGCAACTCCATAATGTTTTCGGTGTTCTCCCTGTCACCTATGATGTCTTTGGTGACGTCATGCTGCCTCAGTGACGTCACCCGCAGTGGCTAGCGATGTTGCCATGATCTATGAGTGCAACTCCTATCCGTGGTCCTTGCCACATTTTTCTTGTTTGTAATGGTACCAAATGCGACATTGCAGGTGGAGAGTGATCATCTTTTGCTCAAACGACCTCTATAGCTCTATTGATATTAACTTTGATAAAGGAACGTCGCCTTACCTCCCATGGGAAGACCAATGGTAGACAACTGGTAGATGTAAAACTGTGATGCATGGCACAGGCGAACTAAAGTTATTGTTGATATCCAGTAAATAAAGGAATGACAAACGCCATGGCGTTATGAAGCAAATATAAGGCCAGGTAGAATTCTTAAGGAAGGGAGTTGAATTGAGCAGCATTGAGATATGGAGGTGTTCTCCAGCTCACCAGCAAGCAAGCTCCCCAAAGTCCATTGGGTGCGATATAGCTCTAGACCTCTCTAAACCCATTTGGTCTAGAAGATCAGTATTCCTATTATGTAATACTGATTCTAGCAAGCTGTTCATGCTATGTGAATGGCCATTGTTCAATCAGCTAGACCTACATGGACCTTGTGGTATGTTGTAACCTACCTGTGTATCAGTATAATGTATCATACACACTACCAATCACCAAGTTCACCCTGCTAAGTGGCACAGAAGTCTATGCTTTGATGAGTTGACCTCTATGCTGTTAAGTAACCCTCAATTTCCTTGCTTATATTTTATATGAACAGCATAATTATAATCTGCTAATGGATCTGTTCTAGTTTGCAAGAAAATGATTCATGGTAAAATGAGCATGTCCATGCACCGAAGCTCGAAAATCAATCTGTCCACTATACCTTCGATTTTCATTATTTGAAATGACCGCCAGGTCCATTGTAAATGCTAATTTTGGAGTGCATGTCACCCATCGACTGCATGATATAAATGACTATGGCAACCCCCTTATCCTTAAAGTAATGGACCCATCCATAAGCTTATTATTATCATAAAATATACATAAGTATATATTGTACACACAGACCAAAAAAGCAATATTAAAATCACCATTATATGATTTCACAGAAAAGGTAACTGCTCAATGCAGGGATTAATATTGTGCTATTCGTCTGATTAAACACCATAATTAATACGTTCTGAATGCCCAGCACCCTGGGCACAACTCGTGTAACGTATACAGAGCAACTTTGCATCCAAGATCAATAGTGCTCTTCTATTCACAGGGGTCAGTTTGTCAGGTAAAAATAGCTCTCTAATGGTCAAAGTTTAAGTTGTCTACCTTGCACTTTGAAACAACCTTGAACACTAGCAGAAATAATTTCCGCCTGGAAGCCTCAGGATTGGAAAGGGGAAGCTCCCTAACTTCTCTTTACGCCGCCCACACCTCCAGTAAGTACAAGGAGACGTATATATAACATCAATGGTCAGGAGTACACGGGCAGTGCACCTTGATGCTTCCAGGTAACAGCGTGTATTCCATAATGGTACATACGTGGAGAAGGTGCATTCTGCCACGTACGCATCTATAGTTCTCCTTGAGCCTTGCTAAGAACTATAAATGCACACGGGCCGCCTCATGCTCGCTATCATCCTGACGTCTGCGGTGACGTCTTTATCTATCCTTGAGTTTCCCGATTCCAAAGCATAGCAGGCAAACAATGCTGCTGATTCTATATCGGTACAGAAGCTAAAATGTGTAAACATTGAAAGGCATCGATATCAGCAATGCTCCATGTGGTGTATGTGTTGTCAGTGACCTAAAGGTTAGGGACATGGGTTGTTATTAGTAAAATTCCCTGGCGACCATTACAACCAGAGTGCTCTAATACTTTCCTGAGACATCTATACTATCAAGGTCAATCCTGTAGCAGCTTCAACCTTGAACCTAATTATATTGATTTTTGTGGTTATGTTTGTCAGCGGGTTTCTACCCGGACCCTTTCAAGAACATTAACTGTTATCGGTATTTTCAAATAATCCACACCTATGTCCAGGCAGTGTACTGGTCTTTTTATTTTTTTTATTAATAAATAGATGAATGAATAGTTAATGAAAACATAAATAAACATATAGATGAATGAATAAATAAAAATGAATGAATAGATAATGCATATTTTCATTCATCCTCTCACGCTCCACCGATGGCTACTATCAAGTATATGGTTTTAGCACAGATCTTGGTACATTGTCACCTAGGGCACTGCCCTCCCGTCCCTTAATTACTGCCAGTGTTCTGTGTTCAGAGACAGGTACCTACTGCTGTCCCTTCACCTGTCAGGTAGTATTGATTTTGTCCCACACACTGCCTCCTCCTCCTTCTGATTTTTTCTAATACACCATCAGTTGGTATTGTTAGAAAAGTGGGATAGTGCCATTATATACCTATTCTCACTATTCTTTTTTGTCATAGTTATGGCAAGTCAGGGGCCATACTATTGTATAGTACTTTTTGTATGCAGCTCTCTTAGCAGAAAACCAAGAACCTTGCTAGATATAAGTTTTCCGAGCAAATATTTTTAGAGCAAATATCAAAGACCTGTGCTGTTCATAGGGGTGCAGTGATTGATGATACTAAAATAGAAATATGTGCTATTTTTACCTAAATTCGATTCCTCCCTCTCGTCTCTTACAGCTCATCTGTCTTATAGGAATCACAACACACTATGTTTTCTGCCCTTTTCAATTCGTGAGCATGGTAGTGAAATCTAATACGTGACAGAAAACGGCTTCATGGGTCCACCACCTATGTGGGCGTTGTTCCTTCTTATCTTTTGATTTTAAAGTGACATAAAACTGCGATTTTACATTACTCTATATCAAGAAATCACGCATAGCCTTGACGGCTGTGGGGGCCAAGAGAAATCTGATAAAGATTTTTGAGTCTTGACTGACTAATATAATTTGTGTTGTCACATCGGCATACATCAGAATGTCTACTTCTAAGGTATTAGCTAAGAAAAGATCGGATTACCATAACAATGCCAGTCCAGTATTTGGAATTGCTCGCCAATGTGGATGGGAGAGATCTATTCTTACATCTCACTCATATTGTATCAAATGCATATCAATTGGTATTGGCAACTTATATGCCTCCTGGGCTATTTCTGTACTATAACCATTATGGTAATCTACAAAAGAATGGCCTGTACCTAATATCTTTATGAATAGACCAACCCGTCTAGGCCCAGGTAGTATTACCAAACATCCTTTCATTCATACAACAGAGGTAACAGCAACCTAGTGTCAGTTTATATTGGCACACGGTGGCGAGCTGAAAACCAAGTAGTCAATATATAAGGTATCAACTGTTTGGTAGACTACTCATGGGGAATGCCATGTTATAGAGGCCGCTATTGTGTTGGTGGTCAATCTGGATGCTCGCCAACATCATTTCAACAACTATGGCGCAGATACCACTGCTGCCATTTCGGGCGCATGGGTGATACGCACTGATATTACAGGCTTGGCTAGGGGTGAAGGAGGCAGGCAGGTTCGAGCAGTGAGACAGTGGGGCAGTGAGGCAGGTCAGACAGTGAGCAGCAAAATTAAGCAGGGAGGAAGGCAGGCAGGGGTGAAGGCAGGAGGGTAGATCAGAAGGGTAGTGAGGCGGTAGGTCGGCAACGAGGCAGATGTGTAAGAAAGCAGGCAGGTATCAAGGAGGGCAGGCCCCGGGGGGCGACTCAAATTATTTTCACCGGGATGTGTGGTCATGGACTGCAAGATTCCACCCATAATGGCGGAGGCTTAAGGTGAAAAAATATTACCCATAAGGCGTGAGGCTAGAGAAATTTGTTTAGAGTGCCCCCCTCCCACTTGAAATAATTTATACCCTGGTAGATAAAATAGGCAATCTATTTGGGGCTTTTAGAAAATTCTGGAAAATAATGAATTTGTGGATTTAGACAACTCTAGTGAGCGAATTATGAATAAATGACAAATATATAATCGGCCTGGTGTGGCCTACACATGTGGCCCATAACAAGAGGAACTTGTCTCTACCCACGCCCCCAACCCCTAAAATACCATAAACCACACAAAACACTCCCTCCCATTATCAAATGATTTCTTATAAGTTCAGCAGTCTCAAACTATGATTGAAGTACATGTATTTCCTTACATCCTGTAATTAACACTCATGCTGTAGAGTGTACACAGTCATAAGATGAGAAAGAGAGAGAGAGAGAGAGAGAGAGAGAGAGAGAGAGAGAGAGAGATGCAGATTGGGTATAGGAAGGGGGGTATCAGAGCAGACTTACTGATTGTTAGGAGAATGGGATGGGGTGTTCCCTATATCATGTTTGTTTCCTGTTTGTTTTGCTATTAAAAGTATTGTTGTATTCCTACCCTAGGGAGGTCCTGTCATATGTATAGGGAGCTAAGGGTAATTGTAATGGTAAAGTTGATTGTAGGGTAAGGGGGGGGGTCATCAGGGGTTACTTTACTCCCTCCTTCTCCCCCAGTATCACACCCTGTGGTCCCCTGAGAAAAATACCCTTAAGGTGTGCACCCTTTCATGACCCAGGGGCTGAAAAGGCACCCATATCACGCCAAATGACCACACATCCCGGTAGAAATGATTTCCATAGACCCCCCCCCCGGGGGCAGGCAGGTAGGCCATGCAGACAGGGAGCTAGGTAGGTGAGAAGAGACAGGCACAGGAGGCAGGCAGGCGTGAAGGCATGCAATCAGGCAAGCAGGTCGTTATAGGCATGCAGACAGGCGAGTAGACAGCCAGATATTAAAACATGCATGAAGAGATGACGTGGTCCGTACCAGGATTGGATAAGGGAATGGAATCGATAGGGCACACACAAACGGGGAGCGAGAAAGACAACTTAAATGAGCAGACAACCATGAAAATAGAGGCAACAGGGCGAAGTGGCACGTGGCGTATTCATTGGAAACTTCATAAAACACCATGGGATCAATAAAGACAAGCCACATTATGTAGATTGATAAAAGCAAACCGTTCCAAGCTGGTGTACCTGACACAGAAACATATTGAATATTCTGCGACACCAAACTTCAACAGAATAGACCTATACATGTTGCCAAATACTACCCATGGATACATTATTCATCCAGTTCTGTGCCTTCCTTTATTCTAGATCTTACACGCTTCGTGTTAGACTGGCTTAAGACCGCTCCACTTTACTTCACGGCAACAGGCAGGGTAGGGGTGATGGAGAGAGGAGGTCTCATTACATTTTTTATGAATACTGTTTTGTGAATAACATGATTTATATCATAATCATTATCACATAATCAGAGACCTCAGCCATTCTATATGTGGGTCTAAAATAAACATTATCAAGGTAACTATCAATGAGCCAACCTATATGGAAGAGCATAGAAAGGATAAAGGTCATTTCTTAAGGCACTACGATCACAGACAACACTATGACTACAAAGGTGAAGGTTATTTCTATGAGAATTTTCGGTACGACTGGGAGGGTGCAACCGTACCCTAGCTGTTAGGAAATAACCTCCTAATATAGTACGAGTATAATAATCAGTATGATCTGTGCTATCTCTAAAACTAATGTATATTTAGCGCCACGGTTTTGTTGTTATTGCGGGTTGGTTGTAGAGATTACATTGTAGAGCTCCCAGTAACAAAGGTCTATGTCTTAGCATGATTGCCTTCGTGTCTACCCCAGTACCTCTCACACTATACTGACTCTCATCGAATCCAAGTCACTTTCTCAGCTTCCTAGTGCACTGCTCTTCCCTTTTATCTATGCAGATCACAATGTACTGTTCAGGGTTGTTACTAATTCAGCAGGGGGCCCCTGTGTTGATCCCAGAAGTGATACCATAGAGCTACAATCCCAACATGCTGATCCTATCCACAGAGACTACAACCCTGCATGATATATCCTACCAGGCCATCCCTTTGATAAAAAAAACCATGCTGAGTCATCATTAACTTATAGCACCCACTATGTAATATCCCTTTCCACCCAATATGTCAGCGTTGTACCATACAGTATAACGAATCAGCCTTGATATACTGTTCACTACAATATGTTCCGATGTCATTCAGGCAGGCAGGATTAAGAGATCCACAAAAAAAGGGAATCGAAATGAACAGTGCACAGCTAAAAATAATCTTGATATCAGAAATCTTTTCTAGTTATAAGGACAATTCTGGTTATAAGATTCATCAGTCATCTTGTCTTTAATAAAAATCAAGTTTAGAACAAATCTTGAGCTGCCTTCTGGATTCAAGTTATTAAGATTATTTTTCTCAATGAAATTTCTCAAAGTTGGTAGTTTTGTCCACCAGGTAACATTATTTATCTTATAATCTCAAAACAAGAAAGTCTAATTTCTTTATTTGAGACCTATTAAACTAGAAATGTTTTCTTACATCTAGAAATGGTAGAATTAAGATCTTGTTCGAAATTGGCCAAGGAATATTATCCAACATGTCAGGTAAGTATTATTTTCTTAATATGAGGAAATTACGTAGTCTGTCACTAGGTGCCAGCACTACCTGTTATGGTGAACTATTTGCATTACAAAGTACAAAGTCCTAGCTTAAACTCAGTCCTCAAACATAAGATTTGGTACAATAAAGTGAAAACCAAATGAAACTTATTTGGAATTACTTTAGTATCAGGTCCATTGGTCTGATAGTTGATCAAGAGGATTGTAAGGCATAAAGGAAGTTAAACACCTTTTTGAATAAAGGTCTTATTCACTTATGGAAATGTGGCTTCAAAGAGCTGCATGTAATCTGATGAACCTCTGGCACTGAGGTAGCCTTCTATTCTATCTAATGCTTAAGCATTTCCATAATAGATTAAAAAAAAATCATATCCACTTTACAAACTATGAAATTAACATTTTTTGAAATACTGGAAATGAGAAAATATAACTTATTTTAAGAAAAAATATGAGTAAGTTTATCTTGAAATAATCCTCTTCCATGAGAATTATTAACTTCCTTCAAGAAATATTCTAGAAAATTGAATCCTGATTTGAGAATAAATTACTTGATTTAAGAATTTATTTCTTAAGATTGTATTTCTTATTTCAAGTAAGCTGGACATACCAAGATTTCAAGTAAAATTATGTTACCTGGCGGACAAACTTGTTATAAGTTAATTTAAATTAAAATGAGAAATAATTTCTTAAAATAAGAAAGTTATTTTTGGCTGTGTGAGAGTATATATTTAGCCCAGTTGGCTGAGGGTAAGTGGAGGCCTATTGAGGATGCCTATCGATGAGGTGCTCGTGGCCAATCCTATATGTGGTCGGTCAGAGGACAGGGCTGGTGTCCATTGTGAGTAGCTAAGGGGAAACTAATATGAACTGCTCCTCTGTGAGCCTATGCAACTGATTTATTACCCAGACCCCTTTTATGGGAGTGTTTTTGCTTTTCTAGTATTCCATGCCTCCAAGTTCACAACTGAACACATCAACATTGTTCCAATTTTAGTATGTAAATAAGATTTCCCTTATGTTCACTGAAGATTGAGGTTTTGGACATGCTTATATCCCTTTCATCATCAATCCCCCATATCATATTAACTAGAACACTTCCAGAATCCCTGTTCTCTAGTTGTAACAAACTGAAGGGGGGGGGTATTGATATTATACACGTTGTGCATCCTAAATTTGATGGGAGATATGCTGTAGGGAATATTTCCCCATTATTTATATACATTACTCCCACCTAATTGTCAGCGTGTACTCCCAATCGCTTAAAAAACAATATAAGTTTTGAACGGCTGACCTGTCAGAATTCAAATGTTGTGCGTCAGGATTGACGTCAGGGAAGGTACTGCATAGCTGAGGGCCTACTCTGCACTTACGCTGGGCCAGATACACCAGCTACTAGCAGCTCTTCACCCTCCCCACCTACAGGCACCACCAACTCAATATTATAGTACTAACGCACCGGGTATGTTTAAACAACTGAAGACTCTCGTTGGATAGACATGGGAAGGTCTTCCTTTATAATTTGTTCTGTAGCCACAGTGTATGGTGAGGGAATGTTTATACAGAGATGTAGACTGCTATATCTTAAAATTAATTTTGTAGCCTTATCTTAATTTGTGTGAAGTTTAAGTTCGCCTTAACGACATACTGCCTGGATGAAATGTTCCATTCAGGCTCAGGATACGTTAACAATTGCATTTATTTGCCTTCTTTTTCTCCAACTCCTCCTTATCACCAACTGTATGGGTTTTTTTATGATGACACAAAGGCATATTAGAAAACTAATGTAGTATAACTTCAAAATTTACTTGGTTATAAATACAAATAGTTTACATACTTCAACAGTTCACATATTTAAAATGGTAGTTTTTGGCAGCAATTAAATGCATATATAACAAAGTATTGCTGTTCTTGACACCCACACGTAAAAAAATGCGTTGAGAGATCCAGAGTCTCAAGTTTCTTTGGTGACGGCTGTATGTATCGTATATTAATGAGCAACTCAGAATCAGGTCACAAAGAAAATTATCATTTCCAGCTAAATGGAAATAATGTTTTACTTACCAGTGCTCATTATACAGTGTACTATACATTGATCACATTGATAATAATAGCAGTCATTTTTGGTTCATGTCGATGGGATAACTATCCTAATTGGAGTTTGATGTCAAGCTGGAATGTCAGCATGACGTACTACAGTGTCCAGATAGAAATAGTAGAATCATCGATGTATTGTATGAACGTCTAGCATTGACGGTGTTCATGTACAAAGTTAGATTCTAGCTCATACAGCTGGCCTTTCCTAGAAAAATATCAGTGAGCATGGGGTGGCAGCGTCACAGGCGTCACAGTTTTGGGGTATCCTTTTTGCCTGCCATTGCAGGAACGCAGCGTTTCGCGTGAATGTCGCGCAATTTTCAATATCGTGCAGAATAGCTGCGACATTCACGCGAAACGCCGCGTTCCATCATTGGCAGGCAGAAAGAATACCCCAAAACTGTGCCGCCTGCGACGCTGCCGCCCCATGCCGCCCAGTAGAGCTTGGGCTTAAGCGAGGTCACTGTGATAGCCAGAAGGCAAATATAGGAGTGCCGGCAGCACTTCAGATTTGCCATCAATATGAGACACTGGATGTACAAACAGTTTGTTAATTCCGCTCAGGAAGCAGCTTTCTGTACTGCTGATTTCTGTGAGGCACAGGAGGAGTAGCTTTTTGTTTGCCTTTGTTCGCCTTCAGTATGACAGCGCTGAGATTGTGTTTGGTGACATCCACCCACCCAGCTAGCCTGCATCCCACCCACACACCAGACCAACTAACCCCCAATACAGTCCCTCTACTAGCCTGGAAATAATATCCTATATAATATTCGGCTCGTGCAATATTCGTCAATATACACCTTGGGCTGTCATATTTATGCTATATTCCATCAATAATTACCACAGTAACCCACCCCTCCTGTCTTGATGACTACTTCTGTCCACTTTACCTGCGCACTTCTCTCCTTTAGACAACACCAACGAACGTCCAAAGCCTGAAATCGATCAATCATTCCAAGAATATCTCACAGTGCTATATAATAGCATTTGAGGCGACCTTGGATCCATGGGTCGTAGATTGGGATATATAGGATTAAGGCTGGCATGGAAGTGTGCTAGATATTATAGATCGATTTGTGGCTTGGTAGAGATATCCTTTTAAACCAATATCTCGCTCTACAGTGACGTCATCGTCTCATGACGCAGGCGTCTAAAAAACAGATCAGATTTGTTCTTACCTCATTTTGTACATTTCTTTGCTACGCTGTGGTCAGTGTCGTACCAAACCCCCTCCCTGCCACCTCAGAATCCATCGGTTTTCTGCGGTCTGTGCACGTTGGCACAGGCAATACTCATAATGGCCCTGCTTCTACTTATTGCGTTCGCCGTCCCTATCTCTCCTTGACCTTTCCTCTTCACACCCCAGGCATCAGGTCTACAGCATCACTTCTCAAATCCCCCTCCCTCCATCTGCCACTCATCTAAGCAATACGACCCTGTACATGACGGTAGGTTCATGACATCCTTAATGCTATCTAGGTCTGCTACAATGGAGTAGAAAGAAGATCGCGCTTGATGGCTCCTTGAGTACCGAATCAGCTCACCAGCAGTTAGTGAGCAGCTCAGTGCCTGTGCAGTATGGACGTATGTTGTGCATTAAATGTGTAGAGGTTTTGAATTTGTAATGCCTTCCTACTTCCCACTCTCAGACATCCTCCTATTATCGTGGCATGAATACACTTTAGTGCCATATACAGTCAGCCCTTGCTTCCTCAGATATGGAAAATGCAAGGAAAATTGTTTGAGGAAGCAAATTATCTGAGGACTTAAGTCCAAATATAATAGAAAACATAGAGGTAGTTCCAGATTTTCTGTCTGATGTAATGAGGGATCTGAGGAATCAAAGGGTCGGGAAAGTGAGGGTTGGCTGTAAATGGCACTAAATGTAGCTTGTAATACAATCACTAACGGCAGTAGGGGAACTATACAATCACGCCCACCAGCTAATCCTAAATGAACTATTCCCACCGAGGCTCTTCATCCCATAGAGGCGTTCGCCCAAAGCAGACATTAAAGACAGACAGCTTCGTGTGGCAAGATGAATCGATTGGTCAGATAGCGGAAGCAGCATTTCCCCATGACTGCAATATAATGATATGAAAGGTGCCAGCAATCAGATGGTATTGGCATAAGTCATTGCATTCTGTCTGCTGATGGCCATGGACAATATAATATATGGCATTGGCATAATTATTATACATTTTTTCGCAAGTCATTGGGTCTTCTGGAACCTATACTTAAAAGCTTTTTTGTCGGGGGGGGTGAAATAATTAGTGAAAGCTCATCTGGTCATAGACTAGGATATGCCTGTAAAAAAGAAGAATTAAAGGAAATACATAGAGTGAAATGGTATGAGTTCCAGCAGAATTGTTTGTTTGGCGCAGTGGATAACGACCCTAGTTTTTTTTAAAGGCTTTAGGCTATATCATCATTTATTTACAATATTCCATTGTGTCGATATAATAACTTTTTAATCACACACACATACAGTGAAATTATTGATTTCTATAACAACAGATGCACAGACTCACTAAGTCCCATTTGGAAAGTCTCTTGTCAGTATGAGTAGTGGAGTCTCTGATTTCTTTTATTCACCAGCAGCTCTGACATTTAGACTGGTAATTTGTGAGTGACAAACTGCTGGAGATGTGTGTGTGTGTGTGTGTGTGTGTGTGTGTGTGTGTGTGTGTGTTCCCCGGACAGGGAATTAGCTAAGTTGTCACATCTCCTGTGTGGTAATAGCAGAGTGAGCATGAAAAAAGATGATGACAAAAGCCTTTGAAGATCTTCAAAATGATGAGAAGCCGTCATGCGATGACAGAAGTGAATTGTACATGTTGTATTAGGAGCACTGGTAAGAGTGATGAATTATAAATGGAATGTGGGGGTCCTATCCCTCAAACGCCCCTTAACCCTCAAATAGGTTTCTGTTTTAGGTTAAGAGCAACCAGGAGATCTTATCCCTCAAAAGTATCTCTTAACCCTCAACTACTTTTATCTTTCAATTGGTATTATCCCTCAAATGATCATATTGCTCAAATCAAATTCTGGTAACTGTATAGAAATTATTCCCTACTTGAGGCATAAGATATGTATCCTACAGACCTAATATGATGGAAGGATGATAGATGGGGAGGTAAAGTACACAGTAATGAACTAGTGAGTATGCATGGAGTAGAGGAATAAGGTATTATTTCATGATAGGAACGTAGTCTACTATAGAAATGTACAGGAAAGTCATTCCCGGTGCAGGCGGGTGGAAAATGATTCTCATTCTGCACGATGATATTTTCCGAAAGCTCCGGAGTTTGCGCATGCGTGGCACGGTACCTTACAAAATTCAAAATGGCGACAATAACATTGATAGGCAAGCAAGGAGGCTAAATAAATGTGAGATTTTCTGTAATTATTACTGTAAAACCAATGAAATAAATACAGAGTTCCACTGTAAAGTGTCTCTACTCTCATTTTCTGTACTTGTGGTTGTCAGTCAGTTCCAAACTCGCCCTCCAGGCTCATTTGGAACCGACTGACAACCACACATGCAGAAAATCTTTGTGTCGACACTTTACTGTGCAACTCTGTCTATATGCTGGGAGTGTATGGGGATAGAACGAGTATATTGGAGGTAGTACATACTGCGGGAGGGGGGCAAAGGGAGTAAATGAGATAGTATGGGAAAGGACAGAAGGGGAATAACGGAGTGAGGAAGGATATGGGAGTGGGAATTTTGGCGGGGCCTCTATTGGATTGTGCTCACTTCTCAAAGTTCAGGGAAATGGATGACATCCTGCGAGGGGGGATAGGGGGACTAGGGAAATACAGGACTGAGGGAGTATTCAAACGTCTTCTATTTACAGCAAGCTTAAGTAAGATATTGATGGACTGTTCCCATACAATTACCCCAAATGGATTTGAGGGATAAGTGTATTTTAGGAATAAGTGCAGTTGAAGAATAAGAGCGGTTGAGGGATAAGCGTGGTTTAGGGATAAGAGACATGTTTGAGTTATAACATCCTCTGGTTGCTCAAATGGAAACCTGTTTGAGGGTTAAGAGCAGTTTGAGGGACAAGATCCCCACACGGGAATAGTTAACAGCATAGTGTCAGAGCAATATCATTTCACTAAAGTTCTAATACCTCTGTAAACGTAGAGCTCTGTGTAAACTACGCGAGTCCAATTGGCAATAAAGTTATTCAGATGGTTTAATCGAAGTTGTCACTTTCGCCTTTCTGCGGAGACTCAGTTGTACATCCATTACCTCGTAATAGCCGGGCTGTGCCCAATAGATTATATCAGAACTTGTGACAGTGGGGATGGCCATTACCGCCACTACATTTATTTGAAGCATGAACTCAACCACATCTAAGAACATCTCGAATTCGAATGAGGATCAAATAGTAAACATAAGCAAAAGCAAAATAGGAGGTTAATATTGACTCAAGCTCACGAGCTTGCAACAAATGAAAATTGAAAAATCGTAAAAAAATAAATCTGTCTATCCATATTATTTCTCAATTGCAATGGAAAATATAGGTCTTCAGGACCATGCACATAAAATTTCATCATCTAGCTATGGTTATTTATTGGAAAACTATTATCATAAAAATACCTCCTTTTCCTAATTCCCACTAAATTGATATATTTTTGAATAAAATGGCTTTTGCTAAGCAATGCTTCGGAATAGAACAAAACAAATTAAATAACACCATTGATTTCGGGGGGGGGGGGTATAGGTAACCTTAGAATTTTGATAGGGTGATTAGTAAGAAAGCTAGGGCCTACCATCTGTAAAATTTTCTTGAGTTTCATATGGCCTCATATGACCCCATATGACCCAATATGGCGTAACGGACACCTAACAGACGTTCTTAACATGGCTGTTTTGTGACATTGACTTTAAAACCTTGTAAGTATGCTTAAAATGCATTTTTTTTCAAGTTCTGTAAAAGTCTATCAATATCTACCTAAAATTTCCAATCGTTCTTTCTCATTCACGAGTGTGTGGCCATCTGTTTTATATTTTTAAGGGATTTTATTAGAATAAAAGTGAGGAATAATTGTTTTATTTGAATTATCAGGGAAGTTTTATAGGAAACACAGACAATTTGAAAAATATCATAAAGATTATATGACTATATCATTATGGGTATGGAATGAATCTAATTTGTAACTGCAACAATTCTAATCAAATTTTCAAAATGAAATTTTGCTACTGTTTTTGTGACATCTTCAAGGATGGAGCCTGTAAGCATCTCACTAGCTTCACCTTATTGGGTACCTACTCTTTGAGGCTCTATTCTAGGTATAATCTACGCAAAACATTTTAAGCCCCCCCCCCCATTTTTGGGATCCAGTGTGTATCGTAATATCAATTTCTACACTTGTTAAATATAATTGGCTATGGGGCGAGGTACGTTGCTTGCCTACTAGTTGACTAGACCTGTGCATTGTGGGACTGGTAATAATCACTAACTAGTATAATTTGAACATTTATTTGAAGCATATAGATAAAAGTTGATGGTAATATTGCTCTAACCATGTACCTTAAAGAAATAGCTGAGGATAGTGAATGAGGGAGAGTCCGCCAAATTGTACAGAGAGGGAGAATTTAGATCTAGAAAACCTAGGAGAGATCTACACCTTAGATATCCATACAATAATAATTGACTCTTCATTGAGAGTGCATTATAGATACATAGTTCCACCCGGGTGGCTCCATCGGCACAACATAATCCATCAGGAAAAGAATGGTTATCCTTGCAGAATCTTTTCTTTCTTTCTATCCTTCTTTCTTATTTTTAACACACAATTCCCTGGTAGTCCTCCGTGGAAAGGCCATATCCCATGGTCATGAATTACTCCCTGTTTTGTCCTTTGTTAGGCCTGGTAGGTCAGGACAGAGGGGGAGGTCAGGTGTAGAACAGGGGCTAGCTGGGTGAGATGTAAGAGGTGGCCGGCATGCAGAAAGAGACTTGTCACCTGTGATTAAGGTCCCCAATGCCTGCTGCCACCAGTGCCACCACTGGCAGGGACATGTATCAATCAGCCTACACTGGACTCCTCTAGATTCCTGTGTCGTGCTTAATGCCCAGGGAGCCAAGCTTTCAGGCTTACATTACAACGCTTTTAGCAAACTAGCCACTGGAAAACGTGACCGTTTTAAGGCTGGTCAATGGAGAAAAACCAGTGTACTACTGAAAATATATGACTCAAGTCATTCCCAATATTGGATCGGTGTTATCAGTCTACATCAATAGCACTTGGTGGCAATCGGAAGATGTGCTGGTCTGTTGACAATGATTATTATGGAAGCAAATGGTAGTGGTTTGCAAAATTTTCTCAAAAAATATTTGGATTATTTAGAATTTGATGGCTGATGATAACAAGGCAATTTCTACATTATGGAGCCTATACTTAAGAATTCGTTCTCAATGCTCACAATCTAAACCCTGTCGTGAACTTTGGGGGTCAGCTAGTACTTGTCATAAAGTATACCACATTCTATTGAATTCGGAGATCATTGTGATAGTCCTTTATATATAGGCCCTATAGATCAGCCGTATTTTGTATATAGTATTCATAGACCATTGAGGAACATAATTATATACCGATATACCAATGTTCTTCAATCGGGGCACATCAGCAGTGTCTATGGTAGTTCTAGAGAGTACCTGTATGTCTTTTTTTGCTGAGTGGGAAGACTTGCATCTTCTTAAATATCTTTACAATTCTGTTGTGTTATATACTATAGGTAACATTTGATTATAATTAGAGAATAGACAACGATTTTCTTCACAACGAGACTGTTTGTTGTTCTATAATGCACGAATGCATCTGATGTCTATACAGCTATGGTGACCTTGCTCAGGTGTGCACTGTACTCCTATAATGCACTCAAGGTCACTTCTATCGTGCGGCAGAGCACTACCAGCTGTTTTATAATTGCAGAGAGAAGGTTAATGGACGATTAATTGGGTCTTGGCGACCTAATATCTGACCGTTGGGGTTGTTCTATTATAGCTGCCTATAATACATAAGATAATAGCATCGTATTGACTCGTATGGGTTAAGAGTATTATACATACTGGCCATGGGAAGATTTCGATATAATACTTATCATTGGTAGAAGGCTCACCATTCATCAAAGCACAACATGCACATTCAGTGTGATTTAATGTATAGGCGGCGAATGTTATACATAGGGATGTTGAGGGGAAAATGGTAGTACTCTCAGAAGGAATTTCGTATTCTAGGCCTTTGGTGGATCATAGGTCATGCCATTACCATGTAATAGGACCGAGTGTAGGAAGATATTAGTCAGATTTAATAGGCAATGCCACAGTGCAGTACCTTCCAGGGGAGGAACCCTCGGGGACAACTTGACAGCTTCAAGTAAATCCAACATGGCGGCTGTCCCCAGGACTTGGTGTGACTGCCCTGACCTCTGGTGGGGCTTCAGATGATTATTTTATTCCCACTGGAGGAGTGGGGTCTATAAAAAGAAATGCAGCAAGCAGTAATTTCATTTATGGCGGATCGGCCGTGAAGGGTGTTATCAGGGCCTGAGGCCGTGAACATCATGGGATTTATCGTGAAAGAAGTAGGAATAGACCGACATCTGCATCCATCCACTTTCCTTTCTCCCCCCCCCTCTCTCTCTCTCTATATATATATGTGTGTGTGTGTGTGTGTGTGTGTGTGTGTGTGTGTGTGTGTGTGTGTGTGTGTGTGTGTGAAACATAGATAATTGGTATATATGGCAATTTCTGGTTGCCATAGAAACCACTCCATTATTCTAAATGGGAATTTTTGCCACAAATGTGTTGGAAATTTACCTACGGAACTCAGAACCAAAACAGAAAAAATTCCCTCTAGAACAGATTTTATGACCAAAAAATCACATTTCTTTGTTTATTTTTACACAAAACTATTTTTTGCATTATCACTATTTAAGCTAGGATATAATGTATTTAGAGCTTATTTGCATTTTCCAATTGCTCACACCGACCTAGGTTTGACAAGCAATTACAGAAGAACTACTTGAAATATTTTAGCTAGAGATATCTCATTTTAAAGCACATGACTTCAACTTTAAAAAGCCATTTCCTCCCTGGATGCAGGTTTTTACTCCATCTGGTCACATATATATTCTAACTATCTCTCTCCACAAGGGATCTAATACTCCACTTTGCCCAGCCAGCAACCTGTTTATTGCTAGGGTAGATTCACCCTGAGATGGACATATACCTTGAGTCAGACACCTGCAGTCAAGATTTTCACAATAAAGTAAATCATTTTGACACTGTCGATTGGTGCAAGACAAAAATTCAACTGTTGGCCTTATATGTAAAGTCGATATCATAAACTTGTTGTGTATTTCATAAATTTCGAGCTTAATTCATGGAGGCAAATGAAAAAAAAAGTTTGCTATGCATTTCATATCATAGTTGGGCTGTAACCCGCTATACATATAAATGCATACACATCTCTAATTCATGTTCACTGAAACAGATATGCAAAAATAGATTATTTTTTTTTGCTTCAATGTTCAGTTAAAGTATCTCCTTCGTATCTACCTTAAATCGGACACCAATTTCGCCAGACCTGGACACCATATAGAGCTAATGCTATAAAGTGTATGTGCAGACTCAAACCCATTAAGCACAAGTGTGTACACATAGACTGGAAGATGGGGACTTCCAGCCGGACTAAGAGCACTGTGGTCTGCCCTGCTGTTATATTCCACCGGCCACTGCAGACTGAGCCACATGTGATTGGGTAATGCTGTTATCTTATTGATGCCCTGCCTCTATTTTTGGCCTGAGCTGTTGGCGGCCTCATCCCCGGTCTGAGAGCTGCTCATGATTCGTTTTCTCCTACGTCATTAGGGAAGAGGCCGTGGAGGAAATGCTCCTACCTCCTCCACCACCTTCCTCCTCTCCATACACCACACCATCACCACCCCTAACCATAGACTCCCCACCTTAATCACCATTTCCCATCACAGCCTTCTTAACCACCTTCATGGGATCCAGGTACTGGCCCAAGAGGAAGAATCAGGTGCAGAAGAAGGATATGAGGTCATTTTGGACGTGGCTAGATAGGAAGGGAACGACAGGATTCCCGGAATTACTTCAAGACTAGTCTTCCTCATAATATGTTTGACCGTTGTCAATATTTCAGAATAATTATCATAGATATATCTTAAACCTGATTGCTTTTAAATTAACGTGTCGGAAGGGAGAACTAACTAGCAGTACAGATACGCATGATTGCCGAGATAGAGACGACTCGTGTTGGCATCCTGCATCGTGAATGAGTGTTTGTACCATAGAACAGTACTACAGTGACAAAAATATGACTCATGGTGCACAAACTAGATTGTTCCTGAAGTCAATGTGCATATTATTCGCAGGGACTTTTTCAGCTTGTGAGGAATGTGTACCCTTCCTGCTCTAGGCTTATGAGGTCTTGTATACCTACCATAATTTATGGTAGGTAAAATGGTTTGCTATGGCTCATAAACTATCCATTTTAGTGTCACAGGTCTATGATAAACCCCATAATCACAGCAGCTCAGGGTAGGTGAAATGTTTGTTATAGGTATAGAAGAAAGGATTTGCCCAGTTATAAATTATTATGGTTGAAGTAATCCCCTTCTCCCTAATTGTGTGCATCCTACGTGCATTTCGTTATTACTGACCTGCCAGCGTATATATAGAGCTAGCCAGATTAAAACAGGTCCAGGGGGAGATGAATAGAAGATGGGCACTATATTAAATGAATGGTGAACAAATGTCTCCTCGCATGTATAGGTTGTAGATTTATGTATGGTTTCCCCACAGGCTTTTGGCCTAGTGGTATAATGTCCTTACAGTTGGGTCTTTCACAAGGCAAAGATAATAATAGTCATAACTTTTCCATTTCTATGACTGGAGAGGGCTGATTGTAAAGTTATGACCGTTATGATCTCCGGTCAGTCATAAGTAGGATATGACTGGTCATAACTATCTGTTTCACAAGGAAATATAACTGGTTTGTGACTGCAGTCATAACTTTTTACAACCGATCTTATGACTGCTTTTTGGTGTTTCTAAGGGGTCAAAACATGTGGAGGTATTTGATGGCCACTTTTATCAAAAATGTATGCAAATGCAATTTCTCAAAATACCATCATGTTGTACATGGTTCCTACATGTTATGGGAATTTTCTGGTTAAATTTAACATATTTTTTGAATGTTAAAACATGATTTAACTGCACATGGATACCTGCTAAAATTATGACCACTCTTAAATTGATCATAAGTTTTCCTATAATTAAATTGGGAGTTGAAGACAGGTCACAAACAGCTGACACATAGTTACTACTTCTGTAGTGTACCGCCTAGCCACCAGAATGGATGAGGGCTATTATGCCCTGCTCACTTACACATGTACCCCCCTCTCCCCCGGTCTAGGTTTAAAAAAAAAAAACTCCCCCTGTTGTAAATTACTTAAGGGTCTTTGGAACCATAATTTTGCATTAATGCATCGTGCCCATTGGTCAGCATGATGCATATAGCCTAATCCATGAATGCAGCCCTAGCGAGTAACTCACCAGGGCTACATTCAAGCATCATATAGACCCTAAAGGGTTGATACAAAAACTTCCGTACGGTTGGCATGATGCTCCTGTTAGGTAGAGTAGGCAGAGGGCTCGGCCTAGTGATGGGTACCGGGTATGTGATCATACATAGTGCCCTACCATAAATCCTTGCGTATAGGACGCCCCTCACATATAGGACGCCCCTCACATATAGGATGCACCCTAAATTAGACTAAATCCTATAGCACTCATCTGGGGTCAAATTTTGTTCTATAGAGTAAAATCCTCGCCTATAGGACACACCATGAGTTCAGATAAATCCTATAGGACGCATCTGAGGCTTCTTGTGTAAAAGCTGTGGCCTATACTCATGGATTTATGATAATAACCATGCACAGAAAACATGCCGCCGCCTAAAACTCGTCAATACAGACGAGTTTAGGGTAGTCAAGGTCAAATGACCACCTAAACTCGTCAAACTGACAATAAAAGGTCATCATACTGATGACTAAGGTGGTCAGGATGACGACCTAAAGTCATCACTTTGACGACCTAGAGCTGTAGTTTTAGGTATCGTCAACCTGAGGACTTAAAGTCGTCTGCACTGACTAGTTTCGTTCCTCTCAGTTTTTCAGTGTGCGTTATAACTGATTGTAACTTTTGGGGATTTACAATCTTCCAAATGACATCAGAGGGGTAATTTCCCTTGTTCAGAATGATTTCAGAGGGGTATTTTCCCAGTTTTACACTGGTTTACCGCCTCCTATGACTGAAACTATAACTTTTTACCGATGATAAACTTACAACTGAAACTTACAACTGAACCAGTCATAAGAATGTAGTTACAACTGATAAGTGTTTCTAAACAGGCAACAAAATAAAGCCCTTCTAGAAACACCATCAGTCATAAGCCTATGACCACTCTTAAATTTACAATAATATTTTCCTATGACTGGTAACAAGTATGGACGCCTTGTGAAACACCCAACAGACCTATTGTAGCCAGGACTTTTTCGACGTATCTCTGATGCATCAATACAATACTACAAACTAACTGTAAATACTACATTGGTTTGTCATAGTTCTATTTATGTCACCTCAGTATAAACTTGATTTGTATCAAACTGAGGTAATATTTAGTAACTTTGACAAACCGGTGTAGCCCTGAGGAGTGTAAAATTGATGTACCGGTAGTATCCCAATCAGCAATGGAGCATTGGACCATGTTTGTCCATCCTTGGCCCAATATAAGCCGACATTGGCCCAATGTATCCTTGCAACCTGGGATGCCAGTAGAAATGAAGCAAATAAATTCAGATTGGAAAAGGAGATCATTCTTTACTTTCTGCTCCATGATATCCTCCTCCTCCTGGGTGGCTCAGGACAAAAGCTTCTCAGTCAGTAACACCAAATATTCCCTTGGCTATCATTAGTTACCACAATAACCTTTAAAGATGCTGCCAGCTTATGATAGGCAGACTCTGCCATGGCTGGATGTACCCTTCCTACCTTAAGCCCTCAGTGGCCACCACCCCTTGTTGTGTATGATCACTACGTCGTAAATGGGATTTTCCCCAGCCTCACGTGCAGCACTGTCGGGGATTGTGGTTTACCTAATGGAGGTGGCAGGTCCCGAAGACCAGATCCCTGACCCTCACCTCCCAGCCACTCCTGGCCGGTGCATATTTATTGCTCTTACCTGCCATCCCTATGACCAGTACATGTACACTGTCCATACCTGCTACCCCTAGATACTGTAGTACATTAAGGCTGTTGTTATCAACCAGGTAATGCCAATGAACCTACTGTAAACCTCCCCTATCTAACAAAAATAATTCCTGTCATCCTCCTTGACACCGCGCTTATCTTCCAACCCGACGTTGGCTTCCCTAGCCCACTAAAGAGGGTCTATATCTCATCTTTTCCATCCTCTCAGGATGTGTGTGGTGCTGTCGAAATGGCGTTAAACATCTATTACTCACTCACTCACTCCAACCCGACGTAAGATCCCGTCTGAACACCATATCCCTGCATACCACCCTAATCTGCTAGCTACTGTAAACGTATCAATTTTCGCGCAGAATATATTTTCGCTATTTTTGCGCACCTACCTCAGTGCGCGAAAATAAGATGTGCGCAAAAAGGTCCAACCTGTGGGTGCGTGAAAATATGATTGCGCGAAAATGTGTTTCAATGCCACCTGCGCGAAAATGTAGCTGCGAAAAATAATTATATACGTTTACAGTATACACTCTCAGTCCCAATTGTAAATGGGCTATAAAGACCACTCTACTGCGTGCAGGGCAATCCACATTGAAGCATTCGATTTGTACTGACAACTACTACTGTTTTCCAAAAATAGAAGCAATCTACTGCAAAAACCCTTGCCCCAGTCTAACAGTGTATACAATGTCACCCACCTCTAGCCAAACCTACCAAACTCCTTTACACCTCCATAGTATGTGAACAGGTAAAACAAATTGAACCACCCAAGCGGGATTAGTACCTATTCTGGCCAGGGATGGCCACTATGGCCCCAAAAAGGAAGAAAAAGACCAAAGATTGTTTTATACTACGTTTTCATGTAAATTACAGACGTCACAAAGAGGTCATTCTATTTTAAGGCAAATCTTCCAAATTTAGAATGAAAATTCAGGTATGAAATTAGAAATTAGGCTTTTCCCATTGATAAGCGCTATCCAACACTGATATAGAAGACATCAAAGCCCGTTAAAATGTATACATTGTTATATCCATACGATTAGTGCACCCAGCCTCTCGCTAGTGCAATTATACCAGAAATCTACAGCCCTCGTCCCAGTTATCATTGATGAACTATACGAGGCTTTAGGTAAAGGGCTTCTGGTGAATGTGAACTGAAGTATGGACATGAATCCATTCCCACGGTTTCAGCTAGATGGCTAGCAGTGTACCATCCCTAAAACAACCAGACATTGAGGCATATTATATGCATGAACCTTTGCTCTTATAGCTCTGCTTCATGTTTTCCCTTGCAATTCGCTATCGTGTCCCCCAAGGACGTTCTGGGCTGGTGTTAAATAGATTGACTTGACTTTACCTGTCAGCTTCAGGCCAATGGATAATCTGGAGACTATTAGGGTATATCATAAATGGAATAGGCCATTCACAGTTTCTTCATTTCATCAATACATTGGTCGTGTTGTATTGATCGATCCAGAGGTATTCCTGGCTGAGCCACTGACAGGTTTTGTAATGCTGTAGCTTTCCTGCTATACGCCTATAGTAGGGGGGGGGGGGCAGGCAAACCTCACTGGCCTCTCCTCCATGTCCGGTCAGACCCATACAGGCGTGACGTCAGAGCAGCCAGCCACAGGGTCTAGGGCATTGCCCCCACTCCAGTTGCTGTAAACAGTTACAGTCTATCCACATTTACAGTAATATAACATGATTTTAGTGCATATCAACATAGATATCAACTTTCCAGTGAACACAGACACGAGTTTCGAGCCTAAATGAACATAGTCTCTAGGTATCAAGTATGTAGATTTGCTACATGGAATCATGTGAGAACATTATGCCCTGTTTGTAGGTTTCAGAACGTTTAGAACAATTTCATGTGAATTCATGTGCAAGGAAGTATCAAAGAAATCTCTTGATGTACCAAGTCAATTACATTATAAAACATAATGTTACATTAGGTTTTAACCTACCTTCTCTAGTGAGAGAAATGGAATAGCTGTTTTCAAAACTCCTGACACCAGGATTAGAACCCACACTGTGGTTAGCTTTTGATAAATCAAGACAGGAATCGAACCTATATAGTCACAAAGCCAACATGGGTGCTGATAGTGATAGCTATAGGTGGCACTTGCTTGGCAAGTCAGTATGATCTCTTTTGCTGAAATTGATGTCTTAGCATAAAGATGATAAGTCCATGTATAAAAACAAATCTAAAGAGAGGTATACATCTGAATTTCTGCTATATTGCACCATGTTAATTAAACCATGTAAATTCTATCTTAACGTTCACCCCAAAAAAAAAAAACAGGACATAACGTTTTTAGTTGTTTTTATGTTTGATATCTGCTAATTTGCTACATAAGGTAGGTTTTGTGTTTACTGGGTTGGAACTTAGATAATCAATCAATATATCTATTGAAAGCTTAGGGTGGTAAACTATGGAAATGAGAGGCGTTTTGTTTGAAAAATGTTTGTTAAATGCTACAAGGTCGAATCCCACATGGCGTAATAAGGCTTCAATATCTCTGCGATTTTGTCTCTTGCATTGTATGGCCCTCGCTGAGGCCATAAAATGCAAAGATAACTGCTAGCTTGACCCTAAACCACTGTGGGAGTTATATGGCCATAAAACACAACAGACAAAATCGCAGAGATATTGGAGCCGTAATTCGCCATGTGGGATTCAACCTAAAAGATTATCATAAATATTCAGCACTACCATGTGCATGAATCAGTATCTAGCTGTATATAGAATTAAGACTTCAATTAAGATGTTGCCCTCAAAACAACAATCCACCAATTTTCGCCCACTACCACGAAAGGTCTACGCCATAATGTGTATGATACGGTGTTTCATGATGCTCTGAAGATAGCTAATTTTTTCGGAAATAAGGCCTCAACTTTCATTATGTATTGAGCCTCATTAGAACGATTGCAGTAAAAGCAGTTAATACTAGATGCACTATAGTTAGGGTGGGAGACATGCTGGCCCACCCGGGCAATGAATTTAAGTAAGACGAAAGACGACCGGGAGGTCCTTAAGCTGTTTACGTTTAGAGTTGTAGAGTCCATTCGCTTTGCTTGAAGCCTGTGGTACTTTTAACTGTCGTTGACAAGGAGGAGCTCTGGGCCACCAACCCTGCAAAGATACGCCTCTACTTTCGAATAGCTGCCCACAATACCATTGCAATTGTATCTATTCGAGGGTGAGAGCAGAAAAAAAAATGATGATACACATGTATGTTGAAATCATAATTATTAAAGAAGGGAATATCTATTCTCATGCTGCGCGTAATATCACTGTACATAACTTGACGTTTTTAGAGTAGAAAAGAGAATCACTTCCCTGAATTCCCATTCAGTTTTCTTGCCTGTAGTTTTTTTTTATGATTGGAATCCCTGGTCTTCTCTGTATTCTAAGACTATTTTATTACTACTTCCGACCATCGACCTGTTCCTTATCTAAAACAAGGGGATGAATATGCCACTCATCCTGATATGCATCCTTTGCTGTCTCTTGAAAGTGCTACACTGGAAACACAAGGTTGTAACACTAAAGAAAAGTTAGTAACTTTGCTATCACAAAGGAGGGGGAGGGCTTAATAATTATGTCTGGGCCGCCTAGATCTCACATCAAAATGCATAGGAATCCAAAAGTTAGATCAATAATTATGGTGACAGGATAGGGAAAATAGGAGCCTGAGCCTAAAATCATATCTAAAAGTCACCAAAAATTGACTCTTCCAAACAAATTCTACATAGACATCTACATGCAGTTCAAGGTGGTCGTGGTCTGGCACCTGTTGCCCCCCCCCCTCATGAAGATACAAGTATTATGCCTCTGATTGGAAACGAAATGAATCATGCAGTTTTAATGTAAAACTTAAGGTCAATTGATGTATCCCTTAAAACTATGTAGTATCTAGACATCCTGTCCTCCATTGAAGTAGAATGAACATGGAACAAGGCGATACTATAGCCGCTGAGAACCTTAAAAGTACCAGTCCAGTATAAGAGGTCTGAGACGTGTTTCATAAGCATTCTTTATTTAAGATCGATCTTTCCACTCTATGAGTGACCACTTAAGATCAGTCTTTTGGGAATGATTACTAGTGTTTCAGAACAAGCTGTCACTCATATTGGAACTTAAGACTGGTCCTTTAGAAACAGCTCTCAATTAGACATAGGGGCAGTAATCAAGATCAGTTGTAAAGTCACTCATAGGCCAATTATCCAGCTAGTAAGACCGATCACCTAGGTGCAGAATATGGCTTTACTTCATAATTCCATGATAGAAAATGGTATTAAAAGGGGGAATTTCCATTTGATATATACCTGACTTCATGCATTAGAAAATGTTGTGGGATTCCACTTGTTGATAGGATTTTTCAAATTTATGTGTACCCTCAACCTTCCCCATAAATCAGCTACTTTATGTTGGTCATAAGTCACTCTTACATTGACCCTTTACTAGTAAGTTTCACTCCCCATTTACTTTTGAAACACTTCCCCTAAGCCTAAGAATCCTAAGATCAATCTTAGAATGACCATAGGAGTGATCTTGCTCGTACACCAATCTTACTCGTACATGGTCCTTGTGAAACAGGTCTCTGATGTGTGAATGACTGCCACCCCAAACTCCACTCAGCCCTTCCCACTCACAGAAAGACATTTATCGTTCTTAGCGTCACAGTAAATGCTGACTAGGCGCATATCCACCAATAGGGAGAGGAAAGCCACGGTCATCCCTTTTCATATAACTGCCCATGCCCTGGAGGGCACATAGAAAAGGCCTTGTAACACAAATAGGAAAATATCCATTCTCGAGAGCCTACTCAAGCCGTGCAGGGATATGAATGGAGATTCATTATCAGCTTTATATGAAACTGTTCAATATGATGAGAATCTGAAGACGATAATGCTGGCAATACGTTCCTTATTTAACAAGAAGGGATTTTGTAATTTTTACCATAAAGGAGTACCATTATGTATTACATAATGATATGAGAATCACAGCAAAGACAAAGACATAGGCAATATCCATCTAATGCAAAGTAAACTCTTAATGATTCCTTCAGCAACTAACTGTCAACAGACCTGTCTCCTTTGAGGGTAATGTGAGCCCGGGGGAATAAGAGATATACTTATCACAGTGGCCGATCTTTTATGACAAGTGCTGTAGGGTAAACAGGTGTATCGTTCCTTGCCATTGCCTCTTATAAACAACTATTTCCACATTCTACTGTAATAGGATTAATGTGCCATGAAGTTCTATTTATTACAATAGATGCCTTTGTAGATCCGAACTTCTTTCACTTCAGAAAATAATATACCTTGTTTCGTAATTAGAAATAGGAGGATCTAGTGAGTAAAAGGTCGAATCCCACTTTGGTGAGAAATGTCTCAAATAACGCTGCGATTTTGCTATTTGTGTTTTATAGCCTCCCTGGTATCCTAAATCACAAGGAGAATAAAGGGAAAGGTGTAATGTCAAACTCCCACTACAGACTGTGCTAATGCTTTATATCCTTGCGATTTTAGGATAGGAAACATGTCAGGCAGAGATATACCCATTAACCAGGACAACATATCACAAATGCTTTGTAATAAAACACAACAGTGTCCTTGTGTTCTATGTACCCTATTAGAGTTATACCTCTTGCGAATTTGGGGTAGAACCCAAAATCGTAAGAGTTTCAAAATCGCAGAGATATTTGAGGCATTTTTTGCCATGTCGGATTCAACCTATACTAGAAATGTATACACTGACCTAGGCCATACAACAGACTCCCAGGAAAGAGATAACCATTTCTTTGTATAGCTGGTTATTAGGGAAAACATTGCAGGAGGCACCAAGGCTTTGTCAGGAACAGAAAAGAAGAGGCTTGTTCTGTATATCCAAGATATGCCAAACATGATAAAAAGTGGCAGGAATGCCCGGGGTGCCTACTGGCCTACTGGGGTTCCCAGCTGGTCTCCCTCATCAGCATAGCACCTGCCTCGTGTTGTATGCCAGTCAGCAGGGATCTTCAAGGCGATCGTGTGAGGTACTTTTAGACTCTTCTGGAGATAGGAATTACTCACTTCCTGTCCACAATCTGGAGAGATCGATATGGTGAGGTGGAATTATTATACATGGTAGCACTGTTGGGGCATGATATGGGAGCGTATTAGATGAGTCATCAGTATGTTGTGCTCTCTGTCTCCATGTTTGTCTCTATTTATCTGTCTCTGTCTCTCTGTATTAATTTTATTGATATCTCTCTCTCTCTCTCTCTCTCTCTGTCTCTCTCTCTCTGTCTCTCTATCAATCTATCTATCTATCTATTTATCCATCTATCTATCTCTCTCTCTCTCTCTCGGTCTGTCTCCCTTCATTTCCCCTGTATTCCCTATCGCCTTCTACCTAATATTCAATATTCAAGACATTGATATTATTTTGCTTCCATTTGAGTTATTGTTAATCATGACTTACATCCTATTTATGATGCGTTAGTAACATTTAATATTCAAGCCATTGATATTTGCTTCCATTTTAGTAATCGTTTATTATGACTTACATCTTATTCCTGATGCTTTAGCAACATTCGCGACACAATCGACCCCTATGAATAATATTAGATGTTGTTACCATGGATATAATTATCTGCAATAATACATGTACATGTACACATGCACAGTCTCCCACATAGATCTGTGTGGTGGTATCGATATGGTGGTGACATGCAATACTTATCTGATCCCTGTTCCTTTTTGTACCTATAGACAAAGAACCAGGTGGTTCACCCAAAATAAACATCAGCACACACCTTCTCATGATCTTTCCGCGTGAGTAAATAAGAACACATGTTTATATTATAGTTCAACAATAAAGTAACTGCTCTGACGGCATGTCTATGACGTCATGAACTCTAGGCGGGCCTGAATGGGTACTGGGTAACACGCCTATTCAAAAGGAGCAGAAATAGTCATGTACATGTATACCATTTTATTATTTGTGTACTTATGCTAGCAATGTAAAGGTGACACTTCTGTGACATTTCTGAATACAAGCACAAAGTATGTATATCATGAGAACAATGCAGAACTTAGGAATACGCCTACGCCATTGGCGGATCTATGGTTTTGACAAAGAGTGGTCGCGCCCTTTTTTCACACCATATTTGAGGGTCAAAAGGGGCAATTACACTACATGTACTAATTTATCATTGGAAAAAGGGAAGGGGCGCTCCCTCGCGCAATATAATACGCCTAATGCATACGTTGATTGGTTATGTATGTGCATGACAGGATGATAACAAAATACAAACATTTTAATACTCGAATTTTGTTTTGTGCGATTGTGTTTTCATTAAAGTGTAATAATTATTATTAGGGATAAAGTTGTAATGTTGGCGTTCTCTAGCTCTAGTGGCCGCATTTTAGGCTTCTGCACTAAAATTAACATTGTAACAAAATGCCTATAAGTGTATATATATATATATATATATATATATATATATATATTGTTTATATTTAGATATTTCCAACCGTAAGAATTTCCCCCTGTCTGACAGAACATATTGCTAAAGGAATCATGTGCCCATATAAAGAAGTTTCTAATGAGGTGGAACCTGAAACGATCCATGAATCTATTGCTGGGTATAAACCATAATTTTACAAATAATATCATGAAACGCGATTAAAAAATAGCAAAACCTGACCAAAGCTCACGCTGTCATTGGAGACCTCAGGGAGTTCCTCTTTTTCTCCGACCAAACATCAATTTAAAAAAAAAAACTAAATTCAAGGCCTTCATGTCTCTCCCAATTCCCCATGTTGCACCCCCATCCTCCATCTGCTGCCTGGCTGCAAGACTCTGGAGCCCAGATTTCAGTATTGAACAGGGGGATTTTTTCATCTTATGGCACGCCAGATAGAGCCTCGCCACCTCCTTCCTCATGTTGGCACCTTCTCCAGTAGAAGAGGCTTTTAATCTCACAGGGACCTTAGCGTGTCTGCCAAGCTTTTCTTTAATCGTCTCTAATCGGTTTTTATACTGCAAATTCATAAGGTCCCAGTCCATCACCCGATGCTCTCCTTGGCAGATTTCATACTCTCTGAAAGAGTATCTGCTGCCTGATCTTTAAAACATGTTGAGGTAATAGCATGTTGGTGGTTTCAAGTAGTTCTGTCTAGTGTAACTAGTCTACCCTAAAACAACTGTTTATTAGCAGGTGTGCTCGCCTCCTTCGGGGTACTAACAACTCAGGCAAAGTAGTCTCCTCGCAATCTCATTTATAAGGTGCAGATAATGATTAAATATATATATATATATATATATATATATATATATATATATATATATAATATATTAAGTTATGACCACTGATATAAGTTCCAGATAACCATAATGCAGACCTGCATCATACTGTGGGTGTGGTACTGTCATTCTCACATTTTTTCTATGTATTAGACCCTGGATCTTAATAAAATCGCTTAAATACATAGACAAAGGTGCACGAGAATTGGTCAGCACTGAGGGTTATCACACGAGGCGAAGCCGAGTGTGATAACCCTCAGTGCTGACCAATTCGAGTGCTCCTTTGTATTTATCTCAAGTTAATTTAGTCAGATATGTTCAAAATTCGATTTATTTGGCATTAGAAATGATTTTATCATCAGTTATTTGACCGTTTTGGATGTTTTCCCAGGGAGTGTGATACGGGGAAGGGTTATCACACTGTGGGGTGTGATACAGAGTTTCTTGGTTAAGCCTATGGGGCTCTCGTATTCAACTTGAGATAAATTCCATTATTTCACGATTCTGGTGACTCACGGTGCCTTTCCTGGATATCTCCGTTCTGATATTCCTGCATATCAATTGCTCACTTTGAGGTGGATATCAGCACGATTTCAGATGGATATCAGCACGATTTTTAAGCTGTAAGTGTTACCTTTTTTCTATGTGTAACACTTACATATTAAAACGAACGAGATATACATTGCCCAAGGTGGGGGTCGAACCCATACCCTTCTGATAAAAATGCCAACGTCCAAGCTGACGAGACAGGGTGGGTTAGAACGAAGCCTGTACAGCTCAATAATATGATACAAAGCTCGGGGAGGTCACTCACATCTAACTAGGATACATTCAATGTGTGAAAATATCATGCAGTCTTGGTTGTTACCCCCTCCCTTTGCGTCTGCTATGATAGGTCTGCCTACTAGTAACTGAGAAAGCCTTGATATATTTACATTCATGGGTGCAATCACATACCTGGCTCTGTGACCACATTGGCAAGGTGGAGCACTCTAACCCAGAGAACATGGCTTCGAATCCCATAGTGAGGTGAATGATCTTTTTATTGATATTCTATTTATAATTTGTTGACAAATTATTGATAAATTGTGTAATAAACTTAGTTAATATGTGTCCATTCCCTCACTGGTAGAGGAGTATGGTAGTCCGCTAAGATTCTTCCCCTAAGATTCTTTATTGGTTCCAATTTGGAAGTTTAACTGGGGTTATAATAGTATCTACATGAGCCAAGTAGAACAGTCAGTTCTGTACTTTCTTATCTGCTCCTGAAGTGCTATGAGCAGATACCATTCGCTTAGCTACCCCCACACCCTCCATGAGGTGCTCGCCGGAGGAACTCATTACTGTCCCTGTCTCCTCCAGTGTCCTTACCAGCTTCTAACCACCACACAGTAATTGGGCATTTGCCGCCTGAGAATTCCATCAGGGCAAGCCTTTGTTTCACCCGACACAAAGTTGTGTCTGTAATGAGTAAGATTCAAAGCCTGTAGACGATGCATATTTTCTATGGAGAATTTCATATATATTATCTTGATGTTGGAGACAAACTCTCATACTGGTTAGACTAGATAGCACTTATTTGTTTTGAAATCTCAGGGGCAATGACAAAGCTGATACCGCAAATGGGGCGATTGGACGATATATTTGATATCCATTATATTTATCATAATCATATCTTCCCTTTTGGCCTAGACGTGCATACTACCTGAGGCTACCGAGGTACATACCGTTGAAATCGCCATGCCATTCACGGCATAAAGGAGCGAATACTGAAAGAAAACTCAGAGAAAGAACTCAATGCCAATATTCATTAAAAAATCAAAGAGATTCAAGGTGGAAACTTGATTTGTCCCATGTGCATGACTCCATTTGGTAATAGGCTCGTTTAGCCTAACCAATGGGACGTCTGTCTATAGTTTGTTAATGAGGATGTTGCATGAGAACAGCGCCCCTCTAATTGGTACAGACGTCACCATGTGGTGCAGGTGGCCCAGCACGGGTAGGATGATGCCCAAGTGATGGCACAATAGTGACTGCCTCCACAGAATGGCAGGTAGTGATTTCATAGATGACCTCCCCATATTAATCTAAATCTTTCTAAACTTACTATTCCTACTATCACTATTACTGGGATGATTCCTTTGGAAGTGTTATCCTTTGCCAGTTGGAGAGCGGCGTGTTTGATATGTCTGCAGAACATAGATTATTATGCCATAGCGTAGTAAATAACCCATTCCCAACCAGATAGGTACCCCAGATGCTTTAATGTATTGCTATATAATTTGATCGATTCATTGATGAGGTATTAGCCGTGTCTGATGACATGTCAATAAGTGGCAGGCTGCGAGCAATGTCCTGTGTGTGTGTGTGTGTGTGTGTGTGTGTGTGTGTGTGTGTGTGTGTGTGTGTGTGTGTGTGTGCATGCGTGCGCGCGCGCTTCTTTTTTTTTTCTTTTTTTTTTGGGGGAGGACGCCCGATATCTAGCCCGATTGGGGTTAGGCCATCTCATTTTGTTCAGCAGTATGGTTTCATATCGTTATTACAGCGTTGTTGCTTGAATGGCTTACATCAAATGTTTATTCTAGCTGTCTGCCACATGTTAAAACCTATAACAGAAATTATATATTTCCTCAACTGTTTATTATGGTTCACGATTTCTAAAAGCATTATTAACAAAATCGTGTTGGATACTATATCACTGAGTATACATAATGGTAACAATAGCGTAGATGTCAGCACTTTAGACACGCACCTCTCAGGCTACATACATATTAGATTTTCCACACAGTGCACTTCGCCGAGGATCAAGGTAGTTCTGTTCAGGTGTGAATCACCTAAGGTGGAGGCAGGGAGGTATGATAGGGTAGCCTCAGGTGGCTTATCACCTTGTAATCCGGTGTCTGAGCTCCAAGGCTAATCTTACAAGGATTTATGAGATGCTGTACTGGGTGGATCAGCGAGTTCACTTAGGAGTTGATCTCAGGGGGTCTTAGGAAACTGGAAAGCACAGAGGGTTCTCCTTGTTGCATTTTGCAAACAGGTTGTTTTGGACAATTCTCTGACCATAGTCTTAACTACAACCATCATAATTTAGTATTTCTGTTTATGACGTAGATACATGTAGTATACGGTATATTATATACTATATGATGTACGAATCTAAACTCATGGATAAATCAGTTGTAGGCTCGTCGGTCATGTACCAGTGATAAAAGGTGCACTGTAAAAAAAGTCTCGTGGAGTAACGGTGCATTCCTCATCCCAATGTTGGCAGAGATCTGTCATTGTTTTCACAGAGATTCTTTGCACATTTGTGTACCACCGTACTGCCACCTGGAGCTTCTTGTAAAAACTAAACTGGATCATTGCTTTTCAATGTCGGTATTCCACCGGTCAGTTTTATAAGGATCCCTGGTAGATTCAACAGTCATTTTTTTACAGTGTGGCCAGGCTGTCAGATATAAGATTATAGTATAATCTTGTGGTGCCAAATATTATTTGACACCACGTACATTCAACAAAGCCGTATCGCTGGTATGACAGTCACCGCTCCTGGTTCTTATCTAGCAGTGTGAAGATGTGATCCCATTGAATCCCATGCCAACCAGAACAAGGCCCTGGACAATTAACCTGTCGGATCACCCACCCAGTGGTAGAGGATGCTAGAAATCCCCCCTGGAATTCTCCCCTCCCGGAGGTCCTCCCCCTGAACCCCCCCCCCCGGAAATCTTTCCCCTAGGAATCCCCCCTATCAAATTTTACCACGGTGATCCTTAGCCTCACCCTAACCTGTCACGACCCCCATTCCTATCCCTAACCCTAAACCTATTCCTATTCCTAACCCTATCTTATCCCTAACCCTAACCCTAACCCTTAACCTAACTCTTACCCTAACCCTATAACACCCTACATACTTTCATTTGGTGTACCGATATAGAAAATGAACACAGATTAAGTATATGTCCTTTATGGATAGGGGGGGGGGATTCCAGGGGGAATTTCCTAGGTGGGGAGAATTCCAGGAGGAGATTTCCGGTGGGAGAGTTCCGGGGGGGGAGGAGAATTCCAGGGGTAAAATTCCTGACACCATATAATCTTAAACCAGAGTGCTCAACTGAATACTGTTCATAGAAATAGTGTTTTTGTCATATTATAACTGGATCGGGTCTAGGAAACTATGATTGAGCACTGATCACTCGCTCAATCATAGTTTCCTAGACCCGGTCCGTGTCATGTTTGAGCTGTGGGACTACTGTCTAACCCCTCCACACATGGTAGTGATCAGTTAGGTTACTGCTACCTTGGAAACGGATCAGTTCATGAATGGAGAGGCAGGTGGCGGCACTGTCCGCGGCCACCTGGATTGGTTTGTGTCTATATTGTCTAGGACTTCAGTGCAAGGCCTTAGGACTAAGCAAAAGGTGTCTTGTCCCAGATATATACCTCTATCTCAACCTCAACCTACTGTCTGACCCCAGGCAGAAAGGAGATCGCTCCGACCTATCAGAGTATAGGGCGGGAACTGCCAAGTGCACCACATTAGGGGAACACATGACGAGAAATATGATGAAAGGGTGCATCGTGTTCCAAAGTTTCTTTCCTAGCATATATCTCATGCTTTTTATTACACTGTCTAGGTAATAATTAAATATCTGGGCTTCTGACATCTTTAGTTGCCATATTCTTTACACTGTCACAATCAAATAATATTGGTATCCCTTTTATCTTGTAGGTGAGTGTCCATTTGTCAGCAGTACAAAAAGTTTGATACGGTAAGGTCCTACCATTAATGATATTGTAACAAATAAAGGAAGAAACTGTACTTTCGCCTTTTCGCTGACACTGTATTCCATAAATGTTTTTATCATCTAAAAGATGTGTCCATCTACAAGTGTCTTTGCTTTACCCAAGGACGGTTCCTTTTCCAAATATCCTTTTGTTGTTAACAGTTTGTTGTGATTTCAGTCTGCATACTAGAATTATGATATTTATAATAGCAGAGCATTCAGCCTTTTGGTGACAAATTATGTACGGGATAGAGGAAGGGATAAGTGGTTATCTGTTTCAAATGTGATTTAATGAACGACAGCAGGCAGGCACCAGTCAGCCATTGGTGTGCTGCAATAACCTCAGGGGGAGCCACTGTTGTTCTCTCACTACCCACAGCCAAACTCCCACTTGCCGAGGCTCAGAGTCAGAGTACATCAGTCGAGTCAAAGTCAAGAAGGTTTTGCCAAAAAGGTAACAGGGAAGAATATATATACATTTTATCAGTATGCTGAGCGACACTACCTCATTTTCACAGTATTGCCAAATAATTACTCAGTGAATGGGACAGAAAAAAAAAACACGAATGAATATGGACTCAGGACTGCACAAGATAATGTAATTTATGTGATTTGACGAGAATGACTTTGGCAAGGCAGTGTCCAATAACATGCACGTTTATTAGATTACTCCTAGTTTCCTTTTCGGCAAAATCTTACAGGCCACTGTTGAGATCCAGCTAGACAATGCATTTCGGTGTATAGATGTGCATTTTAATTGTAACAATGGAAAACGGGTCTAAACAATGGACAGTATAACTGTGAGTGTTCTACAGAATGAATCAAATAAGAAAACAAGAATCTATCATCTTAGCAATCATTGAAGTTAGCTAGGCTATGTGTGACTATTTGATAGACTGGATCCCTTTTCATCGTTGTCCCATGAAAAGTAAACACTCAGATCTGTAACCCTTGATTAATGGTGTTGAGGACATTGCCATTTATATATCATTCATTATCAGTACTATACTCCTAAGTGCAAGAAGACGCCTTTAGCGGCCCGATCCGTCATAATCTAATCAGTTGTGCACTTGTCATATACTGTAATTGTCGAAGAGCCCTCAGTGCACCACGCCTTGGAAATAATCGACTGTTCCCGCCATATCTAGCATCCAGGTATGTGCCATAAATAAGCAATTTACGCGGGCTAATCCCTTTCAGATTTAATGACAATCGTTTATAGCAGGCTAGTGGCAACAGTTTTGTAATTTCATGAAGTTATCGTCAGGAAACTGAAACATACTTACTTGGTAGGTGCCATTAAATCTTCTTAATATTGGATACCCACATCCCAATAACTGGCAATTAAGGACTTAATCTGATCATACATATTCATAAACACACAAAAATAGATCCCCCAATGCTGAATTATATTGAGATGTACATCTAGAAAATTAGACAATAGGATTCACCTAGGTGTTGATCACTATGACTTGTGAATCTATGCTGAAAAACAATAGCTTCATCGTGACTTCATTAGCTGAGGGCAATCATTGATTGCAGTCCCATGAGCGTGCTGCCCATGCAGTTTATCACCTAACGCTCCCGTCAGTGTGTCCCCATCACAAAGCCCACTAATTGTGTCTCCAGCTTCAAAGTCTACTGATTGTCTGACATTCCTCCGGCAATGAGCTCCTATCTCCCACACAATGAATCCAGTAATCTGTACACTGCATCCAGAACCACAAGATCCTATATCGATGAATTGTGAAAGAGTGAAGAACATGCTTAGCACAAGTTTGATGTGAATTCTATGTAGGTAGGCTATGTATATGATATTGTACCAGGGGGTACACCTTACCTGCCTCCCAACACAGTTCTGCCTACAGAAGCTACAGATGATTGCTAGGAGAAAAACATATTAAAATTCAGATGATAGTGCATAGTACAGAGGTTATGACAGGGCGTCATATTCTGTTGACTAACAGCCAAGAATAAATTGCTTTAACTTCAGACCCAAGTAGGAAAATATTATTTGTGATGGGCAAAGAACTTCTTTTTACATTTTATTGAAGTAGCCAACACGGAATCTTGTCTAAGTAATAAACAAGACACAAGCCTAGTTCAGACTAGTGGTGTATGATTCAACATGTTGTCACCCTGGAAAGTCATTCTTGTGGTAATATCAAAATATGGTAGGTTAACTGCTCTTGTTCCTCCTTCATCTACTTTGAACCAGGAGGGTATTTCACCACAATGGTCATTGCCATTGATGTGAGTTGATTAGACCTATAATCCATAACCTTTCCTGCATATGACTGATCAAATATAGGTAGCAATTAGACTGAGAATTGTTCCCACAAAAGCTATAAATCTACAAGTTTCCGGCCAAGAGCGTACCTCCAGTGTATTTGAGTCTATTATATACTATTGTGATCACATAATGTCAAATTCACCCTCCATCTCGCCATTGGCATCTGACAATTCCCGTTCATTAACTCCTTGTCTTCGGTTAGTATAGGGCGCACGAGGCATTTGATAGGTAATTAGGCCGATGCTGTTGATGGGTTTTATTACATCGAAATTGTAGTAATCCCTCTAAGTCAACTGACCCTAGCTAAAAGTGTTCTTTTTAAAGTATGTTATTTACAAGACTTATAATCCTCAGATCAACCAAATCCTAGTGACATATATATAGGCCTATATTCCTCAACGATAATTACAATATTTCTATATCTTGTTGTGTTCTGGTAACTGGTAACAACCCTGAAGCATCGAACATGGTTCTGCGCATACTAGTACCTATCCTGATAATTCCAATATATATAAGCTTAGAATAAGCAGATAAGCACGGTTTCTGCCAATTTGTTATTTTAATCTTAGAATATATGATGTATGCCGGTAGATGTTATGTAGGTTCTACTATAATCCTCAAAACCTTTTCTTTTCTGCAATAAGAATGCTTACCGATTCAAACGAAAGTCAGCAGGAATATGGTAATAACTTAAAAGGCCTTACATACCTGAGTCTCTCTTTTGTACCCTACCTGAGTAATATACACAGGTGTGCTGTGATCCCCTTCCTCTGGGTCTCATTGCAAAAAATGCTTCTCTCACCTGTGTCCTCATAACTGCTGCTCCAGGGTCTGTCACCTTTATCATCTTTACTACAAGTACATGCACTAACACAGGCTTCCCAAACTACAGGTGAGGCCCGACTTCATGATGTACCTAGAGCAAACCGCTTAATCCCTCTAGAAAAAGGACCCCTGGGCATGAGATAACCCTACATGTTCTTGTATGAGTAATTAAGGATCGGGCGGTTCCATGCAGATAGGCCTGTCTTTATAATCAAATTAAGCTTAATGAACAGTGATATTTGAAGTAATAGAGTAGCGTTGCATGACCAAAGGCTGATATAGTTTCATTGTTTTGTCAGTATCATTAAGTCATCCTGGCTTTAAGTAATACTTGACCAATATCATATAGACATTCATCTATAGACTCTATCAGCGTGGGCAATGAGAGAGAAATTGTCTACAGCTTTCTTGCCGTCGCAGATTACAGATCCCCTAGGGACCGGGGCTTATTATATAGTATTGCAGATGCTTCAGCATTGCCTTGAAAGTCCTGACGAGAGATTGTTCTCTGATATTCCCAATATGATGTGATGGTTGCCAAAGTGCAAGAAGGTTGTATATACCTGACACTGTAAAGAACTACACTGTTAAAAAATTCCGTAAATTTTACAGAGAATCATTGTTAAATTTTACGGTATTTCATCGTTATTTATATTACAATGAAACAACCTTACATTAAGTGATGTTACAGCAAATCTGTGTAAAACACTACAGAAAAGTACCGTTATTTCTTTTACGGTGAATCTTTGTCTTTTTGGAAGTTTCATATCTTCCCACTAGGTGGCCTCGGGGCTCATCTTGAGACTTTTTTAAATGTCCTAGACCCTAAACAGATCAAATTGTAGCAAAATATAAAGAGTATTCACTTTGGTTTATGCACAATGTTGTCAAAATGTAAGTCTATATTGTAGGTTCATAGATTTCAGATATTCAAAAAATAATTCATCTTTGTATGGCAAAAGAGAGTAGCAGTGTGATCATAAACACCCATTATGTGGGAATAGAAAAAGATACATATGCATACCACTGCAGTTTTCAAGTTATCATAATTCTGAGGTAATCTATGCCCTTTGATTCTTACTCTAAAGTTACAAAGGGCATGATGTGCCCCTCAAGGACTCATTTATAATCATATTGATTATAATGTCCTCACACTAGGATGTCCTGATGAACTGCATGTATGCAACCAAACCATATATAAAGATAAGCTAGTCTTTTATGGATTTACAGTGGAATTTCTAGAATGGCAAGCCAGAGGCTGAATATTCATATGATAAATTAATGGTGTATGGCATTAGAACCAAAACAATATGTAACTAATTATCCTTAGACACTGTTTAGAAATAACAGTGAAAGTCCGTAAAAATTACGGTGACTTAAAAAAAACAGTGACCGTTAAAAAAACGGTGAAAGATTGACATCCATTGTTGCCAATGATTCTTCATTTTTTCTACGGAAAATTTCTAACAGTGTACAGTTATAACCTCCTTGCACTATTATTCCCTTCTTGGACAAAAGTGGAAACACTAGGCATCGGGAAATGCATGATCAACTGTACATTATATAAACAATGCCCCCCCTCGATTCCAAAATTAGAAAAGAAAGATTACAGCGTTCTGTAGGATTATGTGGAAGTTACACATCCAGAAATGCAGAGAGTACATTTGCAAATCAGTCACGGTTTCAGGGTTTGACATTTATATAATGTTTTAACGTGAGCCGGCTCTATCACGATACATCGCACAATAAGTTCAGCTCAAGCTTAAACTTACGGAGCCCCTAAAAGGACATCCGTTTTCTACACATTTTTTTCTCTAGTTTGTTTCCGCAAGTTTTATTTTCGTTTCCGCAAGTTTTATTTTTCGTTTCCGCAAGTTTTATTTTCGTTTCCGCAAGTTTTATTTTCGTTTCCGCACCTTTTTATTTTTGTTTCCACAAGTTATATTTTGTTTCCGCAACTAAACATTTTGTTTCTGCAACTTTATGTTTTGTTTCCACAACTTAACATTCACAATTGATTGACTATGCACAAAGAAAAACTATTAAGTTGTGGATACAAAAGTATAAGTTGCGAAAACGAAAATTAAAGTTGCGAAAACGAAAATTAAAGTTGCGAAAACGAAAATAAAACTTGCGAAAACGAAAATAAAACTTGCGGAAACGAAAATAAAACTTGCGGAAACGAAAATACTACTTGCGAAAACGAAAATACTTCTTGCGGAAACGAAAATACTTCTTGCGGAAACAAACTCTAGAAATAAATGTGTAGAAAACAGATGTCCTTTCCAGGGCTCCGTATTACCTAGTTGGCTACATAATCACATTGAATTATATTTCTTTGACATACACACTAACGTATTTGCCATATAGTATATGCCATACTAGCGTCATTGGAGAGCTAGAACTACTAGAGAGCAATAATTTGCCATGCCCTGCCCACTTGTAAAAAGAAGTCTTCTTTGACATGAATAAACATGCTACTTAAAATAAACATTCCGTGTTTAACCTAAATATTTGTTCTGATTTTCAAGCAGATTTGCCAAAGGGCACTGTTTGTCAGGGCTTGTGAAACAGGCAAGCTAGCATCTTAACCATTTATTTCTTGGGAGTGGGTGAGCAGAGAATGGGAAGCCACCACATATTTTCACATGTTCATGTCTTTTATTATGTCGTTCTCCTGCAGGGTGTCAACCCATTGTCTCTCCTGTTCCAATCATCCAGTGTCTTCTTGCAACACCATGTATTCAGGTTATATTCCAAATATATATAGTCAGCGCTTCACCCTGCAACAAATACCTTAGGACCTTTCGAGACCCATGGTTGATGGCTTAATCAAGTTTTAACATTATTGAAAAAAACAAACAACATGGAACCATGATTTATGAGCTGGCAGTATTGTTAGTGGCTTATAGCTGTTCGATATGAAAGGAGATCATATACGTGGAGGTGAACAGCCTTATCCTTCACTTCACCTTCAACATCCTGAGATCTTCAAAACCATAATTTCCTGAAGAAGCCCTCTTTCTTATTTCATATGAACACCAGAGCCTTCAAATTGGACCTTCTTTAACTAATAGATATGAGGACGCTTTCCGAGGGACTTCAAATTTAATTTCCTGTGAAATGGTCAACGTGTGCCAGGCAGAAATACTTATGTGCCATTAATCTACCGGCAATCGACGAGTTTTCTTGGGAACTAGTTCTGAGTCATTAATCAAAAGGCGGTAAAGCTGGACTACAACTAGGAAACATAATGTTATGAAACAAATCCCATTCAGTTTGTATTGGTTTCCACTGGTTTCTGAGTTGAAATTTAATAAGTATACCCTTAACCAGTTCAACATGAACCATGCATAACGTTCACATCATCTACCGTGAGAACCAATTAAAATCTAGCTCTCGGCTATTCTGATTCACGGAGGTGAAATACTTTTCTTGTTCAGAGGGTTGCATAGTTAGAGCAGCCATCTTGATCCAGCCAATGATTGCATCTTTTATCAGGTAGGGTTTCTAAAAATAGTAGCCTGGGGACTGGTGGAAAACAGATAAGTGTTAATCACGTTCCTTCTGCCTCCTGTAAGGGGTTTAATGAAGCAGGGCAGCAAGGGATTAATACCCTGCGCATATAGATCTTCTCAAGTAGATTTACACATTGACTGTAAGTGACTCACTACTAGGATTTTAGATCAAGGAGAAGCTGAGGGGACAACTTAATATCAAATGGAGGACTTTCAGGACTATGGGCAATTGTGGTCTTTGAAACGATTGAGGTTAATTCAGGAGAATTGACTGATTTAGGAGGTGGGGGATTATCAGCCTAATTTTGCGGACCGGCGAAGTCTTCATTAGATAGTTTCGGTGTAGGGAATCTTTGGTTATGCGTGTGTTTTCAACAATCATCGTCAGAAATTCCTGATCCGACCGATTTATTAGCGCGGCGACTAGTGAGTACTACTCATGAGATGAGTAGACTAGTGTATGGTTCACAGTCGCCACGGTGTAAGGGATAGGGAGGCCTTGCAATCTATTTTTGTTTGTGGCTCCTCTGCTATGGACTATTCCTGCTCACTATTCTAATGTAATAACAACAGTGTGTGTACTTTACTTATCAGTGAAGGAATTTTCAGAATATATCTCATACTTTTGATTTTATTCGCAGATAAAACATTTCATCATTTGGAGCCCTATGGCAGATTAGCATTAGAGCATTTTAAGATTCAGAAATGCATCCCTGTAGCCTTTGTTTTAGAATTGTTTGTTTTGAAACTACAATATATATGTAGTACAGGTTTTATCTCAGTGGGTTATGGTACAATTGGATCATATTTTCTGTATTTGAACAAAGTATTCACTGTCAAAGATCTCTATGGAGAAATCAGTGCTAAAGTGTGTGTTGCCATATGTGCATTTTTGTAAATCAGAGGAGGTTGAAGTGTAAGGCCACCTTGTGGAACTGCTACATTCTTTTCTGTGTAAAATTTTTAGTTTACATTGAAATAATGCTATCTCAGAATATGTATCTACTATTGGTGATGAAAGATTAATTTGATTACTCCTTTCATTATATAAACGATTTTGTGGAACACTAAAAAAATGTATGTACACCGAGGTACTTACACTGTGCTCCCCCTCTACAGAGAGGTGGAGTGATCTGGCTGGTTTGCTGACCACTGGCCTGTGACGAGGTACAGACTATTACAAGTGATTGGCAGTTGGGTGTGTGTGTGGGGGGGGGGGAGGCAGAGCAGGCTCCTGGCAATCTGAGACAGTGTACACTCATAATGACACACCTTTTGACTATGGCATTGAACATTGAATAAGACAGGTCCCTGTGTTAGCTGAGTGAGGTGCATGCAGAATGGACAGTCTACAGACTATTAGTACTTAGCTGCAGTGGGTAGTTCAGGTTGAATTTGTGCTATATACTACCAAAAGCCCAGATGATAGTATGCCCTATCTGTCTCACCAACTGAAACTATGTCTCACGCCATGTCTCGCGCCATGTCTCACAGGACTATTCTCTACTATTGTATTAAATTCTACAACACTATGGTTTTATTTTTTCGTTCCTTTGATATAAATCGTCGGATAAGCTATCATATAAGTTCCTTTCATAATGGAGGACAGCATGGTGATATTGCATGTGATTCCATGGAACACGGAAGTTGTATGGCTTAATCAGATGTCAAGCGCCATATAAAACATATATAACCGTCATGTAAAAGTGATCCGAGGCAGAATAAATGTCCACAAGCCAATACCTGTTGCACAGCTGTTGCAGGGGGAGCTGCTAGAAGGAGCAGCTCAATGGCGGCTGGTAGGAACAGAAAAGAATTCCATACAGCTGGGAGGTGAGCAGGTGAGGGGAGGGGGTCGTTCTGGGGAGGACACAGGGGCTTTGTCTGCCTCCCCCACCTCCCCAATCACCACCACTACCACAATCCCCTGATCCGACCCCACCCCCAGCCTCTTTCCTTGGTTGGTTTCCGGCTAGACCTTCCTCACTATGCCGCTGTGCCTGAAATAGGCAAGGACTAGAGCAGCTCGACGTCCATATTAAAAGGGGGCGGCCATCCCTCTGCACCTCAAAGGAAAAGGGTCAGCAAGGAGCATGTCTCTGTAAGCTGGGGAATGTATAAAGTAAAAGCAGTTTAGTATGTGGGCGATATGGCCTATTTCTCCATTTATGAGCTTATACAATAAGTGGCAAACTCACCCCCCTTACACGCGGGGTCGACCATTTCCACCCAAGCATCACATCTATTTCGATATTTTCTATATAATGCATACGAGATATGGAATGGCGTTATATGGCTGAAGAAATTGGGTAAATAGTTCATCAAGAATTGGGGCTATGACCTAGACATTCTCACCCCGGCCAATACACGAAGCAGGTTATGTATATAGAGTGTGAATTATACCAAAGGGCGATGTTTTAGCTCTCCGAAAAAATCATGTGCTGCATATTCAATTAATTTGGTCTGACTATTAAGTAGTGGATCCAGGATTTAGAAACCGAAGGGGAGCACCCCTGTCCTTGATCTATGTATAGGAAGGGAGACGCACTCTCTGGATTGCATCGAAATGGGGTCACACATGGTCCATTAAGGGGTAAAAATTAAAATGCTTGGATTGTTTTGAAATTTTTTGTCCAAAATACTAATGAACTGAGGGACCTATACTAGAAATTGGGAACATTAAAATGAATAATTGTCAATTTTAGCCTCAATTCAGTTATATAGCATTAGTTCCTATTTGATTTTGATTCAAATAGGCTCATGTTTAGTAGTATAATTTGTCCACCTTCTAGTGGCCAGATTTATATGATATCTCTTGTCTATGATGCTGGGCATTGTCCTTTTATACTAGTTATCTGTCATAGTCACATGCCTCCTTTATCCAGGATATCTAAGGCATAATGCATGGTGTGGCACGTATGGTTCCATGTGGCACGTATGGTTCTATGTCACATTTAAGTGTTTCCTAGAAAAATTGGCTGGTAAAATTCTGTCCTTATTTATGTTATTATTTACCTTATATGAGTAGAATAATTTGAGAACAATATGGGTTGATACTATACAATATTAAATTTATGAGGATGTGGAAAATGTGGCACGTATGGTTCCTCTAAAACTACCCCACTCTTACTTTGTTTTACACCTCTCTGAATAGCAGGTTACATCTTTAGTAACCAGATTTCTTCTATTTTCCATCTTGAAATGGGCACATGAGAGATTTTATTACCCTCATTTATCTAATTCATATGGTATTCTACATCTCCTATAATGCACTAAAATGTGTGGCACGTATGGTTCCACTTTACCTACACCACAAGGTTTTTAGCAATAACTCCAGGGAGATAGGGGGAATAGTTCTTGAAGTGATTATATATAATGCTAAATATTGGGGGCTAGTGCAAATAACAAAAGATTATACATTTCCGATGCATTTTCTCTTTACTTTGCCCCATACCAGTGGGAGCACTATGAAAAAAACATTCAAAATACCTCATAAAAAGCTCTCATTTCGTAGTCTGCTACTTTAAATATTAATGATACATGGGCAAAACCATAGTTTCCAAGCAAGATCCCGACCTTACACACCTAATGGAAATGAAAAATATCCAAAACCTTCAATCTTTAGTCACATTTACCCCCTTCCCATGGTGAAAAATGGGTTTGTCCCCATCTCAGTCCAATTGATATATATATATGTATGTATATATATATATATATATATATATATATATATATATATATATATATATATATATATACTTGACTGTATATTTGGAGATGTGGGCTAATAGAGGCATCTAAACTTTGAACTTCATCAGCCCGGTCCTAGTCTGCTACTGAATCCTTTTGAGATTCAACTTGGAAGAACGTTTTGTTTTTGTTTATTTAATAGTTTTTATTGGCTAAAGATCAAATAGTACAATTTGCTGTTCACTGTAGCCAAATGGCAAAGCAGGACACAAAAAAACAAGAATCAATGACAATACCATCACATAAAAAATAATCGTAATGGACAATTAGGTTCAGTCAGCGATAGAGATATAGCATCAAGGCAATGTCATACAGCAGTTTATACCTCCTCATTAATCACTAAAGTACAAGGTCGAGAAATTCCCATTTATTTACACAATTTTGCAAGTCTGGGGTCAATTTCTACCATAGTTTTTTTACCTCTGTACAGAGGGCTTTTCTCATAACGTAATTTATGTGCACGTTTAACACACAATTTGACTTTAACATTTCCACGTAGTAGACATACAATAGACATACAGTATTGTCATCCTGACGACTCCGGTCGTCAGGATGACGACTTAAATTCGTCAATTTGACTACCTAAAGTTGTAGTTTTAGGTATCATCAACTTGAGGACCTAAAGTGGTCACCGCTGACTAGTTTCGGATCTTCCATGTTTTCAGTGCACGAGTGATATCTGTAGCTGCCCTTATACCTAGGCAGAAACATAGGCAGCTATTCTGAACCGTCTCAAGCTTTTTCTTATATGTACCATTAGCGCCATCAACAACAATTGAGCCATAGTTGAGGATTGGCATAAACCCGTGTTTATACACAGTTATAGACAGTGATTCAGGCATCCACTTTTTTAGTTTACAAAGCTTGTAAAGCCTGTCTAACGTGGAAGTTCTCTTCTTGGAACAGAACTCACTGAACAGAAGGTGCTTGTCTACGTATACACCAAGGTAACAGAAACAGTCAACCACTTTAAAACTACTCCACTTAACAAGATATCTTCATTTTCAAGACTCAGGGTTTGCTCTTCTGAGTAAAGCCATAATATCTTACTTTTGTCAGTGTTTACTGTTAATCAACGTTTTGAGCACCACTTACTTATACAATCAGGATCGTACTGCAGCAGTTTACATATAATACTTTTGTCTTGACCAGACATGTGTATCACCAGGTCATCTGTGTATAGAACAAATTTGCAGTTTTCGATCACTTTGGTAATTTTGTTGATATAAATAACAAACAACAGAGGGCCTAGCACTGATCCCTGTGGTACTCCACAGGTGATGGTGCTCGACTCCGAAAGCTTATTGTTTGCTCTAGTCTGCTGAGTTTGATTACTCAAGTAGGAACTGAACCATTTTACTGTACTGTCAGATGCGCCCAATATTCTAAGCTCATCCAACATAGGAGAATGGCTTATCGTACCGGACGCCTTACTTAGATCTAGGAAGGCAGCAACTGATACTTCACCTTTGTTCCTTGCCTCATACATATCTTGTATGAATCAATACACTGCATCCAAGGCAGACCTTCCAGGTACAAACCTTAATGATGATCAGAAATCAATTTGTTAGCCAAAACATGACTAATAAGTTGTCTATGAACTGCTTTCTCTACTAATTTTGAGATTAGATTTAGCTGACTCACTGGGCGAACTAAAATAGCATTTGCAATAAGTCAGCACAATATGTTTACTAGTAGATTCTCACATTTCTGATATTCAAAATGACTATTTGATACTACGTCTGACAACTTATGTCAATAGAAGGTTAGCAATTCCATCCTGAGTTAAACCTATTGTGGAGGGGAGATTTCCAGCGTCTTCCTACGAGAGTGCTTATCTAGTGATACCTTCACCCTTTATGTGAGATGGATTTGCCTGCTTCCTCAGCCAGACCGTAAGAAGCTCAGCCGCCCCTTAACAATATCATTTCAATTGTTAATGCCGGATCTGTACCCATCCCTCGTCCCTACGGGCCACCCTCCGTTGCCAATGATAACTGCAGTGTACCTCCCTGGGCATATAGCAGCATATAATAATGATAATGGGACCATTAACAGGTGCACCTGTAAGACGATCATGGTGATAGTGTTTACTGAAGGTTATTCGTTGAGAAGAGGTCACAAGGAGAAATATGTGACATGTACAGATAAATAAGATATGTTTCAGGTATGAAGAGACAGTAAACTGATAGGACGCAAATGAGGAAGAGATAATATGTAGTAAGAGAGGCAGAAATGATGCTATTTAAACGACACCATGGAATTAACAATGAACTGAGGAAGGTAACAGAAAGAAAGCAATCAATGGGAGCTCTAGCATTAATATGGCAACGAGGGAAGGGGCCCAATTTACAGCATGTAAATTCGTGGAAGATTGGAGATGGAATAATAAAGGTTTGTGGGTATATAGGATGTCCAGGAAGGTAAATATCCAGGTGAATTACCCTCTTATCCTCTTCTTATGCTTATGTGACGTAAAGGTGAAGGTTGAAAGGTCATTGGTGTTTCTTTACCTGCAAGAATCCATTCAATATGGCCGGAGGGATATTGAAGAAGATTCGCTCAGACCACGGCAGTCCTCGTTTTCATACAACTTGCCTCAGCACAAGGCAACCTACCCCGGTATGCTAATACCTGATCCATACCTCATTCCAGACGCACAGCTATCCTATCTATCCTTATCCCCACATTTCCCATGTAAAATGACTACATCCAAGTAATATAACGAGAAAAGGGGTATATGATATATGCCCCTTTTCTGGTTACCATAAATTAGGCCTATGTGGTGATAGCAATGTCAGAATAATTACTTGATTAACATTATATTACAAGCACAGAGCCACTCGATTAGAAGGCTGACGAGTCCCCATGCATGTGCATCTCTGTCTCTGTCTCTGCCTTCTGTTCGTCTGGCTATCTGTCTCTTTCTCTCTGACTCTCCATCCATCTTTAATCTATCTCATCCAACCCCCCTCCTTAAAGAATCATCAGAATTACATCTACATGCAGGGAATATTGAGAACACATCCAGATGCACATGTACACGCAGTCAGTCGAATTTCGCAGCATTGCAAGTAGCCGATAACCTTTGCTAGATTCCGTAGTCTTTTTCCTTTTTTGTTCCAATGATCCGTGGCAGATCAATAACTAAGGACTGGGGGATGATTCTCGTCCAAAAGTTGGGAGATGAGGATTGGACAGAAAGAACATGGATGGAGCCTGGTGCAATCTGCCCTGACTAAATCACATTTGATGGCACCTTGTGTGATATAATGAGCTCTCACCAGCAGCTTCTTTTCCCTTTCCGCGTTGATAGTAGATCCAGTGTGGTCATCAATTACAGGAAAGACACGCCAGGAAGACAATGCGTGAAGATGAAAATAGGCCATTAGGATCAGACATGGAGGTTAATTCATTGATATTCTATGTAGTCTTTCATAAATGTTCAATAAGGCTAAATAAAAAAAATAGGTTTGTTTCCAGTAACCCGACCGGCCTTAGCAAATCAGGGGCAAAAGAACTTTTTTTATGATTTTGAAGAATTTTGTCTCATTTTTTCACATTTCCCCTCTCTAACAGTTATCTTTTTCCCATCATTATTTTACAATAAAATCAAAGACTTTGATACATCAATCAATATGTGCCCTAAGATTTCCTATGTAAATGTAAAAAAAAAAAAAAAAAATGACCTACCGACCCTACCATTTCAAGTCATGTTACTGGAAACACAACTTTATTTTTGCCACATTATGGGATATTTTTGTTTTATTATGTGGCCGGTACGATCCTACCGTGTGTATAACGTCAAACCTCTTGGCTGACCATCCCCTCTGAACAGGTTGTCACCAGCCTCTGGCGTCGGGATCAGTGCCATAGCGATAGCATTGCAATTTAGATCAGTCCCTCATGCTAGAAGCACCTGATCTCAAAATGTAAACACAAACAAAACTGCCGATTCATGGCCGTCAGTCACTGACGGACGGCGTAGGGACAGTATCATTAGCCCTTTAATTGTTTCTAGTTCTATTAGAGCTTGGAGCATGATTATTTGGTTCACTAATAATCCTTAATCTTTGTAATTCCACTATCACTGCGCACCAGCAGCTGACTCCCATCCACCAGCCGGCCATCATCACTACCCAGAACGAGGATCTTCAAGATCACGGCATTCAAGCTGAAGATCAGTGCAAGATCACATGCCTTCAAGCGTGTGATTTGCACTGATCTTGCCAGCTTGAAGCACGTGATTTCTGTTCACAGGGCTGGCTGACCATACCCCATGGTCTGTGGAAAATAAAATTTGAAGATTGAGATAGTTACACCAGTGTCACTCAGTGAAGTTATTTTTTATAAAACAATCATTGTCAGTATCCCCTGTCTCTCTATCTCATGTTCCTTTGACTCATCAACCATTTTTGTTGAAGCAGAGAGATAACCTCCCTGGCTGAAGCCAATACAGCAAATCTGATGCGCCATTAAGAAGACCCAGTGAGATGTTCACTATGCCCCCCACTGACCCGATAAGCCTCATCTCATGAAGCTAGCTGTGTAAATATCTTTTTTTTTACTTTGGGAAGGTTGTGAGCTAAGTGGACACTGAGCCTTATTCAAACCAAGAGGTGGTGCCGATTCCTTCTATAATGGTCCAACGGGGGAGAATGCACCTTCGGGGGAGGGGGTATTTTTAGTACTGGTATTGGCCACCAGGGGGCAGTATATGTTAAACAAAAAGCTTTAGACCAATTTTTATAAGGAATCCAGTGGTATTTTTAAAATAATTCCATCTCCACTGAAAATGTTCCATTTTTGGCATGTTAGTTGCCATGGAAGCGTGGTAGATAAGGCACTTTCTGGTTGCCATGGAAACCACTCCCTTATTCCAATTGGGAATTTTTGACACACACTTTTTTTTAAATTCCTTCGGGAACCCAGACCTGAAAACAGAGCTCAAAAAAGCCCTCTAGAACCAATTTTCTGACAATAACATCACATTAAATCTTTGGTTATTTTTCCACAAAACTGCATTTTTTTGCATAACTAGTGTTTATGATAGGATATATAATGCATTTTAGAGCTTATTTCACATTTTCAGTTGTACACACCAACAAGCAATTACAGCAAAACTATGGAGGATAGTTTAGCTCAAGATATCTCATTTTAAAGCCCATGACTTAATACCTAAAAAGCCATTTCCCCCAAGGAGGCATGTTTTCCCTCACCGAGCCACTATAATTGTTCTGCTCCCCGCAGGTATTTTGAGGTGACCAAAAGGCCATATCCCGCACACCCGCTGCTGGCTCCCCTTTATCTTAAGTGTCCTTCTCCTACATCACTGCAGGTGGTCATAGGGAAACTGCGCATGTGCTTGGGGTCAGTAGTGCCCTTTGCAGACAGCTTTCTTAAAGGTCAGAGCTAGGCAGGGCGTTGAGCGCATGCGCTGATTGGAGAGTGCTGGGGATGAAAGCAATCACCGACTGAAACCTGTTCTGCCTTGAGACCCATGCAGCTTTGAAGCTAGAGCCGTGAAACAGTCCTAGAGATGCTCTCCCTACGTGAGCTGCTCCTGTGCTTTTCCTTTTCAAGTGACTCTATGTGGCCTTACCTGTCTTTCTCAAGGTGTACTTATTATAAGTCTACATACATGCGATATGGACATACAATTAATGACCACAGAGGAAAGTCCTGCATATTACATGACTATTTAGTACTGCAACCTACAGGCACAAAATGGAGGTTACTCTAATGGGGGTATTCCACCAAAACTGATGGTATTGTCAACCCGACAGTGGGGTTTGGCCTCTGTCGGGCTGACAGTTTTGTTGGCCCGATTTGCCCACAAGGACAATCCGTTGCCCCTTTCTGCCCAATTTGATCGCTGTTCCACTAAGGGCAGACTGATACCGGGATGTAATCGGGGAATTTCACTTTATTAATTCTTTAAAGTCACAAAAAGGGTGTCAGAGCACCAGCTACCTCATTATTGTCCATAATTAGTAATACCATAGGGGTTACCTGCTTAGTCCTTTATTGTTGGCATAACGAAAGGGCTACCACTCTCAGTAATGGGGGTGGTAGGACCCTTGAACTGCCGGCCTGATAGTTAGGTCTTTAGATTCTCACCCGATTTTTTCTATCAGGACAGAAAAAATCGGGTGAAAAATAAAACTGTCAGAGACCGTCGCTGACGGTTTCCGATGCATTTCCGAGAGCTTTTTTTTTTTTAGCTCTTCCACTAAAGCTGATTCTTGGCCGATAGTATGGGAATTTCACCTGATGGTACAGGAATTTTCACCCAATTGTGGCCTGATGCTTGAATTTGTCGCCGATACATCGGAAACGCATCGCCGATGTACTATCAGCCAATAATTGGTTTTGTTGGTATACCCCTATAATGATGTGTCCCTGAGGCTTACTAAGGCGGACATATCCAGCTTCGCCAGGTCATATCCGTCAATAATTCATTGCCTGTTGGCTTCATGGATACACTGGGATAACGCATCGTGTATTGTTTATGTAGATCTCGCAATAATGTGGAGGTAGGGTAAGAAAGCAGCATCTCAGGTCACGCATCAGAATTCCTCCCGGGGAGCCTGTCGTCATTTGTGTGTACAAGCTATATTCCACCTTAGGCGATTGTGAGACGTATACAAAATTGTTCCCAAGAGCCTTAAGTGGTAGCCCTAGGAGGACTCTCACACCTGAGTGTTGCATTACACCTGGAGAAGACCCACCCTACCTAAAGCCTCTCTTCCCTGCTTGGTGAATTTGTTGCTAGGCAATATCGTCACAGTTAGAAACCTTATCAAAATACTGTTCCCAATAGGAAAGACTTTGGTAGAAAAGGTGATTGTATTTTTTTCTTGGAAATTGATAATCTGTTCAAAGAATTGATCCGATACTTTGGCATAGCGTTTACAGTGGAACACCGAATTCTAACCCTATTGGGATATCTGTCATTTTTCATTGTCACTATAAATTATTAAACGCAGCAGGGGACTTGCCATTTCTTCTGTCTCTCCACACACATGGGATCGTGATAGTTCTCTTGAGAAATTACCTTCCTTTTTCAATGTGTGCCATTTCATAATTACACCCACCAATGCTTCACTACTTGAAAGTTAAGGAGACACGGAAGGACTTGGTCCTCGGGGGGACAATTTCCATTCCCGTGCATTCGCTAAATTAACTGTGGCTCGAAAAGTGGAAAATTAGAAATCATCTCATGACATTAGATGGCTTCGAACAATTGCCGGACAAAACCATTGAGCCTAAGGCTTGTGGATGTCTGTTCAAACGCTCCGCAGAGGTATAGAATACATGTACATTAAGCAAATACCCAAGACTATAGAATGTTTCAGAATCGTATTCCCCTCCATAGGACCGGTCGCATCCCACTCAGCCATCATATGGCACATAACGTCCTATATATTCGTAATATTAGAAGTGGATAAATGCCATTTATTTGTGAAGAGTTGATGGAGTGGAGAGTGCTAACTCTGATACTCCTTCGCCCAAAACAGTCATGAATAACAACAGAACAGATGGCACCATAGGCGCGTTCTATATCAGACACATTCATACAGGGCCTATAATGATCTCCAACGTAAAAATACTCCTTCTGCTTAAGAGTGAACACTTCGGCTGTCCCATGGGCTTTTAAATAGCATTATTTAACGCACGCGTAGAAATGCTTAACTTACACTTCCGGGACCACGAGGTCAACGCCGGAAGTCTGCCAATGGCTGAGCACTTAGATTCTATTTGAATGGATTGGTGGCAATTACTGAGCACCTGTTCCCTAGTGGTTCCAAGTGTCCATTTACTCAGAGCCGCTCTGCCAAGAGCAACTCAATAAGGAATCAGTGGGCGAGGAGTCTGTCTTGAAAAGGTGTATCTGCGCGTGAGTGCCATTTAAATCAAAGATGTAAAGCAAATATCCAAGATTTTTAAGTAAAGCTAGCTTGGCTTTACATTATGAAAAGGCCTGCTAGATCTTTAAATAAAATTGTTAATACCATGGTCATTCAGGCACTGAAAAACTGGATGATTGCTGCGCATTAGCAGTGACTCTTATAATATATATGCCCGGGGCACTTCTTATGTGTTGGTACCACATGTGTGCGGCTGGCAAGGCCACTTTTTGACCAAAATACCCCTAACAAGGGTTCTATTTTTGAGCAAAAAGCCCCCGTTTCGGACATATTTTGCTGTTTTTTTTGGAGAAAATTCTCCCAACAAATTGACTCTTTTTAAATCAATTTTCAAAATGTGATTTCATTGGTCACATCTTTCTTCCAAAACATGGAGTTTTTGGCCGCAAATGCCCAAACAAGGATGCACTTTTGAGGATAAAACATGTATGAACAGTCCAATTGAGGCATCATAGCAGCTAGAGAATATGGCCCCACAGGCATCCAAAAGGTGGGCCTACTTCCCTGTCTACATAGTGTCTCATTTTCTGTGAACATTGAGTTACGACCCTAATGCAGTTTGTAGACAAAGGCATGAAGGTACATGACAATGTCATTATGTCTGCATGTGCCGAAGACACTGAAGCTGTGTATCATATATTAGGAGGTTAGCATACAACCTTTTGGTCTGTTCCAGGGCAAACATATAACTTATGAGGTGTCTAATCTCTCCTGTTTCAGTATTTCAAGGTATTTATTTTCATCATCAAATCTTATTCATGCAAACGTAACAGTAACATTTCTTTCACTACCTTTCTATAACAATACCAATAAACCTTAGGGTATATCTATCATGAAAACAGAATGGCTCACATACAGCAAATGCCTCAGGTGTTGGTAGTATCTCTGATTAGTGGTTAAACCTGGTATCAAAATGGTTGCTGGCCCCATCTAGTTGTTTATCCTTCAACAACAATTATGTCTGTCAAATCAGACATAACATCAAACAGCAACATACCTATTGCATTACTGTGTACCTTACCAACTCTAAGCGACATAGCAATCTATTATGAAGTTTAACCCAGATTATACTAACGACCTACATGTAGGTCACTTACAGTACCATAAAGGACACATATCCCTCCTATTGAGAAAATAAGATGCATAATATATTTTAAAGTTCTTCCCTTAAAGATTCCGTATAACTCAAAAATCAAGCTGCCAACCAATTTTTGAATAGTGGCCATGGCAACCAAAATACCTCAAAATCTGAAAATAGGCAAAATGGCAAATTGGAAAAATGAATTTAGTCATTTTATCAGATAACTTAGTGGTATTCACAAGTTAGTTGATATGGAAAACTAATATACAAGTTTATGTATGCAAAATGTGGTTATGGAGACATAACTTCCTAAGATATGGCCTATTGTTAAAAGATGACCTACATGTAGGTCGTTAGGAAGATAGGGGTTCTGGGTTCCTATGACTTTGTATGTATTTTGTATACACATAAATTAGAATGTTATCACGTCATATTTCCATTATGGCTTAGCAAGGGGCATAGGAAGCAAATTTTTATTGGGGGGGCCCAGGGGTCTCGGTCTGCTATATTTTTATACAGGCTTATATAGGGAACCTCCTCATTCTTGGGGGTGGGCCCAGGCCCCCTGCCCCCCCCCTTTTCCTACGCCCCTGGGCTTAGCCTAGGTTTATCAAATTTTGATATTTGGTGATGCTATATGACCCTCATAATTAAATGTAATATGAGTGACTTTGCTCAAGGTTAAGGTCATAAGGCTTGACCTTTAATATACACAGTTCACCATAAGTTGATGCCTATGACCTATGCAGTTCCACACAGTGGATTCTCGACCTACATGTAGGTCAGTATTGAAAACCTTATATCACTGGACATTATGATCCGATCACCACAAATATGAAATGGTGCATATTTAGGCATACAGGACATTATGTACCTATTTTCAACCTCCTTTTGTCAAAACTCTGGCTTTAGTATAATTTGGGTTAAAGTGTGGTACATGCACCATGGTGATGCATGTACATGCACCCCAATGACACGTGCTCTCTGTGTCAACCTTGTGTCATTTTGTCAGTGTAGGTCAAGTGCTCAGACTGATTAGCCAAGACAGAGGCAAAGCCTTAGCTATAGCTAACCAGCCGTAATATTGTCTTGGCCATACAATATCATTCCCTTACTTAAATATACAGTTACATTTAAGATAACCCATTATTAAGAACGCACTAAACAACGAATGTGTGGGTCTAGTATTGCTGATGCAATGAAATTGGCATGACAAGTGCAGCCGTTCCACCGCTACTTAAATATCTAATTAGGCTTAATGGACCAATAATCAAGGTGCTTAAAGGTAAAGTGAACATAGTGTTGGGTAGCTAATGATATTACTATGGATGTCAGAATTAGTGAGGGTTATCCCATCATACCTGTAATAATTCGAAATGATTGACTTCTATAGGTCATGAACAAGAACTTTGCCTTAATGCCCTAATCATGAATCCATTAGCACATGTCCTTACTCCGCCCTCAGGGCACATATGCATGCACTTTAATAGGGCTGCATACGTAAATATTCATGAAAGGTTCCTGCTATATACATGAATGAGGATCTACAGAATGCTTAGAGGAGCTATTTGCATCATAATGTTTTTTTTTGTTTTTTTTTTTCATTTCACATGTATCCCCTTTGCACGCCCTGTGTCCTATTGTATTATCCTGGCTGATACGCACATCGTAGGGAACCTCTGAATTCACTGAACAGTCCATGTTTTGAAACATTCAGATTCATGTAAACATTGTATAACACGAAATAATTTCAGCAATAAAATACCCATTCATAACCAGGAAACGACCACTAACTGCGCGACAATCCCCAATCCCCAATTATAAATTATTTACAGGCAGAAATATTTCTCTCTTGTCTGTGAGAAAACAACAGCCTGCGTTAGCGTTATGTGAAGATAGAGACCAAGGGAAAGGTCTTATTGCTCCTGTGTTACCCTGGTTACGTAGTTGTATGTACAATGGAAGTGGGTACCATTTGACACAACGTGCCAAGAGTCTAGAACAGAGCCTAGCTAGAGAAGGCATTGTAAAGGCGTGTTCGTACATAGTAGTTGAGGCTGCTTTCACGATGGGAAATCTCTCTATCTTTCACTCCCTGCCATGCACTCTATTTTTCTGTAAGCAAGCTCATCCTAGAAATAATTCATAGAGAAAGTTCGGATGACCCTTTCCTTCTAGCCCGTACTGCATCATTCAACGTCTTGCCCAGTTTTGATAAATGTATGTGTTCTTAGATCTCTAATTATTCTGCCCAGGTCTTTCTCTGACTTTCCGACTGTACCTCTGTCTCTTTATGTCCTCTTTCCCTACCTACCGGGTACCAGTTAATATCGATATTCCCTGTTTCCACCATCGTTTCAGTCTCTCTTGCAGTTCTTGGCCAGCAGGTTATTTCAAAACGATATTAATTTCAGCGAATTTGAAGTAACCTCCTGCTCTCTTTTCATACCTGTTATCTTCGTGTGCATCTGCGTTTCCTATATATGTGTGGATGACACAGGTTATATAAACTCTATGCATGGAATCCAGCCACCAACCGCCTACTCATCCAAAGCCCCATTGCAGACTCCAAATGTATAGTGGTGGCAGCACTGTCGTTTGACCCCCAACCAGCTCAACTACCACTCACAGCCAGCCCTTCAGCAGGAGCAGAAGTGCCAAGGGAGAGTGGAGAGCCTAGTGAGGTGGATGGAGAGTACGTGGAGGAGGGTGACCGTGTATTTGTCAAGCCTGGATCTAGATAACACCTAGGCTATCAGTCACCTGGACTGACTAGTCCCCATTTACCACCCACCGCGATAAGGCTTTTGGAAGTGTGTTATGGCAAGGCCGGACCTATACAGCTTTGATCCATGCAAGCTAGACTGAGCAGGAAGCTGAAGCGGGATCGGGGATACTGACAACGCCCTAATAATGAGCACCCATGGTCATTGTGCCGACTCAAACAAAGTTAATTAGTAAAATTATAATACAGGACCACGCCTATCAAATTGTTTAACCTGTTTTAGAGAGCAACAGCAACTTTACCACCCTTGCCGTTGAATGGTCTTCTCTAGCTGCCATGTAGTATCCTCTGATGTATTCAGTCGGTAGGATAGGATCCTCAGACTGATTATCACATGATCTCCATGTATTCACATGGGAAATTAAAAGGCCCTTTGTCTAGCCTTCTCCGGGACATGTGGTGATAGTGTGGCTGTCTATAATACCGAGTGGAACAGCTTGGCATACAGACAGTTGGGAATGACTTGGTGGTTTCACATCCATACGAGCAGAATAAATCGTTGATCGCAGGAGACGGGAGGATCCGGTGTACATGTACAGACCTAAATGAAACTGATGTTATCCGTGCACTATCTCATTAGGGAGGGATTGATATCTGCCAGGAATATATGACAATAGCCTGAGTGCTGCCGCTATGGTGAGGGACCTATGTGCAGAAGGTGCACAGGTACTATCTGTCTATGCAAAGTAGCCTTGGTGACCATTCAAAACAGTCAGCATGGGTTTCCACTCTTGAATAAAGGGTTCTATCATGAATACTCTTATATGAATAACGATAAATCTGTATGACATAGTGAGTGTGATATAATGGCAAAAGGCTCTAAAGTAGCCACTCCATAGGCAGGGCCAAATTTTCCTTTTCATCTTACATGGTCCCTATTCCTAAAACAGCCAGCTCTATTTACTGTGGCTCAGTTATCCATGTGGAGAGGGCCACTTAGAGAGGACTCAGTTCTTAAAAACATCAATCTTGGCATGGGGCCTATCTTGGTTAGCTATCGAGATATCCCACCATGTCATTTACTTATTTTCTGTTCTCATGCTATCTCTGTGAGTGCTCTGCCTTCCATTTCCATCACTCCCCTGTAATCCTATTCGGATTTGTAGAGAGCAAGTTACTTTTTACCTTTTAGCTCTGCTCAGCCTTCAACCGACCTCTTAAACAGTTTTCCAGCCTGTCTCTAGTTACTTCTCATGTACATCCAACCACAAAGGCGCTCTCTTCCATCTAGATCCTCGCTATCTAGCACTGCTCATCTCCTTGCCCACATACTGTTCTCCCCCACTCTTTATCTTGCTATCCCTTCTCTCTAACTCCTCCCGTCCACTAACCCTAGCCAAACACATACTTACACCCCCTCCTACCTGTCAATGGGCGGAACAACGGCCGCTACTTCCGACGTGGCTTCCGGTCGCAGATTGGCTGGCCGGTTGCTGCCCGTGCTTGTAGAGCTGTTGCTGCTGGCCCTGAGCTGCTCCTACATCAGAGCTGCTCGTTGAGCTGCCCATGCTGCTTCTCAGACCCAGGTCTCTGCTAATGTAATAGGAGACAGATGACAAAGTTTATAGCTACGTCACCGTCAATAGCCTTCCTCTGCTAATACTTGTCACAGGCAAGGTGTCTTAGCTTCTATTTAGCTCCTGACCTCGGCATCCCTAGTGTTTTCCCTCTCCCACTTGTTTCACAATCTGACCCTTTTTCACCATTCGAGTCTTCCTTTGCCCCCACCCACCCATTTCCTTATCGCCAGCATTCTTATGTATCTAATATCACTATTCTATAGAGTAAGTTACCGTTGGCCCCTTGTTACGTCACAGGGTGGTTAGCAGCGGGCAAATATCACCGATACACAATCAAGTGGATGCATCATAAGTAGAAGCTCCTTAAACATCCAATTAAACACTGTAAAATACCTATGAATTATCCATAGATATTTTAATTCTCTGCATTATATTCGGATGAAGTGAGTAGGTTAGTTTGCCAGCAGATGTATATAAATAGAAACAGTAACTTGTCCTATTTCTCTTGAAGTCAGGTTATCCTTTTCTACCACATAATTTCTCCCTCCTTCAATGTTACATTTCACGGTTTCTCTTAATTCTCCAGTTCTTTTCCTCGACACTACTCAATTTTGGCTATTACTCTCATCATTGCTTTATCGCTTTCCCCCGCTGACCTATCATCGTCCACTTACATGTCGATATAACTCATTCCCAGCACCTATCTCCCTCCGACCCTGTCCACCCCCAGTCGTTGACAGTGATTGGATCCCTGTGCAGTACACGAGGACTGCACACGACGTCCGCTGTGCTGGCCACCCACCCGGTGCACTGCCACTGTAAAGTTAACACTGCGGCGTCAGGAGGGGTTGTGTTGCTGCGCCCTCATCATCTCGTTCCTTTACACACAGGCCCTCCCCTCAGCACGTGACACAATACAGACAAGTAGTGAGGGAGGCAGAGGCAGATATTGCTATCTCTCTATTCCAGACCTATCTTCCACTTACCCAGATCACTGTTGCTTTACCAAGAGCCAACAGCTCCCCAACACGTAGAGGGTGGGCCAAACCTATTGGACATCTCCCAAGGACATCCGTCGTGTCCCCAGCCTCGACTCACCTCCGTCACCACCCACCCCTGCCATACTCTTCACCCACCCCTGTCATACTCTTCATCCATACAGTTGCACTCCCTAACTAGGTACATGGGTCCCACGCAAGGCTATATATAGACGTCCAGGCATGGTATAGCCAGTGTAAAGGACGGATGTTTGGTTACACATTGGATCCTGACTATGTGTCCTATATGAAGCACTGGTATCATAGCTTAGTGATCTCCGAGAGGGGAAGTCTCCTGATACCGATCCACAGGAGCAGGAGGCTTAATACTGGACACTGTGTCTCCCACAGACGCCATCGCAAGTAGTTACTATAGGTTGACACAAGGTGGACTCGATCCTTGGTCTCACATATAGGGACAAAAGCTTACAAGTTACAGGGACACGTTACCAGGAGTTCTAGGACCTGATCCCGTTACATCCTCTTTGCGTGAGTGTCGATCCTCCGTTAAGCATGGATCGGTACGACGGAGATCCATGGGGAGCTGTTGTGGGGAGAGAGGGTCGGGCAACCCGTGCAAGTACAGGAAAACTGCCTTCGGATGTGGCTAGGTCTCTGGCCATGGCCTCACTGCCCCCAGACCTGCCAGAAAGGGAGACCAAGCCCAGAAAGTCCATCCCCCAGGACAGAGGAGTTATGGTGATCCCTGTTGAACCAGGCATGGCCCGCCAACGAAAACGTAGGGCCACCATCCCCTGGAGTCAAACAAGGTAAGTGGGTGTAAATGGAATACTAAGTGAAGTCAATAAACCAAAGGTATTGATTAAATATATTCTACTGTACACCTGTGGAACTACCACCCTCAATTAACAGGTCACAAGCGTCAATTACCTAATATACAAAACTAGATGGGCCAGATTTCCTGGGGACGTACAAATCTCCCTGAGAAGGCCCCAAATATGAAAGTCAGAAAAGGAATTAATCAATTCATTACATTGAAAGAACAATGTCTTGGCTCCTTGGAACCACCAATTATACACAGTTATCCCTACCGGTTCCATTTTTATAGCTGTGTGATAACAATTTGTCACTTTTTGTGTCCATCCGACAGATTTAATCAGTGATATGATTTTGTTACCAATATATACACCACAGAAACTTCTAATTTTGTTTACCAGCTCTTACAGTATACAAGTTAAGTAAGCTCATGAATAAACATCAGTGTTCAAAAGATTTTTTAGATATAGGCTGATGAAATTCAGCCATCTTGAGAAAAAATGAAAATTCTTGTCAAAAATGCTATTTTCCCTCTAGTTCTCTAGAAAATGCTTAAATACTCATTAAAATCAATCTATAATAAGTTCAGCATGCCTACTCTAAGAAATAATGATCACTATAACCTAATGGACCACCAACTCAGCACAGCATTAGCTTAAAATGACCCTAAAATTCAGACTTTATCTGTCGGATGGACACTTTTTTTCATATTACAGTGTATAAAACACACTTATGGGGAGACTTATGGTACAAATATTATTTGATAGTGTTCAAGGGATGACTGTGCTTGATTTAAAACATAAAGGATGCATCCAAAGGCATTACTTTGAGATTAAGAAATTTGTCCTTCCAACAGCAAAAGTGCAAAATGTCCATCCAACAGAAAAATGTGTATACGGATGCACTCATTGGTATAAGAGGAAGACTTCAGGCTACAGCAAAAAATTCTTTGCAGCAGCTTAACCACCCTAGTGCCCCTCAATTCTGAGCAGAGTAAGGATAATGTATTAACTGTCTTAGTTTAGAATATGGGAGGGTTTTAGTTTTTCTGTCGGATGGACATTTGAGTGTCATTTTACACTGAATGTTACACGAACAAATACTTATGCTCTACAATACCCAAAAACCTTCTGAATCATTAACAGAACAGATATATCAATGAGAAAAAGCTATATCTGAGGTTCTGGAACCCCTCTGGGATATATGCCAGGGTTGTAAAAAACCTGCTTTTTCGTCAAATTTGCCTTTTTTCACCATTTTTTCAACTTTGGAAGCCAACTAATCCAAATATTATGGTTGGATATGCAAGAGAGTACATGCATTTGAAAGGTTATGGTGTTCCCTTCCAATTGGGATAAAAAGCAGGATATTGGTTTATAATTTTTGATTCTGTAGGTGCATAAGCATACAAAAGTGTGAAAAATGCCAATTGTACGTGCCCAGAAAATTTAGCCCAGCTATACATATTGGCTAGAATATGTAGCGTTTAATTGATGTTATTTGAAAGCATGAGTGGGTTTATGGGTTCTATATTCCATGACCCGCGCAGTGGGGAGTAGAATTTAGAACCCTAAACCCACGAGTGCTTTTAAATAACATAAATTAATGTGTTTATCTGACATATTTCTCCATTTTGTATTAATTTCTTACCTTATAACCCCTTAGTAAAGCCAGGAGAAGAGATTTTGTTAGGTCAAGCGATAGACAAATAATCCTTGCCATGTTGACAGTAGAAGCCATCCTCTGCTTTCTTGTCCACATTCCCAGGCCTCTTCGCTGCAGGGCACCAGCATGTGGACAATTCTTTATAAATCAAAACATGCCGGGCAGTGTTGATACTGTGAAAGTAGACCGGATGTTGGCGCTTGACACATGCACTTACTGGTCAAAGGTGAGCAAGCCGCAATGGCGGGTGCCTAGACATATTGCTATGATAGGATTCTTATTTATTTAGAACAATATGGAGAATTTAGACATGGCATGTTCATATAGGATATCTGAGGATGTTTCCCTGTTAATAACTCGACTGACATGGCACTGTTAGATTCTATGCAAACGAGGTGTGCAAAGCCCCAGGTATGTCAGACAACTTATTCAAATCCTTCATAGATTGGCTTCTAGTACCCTTCGGCTTGGTATAGTGGACAGCGAGTCCATCTCTTGCCACAGCGGCCGGGGAACAATTCCCATAGAGCCCTGAACGGTTTTAACTGGAAATGTATGGCGAGGTTGACTTTGTATACTTCTCCAATTTATTAAGATGTCCAGGTTGAAACCAGCACCTTCTCAGATTAGGGTTATGACCGGATAATTCACCAGGGTTATAACCAAAAAAGCACTGTCCAAGCCAAAATCGTTAGATAAGAGAATGCATACAAGGCATAGCAATGCTTTCAACTTGTACTACTGCTATATAGATTGGCTGCTTATTACAACTTGCCTCTTCAGCGCATCACATCAGCGTACCTGCTCCCGCTGGTGCACCTGAGCATGGGTTATTTTTAGTTTGTGCCGTTCTTATCTGATAATATATAACATCATAGATGGTATATAGTAACTAATCAGCCATGATAATTAAGGTCAGAAGCTGACATGTTGGGTTACATATTGAGGGAAAGTGCCTCATAATTGGTTTAGCTGCCATGAAGGTCGGTGATCATCAGCATCTCGTTAGTAATACTATGCAGAGTCCTTGCACCACGCATCCATGGACATGACATTTCTCGCAAATATAGAGGTAAACGCCAGTGTCATTTCATATTCCTCTCGTTTGAGACTTAGCCCTACCAGCATGTCGCATACACAACTTCCTGACAGACTACATTATGGCACATTTAAACCAGTGTCTAAAATAAGCGCCGGCCTCGAATCATCGCCGGGAACACTCCTGAGCATTAAAATATATCTCAAGCACTAAATGCGGTAATAAAATAAGCGCCATCATCAAATTAGCGCCGAGGGTACATAGCATCCAAATAAGCGCCCATGTAGAGTGAATCGTGTTGTGAAAAGACCATTTCGACTGAGATATTTTGCATACTAATTTCTGCAAATAAAGTCCTTTGTTCTACCTAGTGTCCTCATAATGCAGTAGTGTCATATTAATGCAGTACATAGGTGATATGATCGCCAAATTAAATGCCCAAACCGATATTTCTGGAGTGCAGGTTAGTGGAGTGAACATTCAAAAGTAGGATTTGGAGGATGGAAAATGACGAAAATAATAGCATGTTTTACTGTAATAGGTTGTATAAGCGCAGGGTCTTTGAATAAGCACTGGAGAAGAGTTTTGAAAAAGCGTCAGTTTCATAAAGGCGCTAGGGTAGTGCCTGCCTTATAAGCGCTGGGCCGCTTATACAAGCCATTTAAGTATTTTTGGCGAGTCAACTACATGTACTAATACATATACCATGAAATTTTAAGGTTCTCACAGACAATTGTTTCACGTGTTTATACTGGTGTTAATGGAGCGACTACACAGACTAGTTTTACAAAGATATATAAACAGATGTACCAGTTAACATTGCCGTGCTATACAGACTGATATATAGCTCCTGACAGACATATACCAGTACTGATAGGCTGTCAGGTATGTCGGAAACATCGAAATGTTAATGTCGAAGGAATCGGATAACCCCCTCGCCTATCATTTCAGTCAGTGTTAGAGCTATGTAAACATGTATGTCCAGTCTGAAAACAGTAGTGCTGTGTTTCCTAGGGATTGTCTGTTTTACCTGTCGGGGAAAATGTAAAATATGATAGAAAAGGTGGTACATTTAAAGACCGCCGGTGTAATTCTCACACATAATAATAGATTATTTTGATACACGAGCAGTTATATCAGATGGCAAAGATTGATGTGCCAAAAATAGCTATTGTTGACTTTGAACAGCCAACAACAGTGTATAACGGTGAAAGGTTACTACACCTTTTCACAATAACCTATATTGTTTTCAGTCTCATTTAGGCCTTTATCTGTCTGGATCATTGTTAGATAAACCTGATATTGACTGATGTATGTATGTAAATACAGAAACGCTGCTGTGGTAGGATAGTGATATGTGAAGTGATTATATCCCAGCTCTAAAATGTCTAACGGAATTGTCTGTATATTCAATCAGAGAACATCATATTCTATGGTTAGGTCCAGAGGCACAGGAACCACAAAGACAAAGCATCCTTTGTTTAGTCTGAATTCAAAGTTCAGTTATGGTTCAAATCATTTTATTTTATAATTGGGTGATTCGATGCAATTGGCTTATTAGTTGATTCTGTGAAAATAACGAAAGAAGTTCTATGTAATACTGATAGACCCCAATTAAAGCTTCAATTAATGCCACACGTGCACTACCTAGGAACAGTAAAGCTGGACTAAAATTGGTTGGGAAGTACTCAACACTCAATCTTCTTACAGCTCCTTAGATCTTAAGAACAGAAATTTCAACTATTTGCTAGGTCTCTATAATTATACAGAAAAGATGGAACTGATAATTTTAGCCGGTCTTTACCAGACCTTGATTCAAAACCCTTTCCCCCTTTGTCCCTTAGTTCGAATATGTAGTCAGATATGTAGTCTTGATAGCCATTCCTAAACTGAAAGTCTTCCTCGAGACCAAAATGGAGGCTTGGATTTCAGAATGCACAGTAAGAGATCTTCTATTGGCTTGTCGTTCTCTGTCTTTGCTGTAATCCTTTTACCAGAACTATTGTCTACGGATATGTTTGTGTATATTTAGGACTAGGGATATCTCAATCCGTGATCTACATATGCATTCAAAGTGTAAGATGATTAAGTCTAGACATAATAAGAGCCTTCTTTCAGGTATAAATGTTTGATGTCTCATGTGACACTACAAATGTACATCTTCCCGCTAGAAATCTCCGTGGTAATAATAAAAATCGACTACATGTTAGTAGATCGCGATGTCTAACCTATGATAAATCGCCGCTGATCCGTGGCTCAATAATATGGGATAAATTGTCCACAACTTATTGGTGATCAGAAATTACTTATGAGTAAGATTTGAATATGTCACTGGATAGATTCTTATGGATGATGATATTAGTTTTGGTCACACCTATATAAATCAATTCTGTTATCTAATTTGTTTCAACATTGCCACTGTGTGTTCATTCATATAATTGCGTAGAACTACAAATGGTATCAAGAATGACTGTATAGTTATTTTTGTACTCCTGTGTGATAGTCCTCTCACTATTATTTATAATGCCTTTGATGCCAACTTGAGCATGACATCTCTCTTGTTTATTTTTCCTGTTCGGTTTTTGGCTGACCTGAAAAGCGTATGTGCATGTGATGTTTGCCAATTAAAAATCTTGTTAAACTCAAACTCTTTTATGCCTCCTGTCATTTGACCTTGACAGCTTGATATGATCAAATGATCTAAACTCGATTTTGTGTTAAATGGGATCGGGCATATTTTGCATATAAAACTGTACTAATAAAATATGCTCGCAGTACATTGATTGTCCTTTTAATGGTAGCAGCTGAAGTTTTACTGGAGGCAATTGACATCTTTCTGTGTGACAAAGTCTAAAGATACATCCAGTTTATGGGCGTTAACTAGCAGCTAGGGACAGATAAGTGTATGGGTAGGCCATACACCAACACTAACCAGTGACAAGGAATTTTGGCCAGAGTAAACCGACAGGAATTTACCGATGTTATCCCTTGTATGGAGAAATCACCAGTGACACATGTGTTCGTGGAGACTACTATGAATCACTTTAAGCATAACTTATAAAAGATCTAGAATTAGACGTTGTAAATAAACGATATCCATGAACATTCTCTTTATGATTAAACACTACAACAAATAATGTTTTAGGTTCATGAAGTCAACTCACTCCTATGAATAAGCCTACCATCAGTTACCATAATTATTTGGGTTCAAAAATTAGCTTCGAAATACTAACACAGTAATTTGTTCATAGTTATATAGTGGAGTGAAATAAAAGACATTCCCTATTCTCTATTATCCTCTATATATCATAGTAACACTATATGTTGCATACTACTAATACATACTTTAGTACATTGGGTATTCGATTCAGAATACGTTACCACTCAAGAACCTGAAGGGCTATGTACCATATATGAAGTGCTCAATGACGCTGCTCCTCGCCATAGATATGTCGGTGGATCTTTCTGTATATATACGTCCATACTATGTAGCTACATTACACAATTATGCCAATCTAATACCTAGCTGCATATATGTAATTGCCTGTCAGGCTCAGTATGTCATTGGGAGCTGACAGTCAATATTTAAATGCCGTGGGGGAGATGGCAGAGATAAGTATCAAGACCACCACGTACATGAAGGGCTATGTACTGCAATTTGCACGTTTTTCGAATTTATCAACCCTACAGCTGAGAGTAGGCTAAAGGTTTGATTTCCCGTTAGAACACCGAACGGCGCCACTGCCGCAATGGCTTCCCTGACAAGACCATGTCGATGATTTGGAGAAGTGAAATTCATTGTACAACGTTCACCAATGTTTGCAGATCCTGATTAAAACCAAACTTCATCTCAATACATGTGTTGATTTCATTTGGAGAATGTCGCACTAATTGGTTCTATATAATAACACCTGACATACAAGGTTAGTCCTCGTGAACCCGTTCTGTACCCACTCTGCTCATCATCTTGTCACCTGTAAAGGCCGAATCCCACTATGTGAAAAATGGGTCTGAAATGTCTGTGATTCTGGATATTGGCAACATTGGACTCTTGCCAATTTCCTAAATCACAAGGGTGCTCACTGCACTTCTTACCACTCCAAATCCAACTATAGCTGATAGTAGCAGGGGAATCTCTGGGATTTTCATTACTGCACCGATGAGTTGCTAGAATGATTCACAGAGATAGAGTATTTGATATTAAAATCACAGTTGTCTCTGAATATTTTCTGTGGTTTACAATGGTCTCCTGCATAGCATAAACAAATGTAGCTTGCATAAATCACAAGCAGAACCTCATTATGACTGTAGTATGTGGAACTTGGCTCCTGATTTATCAAAGACACACCTCTTCTGATTTCCTAGAAACTGTGGTTTTCTTCTAAATCACCGGGATTTTGAGTATATCACAGAGATTTCAAGCCCTTTGTGAAGAAAATATCAAAAACTTTTGATGTACTATACTCCCTAAATACCAGCACTTTGACAGGGATTCTTAGCCTTTATAGGTCTTCCCTAGACGATATTTCCACCCCAATATCGGCTAAGCACCCACATATCCTATTTCACAACGATTTCCTGACCATTTCTACGTTGTGGGATTTGGTCTTAAGTACAGTTGATATGGCCTAATTGATATCGAAAATGCCTTTCAACATTGGAGCTTACTGACCATTCTAATAATACTCCACCCTTGGTCAATTTAAGGTAATTTCACTGCAACATGCCCAATTAATCTCTTCCCCGAAGGTACGGTGTAGGTTTCGGGTTGACAGCATTCGACGATTCGTAAGATGGCTATTACTGTTGGGAATGGGAAAGACTGCACAATTGACCAATAATTTCGGTCCTCGAGTGAAAGACTTAATTATAGATTATGAACAATCGTTTTTTTTACCAGTGGGCAATCAAGATGAACATAAGGGTTATCACAATCAATCCTAATGTTATAAAGACATCCTTTAGAAATACATTACAATGCAGTGATCTACCGTCGAGGTCAGCTATATAGATGGTATCCTTGATTGACAAATTTACATTTATAAACAAAATAAATTATGTTGGTTTTGTGATAGAAAGATATTATGGCCAGAGGTAAAATGATCTATTGCTCTCTTGAAAATCTACTGAGGTTCTAGTGAAGGCTGATAATAAGCATTACCAATTATATATGATTATGTTTATTTATCCTGACATGCAATGCCTTATTTACCAAACGTTCATTTCTCCGAAACTGGCCTCAGCAGATCGATTACTAGAGAGAATAAAGAAAGTCTCCATCACCTGGTCCTCGGTGTACCCTAACCTCTTGTTTTGCTGATTGTCCATGCAAACCTTGGCCAGCCTCCTAAGCTAGACCGTCGCACTCACTAACTAACTGGTCCGCCCATTACCTCCACGATCGAACCAAAATAATGGGTCCATTTTCTTGCCACTGACCTTTTCAAAAATAATGAAGACGGCCAGTCCTTGCAAGGCCTGGGGCCGTGCATCCAACTTTACCTAAAGAAATTGCACTTTGGTATTATGTAGCTTCCTCAGGCAACACGATTCCGGCAACACACATATATACTGCGCAGTGTCAATTTGAGCTACTCAAGCGTGGTCGCTGTAGGGGTGAGCAACTCCTACTGTGCCCTTTTGCAGTAGTCATATTTAGAAAGCAAGGAGTTTCTCCAGTTGAGAGAGATCCTTTATCAATGCTGATAATGATCTTTCTACAGCCCGACTGCTGAAGGCTACAAGAAGTCCCACGAAATGAATATTTCTTATTGCCTTGTTTTGACTGATCCCAGTTCCTTCTTTCTTTGATTAATACATTTTAAATTCACTGTTAATAAGTGGACATTTTTTATTCATTATAGGTTTTCCTCTCAACTGCAATCTCCCCCTTCCTTTTTCTCCCTCCACCTTGACTCACAATTCCTGTCCGATGTAAACTTTATTTTGAAATTGAAAGAATTCTCTTTCCTTCCAAGAAAATGCAAATATTTCTATTTGCCATTGTCATCCTATCCATCAGTATTTGTGACCATATGGGGTAAAACCTGCATCCAGGGGGAAATGGCTTTTTAAAGATGAAGTCATGTGCTTTAAAAGGAGGTATCTTGAGCTAAAATATTCCACGTAGTTGTTCTGTAATTGCTTGTTAAACCTAGGTCGGTGTGAGCAATTGAAAAATGCAAATAAGCTCTAAATACATTATATCCTAGCTTAAATAGTGATAAGGCAAAAATACAGTTTTGTGAAAAAATAAACAAAGAAATGTTTATCATAAAATCGGTTCTAGAGGGAATTTTCTGGGTCTGTTTTCAGTTCTGAGTTCCTTATGTAAATATCCAAGACATTTGTGGCAGATATTCCCATTTAGAATAATGGAGTGGTTTCCATGGCAACCAGAAATTGCCATATATGCCAATTATCTATGTTTCCATGGCAACAGATGTCTCTTTTGCATTCCTTAAATGGAACGTTTTCAAAAGAAATAGTTCTGAGCATACCACTGAATTCCCCATCAAAAATTGATGTAAGCCATTTTTTGGTATATTTTATATATGTTTTGCTCATACACTGCCCCCTGGTAGCCAAATGCAGGACTAAAACACCCCCCCCCCCTTTGGATGCACGTTTTCCAGATGGGTCACAATTATTCACTCTCATGTGAAATTATGAGCTCGGAATACCCATGTCTGGAACCACACACAGGCAGACATGTAAAGGTAATTACGTATCTGTCACTATGCAGCCGCATCTCATAGAAGCCCACTCATAGGTTAGTTTACATGTTGTAATCCACCATGTAGCTGCCTGCCCGCCCACTACACCAGGAGAAGTAGAAATCCATGTTGACCAGCTACTCCAGGAACTGCCCCCTCCTCCCCTACCATTGGCATTCCCTGTCAACTTATAGATGTCGAGCCCCTAGTGCAGTGGTTACTCAAGGGTACCGAGTCGTTCTCTGATGAGGCCAAATAAAAAAAAGGTTTGTTTCCAGTAACCCGACCGACCCTGGCAAAACAGGGGCAAAGAAAAACTTTTTTTATGATTTTGAGGAATTTTGTCTCATTTTGTCGCATTTTGAAGAATTTTTTCATTACCTTTTGAGGATTTTTCCTGTACCCTTTTCAAGTTCTTCCCCTCTCTCATAGTTATCATTTTCTCATTATTATTTTACAATGAAATCAAAGAATTTGGTACATCCATTGATATGTGCCCTAACATTTCCTATGTAAATGAAAAAAGAAATCTGACCTACCGACCCTAACATTTCAAGTCATGTTACTTTATTTTGTCTTTGCCTGACCATTCTATTTGTCACATAAATGGACAGAGGGTCCCCTGGGCTGTATCTCACACAGATTGAGTTCTGTCTAACTTAACATCAAGAGCTATTTCTTCGAGACTAAAAGACAGGATGGGGCAATGGCAAACCGAACCACATCTGACAGACAAACACAGACGGAGTCTCCCAATAGGTGGTCATAAGGATAAGATTTGATGCATGTAACTTAGCTTTTCGGCATGTTAGACCACCTCCTGCAAACATGCCATAGAATAACGGAGCAACTGAGAGGTATGCGCTTTAGTAACAGTCAGAGGTTGGTATACGGGGCCTCCCCAAGCAGGATACATAAGCAAATGTCCACGACCATGGAATATTTTGATAGCTGTTATCAGTAGAACTCGCTGGTGACAAGCTCCAGCAATAGCCGCGCCCATGGGACAACCTGCTTACTCGGATGTTATAGTCTACTCCCACTACTACTTTGCTGCATCCTCTTCGGTGTTACCCTGAGGGCTTATACCTCAGGACACCAGAGTACAAGCAGGACTGCAAACAGACCTGATCCGCTTTTCATAGGTATACCGGACTCTCTCCATTGAAATCATGTGGACTCTAAATAGCAGATCAAGTTTTAGTTCCAAATATCCACTACGTTAGATAATACATCCATAGGTATACTTACCCCTCTTTCATCAGCAGATCTCTTATGTGTAACCTCCTCTGAATAATTCATTAGGCATTGCATAGGAAATTGTTCATCAGCCTTTTTCAGTCTCATTGGCTTCGTTACTGTGAGGTAATGGAAAACCAGGGCCCTCCGGTCGTGGTTATTTGGGCTGGCCTTTGCGGTCTCTGATTCTGATAGTGTGGATAAAGAATATGGCCTTGTTTTTTCCCCTTTTAGTTGTTAGCTTTGCATAAAGAGGTCAGTGAAGGATGTTAATCAAGTCCTTTACGATTTCGATGAGGGAATGTGTATCAATGTGCTGATTTTGAGACGGTTTGACTGGGTTTTACATAAAGGTGTCAGCATAACTTTCCAGGAGTTGTGTGATGTAAAATTCCACCCTTTAAACTGGACAATGAAATCTTTATATCAGTGGAACTAAGAGTAGAATCGAATTATTCAATATCCCTTGCATTTCCCCTGTATACAGCCGACGATATGTGAATACCCAAAGATGACCCCCCCATGTGAATATCCAAAAATAAAGCCCCCCCCCCCTTCAGGAATAATCTAAAATAAAGAGCTCCCTTGACGATACCCTTATAAGGAATATCACTATCTATAATTGATATCAATATATATTTCCCAGTCTAAATTGCACACTGAAATATACAGATGCAGGTGTCGAATGCTAACCACAATAGGCATGGAAATTGTGGTTTGCCAAATCAACAAATGATACATTGCAGGCCCATCTGATGTTGTCAGGCTCAATTGGATGTGTTACTGAATGAGTGAGGGTCACAATAGACTTCTTGATGAGAATGAGTTGATTGATTTATTTGAGCCATTTCTGGTCAGATTTATTTAGAAAAAAAAGGGCCTCACATTATCATTGCCGACATTCTTACCATTTGCAGAGTATACTTTGTATAAAGTCAGGCATTTCATCCAGCCATCCAGCACAAGACAATGTTAGGTACCTCACACAGAGTATCCTTCAAAGACACATTTACCTGGTTGTTGGCAATGAAAGCTAAGTATAAAATGTTGGCATGCCAGCCTCAGCTGAAGTCACTGATGATGGTTCAATATAGTGAGATCTGATATGAACTGTGTCACAGGTTATTGCAAGTTGATGTTCGTATCATCTACAACATTCCTAGCCAGCAAAGCCCCATGCATTTATAAATTTCAGCTGCTTGTAACTACTAGGTAGAAGTCCAAGGGCTTCAATTGCAATTTAGATCAGGACTTTGGGTCTTTTCTTCACTTAACCCCATTCAATGTGAATACCCATAAACAAAGCATGCAACAAAAGGAATACCAAAAAGGGAAAGAAACCCTCTCATGGGAATATCCCAAAATGAATTACCCCCTACATGAATGATCCAAAATGAGATCCCCCCCCCTTCATGAATACCCCCAAAATGAGCCGCCTCCCCCTCGAAAAGTTTACCCCTCTTCCACAAATAATGAGTGCTCCCTAAATGGATTGAGAACTTCTTGAACGCATTGGTATGACAGTATGTCCTCTTTATATTGTAATCAAAGTAATGGTGAATTCATTCACTTCATCCATAATAGCTTACGTTGAGAAAGGTCCCATTAAATCTCATCAAGTAATCATGCATTTATCCATTTCTTGAGAGGTCGCATATCTGATATCATCAAATGGCCACCTTGAGTGATTATGAACTATAATAGGTTTCCTTAATCTCATTTAATCAAAAGGGATGAATGATAGGAGACAGGAAGGCGGTTCTCAATTATTGTCGTGCTCATCAGTTTTGAGTTTGGATTTTACTTCAACCGGCGTATTGGTCCTTTGCTCGGTTTAGGAACCATTGTATATAGACAGAAAGCATAGGCAATCATGAGTTAATTTATAGGATTTTCTTGTTTATTCTAACAAGAGCCTGTTTTTCTTTTTAGTTATAAACTACATCTGTTTAATACCTTGACAATCGTATTCTACGTCCCCGAATTAACAAAATAAGGATTTTCAGACCGAAACAGAACTCGGGCCAGCAGGGAATTGTGAATATCAGTCCTCAATGACGTGTTGGGGGTGGTTATTTAATACACTTGTCCACAAACTTTGATCAGTGTAGACTGGTTAAATAAAGGCGACTAAAGTCTCTATTATGTACTGTGACAAGAGCCTATATTCCTTAGTTAGCGGGGATTTATCTTTATGACCGGGTCAAACAGTAGGCCTTAGCTAATCCTAATCCCCCAGCTTATCAACCTTGCTATCTGAGTGTTAGTAAGTGGACTTGAGTAGCACAGATATACGTCTAGTGGCATCAGCACAGATAGCTTTATGCGACCCTAGTGTGGATAGCTGGATTATAGATAGTGGGAATCCTAGAGTCCACTTAATCTGCCAGGTATGTGAGGCGTATATTACAAACCATTGCAGCTAAACAAGACAGCAGAATTGGCACTTTTGGCATGAAGCAAGAAAGTTTGTGTACAGGGGGTTTTGAATGTGATGGCCAGTTTGGTTCTGTTTTAAAGTATAAGCCACACCCTCAGTTGGGGAAAACAATATAATTATAATGCCGCAGTAGTACCTTAAGCCGCTGTTTGTGCACGGAGTCTTAAGCTGCACACCCATCAGGGCAAATGACACACCTTGTACATCACACCCTGTCCTTATAGCAACGACTCCATCTGGAGGATTGCTGGGTAACTAGAAATTATAGTAGATCTAGAGACTGCATTACACTAGTTGTTTTCTCTATATATTTCTATATAAGATTTGGGCTGAAATAAAATATCCCTGCTGTTCGTTGGGCTTAGCGACTATGATTTTCTTATAGCCACACATTTTTCCTAAAAAATTAGACCCGTTTGCATGGTTGCTTTGTGACTTAATTTTTTTTACGGGCCATTTCCTGCGGACATACCCAAATCATGCACTTTTGCAGTGAATTTTTTGCAATAAATCAATAATTCCTTTTCACCTCAAAGGCCCAATCTAACATCAAACTCCATCTTAGGTACCACTCAAACCTGTTAGTATACACTATAAGGATTAATTTGATGCCTCATTTACATTTCCACTGTCCATTTTAGACCAATAATCTTTGTGCAACACCCTTCAGTGCGGGTCCATTCTTGTGTGACTTGCTGCCATGCACCTAGCGTCAATTAGTGTAGTGCAACCTGTAGAGGTCCCTATTGTAGGGTAGCCTGCACGACCGATACCTTTATTCAAAAGGGTTCCCTTGAACGTACATTTTCCAGGATGTTATATAGGCTGCTTTGTTATAGGTTATTTCTTACTTAGCTGTACGTGTGTGACGTGTTAGAATAATGTCCTTTGTAATTCACCTAGCACAAGATGCCTCACTCTGTCTCTGAATAGAACTCTCTCTCTCTCTCTCTCTCTCTCTCTCTCTCTGAGTATCTCTCTCTCTCTTCTCTCACACTCACTCACTTGCCCTCTCTGCTCTTTCTCCTCGTCCCCTGTTATTCTTGCTCTCTTTGATAGAATAGGGTGTGAGTAGGTGGGCAGCTCATGTTAGCTAAATGAGCAGGTAGCCCGGTATGTGAGTCTCCTGGCAGGTCTTGCATGCCCAGGTAATTGGGATTGTAGAACATGTACAGCTTATCAGAAGGAGCTCGATTAAAGACCATCCAAAACTGCATTTCGTAGAACTATAGAATAGTATTGATGTGGGCATTGAATGTGGACACTATCTTCTTTGTTTTTTTTTACAATCTGGCAGTCAGAGACGGTGTAAGTGTGCTATAAAGAGCTCACTGGATAGCCTCAAACAATTACTGTAGCACCCATACAGGCGATTATACCCCCCCCCCACAGACACACAGACTTATGAATTCAATTTTGTAACCACAAAGGTAACACATACTTTTTCGTATACTACCAAATAACTCGCTGATGTAGACATGTCAAGTAGTCTTGGATTTCCCATAATCCCCAACCTTTCTTGCAATGTGTGAGACTTCCTGCTGTTAGCTGAGACCAGCACGACCTACCGTCAGATAAATGTCATAGCCTGTGGGCGATAATGAGGTATTTGTGCTGATTCACGGTCAGAATCCTAGGTTTACTGCGCTGCTTGTTGAGCTGACCCGAGCTGATAATGTGATATCGAAAGCAATACTAAATATTGAGCTCTTGTAGCGTTTTCAAGGATGGCCTTCCGGCCGTATTTCTTTAAGACCAGTGAAAGAAATTGTCGTGAAATGCTTGAATCGTATTTTGTATGTGTAGATAGTCCGCGGATGAGTAAAATGTCACCTACTCCGAGTAGGTGCCATATTACCAATCTGCCACATTGGGATAATGAACACATTCACAACTCATGAAAAGAGCAGCACAACTTTCAAATCGCACAGTTTGAATTAATCGCACTTTATAGTAGTGCATCTATGTGTGACGTATGGGTGTACCACCGGGAAGGGGGGTAATATCATAGAAGTTAAATCTCAAGTGGGTAACTAATCTGGTATGCATTCTAATCCATAATAACAAGAATTATTGATGAGGAACATGTCAGTCCTTGTAACAAAAGGTCCCAGAATGGCTCAAGCTAGGCAAAGATTTTGATATGTATGGTCCTCTAGGTCTTCAATGGTTCCAGGGAAATTACTAGAAGTGGTGAAATCAGAATTGAATAATTCAATAGTCTGCTCTTGCATGTCCCCTTCATAGTACAGCCTCATCCAGAAATATAATAGTTTACAGCTCACTCACTCTACACCTCTGAGGCCAGACTAGTAAGGGTTCAGATGCACTCACAATCATATAAACTGCCTTACAATTCCTTCTGGTGTCTACTCATTACACCAGATGTCGCCAGCAGAACAGCAGAGCCACCCTGCTGAGGGGGAGAGATGTGGGAACAAATTCTAACCCTGGCTTTGCATTAGCGTATGTCGGGTTACATGCAGATCTAGTCAGCACATGTGATATGGGAAAAAGCAGTACTGCCATCTCTCTGCGTATTGATTATATGGGTCAGGTCGTCAGAAAGTGTAAGATTTTGCCCTTGAAGGCCCTGAAAAACTAATTTTCTAATTACTTTATATAACCTTAACAAAATTGTCAAGGTACATCTCCTCAGCTCAGAACACCAAAAAATACCGATCTAGGCCATCCGGTTCCATTTTTATTGCTTGTTTTGTGTCATGTAACGTCCGGTACCAAAATAATGAAATATAGAGGTAATTCAAGTTGCTCTCAGTAATATAAGAATGTCCCATTATGCATAACAAACACATGAAATAACAAGGCCAATATGTCTATTATTGACTTCAATTACAGAATGGAACAAAATTTGAGTTATGCATGCACAGTAGACTGCCTCCTACATGATGATAAAAGTACCGGACGTTACGTAACGTCCGGTACTTTTATCAGAATTATTTCACATAGGCTGCTCTCATATGGAGACAAATGCTGGTAGACACACAATTTCTTCACCAAAGTAGGGGATGATAGGGCCTTTCATATGGGTAATAACAAAGATTTTGAAGCTTCATTTCTTCCATGTTTTAAAACCGATTTAGATTTAGGTACCGGACGTTACAAATTACAGATTTCCATTTTGAAAGGCACATCATGAAAAATTCTCACTTGTCACCATGTCCAAACCTCATGGAAATGATATCTATGATCATATACAATACAAAAAAAAACTTTGGGATACTCTATAGTGTTCTTTATTCAATACAGGACACTTGTAAAAATTACAAAAAGTATAAAAAGAAGAAATTTGGCCGTTTTTTCACTTCGGCAGGCTATAAGTCCTAAAGTTTTTGATGGATGACCACAAATTTACATGTTTCTGAAAGCCCTAAGTGTTTTCTGTCAAATGAGTCTATGTAAGACAAGATTGGTTCACAACTTCTTTCTCCAGAGCCATAAAAGTCCAAAATGACCCAAAAACACAAAATCTACTGCTTTCTGGCGACCTGACCCATATATCCCTAAGAGGAGATACACAGTTCTAGATCTGAGCCAAGGGGGGTCAATTATATGTGTGAACAGCAGACCACTACCAGTTCACATACACCCTCCCATACATAATCCCTGGCTTGCTGGGGAGCACTTGAAAACTGCATGACATGTCTATTATATCCCCGCGATTATATCCTTTTCCATACCCGCTGTGTCCATCTGCCTATGCCTATCTGACTGACTATCCGGTCATGTGCTATGGACCATGGAGATAACCATACCTACACAGTGCTACACAATGACAGTGATGGGCATGACCTCTTGGTTCATGTGCATTTGAATATGAAACAAAGTGTTAGAGTATTCACCACATCCTTGATGTATCACATTGTGGATTTTGGATGCCTGATTCTAAAGAGCCTTGCATATACTACTTCGCCCTTATTCAAGGTGACATCTAGAGCCCGTGTGGGTAGGCAGCCCCATATTTAGATCCCATGAGTTCACTATGGCTGACAGCCAAGATCTATTGGATCATAGCTCTTACCGTCCATATTTGATACCCCATGCAGCCACTCCACTGGCTCATTCTGTATTCAAAGAGTGAATATGCCTTGTGGGGTAATTTCACTATTAATCGTAAGAAGATTTTTTCTGACACGGTCTATGTACATAGCATGATTAGGAGAGATATAGCGAGCATGGCCATTGACCGGAGTACACACGGAGAATGTCGAAGGCCACATTTCTGTAGATGTCCGCGATACTGTGTCCTTTTTCTTCCACAAGTACATAATGTTTGTCATGTCATATCTAGCTATGGGTATGGTTTGGCTATTTTGAACTGATTTGAGAATATTTTAACCCTTCTGTTTAGTTATACCTGGATATTTTTTCAACATGCTCTGCAATAAATACCTTTCCCTGATGGAGAGGCGAAATTGCACAAGGATCATAAATATCTTGTCCTAGCTCTTATTTGATATCATGTTTTAATGCGTCGGCACTAAAAGGTTTAAACAATAGTATCGGTGATAATGGTATAATGACAGTGAAATTCCCCTTAGCAGAGACTCGTTCAGGAGGCAATCACGCCAATCTCCCCTCTACCTTATGAATATATACAGTCTGTTTGGTAGCTAGCTTAATAGCTTCCCGGAGTAATTGATGTAACATTAAAGTGAAGTGATTTTCGTTAATGTTGCTGAGATATATCAGACCTGTCGGCTAGAAACTAGATTGCTACTTCCAAGCTGCGTGATGTCATAATCCATCAGCATGGGCTTTATGTAAAAAAGATAGTTAATCTAAAACACGTGTCTGAGCATTTGCAATCTGGCTATCAATCAAACGGTGCATGAAATCAGGGGTGTGGTCTACAAATACTACTTTATCATTTCTCCCTCTCTCCAGTTTATCCGAGAGTCTGGTCCCTACAGACACTACTTTAATCCTCTGCTATTTGAATTTTTAATTCAGTGAAAACATCACCGATTACACCTATCATATCATGCTGGAATGTAATAAAAAAAATCATGGATGTGGTATGAATGAATCTATCACGGGGCAAATCGCAATCTACATGAAATAGCGGCAAGGGATTCATACTAAATAGAGAAACATGGCTGACTGATCTCTTAGACTATATTACATTACGGATTCTTAAAGTATCTCCCCAGTTATATGAAAACGATATGGTAGCATCTCTGTTCGACGACGTGTAGATGCAACGTTAGGACAGTATGACGGATTAGTGTCTGCCACAGTTTTGTCAGGACAGAGGATGGGTAATAGTGGAATGGGGCTACTAGTATGGGATGCCATCTGTTAAGGAAAGTAATGACAATCTGAATATATATATATATATATATATATATATATATATATATATATATATATATATATATATATATATATATATATATGAGGAAAAACCATAAGGGGGGTGGGGGCAACTTCTTCTCTGTAGACCCTCACTACATATGAAATTGAAAATTCGTCTGTTTATTAGAGCTACATTTTTATGAATTGCATTTGAAGGGAACCGAAAATGGGAAAAGAGAAGAAGAAAAGGAAAGGAAAAAAAGAGAAGGAAACGGGGGCCCCCAACTTCTTCTTTAGGAAATACATATGAATTAAAGCATAGTCTTGATAAAAGTATCCCCCATGGAACCACTTTGTCTGTTCTGTTTGATACATTTATAAAATATCCTGCACGCCAAGCTCCCCATACATGACCACAGGTCTAGGGGTAGGATGGACAGGAGACAGTAGACATGCTAAAACAACACTGACCGGTGCTAATCCCACCCGCATCCCTTACCTTGTATAGAAGTAGACCTACACGTCGTCGAAGAGATACCTAGCCGTCCTTTTCTAACAAAAGGATACCTGGCCTGTTGTTGTGAAGCTGAGGGAAAAGCTTCAGTGCAGGCAAATCCAGGGATAAATAAATCCAAATTAAAACTAAAGAGGACAAGGGTGAATACCCAATGGGGACCACCTGGAAATCATTTGAATTTTGAAATTAACTATTTAAATCTAAAATGAAATAAGAGGAACTTTTTGCTTCTATCACTGATGTTATGTTAACTATCGTTGAAAATGCTGAGCCTCTGACGAGAATTTTCACCACCTCTGAATTCACGGCCATATAAAATGACTCGTTTACACTGGCGAGTGACCAATCTCATATTAATGCAAGCGTGATTTTTATTTAGCATTCTATTCCATTAAGAATGAAATGACTGTTACTCCCAGAGAACGAGTCCATGGAAAGGAATCCTTGGTGTGTTTGAGGCTTGTTTATTAAAGCAGTCTCTCATACCTAAATTGTCCCTAGTGTGGAATTCAGTCGAGGTTGTGGTGTAAGCATATTACTTCAAAGGTCTAACTTACATATTAGAGGGACCTGTATTGTGCGTCTCCCTTGTTTGACCTGACCAGTACGTTTGCCGAGGTAAGCATACACGATAGGTTCAATCACACCCTAAAACTCTCAGTGGATTAGTAACTCCGCTGAATAATGCTTGTAGACGTAGACGCCATAGACTCAGAGAAGTGAATGGCTACCAGGAAGGCAGTAGCAATGGCGAGCTTGGATCTAATTACCTGACTTTGTGTTTAAGGTTCAATGGCCATGTAGGAATACGCAATATATAGAGACTGCTATTGTCTCACCATAATACCCTTCTTGTTCCCCGCCTCTAGTAGCTCCCCCAAACACTGTGATACCCACTTTGGGGACTCCATTAACCATGGCTTGCAGTCCTCCAGTACACTGCCCCAAAGCGACTTACCATGTCCAATGGGACGTCCTCCAGGCCCAGATCAATGCCTAGAGGCTGCTGGATGGTAGTAGTGTCCAGCCAGGTAAGGGATCAGGAGCTAATACAGGTAAAGCCGATGACTAAACTGGGTCAGAACTGCTGTTATATCCTGGCTACTGTGAGGTGGTAAAGAATTTTTTTTTTAATTTCAAACTGTCCTTGACCCTTTGAATTACAACACACAGCGTGAAATGACTGTTGAATCTTCCAGACATCCTTGCATATTACGAAGTGAGCGATCGTTTTTGTGATGCAGTGAATTGCAAAAGTGAAATTTTACAATGAAGCTCGAGAAACAGTACAGCAAAGCACTGTGATATGAGGAGTTGTCTTAGAAAATAATTTTGGCGAAAGCCTTGTCCCAAAGTTGCTGGAGGGCCGTCATTATTTTGACGGTATTTTTTTTAAAAGAATGTTCAATATCAATAATATTGTGCAGTGGTATATTCATAGTCTATTGTACCACCCTTTGAGAAGGAGACTGTAGTGGCCAACTGTACAGCTACACAGAGAGAAGATAGACTTGTCATAAGAAAGAAGAAATTTCTAAAAAAAACTCAGGAAAAATAGGGGTCTTCCACACAGCTAAAAATAATTTTCTTATCCAAGAAAATAAACTTGATATAAGAAATCTTTTCTAGTAATGAGAAAAATTCTGGTTATAAGATTCATCAGTCATCTTGTCTTTAAGAAAAATCAAGTTTAGAACAAATCTTGAGCTGCCTTCTTGATTTGAGATTTTAAGATTATTTTTCTTAAGAAAATTTCTCAAAATTGGTAGTTTTGTCCACCAGGTAACATTATTTATCTTATATCTTAAAACAAGAAAGTCTAATTTCTTAATATGAGATTTATTAAACTAAAAGTATTTTCTTACATCTAGTAAAAGGTAGAACTAAGATCTTGTTAGAAATTGACCAAGGAATATTTTCTAACATGCCAGATAAGTATTATTTTCTTAAAATGAGAAAATTATGTAATCTGCCACTAGGTGCCAGCACTACCTGTTATGGTGAATTATTTGCAATACAAGGTACAAATTCCTAGCTTAAACTCAGTCCTAAAATATTAGATGTGGTAAGATAAAGTGAAAACTGAAGGAAACTTATTTGGAATTAATTTAGTATCAGGTCCATTGGTCTGATAGTTGATTGAGGGAAATTCAAGGCATAAAGGAAGCTAAACACCTTTTGCATAGATGATATGATAATGTAAGGGTGGGATGTGCCACAGCCTTTCATTAAGTCAAAGACTTTGAATAGGTCTTATTCACTTAAGAAAATGTGGCTTCAACGAGCTGCATGTAATCTGATGATCCTCTGTCACTGAGTCACCTATACTGATAACCTTCTTTTTGATCTAAAGCATTTCCATAATAGAAAAAAATCATAACCACTTTACAAACAAGGAAATTATTGTTTTTTTGAAATACTGAAAATGAGAAAATATAACTTATATTAAGAAAAAGTATGAGTAAGTTTATCTTGAAATAATCCTCTTCCATGAGAATTATCTACTTCTTTTAAGAAATATTCTAGGAAATTGAATCCTGATTTGAGAATAAATTACTTGATTCAAGAATTTATATCTTAAGATTGTATTTCTTAATTCAAGTAAGCTGGACATATTAAGATTTCAAGTAAAATTTTGTTACCTGGCGGACAAACTTGTTTTAAGTTAATTTTACTTAAAATGAGAAATAATTTCTTAAAATAAGAAAGTTATTTTTGGCTGTGCACCAAATCCATATTTGGCACTACTTCATGATCTTGATCGACGTATTAAATATGAACTTACCATCAATAGAAGGACTGATGTACTTCGTAAATTAGATAAATACAAGAATGACCCTCGCAGATTTTGGCAAGAAGTTTCACAAATGTGGAAAGGCCCTAAGAAGGAAGCAAACCTGAACATCGTTGATGATAATGGTGAAACTATTGAAACACACTTGGTTTGTGAATTTGTAAATGAGTTCTATGTTGATGTTGGTCCCAGATTGGCATCGATAATAGTGAACCCAACCAATGTGGCACATAACATCATAACCACCCTACTAGCACAACATCAATATCTGGATCTTGGTGTCATGGAATTGAAAGAAATATCACTGCCAGCTTGTATAAATTTAATAAAAAAGTATCAACATAGGCAAATCATCTAGTATTAAGGATGTCAGAGCTGTGGTACTGCGTGACTTCATGCTGTTACAGCCTATTTTAATCCGTAATATCATAAACCAATCAATTAATAATGGGGAGATGATTACTGTATTTAAGTAAGCGAATGTAGTCCCTCTACCTAAGAGCGGTGATCTATGTAATATATCCAACTGGAGACCAGTTAGTCAATTAAATTTAATTGCCAAGATGGTGGAGAAAGCTGTACATGCGCAAATAATGGAATTTCTGCTGCAACACGATATCATAAGTAAGAGACAGTTTGGTTTCATGCCCGGTAGGTCTACTGCTAATGCGATTTTCCAGCTGAGTCATGACTTATTTGAAAGTTATAACAAGGGGGAGTGCTCGGCTGTAGTCTTCCTCGATCTGAGGAAGGCTTTTGATACGGTCGATCACTCCCTCTTGCTGATGGAAATGAGAAAACTTAATTTTTCACCCCACAGTATTGGTTGGCTAAGGTCCTACTTATGTGGTAGGACTCAATGTACTACAGCAAATGGGTTTGTCTCCACCGACTTGACTATATCCTGTGGTGTGCCCCAGGGATCAGTGCTGGGGCCCCTGCTTTTTGTAATTTATATAAACCAGATAACAAATGTTATTGAGAAAGGTAAGTACTGCCTCTATGCAGATGACTTAGCTGTTTATGCCTCAGGTGAAAATGCTGCCACTGTAATAGCTGACCTACAGCATGATCTTTGTAATATATACTCCTGGTGTTGTATATATAAACTGACTGTAAATACTGATAAGACCAAGTTACTCTGGACTGCCCCAAGCCTGTTATATAATAGACTTAATTTAGCCCAGCAGTCGGTTAATTTAGGTGGTTCACCACTTGAAGTTGTTGAGAATTTCAACTATCTTGGTGTCATTGTGGATAGGGAATTGAATTTCTCCAAACACATGGACAAGGTCAAGGCCACTTTCCAAACAAGATGTTACCAACTAAGAAAGCTAAGGAAATATTTAGACGGCAACCTGTGTTTAAAACTGTACAAACAAATGGTTCTACCTTCGATTGAACATGCCAGTTTTATACACGAATGTGGACCAAATACCAATGTAAAAAAACTACAAACTATGCAAAACCATTGTTTAAGGTTAGTCTATGGCATAAAAGATCCCAGGGACATTTCAGTTCATGACTTACATGTAAGATCTCAATGCCAGCTACTCCAAGTCAGGCGTAACAAATCATTGTTAGGTATCATGTATGATGTATCAAAGGAAAGAGAACATGTGAGAGTGCCCACACGAGTACTAAGAGGCAATGATAAGATCCAACTTAAAGTTAGTAGATCAACATGTATGGTATATGATAAATGTCCTTTATCCCGCGGCAAAATACTTTGGGATAAATTAAGCGGTGATATACAAAAAATTGGTACCAAAAGGGAATTTATGTCAAAGGTATCGTAATCATGCTATATCATAAGTAGCTACAATATGTAAAGGCGACCGCGTCTGCAGTTTGACTTTATCTCATGATAAGCAATATACTACACGGACCAGTATTACATCAATGAATGCCAGTCGGCGATGTGAAACATCTACCATGTACCTTTCTTGTAATCCGATCACAGCGAATGTCTCATTTCTCTTTGATTATTTGATTTTCTTTCTTTTGTTTGGCAAATCCTGAAAAGCTTCCTTTGTATGATGCTATTGTGCCAATAAAAATTGTTAAACTCAAACTCAAACTCAAGAACACTGATCGCTTTGACACATACTGCACAGGTCACAATTTGTCTCCCACATGATATGTATAAAGGCATGTCGAATGAGGTTGACGCTCTCATATTTGGTTCGTCAACTCCACTTGACGTGCGTAATGAAGACACATCACACATTTCTGATCCATTCACCTGAGTGTAAGGTAATACTGTGAGACAATTATGTAAGGGTCAAGAGCAGTCAATAGCTATGTACCAATGGTTAAATCAAGGCAGGCTTATAACAGAAGGCAGGGGATATCATAGTCCCATAGGCCTGCAACACTAAGGAACTTTTTCTTTCTACAGAACATCTACTTGACTGAGGACCTCTATGCAGTCCATAAGACAAGGGCATGGAGGTGCATGGCAATGCCATCTGTCTCCATGTAATGAAGATACTGAGATTATAGACTGTGGGTTAGCATACAATCTTTTGGTATTTTCACTGACCCATAAACAAGGTGTCTAACCTCTCCAGTTGAAGAATTCAGGATTGTGGGTGTATATTTTGATATTCAATAACAAATGCAAATTTAACAATGAAAGAGAATTCAATACCTTTTGTTGATAGTATTTACAGACCTTAGTGATCTGTTCTTCATGAAAACAAAATGACACAGATACATTAAATGTCTCAAGTGTTCGTAGTACCTCTTGGGAGTGATTAATCCTGGTACCAAAATGGTTGTTTTCCCCTTCTAGTGACATATCCTAGAACAATTATGTATGTCAAACCATCACATGTCAAGTGCCTTCGACATGGCCGTGACCCTAGTCAACTCACAGATGACATGGCATTTTAAAGCATGTCAAATCATATGAGGATTACTGTGTGATATAGTTGTCATGGTGACACATGTGCACATGTCCCAATGACGTGTGCTCTCTGTGTCAAATCAAGTTGACATGGGTATACATGTCAATTTGTCAGGAAAACTTTTTTTCAGTGTAGTTGTTGGGCAGTGCAACTGCTACCAAACACTGCAAAAGGACCGCACCACTTGACTGCTAAAGGATCCTAGTACCATGATGGCGCTTCAGTGTCACAAGATCCTTCATATGTGGGTTAAGGGTTGAGGGAGTAGGTTTTGGATTTGGGTGTAGTGGATGTGAAATCGAGAGTAGTGGGAAGGTTGTGGTATATGACATTTGTATACATTTATTGTACATAGGAATATTGTGTCTATGCAATGAGTAAGTAAGTGGGGGATGGTTCAACTGCTAGGTTTATGGCGCGAAAACTACATTGATATCACTCTACTAGATAATATTGTCGGTGCCAGAGCATATGAAAGGTTAGCTGAATACCATTTTAAGATGGACTATGTCTATCTATGGAATGGTCTTTAGCAGTTGCTTAGGTAACTTCGGGCTGTAAACGTATACCAATACATTGGATGCTAAAATGGTCAAGGGGTTAAATATGATATCATAATGCAATGCCAATCGATATGACATTGTTTGTGTATATGTTGCGTTGCTAGCTCCTTGTTGCGATCATGGCCGTTGGCAGATGTACCATTATATCATACCAATCATGCATAATTTGTTCGTAAAATGTACCTGCACCAACGCTTATAATAGCCAAGTGGGAAAAAGAGCATGCAATTTTAATATCTCACACTCAAAGTAAAAAAGAAACTACATAGTTCCATCCCTCTTGAGATATCAAACGCTTAATAGTGACATGGTAGAATAACATATCATGAGTTTTTCCTATTGTATATTGCTGAAGTCAGATCTCTATATACAGCACCAGCACCCTCACTCCAAGCAAACCATTTACATCACAATAGGACGTATTGCTATCAATTATGAAGTCTAATTAGGCCTGCCCAATCTAACAGTTCCCTCTGCCTCATCAGAAGGAGTTCCCTGCTATCGATTGCAATCTGTCTTCTGAATGATCAACTAACCACTTGAACCAAGAATGACTATATTATACATTACCTTTTCTATTGTATAGATATTGTATTAGAATAAGATATTGCTATGATCCCCTATGGAAATGTACGATTCTATATATAACCTTTATTCTTATCTTATCTACCTTTTTCAGGTGAGTGTCGATACATTAAGGTCCTTCATGTTTTCTGATAGCTGATGATCCCAAAAGCAAGGTAAGTGTTTTGATTCAATTAACATTGATTGGTATAATGGTGCCGAGAATAGAGCCAACAAAGAAGATCAGTATAAGGTTGCCTGATAAACACGTGAAAATAGTTTCGATATTTGCTACAACGCGGAACTGGGCATGTTATGATATATCGGACGAAATAATCAGTATGCAGTGTAGCCCCAAGCCTGAGTCTCATAATTTAGTCCATGTGTTGGCAGTTTTTACGCTCTTTTGAAAAAAAATAAATATAACTATCCAATAGTCATGCCATATCGTCATTGAAAATAGACATGGGAATGAAAACACCGATTAAGGTATGTTTTGACCCTAATCAGGAACATTAATGATAATTTGACCTTGACACAGAGTAAAATTATTCCTATGGGTCAACAAACGCAGATACAGTCATATTGGTGGTATTGAAAAGGTTATTTGCAGTCACTTCTATAATGCACTAAATGCTCACTTATCCTACAGATCTCCTCTGCTATTGGTGTGATAGTGTATCTCCATTAGCTATACACCAAGTAAAGAACCAATCACCTTTGGCAAAATGTTCTGGCACAGATTTCGGTCAGAAGTTAGGCCAAAACTGTTTTTGGCTGAGAAACCAACCAAATGCACTCTTTATTTTGAGATCAAGAGCCACTCTCTCGTTGGCCCTGTACATAGATCTGTGATCAGAAGCAGGACTGATGTAGCAGGGGTACTGCCAGGGTTTCTAGCCATGACCTGTTTGTCAACATCGCTGTTGCTGTCAGGAACTGCATGCCCATACATGGCATTGTTGATATTATCAATAGTTACTAGTATCCTAGATGAGGCTAATCCCCAGATGATAATAACTACAGGTTCTATGCACATACGCCTGTAGGTGTTTCTAATCAAAAACAATAGCTCACACACACCTGCCTTCATCTCTCTACTAGGAATGTCGTGACGTCAGTATTCTAAACTGTCAAATGTGTCTTAACCACTTGTTTTGACATTTGTTTCGTGAATCAGCCTCTACTTTTATATCCTAAGTCTGAAAGGTACTTACAAAATCAATAGTACTCGTTAACGTTATGTATTAAGACCCTCAGCATATAATCAAGGAAAGAAATATTGATGATTTGCAGCAGAACTCCCAACGTAAGATGCCCTTTACTTGACCTTATTCAAAGATATAAAATGTCAGATCCAGCATTAGAAGTGTAGGATATCTTTTCTTTTCTTTTACCACTAGACGACAGTTGTAGTGTGTAGTGATAGTCAATAGCTGGAGGGACAGGACGCTGTTGCACATTATAGCGAGATGAACCTGTTACTTATAGCTACTTATCTAACTATCTGAGCCTCAGGAGTGCTTTTTTGCTCATAACCCCAGTGCGTTATCCAGCCATAACACACTCTCAGACCTTTTCTTCGTCTTCAAGAGGCTGCTAGTTTCAATCCGGACATGATAATAAATTGAGGAATATACAAAGTCAACTCCTCCATACGTTTCCAGTTAAAACCGTTTATGGTTCAACGGAGAATCGTTCCCCGGCCGCTGTGGCAGGAGGTGAGCTCGCTGTCCACTATACCAAGCTGACCGGTGGTAGAAATGAATCTACATCAAGAATTTGAAAAAGTTGTCCGACATACCTGATGTTTACACACCTCGTTAGCCTAGAATCCATGGAGCCTGGTGGAGTTATTAACAGAGAACCATCCTTAGATATCCTAGATGAACATGCCATGCCAAATTCCTCCATTTTCTTCGAAATAAATAAGAATCCATTGATTTTCCACATCGATACGAGTCGGGACCCGCCCCGTCCGGCCATTCCTTGCTCGACGCGTGGCTGACCTAGTTTTTACATCCGGGCACCTACCTGCTCTGTCAACAAGAAGCAATGGCTGTGTACTGGGCCGTGTGCGTTGGATCGTTATGGAAAATCAATGGATTCTTATTTATTTTGAAGAAAATGGATACAAAATGAAGGCGAACACCAACTAGAGATCGTATATTTGGCGCTGCTTGAAGTACAGGACTTGACATGCTTGGATTCTACCCGAAAATTCGTTGGAAAGATGAGGGTATGACGGGTGGAGTAAAAACAATGGCTACGCTGGCTTGGCAAACCGTGCGGATGGGATGCACTTACAAAATATCTTCTCATGGATTAATTCTGGGGTTATAAGGTAAGAAATTGATACAAAATGGAGAAATATGTTCGATAAACGCTTTAATCAAAGTTATGAGAGAGCACTTGTGGGTCTATGGTTCAATATTCCACTCCCGCTACGCGGTCATGGAATATTGAACCATAGACCCACGCATCCTCTCTCATAACGTTGATTAAACGCTAAATAGTGCCCTTATATTCGACAATGTGGCTTTGCTGTGTGTGTGGTGTGAACTATTACCAGTACTAATGATATTGATATAGAATATGGCAAATCGTGGCGGGTCATTCTCTAGTGGCCATGATGGTGCAACACATCCCTGCACCCATTTGGTAAAAGAACATGCCATGGCCTAAGCTTGGCCAGTGGCTAGACGGGCATAACCACTGCCAAATGCCTCCCATTTGACCAGAACATCGACTTGGCATGACACTGCTATCTCCAATCATAGCTTGGAAACAGGGTTTAAGAATTTGCAACCCAATGCAGGATAGATGTGTAGTTCACATTCTGGGACTTTTATTTTGTACTTAATTGTGTTCTCCTACTCTGCAAATGAATGTCAAGGACTCCAAGGTCACGTGATTCCAATTAACATTTCGATTTGGTCTGTGTCGGATACAGTGGTTGATCGCTCCCTATGGACAGCAGATGTCACACATAGCATAATGTATCTTGATGCAAGCTGCATCCCAATGGTCTATCTTTTACGAGCAAAACAAACAGAAACGGCTAAAGCTGGATAAATTTGAATAAAGGGATGTTTGTAGGAAAGAGGAATTAAGATTTAGGTTTCAACCGAAAATTTAGAATGAGGGAAATGCGAATCCTTTGTGAGGTCCACTTACCTAGTGCAGTCTATGGTCCAGAAAGTACCCAATATCAATGCCTTTTTACATAATATGCACATTCATAGGAAGGACCCCTGCCTGTTTTGAAATTCCGAAAGGCCAAATATTGTCTTACCAATGTGCAGACTTCCATATAGTCAGTGACCTGTGAGCCCCTTAGTGCATAAAGCAGAGCACCGGAAGTACCCTTATCCTTCATGCTATTCCCACCCTTCCCATCGGGGACCAGGACAGGCCAATATGAAATGAACCCAATTTTCTGCTAATACCCAGGGAATATCGCAGCAGCCTTAAGTATTATAGGGGGGAGTCTACAGAGGTGAAGATGACATGAATATTGCTCTTGAATGTTGATATTGTGATGGCCAAGGGTGTGACATGAAATAGATCTGAAGAAGAAAACAATTTTTGACTTTTCACTTATTGTATTATACATTAATGGATAGGTGAAAATAAGTTAACAGCTACCCACTGATTGATGTTTTCCTATTCACAGTCTTGATACACTGTATCATAAAGATATTTCTCTTCTCTCTTCCCGCTCCTGTTCCCTCCCCATGTGCAGACTCTGAGACTCTGAGCGGGGCACAGCCCTAATTCTATATACTACTTAGAATAATGATATGTACAACACTATTATAGGTCTTCAGATTTCTTTACCTTATGGAAGCACACCAATTCCCAATTAGGTACACCAAATTCTCAGGTATGCACAGAACTACCCCAGGATCTGTCTCACCAATAGTGGTCACAAACCACAGGCTGGTGCCTTGTATATATGAGTAAGGATTCCTGGTTTTGACATGCCAGGATCTGTATGATAAACTAATAACCACTGACAGACGATATGCCTGTGGCCATGCGATAAAGACCTAATCAGAAACTTTAGCCAGTCCACCTATATGCAACACAGACGGTCTATCACTATAGGCTGCCTCTGGACCCATCTACTCCTGGCCCTCCACATCTTAAGGCATCTACCACACGCTATTCTGTGAGAACTGCTTCCTATCCCCCCTACCACTCCAACTGCTGAATCCTCCAAGTCATACCCAACTATACCCTCATATCTCTGAGTAGTGATCCCCCTTCCTGCCAGTGGGCGCTACCATTCCTCATACCGGAAGTGCCAATAACAAGCCTCCTTGCAGAGAGACTGATTGATGCTGGCCTTGCGCATGTGCATACCGCCCTATTGTGACTGCCTTCTTCACCCAAGGCTGCCCCTAACTGTGGATGTTGCACAGTTATGTTAATGGCAATCTGACTCGGCTGTTAACGCTGCAATTCAATACGACATTGGCGGATTTTGGCTGTTTATGAATGGGCATAATTCCATATTTTCCTCAACAAAGTCTCTAAGAAAATAAAGTTCTGCTTCTTATTCTGCTGCCATAGAGAAATTACAATTCACAAAGTAACAACATGATAAAATCCTCTCATAAAAAAGATGGCATTTAAGTGATGTATAGCGGGCCTTGGGGTTAGCCCATGGGCGCTGACATGTTTCCTTACCCCCGATCAGTAGGACATTCTAGTGGGTAGAGGTATGAGGAGTGGCAATGTACTTGTCACTTCGTACTATCCAATATATATAGAACAGGCAACTGTGAACATACAGTTTCTAGGGTATGCATTGGACAGAACTGCCCTGTGATGTCGTCCAGGCAAAAGGAGGCCAAACCCCTGAACACAACACCATCTAGGGTTAAAGTCAACAACGACAATCGTCCCTACAGGAAAAGAATTACATTTAGTTTAGTTCATACCTCCATACTGTATCATAATAGCTACCTGAGTTTGTGACCAAGATAGTGCAACACGCCCCTCTGCTCCTCCATGGTCCCTCAATCATGGACACGCTGGTGCTGTGATTGTCAAGTTAACGGACCTGCCCGCCGATCCACTGTCATATGAGTGATGAGTAGCCCGCTACCCACGAGAATGTCATCGGTGAGTTATTGTTGGCAATGTTGTCTCTGGATTTTATTGACCTGGGGAGGTATAGATGGGGAAAGGCATATTGGTCAGTCACGGCAGGGGAGAGGGTGCTTCAATACCTACAGGTATAGTTTTAACCTGGCCTGTATCGAGAAGAATGATTATTATATGCACATCAGTTATATGTAATTTCATATCGCATTGCACTTCGCTTTATTCGGGAACACTTAACCTTGACTTCTTCTAGTCCACAAAACAATATCGAAACATAAAATCTGAAGCTTGTGTTCAGGTGTGGAAGAGTTGAAGCAGAACTGAAGTGAGTGCTGATAAATCTCATTATAGATACCAGATGCAATGATAACACAATAAGTATTTCACCAAATAGTGAGATACGTCGGTATACAGCGATCCAGAATGGTTAGCAAAACATCTGTAGTCCCTGACATAATCATAAAATAAGATCGAAAGAAAACACGATCAGTAAACGAATCTATCTATTTTCTCAGCAGGCAACAATAGGACTAGTGAAACAGACCAAGAGTTGATATACAGGTAGAAAGTGGATTCAGACAGAGTACTACATGTATTTGCTAATGTGTATATTTTTAGTTTGTATGAAATGAAGGTTTAATTCTTAGTGTCTCACACTCACCTAAAGCTTTGTCTAACCAACTCCCCTAGTGTAAAAAAAGGGTTGACAGCAGATATGGCAGGTACTTTTTGATGAAGTATATGAATGATTCCTCCTGACGTCAAGGCATGCGTTAGAAACAGTAGGAGGGGGTGCAGTCTTAGAAGGAGTGCTATAGGGTAATCGATATGCCGATAGGTGACAGCAGCCCCCCTATGGATCTGCTCCAGCCTAGGCAGAGTACATTCTGTGGGTAGCCAAGGATCATTTATAACTCTGTGACGTAGATTATCACTACAGATCTCACGACTGGTGCAGCATTCCAGGCACATCTCTCCCTTGGACTATGGAGGATCTAAGGAGATAGGGCCACTCATGCATTCCCTTGTGTCTCATTACTCTTTCTGGAATCCTACCATAGAAATCTACGGCAACCGATGTGAATATAATTTATTGGAAGCCATTCCCCTAAGTACCTCAACGATACCCATTTGTTACTCGATTTTTAAACCAACTGCATACACTAGCACAACATTTTTTTTTATCTTAAATTATAACCATGATTTGAGCCATCTCTCTATGCACAGGTATGTACCCAAATCTCAACTGGCCTGAAACCCACCTACTAGTCCCTGTCCTTAAGGCTTAACGTCCCTTTGTCTTGGATGTTAGGCTGCCAGCATGGCTTTAACTATCTATTATTACCCGGTATCTAATGGACCAGGGTGACAAGGCACTCCAGCTTCAGCCCCAGCCCCAACTACTGCTGATGGCACAAATGGCTAAAATAACCTGGTATAAGGGTAGTTCTGGGGGGTTGTATTGGTACAGGAGGACGGCCATGATTGCCACCGTCTCCTGCCTCTCCTCCCAAGGTCAGTCCATCCATCTATGGCAGTGAGCACCCTGCGACTTGAGCAGCCCCGAGCAGCTCCCAAGGACAGCAGCCCCAAGGGTAAGCCCTCCTGGTTGCTACTATAGAGTGCCTCTTGTCATGTAGCAGCATGTTCCTACAATGATAATAGTTGCAGTCCTATCTAAAAGATAACAGGAATGTCTCCTTCTATCTGTTACATTCATTCATCTCCAGCCGCATAACTCCAATTGGCCCCTTGTTGATCGTCTCAGCTTTGTGAGCTTAGAGACTTGGGCTACCGGCGTGGTGTTTATGATCGGGGCCACTGGGATCTACTTGATCTATGGGTGGGGTTAATAGCACCTTCTATATAGGTTAAGAAAAGAATTGCACTGATGATCACATGTATGTTAACAACTGATGCTAAACCGTTTAGCATCGAGTGCAGTACTGAGGTGAGTCATCGCAATAAAGCAGTGTGGCAATAAGTTGCTATGCCATGCAGATTAACACAACAGTGTAATTCATACATGGAACCACCACTAGGCCTATGTGTGATGCTAAATATTTTCATTCCCCAAAAAAGTTCTCCTAAGCAATGTGCACATGCCTTTGGTCCCACATGGTCCAGTTTTTCTATTCCCTGCCCCAGACTACCCTTGTGGGAATACTAACGACACGAGCCTTGTCACTCTCAGGAGGATGTCATTGATTTTGGGGTCAACAGCAGCTCTTGCAGACCACGTCAGGCCTAGATAAGACACAACTTTAGGACCTCAAGTTATGTTGGGGGATGTAGGTGCAGGGCTTTACCATACAGTCCATCTGGAAGGTACAGCAAAGGATTAGATGCAACTGTTTGTATACATAAAGTATACTCTTTTGTACTAGAATGTAAGCTCGCCGATTGCCTCATCTGTGGAGCTAGTTTACTCTAGGAATGGCTAGATGTGTTGCTTAATCCTCATCACAAAGTAAAGGCTATTCCCAAAATAGGTATTCAATGGCTTAACAAGTAATGTTCTCATTTATATGGGAAGTAGTCTGCATGGGTGGTACTTCCAGCATCCACCCCCTAGACTTTGGTTCTGCCTTTACATGTGGTCGTGAACAAACCATAAAAGAGGAAGGCGGGTGAGAAGGTTAGGAAGTGTAGGATTTGTGAAGGTCTACTATTGGCTGCAATGTACAAAGCTGGACAGAGCACCCGTAATCGGTGCTCATCAGGGAAGTGAATGACATAGATGGGGAGCTGCTCACTAGAGCCAGCACCGGTATGTGAGCAGCTCAGGAGGGGCAGCAGGCAGATAAGAGACAAGCCTGTGTGTTCACGGATATTTGAACACCTCAGCTTTAGCTTGGAAAGCTACCTAGGAGGGGTCCTTTTTACACTTAAGCTCGGCACTTCTGGTGTTTGCAGTTTGGCTGTGAATTAGAATCAAACAGGTTCTGTCACTCTGGATTTATATTAGCTAAATTTCGCAGGAGTTAGACGCCTTCACATTGGCCTCTAGAAACCAGAGCGCAAAGAGCATTGCGAATCAACGTGCAAAGTTATTAAAAGGGCAATTCATGCTCTCCTTTTTATTGAGACTATCTAAGAACGTTCTTGAATTTCTTAAGAAATCTGGATCTTCAGGCTAGGATTGCGCTTGAAATTGTTCAAGAGATTGAGAAATTACTTTTAAGGATACATATATAAGAGTCCCTTTGAACGAGTCAAGATCAGCAATCGAAATATGGCTCTACATGTTGAGGGCTACTTTAGAACAATATGCATATAGTTCTCCAGTGAGTTTAAGTTAAATGTGGCTTATGGTATAACAAGGTGAGACAGACCTAGACGGGAAGGATCCTTAGTGATGCACCAATTAATTCCCAGGGAGCTATTAGTAAATTAGTCAGTGTCCAGGGATATGTCGGTCCAAATGAGTGAAGCATCAATCAGTGTAAAACAAATAGATGTTGCCTGTCACATTGTTTCTGTAGATTAGAGACAACTAGCAGACACTCAGGAAATTACTGCTTATTGTGGGAGACATAAATCCAGAATTGCTGGTCAAACAACTGACTACTGCTGAAATTGACGGTCCATTATGGATGGTCCATTATGGTCAATTGGGTGAAGCTATCGGTAGCAATGAAAGGCACAAAGCAATGTGTTTGTTCGCTATTAGCCGTTTACTGACTTTGTGAACCATGACATTTCAGCAATAAATTGTACCTGCTTTGTTGTTTTCTGCCGGCTTATGCTGTTTTCTGCTCATCCAGAGGCCTGCATGTCTGTTAGCCTATCAGGTCTATTGCCATTTTACTGGTACACTCCACTCACTTTCAATTACAACGAGTGCGATTTTTATAGAATAAAAAGATAATCGTCAAGTATATCAGAAAACTATTTTTCCACCATAGTGAACATAGGCTACTATAATCGCGATCTGCGAAAACGGACCTTATTGCAGGGGGAACAAGGTCCCTTTTCTACGGAGCCCCTAATAGGACATACAAAAATGATTTTTTTTTTTCATGCAAAACAATTTTCCTGCAGGTACTGAAAGATTTGTGCGGATACTGAAAGATTACTGCGGATACTGGAAGATTCCTGCGGGTACTGGAAGATTCCTGCGGGTACTGGAAGATTCCTGCGGGTACAGTGAGATTCCTGTGGGTAGAGGAACATTTTTGCAGGTACACAAAGAATTCTTGTGGGTGCACAAAGAATTCCTTTAGGTGCTAGAATTATCCTCGTGGGTGGTAGAATTATGCATTCACCTACCAAAAAGTCTTTTTTTTTTTCCTCCAATAAAATCTTTCTTGCGCAGGAATTGTTCAGTACCCACAAAAATATTTTTTATGGGAAAAATGTTTTGGTATGTCTTATTAGGGGCTCAGTACGGAGCCCCTAATAGGACACACTAAAAAGATTTTTCATGCAAAATATATTCCTGCGGGTACAGGAACATTCCTGCGGAAACAGGGACATTCCTGCAGAAACAGGAACATTCCTGCGGAAACAGGAACATTCCTGCGGAAACAGGGACATTCCTGCAGAAACAGGAACATTCCTGCAGAAACAGGAACATTCCTGCGGAAACAGGGACATTCCTGCGGAAACAGGAACATTCTTGCGGAAATAGGAACATTCTTGCAGAAACAGGAACATTCTTGCGGAAACAGGAACATACTAAAACGACTTTTTCCATGCAAGAATTGTTCAGTTTCCGCAAGAATTGTTCAGTATCCGGAAGAATTGTTCAGTACCCGCAAGAATATCCCAGTACCCGCAAGAATATTCCAGTACCCGCAAGAATATCCCAGTACTCGCAAGAATAATTTTTTCAGAAAAAATAATTACCGTATTCTCCCGCGTAGAAGACGCGCTGCACGTATAGGACGCACCCCAAACTCAGCAGAAGCATTTTCACGTATAAAACGCACCTCTTGGGGCTCAATTTTGTAAATTCAGTACATTTCTTTAGTAAAATTACCCCTCGTATAAGACGCACCCCCAATTTCAGTACATCCTATAAGACCCCCCAGCATTTTGTTTGGCGTAGAGGACGCGTCTTATACGCGGGAGTTTACGGTATTTTATACAGTATCTGCAGGAATTGTTCAGTATCTGCAAGAATTGTTCAGTTTCCACAAGAATTGCTCAGTTTCCGCAAGAATTGTTCAGTTTCCGCAAGAATATTTTTTTGTGGAAATTTTATTTTTGGTATGTCCTATTAGGGGCTCCGTACTTTTCCCAGTACAGGTCACAATATGAGCAAAACGCCAATCCCTGCAATATTCAGCGTAAATTGAAAAGGGATACTACCTTCTGATACACGCATATCATGGCCACTGATAAAAGTAATAGAAGCATGCCAATATGTGACCAGGCAAGCAAAAACACCCCTCTGCAGGAAAATTCATTATCAAAGGTTATCTCAAGAGCTTTAAAATGAGACATAATTGGCTTAAATATTCCCAGTAGTTATGTCAGAACCCCTCCTTAAACATAATATGTTGTTATTCATATTTGAAATCAAAGATTAAGCTCTAAATACATTATTAACCATAATAATTTCTGTTTCCAGTTTTGGATTTTTGATGAATATCACCGAAAATTGGCATAAAAATCTGCAAATTTATATATTGGAATGGTTGCCATGGCAACCAGGAACATGCATATAGGTTGATTTTTCAGGAAAAATGTTCATTTTACCATCCAAATATGGGCCATTTCTACTGGAAATGGTGCATTTTTAATTGGAACATTGGATTCTGCATCAGAAATTAGCTCAGCATATTTTTATAATAATTTTAAAGTAATTTTGCCCCTCCACTGCCCCCTGGTGGCCAAATGGGGAATTATAAAAGTCCCCGCAGAGGGGTGCTTTACCTTGATGGGTCACATATCTGTACAACGAGCTGCAAACCGGTTCTGCAGTACAAGTCTGAGTAAAAATCCAATATTCCTCTCCCTGGTGTATCCAGAGAGATTGGTAATAAATAAGATCTAGCTGCTACCCTTCCCTTATAGCTTTAGACTGGCTTAGAGGGGGTATCCCACCAAAGCTCCACAAATAGAGGGGGCAGAAGACCTAAAGGACATTACATGGACTGCTGGTTGCAGAGGCAAGGGATATCACTCATACTTAGCTATGAATAAGAGGGATCAACGTAATCAGATCCCAAATGGAGTCCGAGGAATGGTTTAATCCAAATTGGCGGAGGGAAGGCATTATGTGAATGCATCTAAGTCCGCATAAATAATAATATGATAATGAAGATTGTACATTCTGACAAACCCATCTGGTACAGATTTTTATACCACTATTCCTGCACCTCCCTTACTGTTATGCCCTCTTCTACCAGTGCCTTATGAGAGCATATACGCACATGTGCTTTTTTGTGATTTTTGGATATAGTTTTTGGAGGTCAATATTTTGGGAAAGTGGTGAGACATACAAATTCAGTTTCGCCATTGTTTCAATGTGAAAACCCGTCCAAGCTCGTAGGAGTATTGAACCCCGGCCGCAGTGAAGGTAGGCAAGGGGCTTAGCCATTACGCCACACTGAACGTTGAGGAAAACCAAAGCAAAGGTTGAACTCTACTAACCTGATAGCGATAGTTCTGTGTATCCACCCACTTTTGCGTATTGAATCCAAGCTTGTGATGTCGAGTTATTAAAAAAAAGAAATCCTTAGACATTCTAAATGATCCATCCATGCCAAATGAGTCCATAATATAAACAATAAAGAAGAATCCATTGATTTTTCCATCGTAAGTGAGTCACAGTCGGGCCATTCCCACCCACCTCCTTGCTCGACGAAATGTGTCAGTGGCCCTACATTGTAGGTCACAGGGCGAAGCACGAAGACACAGAGAATGGCCGTGTGTGACTCGCTTATGATGGAAAAATCAATGGATTCTTCTTTATTGTGTATATATTGGAGACATTGTGCATGTCTTCATCATCTATGGATCAAATACTTGTTGAGGTTTTGATATTATAACACGACAAGCTTGGAATCAAGATGAAAAGTGTGTGTAAACACAGTGATACAGTTCCCGGCAAGGAGCAATAACAATGGCTTCTCGCAGAGCGAAGCTGGGAGGATCGGTGACGCTTACAAAATGTCTTCTCCTGCCTATATTCTTGGGATATCAGGTAGGAAATTAATGTTATTATGGAGGAAGAGGTGGTATAAACACATTATGGCATAAATATGACAGCCCACGGTTTGTATATGTTGATGAATATTGCACGAGCCGAATCTGTATCACTGTGTTTACACACACTTTTCATCTTGATTCCAAGCTTGTCGTGTTATAATATCAAAATCTCAACAAGTATTTGACCCATAGATGATGAAGACATGCACAATGTCTCCAATATATACACAATAAAGAATATTGCATGAGCCGAAGGCTCGTGCAATATTCATCAACATATACAAACCGTGGGCTGTCATATTTATGCTATATTGCATTAATGTATGCATATACATGCTCTGTATATGATAAATAAAAGATATCCGCGACAACTGGGCAAGTAAAAAAACTTTTGGAGCCTCAATAAGGTTTCCAGTTAATATAGGCCTATGTACCACTCATACAACTTTGACATATCAAATCAAAATCAGGGGTGCGCTATATGAGCAATATGGGATCGACAATCAATACACGCAACCCCCCCCCTCCCCCACGGATAGGCAAGGGTGATAGAATGGTTAATAAAAATCTCTCTAGACCGCATCGATTCCTCACATCTATGCATTGATCTGATGCATGCCCTTTTATTACAGTGTAATTGCAAACCTGTAAGGGGTTAATGGCCAACCAAGAGATGTTGCCCTGGGTTCTCTTTAACAAAAGTGTAAAGCACTTAAGTAAAGTCATACACGACCGCACTTAAGCCATATAGATTTCACCACAAAACTGTTTGATAAAACCACATAGGGGTTGGTTCACTGATCACTAAAAGGTCTCACAAGAATAGAATTCATATAACTCTTTGATTTGCATAATAATACCTTTCCTTCGGACAAAGTATGTAAACATTAAAATTCTACCCCCCCCATTAAACCCGCCAGCCGCCCCCCCCCCCCCCGCTGTTAAAAAGATGATCACTCCCTAAGGGGATTGTGCACAATCCTTACATCCCAAACTGATTCTCTCTCTCTCTCTCTCTCTCTCTCTCTCTCTCTCTCTCTCTCTCTATATATATATATATATATATATATATATATATATATATATATATATATATATATATATCCTTTTAGAGTTTTCTTTCATTTTCCCTATGAATGTTGTGGGTTGAGATGTGTGTTTCTTTGGTGGTAGTATGTTTGACGTTATGGTGACGTCAGATGTCTGCTTGTCTAGGGGTCACCCCCTCCCCCCTACACTCACCCAGAGACTATGCCTCTCCTTTGATACATTAACCTACCAATACCGTCTCATATTCAGATTATAGTTCCTGATACTGCACGCTAAATGGGGAAAATGAAGGGAAATATTTGTGACTGCAAAGCCCCCTCGTACAATTATGATATCGGAAATGAATAGATCTCAAGATATGTTCATCTAATCATAATAAAGATCAGGGATAAACACACGACCAACATAAATAAGACGTATTTTGTTTCCTCTTACACCAAGCATACCTGCAAATGTCTAATAAATAATTGGATTTCAAATGACAGATCGTGCATTTTGGTCTCTTTTTGGGACTTTTTGTCCATGTTTCTTTTTGTCACCTGTACCCATCACTTTTCCAGGTCAGTCCATCGTCGAATTGCCATGCTAGGATGGTACTTTACGGTCAGACAAGGAAAAGAGAGTATTCTGCCGTGAAATTGGTTCTCAGAAAGGACACTGGTTCAATAAAGATGAATGGATTTTCTACCTGTGCTTGTATGTATAGGGGCTTTATGGTATATCAATTATTCCTTTCTCATGGACTAAGTATGAGGAAACTTATCTGAATCTGTAACACAATCTACAAAAATGGTTCTGAGTGCAGGGTGTAATAGGGCCCCTTTTTGTGGTACATATCACAATCGTGTTGTTGTCAGCGTTTTGTGCTAAAAATGGATTCCATCGGTTTGTCCTATTCTCTCTGTAGATCTATGGTGAGGAAGGTCCGTGCGTAATCTTATGTGGTATCTCTGTCACTTCTAATAAGTAGAAAATGATAGTGTCGTAAAATGAATCTTGTGTAGATTATAATAATTTAAAAGTTGAACCATTTTGGTCACACGCAATCTGCGTCTGAACGTTAGAGAGGTTAAAGGTAGCCCTGCCCTCTTCAAAGGTTATATATCAAAGGTACACAGTCCAATGGGTAGCATTGGATATGATGACTTTGCATGTACCCTGGGCTTCTAGTCTTAAAACCTACATACAAAGTCCCCGTGACCTATATTATGTAGTGTTCCAGGGTTGTGCCCTAGTGCATTAACCTGAAGGTGGAGAGCAGAGTTGGAAATACTCTCCAGGGAAGTGTGCCCACCTGGGTCCTGACGTGTACCACCCCGAGACTCATGCTGCTATGTGAGTATTTCCTGCACATGTAAGGCCACCCATGTATGTTGAGGACACTTGTCCCCACAAGGTAAAACTGTATCGGACAATGCCTATCCACAGCTGCTGGTGGATTTTTGTGATTGGTTTCTTTGGGCTTCCTAAACAATAAAGAGCCTGGATACCCATTTCCCCTGCATAACCTGCCTCATCTCATATTATCCCCTTGTATCGCAATATGTTTGGCTTATCCTTCAGAGTTTGTTCCTTATTATGTCCAATGTATTTAACACTCTTCCAGTCACCCTGGGTTATCTTTCTTGATCGATTCATCGATGGTCCTATCTTGATCTCTCTTTGCAGATCAAGCCATGGGTTAAGTTATGAACCACACAGGTCATAATCCATTCTTGTGTGTCTCTAATCATCTGATTAGGTTTGTTTAACATTAAATTTCTTGTGCCTCCCTATTCAATTAAATGGCACCTCCCCAACCACACCTCCCCTGTGATGTTCCATGATCTACTATAGTACTTGCCTATTGACCTCTATAGTTATATAGGGCACCTGCAAGTTTACCTTCTCAGGTCAATGCATGTAAATATGTCACTCCCTACGGCCCCATTAATGTATGTCACCATGCAGTCAGTGCACCCTTAAATTACCTCCCCAATATAGCTTAGCACTAGACTGGCGACAGTCCCTGAGCTCTCCTCCCAGCACTACCCCTATCGCTCCCCTCCCCTCTCTGCTAAACTCACTAGAAATGGATTCACTAGAAATATTTTGAATTTTCGTTTCAATTATAGATCTTATTAAAATTTACAGACTTGAGCAAGTCTAGCTTAGCACGAGACACGGCCTCTGCATGGCAATGCCTTCCTCACATCACATGGAGACACACAGCTTTGGTCACGAAGGTTAAACTATAAACAGTGCTAGGGATTAATAGGACTTTGACACTTCGACCTGGAGAACTATGGACATCATCGTAGTTACTATGGACATCATAGTTATAATACACAAGCACCAGTCTGGAGTTAGGAATGTGGTTTTGTTTGCAAAGGCATTAATGTTAATGTATGGCTTAGCTCTTTATGGCTGACGTCATTGGATTTTACAGCTATAGGACAGAGTACACAGATGACGTTTTAAGGATGATGTCCCTAAGCCAAAATATTTGTCTGGTTTCTGCCACTCTATTCACTGGTTGGTTTGAATCCGAGATCTTTAATACAGGAACGGCGAGGAACACATATCTGTTGGAGTATTATGACTATACTATCAAGGATAGTATAGGTTCCCTTGGATATGTTACTGAGAGTATAGTCTATGGGAAGAGTGTAACGGGCCACCCCCCCCCCTATCTATTGATTCCTATAGAGAATTAGGTGGTTTATAGAGCTATGGTAAGCCTTTATCAGGTTGATACCAGTTGATAAGAAGAAACCAATTAAACCAAAAAATTCTGACGAATCCAAAATGTATGGTCTTGATTCTCAGAAATTAATCAAAATTACCCAAAAATGAGGATTGATGATGAAAATATTTTGAAAATGTACAAAAATAACATTGAAAATTATTGGAACTCTTTATAGATACAACATATAAACCAAAGTTCAAACCCAATCTACATATACAAATGTCTGCCTATCTCTCAATCTAACAAGGTATGTGCCTGTGCATCGCTCTGCCTATCCAACATACTGTCTATCCCTGAGTCTACCTATCACTCATACTGCCTATCTCTTGAATTCAAAGCACCTTGAGTTAAGTAAGGCTATCCCCAAAAGGCATAAAGCAGGCGCGGATTCAAGGGGGGCGGACGCGGCGTACGCCCCCCCCCTTTTGAGGCACCAAGTAAAGTTTTGAATTCAGTGAATTCTCAGCTACATGTCAGTTTTTACGGTTTTTAAATCGGACTATTATTAAGGATTCTACAGCTTAAAACATAAAAGAAAGTAGATTGCAATGCATAGAGTATGGTACATAATACTTACTAGGGGCACAGACAGGGTATGATACTGGGGATGTGGCCAGGGTATGGTATATGATACAGGGGGCATGCACAGGGTGTGTGAACTTGGAGGCTAAGGCAGGGTATGGTACATGAAACTGGGGGCGTACACAGGGTATGGTACATGATATTGGGGGCTTGCACAGGGTATGGTGCATGATATTGGGGGCATGCACAGGGTATGGTGCATGATACTGGGGGCGTGTACAGGGTATGGTACATGGTACAGGGGGCGCGTGCACAGGGTATGTAATCCTGGGGGCTGAGACAATGTATGATATATGATACTGGGGGGGGGGAGTGTAGATTGGGTAAAAGAGCCTGGGGGATGAGACAGCTTATGGTACATGATACTGAGGGCTGTGGCAGGGTATGTGATGCTGGAGGGTTATTCATGTTTGTCTTTGTTTGTGGAGCCCTAGGAAAACACTAGAATGCACTATTTCCCTTCTAGTTATCAAAATTTTCAGGGGCATGCCCCCACGGGAAATATCTGAAATCAAGAATGGGAAAAGCCTTTCTCATGACTGTGGATAACTTAGTCAGGAGAGCCCTCAGAATCCACCTTTTCCCCTCTAGATTTCAAAATTTTCCTAGGTCATGCTTCCACAGGATATTTTTGGATTAAGACAGGCAAAGCTTTACTTATAGCTGTAGATAACTTAGTCAGGAGAGTCCTCAGCATACACCATTATGCACCTTTTCCCCTCTTGATTTCAATATTTTCTCAGGGAATGCCCCTAGAAGATATTTCTTAAGTCTAATGGGGAAAAGCCTTACTTATTGCTGGAGATACCTTAGTCAGGAGTGCCCTCACAATCCTCCAGAATGCACAATTACCCCTAAAGATTTCAAAATTGTCCTGGGGCGTATGCCCCAGACTCCCCTAATACAGTCACTACAATGTACTTGCGACATCACAGGGCTGCACTTTTGTCCCCCCCACCCATGACCAGGGCCCAAATCACGCCCCCCCTTTCTGAAAATCCTGGATCCGCCCCTGTAAAGGCTAAAGCTGACTCCTCACCTTAACTAATCCTCTCTGTGCCTACTTCCCTTAGTCTACCTATCCTCAATCTGCCAATCATTCACTTTACCTATCCCTCATGGTGACTATCCCTTAGGCCCTCATGTCTATACTATATTGTTCATCTGAGCCCTAATGGTTAACAGTGCGTTCCTTATTGTGTCTACTATTTTAAGTCTACAGGTCTACCTTAATAATGCCTATCATAAAGCCTGCCTTTCCCTCATGGTGCCTATCCCCCAGCCTGCATATCCCTCATGCTTAGTTTACATATTTACACATTGAGCGCACTTGAAAGAAACATGGAAGACTACAATATCTTCAAAAATTCTTCTAAAACTCGTATGATGGCCTCCATACCCACTTAATGCCATAATTTAATCCTGCTGTAAGTGCTTATGATTGAAAAGAAGTCTTTTTCACTAATAAATTTTTTAAGGGGTGTCAAACCTATGCTATCTGTATAATGATGGTTGCCTTTGCCATTTTCTCAGCATTAATTGTTATTTCGTTCACATATTGTTTCATCTCTGTCTTCTATATACATTTATTGATAGCATCGCTCCAACAGTTTACTGAATGATGCTAGATTTCTATCTAACGTGCTTCACATCCCTCTTGATGTCTATTCCTCTCTTCCTAACCCCCATGCTGCATATCACTCATGTTATACCACTTGGCAAAGACACGTTTTTTTTAGGTTAAAACAGTTCTCTCTAGATTCCTTAATTGTTCAAATGTTTGTTTAAAAAGTGCACTAAAAAACTTTTTTAATGTTATATCAAAAGTTTTTATGTTAGGTAAAAAAAAACATTTTACAAACATTAAACAGATGTTGAAAAACAAACATCAGAAGATTTTTATCATGTTCAAAAGCTTTTAAATGTACATATTTTCAACTTAAAAATAAATGTTTTGTTTTTGCATATTTTTCTTCCCAAACCGACTTCAAACATTTGAAAAACGTTAAAAAATGTTTTTTTTTTCAATATGGGATCTATCCCACTTAGACAGTTTAAGAGTTAGGCACAGAGAGTACCTTGTAAGGTGAGCATTATTTATAGGAAACATGGATGCTAGGTAATATGACAGAATTCAAACATAAGGGATGTGCAGAGTTGGGGGATAGTCACCATGAGAGATAGGTAAAATGAATGATAGGCAGATTGAGGATAGGTAGACTAATGGAATATACAAAGAAAGTTAGGTACAAAGATAAGAGGTAAGCCATTTGAGGGAAAACCTGATTAAACTCTAGATTTCAAGAGAGAGGTATTATGAGTGATAGGTAGACTAAAAGATAGGCAGTATGTGGGATAGGCACCATGCACAGGCAGTAGTTGTCAGGTTGAGAGATAGGAAGACATTGGGATATGTAGATTGAGGTTCTGACTTTGATTAGCATGTTGCATTTATAAAACATCCCAATAATTTTCAATATTACTTTTGTACATTATTAAAATATTCTCATCATCAAACATTATTTTTAGCTACTTTCAGTCAATTTCTGAGAATCAAAATCACAATTTTTGGATTCAGCAGGATTTTTTGGTATAGGTGGTACCTTGTTTGTATTTAATATCAGTCTGATAAAGATTCCTTGCATCTCCATAAACCCCTTATCTTACATAGGACTCAATACTGAGCATAAAAGGGAGCCTACTTTTAGTGAGTAATAGATGTTTAACGCCATTTTGACAACTAAGGTCATATTCATGGCGAGAACTACATTACACAATTCGTAGAGGAATGTGTCAGTGCCCGCGCATATGTGCACCACACACATCCTGAGGGTATAGCAAAGAGAAGATACAGACCCTTTTAAGTGGGCTAGGGAAGCCCGGCCTACTTTTAAGGGGGGGGGGGGGTAGAGGGGGGGGGGGTCTGTACTATCGGACTCTATGAAGTAACACATCCTAGGGAACCAATACTATCCTTGCTACAATCGTGAGTTGTTCTCCAACCTTACGCCACGTGTAAATGTTTACAATTCTCCTTTCACTGTCAGAGTGTACACCTTTACAGACACCTTTCCACCCTTCGATGAGGACTGGGGAGAGTTAATGTTTTCATTCCTCCGCCCAATGTTGTAACTGAGCGGAGGAAACTTTTAGACCAACAAGAAAAGACCACAGTCAAAGCTGAATAATTTCTTGTCAATGGAGCACTGGCCAATGCAAGATGGGAAGAAAGGGGATGGTGGTGCTCCGAACCCAGTGAGATCTATAGGGTAGAAACTGTGTCACTACCGAGCCAGGATACCACTAAGTGCTGGTGTTCAAGTGCACTTTTTATCGGTGTGTGAAGAGAACCTTCAAAGGAGGGCTTTATGGTTATATGGTATTACACAAAAGGCAGTTTCCTATTATAATTTGCGACAAAGAAAATACAGGACCGTTTGATCATGTTACCCTGTGAACTTATATGACTCAATACCTATGGCACTGATGATTTTCTGGAAGTATTAGTGGATGATACAGCTAATTGTATTCCCCGGATTGTATTGAGTGGAAACACTGTGCTCAAGGACGGAATATGGGACCTGCACTAATGCATCAGCAAGCCTTATGGATCAATACTTAGGTTTAGTTAGACATATGAGTGCAAGCAGGGATTCTAAGCAGTGACCGAACATAAATTTGATCATATTTAGGGATAAGCAAAGCTTGGAGATGCACGTAAAACGTTATGAACAAACCACTGTATCCTTGTTGTCGTGGTTGGAGCTCGGTCCTTACTCACACGGATCTGGCCAGATTTTGTGACATTAAAGGGAGGAATTCTGATATTTTTTGCAGCAAGGCAGCAGTAGATGTCAGAGGAGGATGCTGTGTGTGTAAAGAAATAAACGAAAGGTGAATTTAATTGTACCTAATGTCAGGTCATTGGATAAACAACTAATGGTGCCATAATGAACCTGAGGTGTTGAGCTACCCTGGGTCTGAAGTTTGTGAGCTGTCTAGGTCAAAGACTTGTCAGTGACAGTTGTGGTCTTCAAGAGCACTTCAGATACTACAGATTCAAGGGCCTTATTCTCCCTCATCGGGGTCTAGATTACTACCATGAGATCCTTACACTCACAGTGATGAGCAGTCATAGAGTAAAAGGTCGGGTAGATCAAGTTAAGGCTGTAGCCCATGGAATAATTTTACACCAGCTATACCAGGCACCTATTCTCAAAGAAGATCCCTAATGATGCTTTGCTCAGCTTTAGGTGATACACTAAGACGAATAGCTGTAACCTTGGGGGAGTCTGGAGAATGTGACGGAATCCAGACTCCTCTCTAAGAGATCCCTGTGCCTGACACAAAGAACAAGGAGATCAAAAGATTACAAGACATGAGTCATTCCCCTCCATGTAAGGTCGAAGGCAGTTGCTGGGAGTCCAGACTTTATAGGTCATCAAGGACTCCATGCCCAGTTGTCTCTGATTGTCCCCTTCAAATTGCTGTGAAGTTTTGCTTTAGAAAATAATGTTAAGCGGCATATTGACGAAAGACTAAAGGCATCTGCCCTTTTCAAAAAGCACCCACCTCTGCTATATTTTATCGACCCTGCTTCTTTCACAATGTTAATACAAATATGTTAGTAAAAGATAGGCCGCCTTGTTACGTCCAGCTAGTCGTGGCCTGGGTGTGTTTTACAGCTGTGAATTGTCTGATTTGTCCCTGGATCATTGGTTGGTGACCTGTGAGGTAGGTCCCAGGTGCTCACCAGACTGTCTACCTTTGGTCAAGTCTAAGAAGCAGAAAACTGCAACTGGCATCCCTGGATATCTGCCATATAGATGGAGGTCCTCCCAAAGGAAAAGGCTCTCTCAACCTAACAGAGCAAGGACCAGACCCAGGAGGAACCTTTTTACATTATTATTATTCCTAGGCATGGCAGCCACTCAACACCTCTTATCCACAGAGGATAAGGTCCAATGTCAAGCACTGACCCTTACTACTGTGGAGTGTTCCTAAGGACCACGAGCCTGGTGGCAATTAGAGATAGAGTAGAGTGGGTGCTACTTAACACGTGTGTGTGTAGACCTTCCCAGTACTACGTGTTTCTAGACAGTTCTCACCAAACACACACTCAAAAAAGTGATTGATGAAATTGAAAAGTTTCCCTGTCATCCGGTTATTGATCACAATACTCCTTGCCCATAAAGTAACATTATATGTCCAGTTTCATGTGCCTCTTATCACTTCTGGCTATGGTTCCTGGACCTGCGCCACATCGTGATCGAGATCAAATATAAGCCTTATAAGGCTCTTTCTTTTATATTTGACCGAGGTTTAAACCCTGGCCTTGTATTATAGTGAATGCAGGTGTATGTAGTTAACTCACAAAGGTCAACAACTCGCACCACCTAACTAAATCAGCATGCAGGGAGCATAATGGACCCGGTCCCCACACCTACCTGACCACAGCCATTGACCATGGCGCCATTGTCCTGTCACTATTGGGGTGGACCCCATTCAAAAGACACGTAGTATAAGTGTCCCATAAGTGGGTTTATTAAACATTGGAAGTCCCGGTTTGTAGGTGTGTCCATCGAGAGAGGGATATATGGAGGGTAATTTAGTATACAGAATAGGGTAAGTTATAGATGTTGATTTCCTCTATGTATAGGCCTCTGGCTCTGCGGGCAAAGAAACATTTGCACTAAACTGACCCTATGGTAAAGTGACTATGTCTTACATGTTTGCAATCGCTATATAAATGGTTATTGTACCTTTAGACCCTACTCTGTATGTAAGAACATAGGGCTTCCCCTATTAAGGTTATGTGTAGACTGCATTTGGGTATTGCATAGGTATTGTACAATGTTAAGTGGACCATATGACCTATGTTGAATATTTTGATGGGTTTTACTCATGCTGTATGTACCTGACCACGTGAAGGTAATGTTTGTCCACAGTCAACCACTGTCTGGCGCATATGGCAAAGGCCTACCTGTAACTCACGCTATGTATACACACCTTTAATACACACAGGTGAACCAAGGACAATTGTTAATTGGACACATTGTAAGTCAATAATACTATTAGGTATTTATAGGATTGTTAGAGCTACTACGTTAACCTGCTATACACAGTTTGGATAATCCTGACCATGAGTATTTCTATATTTAGACTGAGGGTACAAGTTCAAACATCAACAGGATAACAATCATGATAATGGCCCTCATCATGGTGGACGCATTCCACGAATATTGCCGTCAGCACCTATACCATACTTCACACTGCTGCCTGCAGTCATATTCACCCTGCCCACATCCGATGTGGGGAGAATTTATAGACAAATATACGTGTTTTTTCCCACCTCTTCAATATGCATATATGTATGAAAGCGGATCTATTAGCATGCATTCTCTGCCTGCTGCGTAATATATGGCCGGATCATCAGCAGCTACCGTAAATCCTCGCATAGAGGACGCACCCTGACGTAGAGGACGCACCCTGAGTTTAAGGAAATTCTATAAGACATGTTTGGGCTTATATTTTGGTCATTTTAGTACTGTTCTATAGTAGAAAATCGCCGCTTATAGGACGCACCCCCAATTTCTGATATTCCTATAGGACGCACCTGGGGTTATTTTAGTGTATAGGATGCGTCCTATACGCGAGGATTTACGGTAGTTCCGTGTGAAAGGCCTTCAGTCGGTGTTGATGGTTATGACTATAGAGGTTGGTAGCAGGGTGAGTTGATGGGTGGGTGACTGGTCTAGTGGTGGTAGGGTGGGGTGTCAGTGCCTGGTGCTTGGCTGATTGACGCCTCACTGGAGTTGGCCCCCACCACGCAGGCATTGATCTGGTATTGTTGGGGACGGGCGACCAGGGCGCCACCAAGCGGGAGGAGAGTGAGGCGCGTCAGTTGTGTCACGCACGCGTGCAGAGAGGGAGGGAGAGCGGGTCTCCGAGCCAGCCAGGAGGGAGACAGAACAGACAGACAGGCGATCTCTCCGGCTGAATGGGTGGGTGCCTCCGCCCGCTCGTGGTCGCCTCCAGCTCCTATTGCTCAGCCCGGCGGTGAACCCTCCACCAACAGCGCCCACTGCTTCAGTCTCGCCAAGAGCTGCAGCCTGCAACCTCCTCCAGTGCAGCATTTGGGAGTTGAAGCCTTTCAGAGAGAAAGGAGAGCAGGGGGGACCACGGTCTCTGCCAGCACAGTCCAACAGTCCTTCAGTGTGCCCTATACACAAGTCACCTATTAGGGTACTGGAGGTATCGAGGAGGTCAGGTAGGTGCCTGGTTTAGCAGCTGCTGTAGTAGGATGGTGGTAGGCAGTCATACAGGCCACATGCAACCAGAACCTGCCTCCAGGGACTCAGCTATAGCCACAGGAATGGCATGTATAGCCCATAGCCATAGGAGTGAGGGACAACCCATGCCTGACCTGTTTTAAAAAGGGCCATAGGGGGGCCTACTAGGCCATACCTCCCAAGGTTAAGATATAATCCAGACAAGGATTCTGTACATAAATGCATATATGATGGATTCTGTACATAAATGCATATGGATGTGGAGTGATGCACATGTGTATTCTTGGGCTGTTTTTACCAGAGACATGTTTACTTAATTTCAATGCTTGCATTCTGCAGATAATCTAAAAGTGAATGATTATTGGATAGAAGGGCAGCAAGTTGATGCAGTGGTAGTAATTTGAGGGCATATACATTATAGTCAGATCTGCACCTAGATACATCCTGTTGAACTTCTGAACAACTAGATCTACAGTAACTGGAGCAGTGCCCTCTCCATCCCTCTTCACCAGTCGCACCTAGCCTCCGTCCAGCCAGCCGTCCACTCTTCATAGCCGGCCAATTGCTGCCTCCTGTCTCTCCCATCTCTAGCAGCGACATCAGTCTTTGCAGCATCCGTGTTAGTGACACACACACTCCTGCCAGCCTTAACGCCTTCAGCGCTGCCCTGGGGGGGGAAGACAGCTGTAAGAGCGACGACCTGAGAGGGAGAGAGAAAGCAATAGGAGTGAGGCAAGGGTGGAGGAGTGCTTAATATCGAGCTGCAGGAGGCGCGGCTCATGGCACATTCTATCGCGCCAACAGACCCGCTCAGAATTCACTACCGGAGGCAGGGGTCTACTGGGAGACTGACCCCCAAACCTTCAACCATCAACCTCCAGACCTTCAGCTATTGATAGAAGTGTTGGGCTGCCTGTTTGAATGAAAAGGAAACCAACCCCCTCCTTTTTGAGAAAGTCTCCAGTGAGTCTATATACTGGAGAGAGGTGGGACTGGAGGGTAGCTCTATCTATCTATGTGAACGTTGGGCTGGTAGAAGGGCGGAGCTTCAATGTGATCAGCTATAGGGTAAATTACTTTCTTTTGGTAGGAGGCGAATAAAGAAGTAAGTAAGAAAAGGAGGAAGAGGCTCTGGTTGCGTTACTCCTGCTGGTCTGACTGCCCTCTGCGGAATGCTGTAGGAGGGCAGCCTCCAGGCAGAAGATCCAGTAAGGCTTCTCCAGTACCACCACAGCCACTGGCAACACCGGGAGTGCCTTCCTCCGCCTCCTGCAAATAGACATAAATAGTGCTCCAAGGAGGTCTGTGCAAACGTCGTCATCCTCCATCCTTAACACAATGCCTCCATTTCAGGATTACCATTAAGGCATTTGTAGGTAGAGAAACAGCGATTGGAGCGCCATGCTATCTTAAATAGGAATCAACTTCAAAGGTGGCCAGTCGTGTTAGGGTTTTAACTGCCAAGTTAGGCTACGTGTACAGCAACAGAGCCGGGTTAAGAACCATTTGACCTAGAGGTACTCATAGTTCAACCTGATACTGCATGTTCAACCACATCTGGATACGGTTGTCATCAGTTCGTATACCACATGGATTACGAAGGAGCAGCTCAGCCTGAGCTATAGCATTATTACCACGGCTGAGCAGCTCTCATCATTTAGCTACTCATTTGTGCAGGGGCGAAGACGACAACGGCGTCTTTGCTGACTGCCCCGTCTCGCAAAGTCTAACTCCGTCCGTGGCCAACTCTGCCTGAGCAGCTCCTGAGCAGCTCATCAAGTGGCCAAGATGCTCGCCGTTCCTGCCTCAGGGACAAGCTCCAGGAGAAGGCATTCCTGGATATGGTAAGTCATATGGTTCTGCTTATTCTGATGTTTCAGCAATATATCTGAGACCTTTGTAGCATAGGTCGAGATTACGATAATGCATTTGGAAAACAGTGGTCCAATAGGAGAGTCATCTACAGATAGGCAGGTGACAAGGGAAAAGAGAACTAACTAAAGCGTCGATTCCACTACCGTCGGTCTAGTGATTCTTTTTCACAATCTTACCAATTCTTTTCTATACTTTTGCAATATTATAAACCTTTGGATTTATAAATTCGCCCGACCTACGGCAGTGGAACCAATGCTTGATATAACGAGACCATCTCTGTGTGAACAGAATACGACATCCATCTCTGGCAGTAGTTGTGTTGGATACAGCTTATTGGTGCTTGTTTCCTGTTCTAATCTACCTCTGGTGGGGAAGCATCAACCATAGCTTGACATGTGCGGGATAGATCAAAGACACCAAAACTCAGCCAGCATTAGAAAGGGATGCTTCAATGACGCAAACTAGAACATACAGTCATCATAGAGAAAAAGTGATGAAGGATATATTATAATTATGTACATTGGCGAGATGATATACATTCGTGCTTTCTGTAATTAAACAATGAATATTATTATTACTCTTATAATGTGTGAAATCTAAATGTATGCATTAACACGAAGCCAGCAGGTTTTGGCATTAGAGCAGAAAGAATGCATGTTTATAGGTATTTTCATGAGGTATAAGAGCGAAACGACTGGTCTATCGATCTATAATCTATTGTACAATGGAATGAAACGGCCACTAAAACATACTAAAGCCATGCACTGCACTAACAACCTCAATGTCAATGTACCAGTGGCTTAGTGCAAAGGAATTAGCGTTTGGCAACTATTGATGAATCTATAAAGACTTCCAGGTATTGTTTGTTCTCCTCTCTCAAATCTCTCTTAGTTCAGTAATAATATCACACGTTTGTAGTTTTACTTATACCATTACTCAGTGAACTTAAGCGAATAAGGAAGGAGAGATTACAGAATCATTAATGGTTCAAATCAAAGCATTGAATACAACATTGCACAAACCCTTCGTATCCCAAAACTATTTGAGGGATCTCTGGTCCATGTACCAGTACCGTTGAATAATGCTATTTTTTCCCAAATCATATATAAAACAGACCCAGTTTTGTCCTAGTCTCACCTCGAATTGCCCTGGTTTAACAGTCGGGGGTAGATTGCCTGGGGAGCGACTCATGGAAGGAAAGATCTTCCGGTCATGCGCCTTTTAGCTACACCTCATGAATTCCGCTGAGTCATCATACTCAGGGCATGTGCACCCGCAGGTTTTATACTATCGCGTTCCATTGACCCACACATCACAAAGAATCGTCGTACTTCAATCAGGTTTATTTTGCATCTTGATATCTCCACAGTGTAAATATCCTTGACACACATTACCACATTATTAGATATCAATAAGTGCGACTGAATCCATGTGGTAAGTGAAAATTACATTTTAGTATGGCCCCTGAGTGAGTGATAATGTATAGAATCAGAAAGGGATTCATGTCCGGTACCCCGGGCCTTGTATGCTGTGCTACTGAATGCCTAGGCATTGCTAAATGTCAGATATCAAGGTGGTCAACCCATGCATATCTATTAGGGTCAACTGTTCAGTATCGTAGAAGGGAGACTGATAACAACAGGTGAGGTGGATCTCAGTGGGGTTTTTTATGGCCCCGTCTCAGGGTAGATGGCATTCTCCTACCGGTGTACAACCACTATCTGTATAAAGAGCCGCTATATGTAGTAATATAGTTAGAGGCTGACCATCCAATCGCTATCTGTGTAAAATTAACTATCTGTTAAAATTCAGTGTGCCAAAAAGATACATTAGATTCCCCCTTGCATTAAGTGTATCAGTATTGCCTGTGTGTCTTAGCATATTGTTATAAAGATTTATACAGATAGTGTTAATTTACACAGATAGTGGTTGGATGGGTACTACAGATAGTGTTCACTTTTACACAGATAGTGGTTGGATGGTCAACCTCTATGTGTAGTACTTCAGATAGCGGTCGTTTAGACAAATAGTGGTTGTACAACCCCCTAGTCCTGTAACTTAGGCCCGTACTTGTCGAGAGGACTCAAGGGCGGCGGAACATTTTTGAAGCTTGGTTTGGGCCGCCCCAAAATGTCAAAAGGGAGTTGTTTGGCAGGAGTCATTGGGAGGTCTTGTGACTATAGGCCCCAGGAATGCTATACAATTATGACTTAGTTGAAATGAGGTGTATTTATTGTCATTCTGCGAGAAATTCTACCTTTATCACTTACATGGCGCCACTTACATCAGTCGTCTATGTCATAGACTGAGACTAGACGCCCAGGGAAAGAATTTCTAAGCCGAAAGTGTAAAAATGTATTTTATGTTCATAAAATGAATGATGTGAAAGTCCTGCTATTAATTTGTTGGTAAAGTTCAACTTAGTCGATATCCAACTTGGATATAGAATGTCTGCAATACTCTCTTCTACACCTCTATACCTGCCAAATACCATCCCACTGACTCTCATTGAGGATATCAACTCAGATTCTACCCACGGATCCCCTCTAGATAGAGTGTGTACAGGGCAACTCTGAGTAGAGAGGAACGTACGTGCACAGCACGAGGAGTTTATCATCCACAGGCTCCTATCAGGAGAAGTAGGTCGGCCTTGGGCTGTGCTGTGCCTGCTGCTTTTCTGTAGGCATTGTTGCTGTATTTGCTTTCTCTGTTGCAAGGGAAGATTGGGCGTGTGCGAGGTATACAGGATTCCCGTAGAGGGGCATGGGGAGTCCATGAGTTCCTACCAGAAAAGTAGGGACTTTGTATACTATAGCGGCGCCATGTCAATATTAAATCTCTCCATGAAGCTTGGTTTTACCATGCAATATACAGAGAGCTCCAGCTATTCACCTCTGAGTGTTTGGGGACTTGCTCTGATAAGGCATCTCAATGAGCATGATTAATGAGCAATATGGTGTATAAGAGAATCAATAAAGGTGGGACCTATGAATAATATACAGTACCTTATAACATAGCTTTGGCACTATTATGAAGCCAACATTCATGAATTTTCTATGTACTTGCAAATGTGATGATCTAAAAGTTAGTAGACATGTCTGTCTATTCTGCGTGGGTGCAATTGTTCAGATTCCTTTTGCGGTATAAAGTATGCCGACATAATAGATTGGAAGGGGAAATGGTGTTGCTTTTAAATTGACCACAGGGTGGTGTCTTATGATCTGCTTCGATATTGTTATGCTTAACAGAGGTCCATCCAAAACTGTATGTTGTATACAAAATGGGAAAAGGTACAAATCATGTTATTGTTATTGAGAGTAGGCAAATGTGTATGGAATTTTAGATATGTTTCACATACGTCATAGGGAATTGCATTTTAGTCCGCTGAGTAGTACATCATAAAATGTACGTCACGATTGATGTATATGTATGTATATACGTAAGTGTAATTATGTTATATCAAACAAATATCGCGGCCACGTAGTCTTTTCATATATCAAAGGCCAAAGATTAAATCACCTTGCAGAGAAGACTACAAATAGTAGAACTTAAACGAACTGCTCCTTAAGTGTGTTAGATTGTAGCATCTGCTATCAGAAGAATGACAGGTAATAAAAGTAACCTTGGTGGCAAACCTGATCGATTGCCTCCTATAGGTGGTATTCTCCCATATGGCAGGTGTATATATTGCAAAATGTTTTATAAAAGGGAGATATTTTTCACAAATATAATAAATGGATGCCAAAGATAAACTGCTATATTAGCATCATAAATCCACATGACACATATGTTAGTACCTGTTCATGTTTCACTCTAAAGAATGTATAGATACCCAAAGTGAAAATAAGAAAGACAAGGGTTCGATTTTGAACCAATTTCTGATATGTGAGCAGGTGAAGTTACACAGCGCATACACGTAGATATTGACTTGTTGCCATAATCATTATTGTATAGTAAGATCAAGTACATGATTTAAGATAGTATGTGTCCGGACATCACCGTAAATGATATGAGCGCACATGTCAAGCGAATATTACATGGAAACCCTTCTATTCAGCTACAATGCTTCTGTATATCAATATAGAGCAAACACTACACATAATACCAGACATGAATGCTAGCCTAAGCAATAGGGTAACTCCTATGGAAGAATAGCTTTCCAAATAGGCAGGAATTGCTGCAGGCTAAGTACCATGGCACAATCACCTTCCCTATAGTCACCTACCCTTCATCCAACACTGTACTCTCCCACTATCGCTGATGCCAATGTCTCACCGACCTTGGGTACTTGATAATTGCCAACCAGCACCCCCCTTTGTGTTTAGGGGTGATCCCACAGCCTCTCTCACTATTGTTCCTATGCGGTGCCTCCGTACACTGGGTTATAAGGAACTACCAAATGGAATTCTGCATTGCTATTGCTACTTGACTGATCAACCTATTCGGAGGCATAGAATCTGGTTATGCTGCTAGTCATGGGATGTAAATCACCCTTTACCACAAAGAAATGATCCCTAATGCCAGTACATAATTTGTTTCAGAATGTACACTGAGATGCCATTCTGTTGAAGGCTGTACCAATCTTACCGAGGCACTGAAGACGACCCACTGAGCCCATATTATATTCTAGCTTCTTACCAATGCGTCTGTCCATGGCAAGATGGAGGGATCAATTGTGGAAGTGGGTACATGCCAGCCAAAGCTATCTGAAACTCCATCTGTTCACACAATGAATAGTACCTAATGAAGATTTAGGTAATCATATTTCCCCCACACTGTAGGCATCGATTCTGAGCTCCCATGGACTTGGGGGAACAATATGGGGATGCATACAAGCTCTGCTGCTACTGTCAAGGGATACAACAGGGCAGGCAGTTACCAACACTGGAGGAAAGTATCCTGGGAACCTTTAATGGTTTACTTTTTACACTAATCTCGAGTAGGGCAGAGCTTTTGCCTGGCAGTGTGTATCGTCCAAGTGATTGGAGTTAAATCCCAACTTCTCAGGATTGGGGACAGGGAATACATTCCCTGAAAGTAATCTTTCAATTTCAGAGGCCAAGCCAACTGCAAATGATGAGGAAACGATAGATATTCTCACTGTATGTTCTCTCTTTTCCTTCTTCAGGATCTGAACACAATTCCAAAGACCTTTAACTGTTAGGAAATTGATTAAAGGGAGAGCCCTCCCTTACTGAGAAACCAATACCAAAAGAACTTGTCTTTGTCACTTGTGTTACAAGCACTACAATCATGGAAAATAGACGTGATTACAAACAGTGTCTATATATACTTCTTTGCACTTTGAGTAGTCAAATGAATTAGGATATGTACATTTCCATAGTTACCAAGCAGCTTAACTGCTTCATGGTCACATGTAATGAGAATTGGCCCTGACTTTCTGATTGCTTCCTAATTGGGGAGACTTTTCAAGCTAGGTTTAAAAAAGTAGAGAGCATAGCCACCTTGATCTATCATACGGTCATGATACCAAATAGAATGAACGGTTTACTAAGAGGAAATTGGGAATTGTTTTTATACATTCATGATCACATGTATGTCCTGAATCCATCAGTTAGATAACATATATTGCCCTTCTGACCACAACCGTAAAAGTGCCCTCCAAATGTCTGAGATCCACCAGGGAACCTCCTGTGACGCAGTCTGAGTTACCACTCTTTCCAACTGCCTACCCTTAGTTTTGATTGGTTGACAGCTGTTTTTTTTGTTTTGTTAACTTGGTGTTCTACATGTAACTTGTGCACACTAAGCTCTACGCTATGTGCCCCTGGGAACCCACACTGACTGGCCCATCTGGTTCAATGTTGGTATTAGGGAGTGACAGCGGTGCGTTGTATGTGCTATTTCGAGGCAACAAATCATATACAATGTGAACAATTTCATACCAAACCTATAGGCCTATATTCATTTTCATCTATGCTAAGTACTGTATTTAGACCTGTGCTGTTTCGATGTGTTTAGCATCATCATCAGATGGATATGACAGGATATGTTTGGTAATAGAACCCTTCCATTCCACAAATTGGAGAAATTCATTTTAACCTGGACAAATCAAAAAGTAATTTCAGTTTCTACCTCTGTCTGTGCTATGTTGGCATATGCCATGTCCAGTGTTAGTTCTGAAACCTTTGCAACCCTACTTCTGGACATAGTATAGACAGGGAAGGGTTGAATGGCAGAAGATTCTTTGCTGATGTGTAAGCTCTAGTTGAGGTCCTTGAACCTGCTGAATCTTACCTTTTCCACGACCCCCCATCATCCTACAGCCCACGCCAAATCCAGTAGGAGAATTCTTTGTGACCTAACTCTTCCAATCTGGAGGAAGGTGGGAAGAAGGAGTCTAGGATCCCCATGAAGCTACATGGGTGTGTCTATTTGATAATCGAGGCAAGCAATAATTGCTGAGATGTGTCCCATCTGCTGAGTTTGGCGGGTCTGGATTGATACAGGGAGAATAAAGGCTAGCATTTAACCACTATACAGCTTTGGCTGCTCTGATAGGAAGCCACAGATATCTACTGAGCAGCTCAGCGTGCAGCTCACTGGACATCTCCGTGCTTGAGGTATTGTGAGTCGGATCTGCTACTGGGATCCTCTGTAGGCGACGCCTCCACACGTTGTCTAATCCCTCTCTGGTCCTCCAGGGAAGTGGAACGCATCCCCTTACCCCACAGACAAGATACGCCCGAGTACCACAGTTCTTCTCGTTAATTTGATTGATGGATTTGAGTTCTGAGTTGGCTGTATGTGGTACATGGTCTTGGGTTGTGGTGGTCGTTTAGGTTTACTGCCCCCATGGGTCAAGTGCAAATGATTTGCAGTGATGGCCCTTTTGTTGTTAAGGTGGCTGGCGGAGAAATAAAGTAATTGAACTTTCGCCATATTTTCACCAGAATCCCAAATGATATGAACTATTCATATATGCAATAAAAATGTGGGGGTCCCAGTCATATTTCTGAGATACAGAACTTTTAGTATCTTTTAGTACCGGCCTCTGATCATGTAGCGCCATAAATTATTATGATCTTAATATCCATATACATGTAAAGAACCAAAAGTTTCTGCATGACTTTTATCCAAGACTATAGGTGCATATAATGTAGAACATATTGCAGTTTATTCTCTCCTTTGGTATCTACTCAGGCTCAGCAATACCCCTTTATGCAGCCATGGCAGAAACAATGGTGAAAAGCTCCATTTATGACTATAGTCTGATGCCTTAGCTATAAAACAGAGGGCAGATTATGCTAAGTGCCCTTAACGTGTTGCCATTGTAAACACAGCCTTATGTGGCAGCCCTTTAGTATGTTGATCTAGGGGATTCTAAAGCCCTCCCAATGCAGACCTATCACACAGTATGTCCTCTGTAAGGTATTATCCCCAAGTGGGACCACACAGGGCTTATTGATGGAGGTAGCGGCAGAATATTGGTAGGTGACAAATCCAGTAGTATTTATTAAGTAAGTTGACTTGGCACTACATTCACTATCTACACATGTATTGTGTTTGTTGTTGTAGAGTATTACAGCTATGTTTCCTTCGGGCAATAATATAAATGACTTCCTCTGCTCTTTGTGATTATTGCAGATTAGAAAACTTCTTCAGCAGTTAATCCACAATGATAATGATACCAATGTTTATGTCTGTGATTATGCACCCTGTCAGCTCCGTTCTATAGCCTATCGTAAATCCTCACGTATGAGACGCGGTTTATTCACCAGAATTACCTCATCTGCGTCCTATAAGATTCACTCTAATTCAGGGTGCGTCCTATAGGCGAAGACCTTCCACTATGGAACAGTACTAAAATCCCCAGAATTTGACCCTGTGGGTATCCTATGGGTGCTGGACTTGACAAGCCTAACTCAGGATGCGTCCTATACGTGAGGGGTGTCCTGTACGCGAGGATTTACGGTACAATGTTCTTGTTTGCATCTGAAATCATGCTAAACTATTATTAAATCCTGCACCAAACTGTCCTTTACTTCTCGGTTATACCTATCGCTTAAAGTACATACGAGGTCCAGCACTTGACTTTTTTTAAAAGGAGTAAAACTGCCACCAATGTTACTCTTATTAAAGGATACAGATGTGTCTCACAGACTCGATATCTCCACTACCTTATCACCCCTGGCTTTTATCAGTGCTATCAACTATCGTCGTTTCTTTACTATGGACACATCTAATATCTAGGCCTACATAGAAAGAGATTGTTAGAAGCTCACCATTTTGACAATCGTATATAATTATCTTCATATTGCTATCCTCAGATAGATGCAGTTCTGGTTTGGTGCATATTGCCTTTCCCCATCTCACTAAAGGTTTGATTGCAGCATCTCTGTCTCAGAGTTTGTTCTGCACAATCAATACCATGTGGACAATGTTTAAATATTTAAGGCTCCGCCTCTGTACCAATATCACGATCGAACTGGAGGAAAACCAGGGCCCCCTAGCTCTCAGTTTAAATGGCGAAGGCTCCCAAAAACATTGAACGATCAATAACCCGTGCTAGATACACCAACCAGATTATAGGGTAGGCAGCTTGGGTGTGTTTGGCGTGGGTCTGGACAGTCATTTCTACAACTCTCATATAGCAGGAACACTGACAGTGTCAAGATATACTCGTTATTGCCAGGGCTCCACTACGCGGCAGGGGGCAGCAGCGTCACAGGCGGCACAGAATAGGAGTATCCTTTCTGCTTGCCAGTATAGGAACACAGCGTTTCACGTCCATATGAAGCAATTTCACCGCAGAATTGCAGTGACACATGGCGAAATTGCTGCGAAACCCTGCGTTCCTCTACTGGCCAGCAGAAAGGATACCCCAAACCTGTGCCACCTGTGACACTGCCCTCCCGTGACACCTAGTGGAGCTTGGGCTTATGAACTGAACGTGTAGTCGAGCTGGATAGATCTACCCCTTTTGTTTGACACTCACTTCAGATGGAACACTCGTATCAGTTGTGGTAATATACCTAATGGGTTGAATAACGATTGCGAGGTTGACCAAATATGTGGACACCGAATTCCATCGACAGAGAATGAATGACATGACGACAATGCTATGACAGGACAGCACAACGCTATACAACTACCTGCACTGAAAAACTGAGAGGTACGAAACTAGTCAGTGCAGACGACTTTAAGTCCTCAGGTTGACAATACCTAAAACTACAGCTTTAGGTCGTCAAAGTGGTGACTTTAGGTTGTCATCCTGACCACCTTAGTCGTCAGTATGATGACTTTCTATTGTAAGTTTGACGAGTTTAGGTGGTCATTTGACCTTGACTACCTTCTACTCGTCTGTATTGACGAGTTTTAGGCAGCGGCATTTTTTCTGTGTGGTATACATACCGACTAAGCTGGTTTGATTATAAGCCAATGAAATAATCCAAACGTTTTACGGCAGTCCTCTCGGTGGGCTTTTGGTACCCATCTGATAGCTGTTATCAGTGATAACCCCCGGTAATCAGCTTCAGCAATGGTCGCGGCCATAAGACAATCCGCTACCTCTGTATATATGACACATACATACCGGGCAGTGCTAAAAGATTCAGCTCTGATTTATAGTACAACCACACATAAAAAAGATGCACTCGGTCACATGTCATAGTGGATACTATGCAATCTTTATTTCCATAGTCTTCGACAAAGGAACTTAAATTTCAACGAGTGATCGGGAGTGAGTTTTCGCGGCTCTCTCCCGGGCCTCAAAATGTTCCAGTTGTGCGGGATCGAATCCCGTCGTCTGCCGACCCTTTTTGGCTTTACAACCACCACTGTCCGTGTCAAGAGTGCTACTTCAAGGGCCATACACAGCTGGCCTGGTGGCTTAGGTGGGAGAGCCCTCACCCAGCACGTCTTCGAATCCCGTCGTCCACCAACCCTTTTTCATTTGCGCGGCAGAGATCAATGGAAATGCTCCAATTACATTTGGATGCTGAGACAAGGGCTAGAGCTTGCTCTACATCATCGAACTCGTGTAGTATATCGATTGTAATGACAAGAGACAGAATGCAGTCCTCGCAGGGTCTGCTTTGAACCAGGTTATTAGTAACCCTGCCTAACTGAACTACAATAGATGATGCATTATAGTTGAATGAACAATCCTGCTGTTAACCCCATGAAGGCTGGAGGTTTGATATACTATACGTCTAATTGATTTTCGAGGGATGCTGGAATATGATATTCCTATAATTAAACACCTGCGCACTGCTCCTTGTCCCATTGTTCACCTATATACGGAGGTTTTGATGACACTAATTAGACATGTTTATAGATATTGCCCTGAAAGACATTTACACTTTTCGATATGTGCAATTGGGCCAAGGATGATCCGTCAAAAGTTACTAGAGCAATTTGCATGACCCTCGCTTAGGAAATTGATCAGATCAATGGGGTATACATGCACCGTTCATAGCCAGGAACCAGTTTTCAGAGAGAAGGTGATTATGTCTAGCATGGACATAGTCCTATTGAGATCTACATTTAAGTTGGACTTAACGTAAAACAAGGTATAACACACAATGGGGGTGCCCTGCCTAGCCTGATCCAACCCCATGTTGACTGATGTAAGGTCTATAAACACTGAAAGAGGCAGGTGCACCTTATTCCGGCCTCAATAAGTATGATACATAATTCAGGAAATGCTTACAAGAGCAGCTTGGAGCAGCTCAATAGTTGACAACTGAGACCGTCCATGTGCCCACAGGGACCACGATGTAGGCTGTATGAATAGCCTTTGTGTTATGATCAGGGTTAACTATGTGTAAGCCAACTACTATAGCAATACACGTATTCAGAATCATTCACCATAGGCTTCTATATTCAATCTATTAGAATATCAGTTGGCTGTATAATCGAAAAGGGGTTTGGTATCCCATATTAAGAAGCAGCGATGGGTATCAAAAACCTGTTTTGGAGAGCTATTAGATAGGGGCGTCCGTAATCATGATCACCATCATATAGTGATCAGGTGATGAATTAAGTACATGTATATAGATGATGATGGTTGGATTGTTTTTCAATCGGCGCCGACTGACTTTCCACATTTTCCCATCAATCTTAAACATACTGCCTATAAATAATATTACTTGTACAAGTTTATTTCTCTTGGTACAGAAGCCCCCCCCTTACAAAGCGGCGTGTTGTATGCTAATGATTAGATAATTCTCGCCATACATGAAAAGGTAATTACACAATTTTCAAACAGTCAAATCCACATGTGTAAACCTGGTTCAGATCTTTGGAACTACAGATCAACCCCAACCTGTTTTGCTCCGAACATACAAAAACCTATGACTGTGGTTGAATTACATGCAGAAGTCATTAGATACTTTTCATTCAGATTTACAGGTGATCAGGTTACAGCTATATAGGATCATACCAATAAACTAGCTTGTTTCTATTGGTGTGCCCACAATACATTACAAATGGCCTCATTTGATCCAGTACCAGCTACCTGTTGATAGAGCAGATGGCTACTCCATGTTAGAACAGGTAGATAACCAGCTTAGTACCAGTCCCTCGTTCCCAGGTACTCTACTTGTAATAGGGTCAAGTACCCAAGGGGATCAACACTGTTAATGCCCATGTAATCCTCAAGGGTCATGGAACAACAATCACACCTGGAAACTATCTGCTTGGCTGATTGCTGTTTCCTGCAAGAAATTACAATTGCTGGGTAATATTGGTTTTCAGTCAGTTATCCAAGGGGAAGAAGGCAATGGCCTCAGATACAGAATATGGGCCCCTCAATAACATCTTCTGTTTTACGTTATTTGTTCTTCTTAAGTGTCTACGCATCTTAGAAAAAAAGGTTAATAGGCAATGAACATCAATGAATCTCCTCCTACCTTCTCTATCCGTCTAGGATCTCAATTAGTCCATTCAATGCTTGGGACTGTGTGTGGGAAACGTAAATGGCCAACTTCGTGGAGCAGACCATGGGGTGTTATTAGCAGTTTTAGTCTGTCCTGTTTTCGCCTTGAATAAGGATCAGTCAACTCTGGTTAGCCGCAATCATGGCCGCGTCTTCTCTGTTCCCCCACTTAAGCCTCAGGGATTCAGAAGACATGACTGACGTCAGAGCATAACCAAACGAACTACCTGAAAGATGAGAATAGATGTGTTGACTCTTGGCGCCTTTGGATTAAAGGATTCCAGCGTTAGGCCCAATATCGGTTTTTGGTACAACGAGAAGCATGGTTATTTTGCATTTGAGATGCAAAATGCTACATGTTTAAACGGAAATATCCGCCTAGAAGAGTTCTGAAACATTGGCTCTAAGATATAGTTTTATTATTACTCTATTTCTATCTATGTCTCTATGTCTCGCCCCCCTTTCTCGCTCTCTCTCTCTTTATCTCTCTCCCTTTGTTATGGTTGGATGTTAACTCAAAACTTTAACCAGCAGTGAAGGGCAACACATGCAGAGTGGAGCAGAACAGATGACAAGCTGTCGGCCTGTGTAAATACCAATAACATTTTGGAATCTGGGCTGGTAGTGGCCCCTAATTTGCATATCTTGCCTCTTGGAGATCTCCTTGCACATCTGTCTCATAATGCGCAGACCTGATGGTTGGCTGAGATAGATGCTGTTGAATTAGTGTGGTATTAGACTTAAGCTGTCTCCTTGTTGGACTTAAAGATGCAATTTCAACTAAAATGACTTGGTAGGAAGTGATCAATGAATTACGTGATGGTCACTGGTATCTATTCTCCAAACATATGGTGTATACCATTTTGTCATGCAAATTCCCTGTATGTGTAAATAAGGGACATCTAGCTTTGGGATACCTCTTCTCTATGACGGGAAATGTAAAGCAGGTTTCTTAACAGGTCAGGGCAGGTAAGGGCTATAACAGAAGGGGGCACCACCATGTCATATAATTTCCATTACCCTTTTGGAATATAAGACAAACAATGTGTCTGAACATTTTGTTTCAAATAAAATCTGTCTATGTGCCAAGGGCATGCAGTGCGTAACTTAGTCACTAGGTGCCAATAATGAGCCATTAACATTCCAATCTACACAGGTGATCAATCATCCATGAATTACAAAACACTTGTCATGTTATCCAGTGGTTTTAGTGTCGACCTACAGTAAAAGCTTGGCCAAACATGTGCATATTTCTTGCTGAAATACATTGCATATTGTTTCAAAACTTCAGAAGCATTTACAGGAGGTTATAATTCATACAAATGGGGCATAACTGGAAAATGGCAGAATCTTAGTTGGGATACGATCTTTAATACCCAATCTCCATGAACTGGCCCATGTTTCAAGACGTTTCCTCCAGTTTTAAAGGTCATTAATAGAGAAAATATATATGTGTAGCTCTGGTTAACAATTTTAGATGAAATCACTTTACACAAAAAACAACCATATGTGGCAGGAACGGCAGTACAGATACTCAGTTGACATTCTTAAAATATAACCTTCCCTCAGCCACTTTCACCCACATATTATTAAATCTTTCACCCACCTTACCCCATGAACTTGACACGCATCCTCCTATCTTACCAATCCGAATCTTACCTCTCCAGATGAACAGGACCATCAGTCACCCTTGCTTCCGGTTTCCACGCATGTCACATGGTATCATGGCGTCTCCTCACCTCTCTCTCTCTCTCACCCGAAAGTATCCAGACCCTTTCACACTACACATGCGCAGAGCCACCACCTTTACAGTTTATACCACGAGGAATCGAAATGTCATAGATATCTTGATGTAATGGAAATGTAGACCACCAACATTGCCATGTGTGCATTCGGATAATCTGATGAAGGGATATATATATATATATATATATATATATATATATATATATATATATATATATATATACATATATATCCCTTCATCTGGCTCTGTAGATTAGGATAAACTCCTATACAGTTGGTGGTCAGTCGGGAGCAGTTTTGAGAAGATAGGAGATAAGAGATAAGATTAGGGTCCAATTGAGGCCTTCTACTCCTGGCCCCTGGTTTACAAATCACTCTGTTTTTCTTTAAGAGGTAATTTACATTAGTAAAGAGGCTGATTTTTTTCTATATTTTTTAATTTTAAATTCCTGATTTGTTTTAGATTTTCTACAAATTTTCCTTCATCTTATCAATGATTTTGTCCTCCACTTTCTATTACCCAGAGGTTTAGAGCCCCACTGCCTCTGTCCACATCACCCTCCCGCCAGGGGAGGTTTCAGAAACGACTGACCTAGGCCTGTATAAACGATAGGAATAACTTCTTACCAATAATCTGACTGATTTGACCACATTTGAATATTAATTGACATAGACAACTCTGACAATACGCCAGGAACCTATCCCAATGTTAGACGTGTAGATATGCATTCAATTCAGCTCATGAATAATGTATACCAACATGGGATTATGAATGTAATATATGATGATTACGTATGTCTTTTAGGTACTTGATAGAGACACTTGGCTCCACCTCATGCCTCTATCAGTACCTAAAAGGCACTAGTGCAAGCATAATCATCATACATTGCATTTATACCACGGTCTGCACCATTAGGATCCATTAGAATGCATCAAAATGCATTCTGCATTCACTGACAAACAAATATATATATATATATATATATATATATATATATATATATATATATATATATATATATATATAAGGTTTAGACTCTATTGGATACCTCAATGTAAAACTAAATATGTGTATGGGCCTATAGTCCTAGCTTTCCAATTAAACAGTAAGAGTGTATAGAGGGGGGCTGATCAATACCAAGTGCTAATATCGCCTGCAGCAGCCCACATGCGCTTCACACATACACGCGCGCCGTCCTAGAGTCTAGTAGAGGTGACCCCCCCTCACACAAACACCTCACCATATGGTTTTGTTAGCCCACGAAGCAGGTCCTAAGTCCATAGATCTAGGGCTAGCACTGAAAAGGGGGCTAAGGGGTACGCGCTATTACTCAATTCCCATTTACAAACTATGCCCTTGGTTAGAGTTATAACCTGGATTTAGAGACAGCAACCATTGGTTGCCAGTGTCAAAGTGCCTACTTCATCTACTACTGACATTCCATAAAGCTGCCCCCTGCCCTGCCGAGCAGTCTTATTGATGCCTGCAGGACCCCGACTGATGGCCTGACACGGACAGGCTTGCACTTCTCATGTGAGCCACACTTAATCCTGCCATAAAGATGGTCTTCATAATTCGACAGGCCTTGCCATAAATAAGCTTTACAATTGGGCTGAGGTTGAACCTTCCTTGGTAGCAGGCTTCGATCTTAAACAGAATGTAGGAGAGTGGGTCATGACCGTTTTATACATATCAGCCGAATGGGCCAACTGGTATGGCCATAGGAGGAAAACTTTGTATTTGATCCTCGTCTTTGGAGTTTTTTTTTTGTTTTTTTTTATACTGATTCATTGACTTACATGTACAGTTTAGAGAAATATAATACTTCCTCAGTACTCAAACGATGAAAATGGAATTTATTCAGAATCAGTTGTGTCGACAAACATGGGCTGATCATCGGATGGGGTCAGCACATTGGCCAATACACAACTCGCTATGCTAAAAACAAGATCCCACAAATGTGCATTAAGAATAATTACTTGAGAGTCCATCTGGTTAACTAACAGCAGGACATGATAAATCCCATCTATGCCACTACCATCATCCGTAAAGTTTATTATTCTTTGGGCATAGACTGCCCAAAGAATAGTTACAAGAACCATGTTCACCGATGTTGAATCGCCCTTCTAGTGTAGACTTGTCATGACCAAGTCTCTAGCCTAGCCACATATTGCCCTTTTTTACTCATAGGATTACACATAGGATTGCACAGGGACCAACCTATCTTTTTAATATTGGCTGTTAGTGCTTGGACAAAAAAAGTCTACTCACCCTGGATATAGCTGTGAAAACCCATTTTAACCCTTTAATGTACTGGTGTCTGTTTCTATAGGGGTATACATAGGGCAGTGCATAGGGTTTATGATGCATTGATTCACACTGTGATCCTTACAGGATTAGCAGGCTGTCCAGGGGCCGCACATACTTCCCTATGGCCACCAGCACCAGTAGAGACACCCAATACCCCCCCCAGGGCGTGTTTTAATTGTGTTTTTCACACCTCCCAAAGCCCACATTACCTTTAGAGGCGTCCTAAGGTGTGAAAACGCGGCCCTAACACGTCTTATTGCTATACAATCACTACCATAGCCCACATTACCTGCATAGACAGCCCAGTCTTTGTATTGGCACTCACTTCATCATTATAGTGGTGCATTGATGCTCGTAACTCAATAACACTTTATACATGAATGTAGCTCTGGTAGTTATTGAGCCTGTGCCTAGTGTATTTGTATTCTATGTTGTGCAATCCCTATGCACCATAACAATCTGCTCTACACACTCCAAACTCGCCTGTGCCTTGCTATAGTGGTGCATTGACGCTAGGGACTTTTTGGAAGCTAACTTTCTTATGCTTGACCATAGGTGAAAATAAACATCACCATGATGATCGCCAGCTCGAAATACCCTTAAATCATAGGTCTCACTATGGGAAAACTCCTATATGAGGTTTTTCACTACCCCCTGCACCCCCTTTTGCCAGTCCTGCACTGGCATGTAGCCCCCCCCCCCTCAAAAAAACCTTTTTCGACCTCTTCCTGCCTTAAACATAGCCTTTTTTTGCCAGTTGAGCGCAAAACAGGTATCTTTTGGCAGAAGGTAGTGCGCGTCCACACCATGGTAAGGGCACAGGTGGACTGGCTGGGCCGAAAAGGCACCTAGTCAAAAGAATTATTTCACTTATTCTTTTTCGAAACCGATTTTTTAGGGGGGCATGTCCTTTAGGGGGACGAAACACCCCAGATTGATACCAAACATTCCATATCCGCGCATATTATTTGCATAATTAGCATAATTATCCAGTATCTTGGTACTTTTCCATATATATAGATGTGTGTCATTGCTGAATGAATGTCTTTCCATTTCTCCATCATTCTCTGGTGTTTGATTGAAAATGTTGACACCATTCTGTGTTTTAATTTGTGTTTTAATCTGTGTTTTTATGGTACATGTATTGAGTTTAAGGCTATAACAGGTTAGTATTAGTGCTATGATATGATAGTAATTACTCACTATATGTCAGCAATTAATCAATATATATATATATTAGTAATTACTCACTATTTGTCAGCAATTAGTCAATATATATCAGTAATTACTCACAATTTGTCAGCAATTAGTCAATATACGTCAGTACTTAGTCACTATATCAGCATTTATCAATACATGTCACTATTTACTCTTAATCTGTCAGCAATTAGTCAATATATAACAAGAGAAATAGCCATTGATTCAATTGTGCATCCTGTCTTGACTGGTATTTGTCAAAATATGTCAGTATCTATGGACTATTTGTCAGCAACTAGTTAATATATGTAACTAATTATTCACTATTTGTCAGCAATTAGTTAATACATGGTAGTAGTTACTTACATTTTATCAGTATTTAGTCAATATATGTTAGTAATTGCACACTATTTGTCAGCAATTAGTCTATATGTTAGTAATTGCTCACTATTTGTCAGCAATTATTCAATATATATTAGTAATTACTCACTATTTGTCAGCAATTAGTCAATATACATCAGTATTTACTCACTATTTGTCAATATATGCCAGTTCTTAGTCATTATATAACAACACTTAGTCCACATATGTCAGTACTTACTCACAATTTATCAGATATTAGTCAATATATGTCAGTAATTACTCACCATTTATCAGCAATTAGTCAATATATGTTAGTAATTACTCACCATTTGTTAGCAATTAGTCGAAATATGTCAGTATTTACTCACAATTTGTTAGCAATTAGTCAATATACATCAGTACTTAGTCACTCTATATCAGCAATTATCCATACATGTCAGTATTTACTCACAATCTGTCAGCAATAAGTCAATATATAACCAAGGAATAGCCATTGATTCAATTGTGCATCCTCCCTTTCTCACAATTTGTCAGATATTAGTCAAAATATGTCAGTATCTATGGACTACTTGTCAGCAATTAGTTAATATATGTTAGTAATTGTTCACTATTTGTCAGCAATTTGTCAATATATGTCAGTAATTACTCACTATTTGTCAGCAATTAATCAATATATGTCAGTATTTACTCACTATTTGTCAGCACTAGTAATTGTTCACTATTTGTCAGCAATTCGTCAATATATATCAGTATAATTTTACTCACAATTTGTCAGCAATTAATCAATATATGTCAGTACTTAGTCACTCTTTATCAGCAATTGTCAATACATGTCAGTATTTACTCACAATCTGTCAGCATTTAGTCAATATATAACAGAGAAATAGCCATTGATTCAATTGTGCATCCTGCCTTGACTGGTATGTGTCAAAATATGTCAGTATCTATGGACTATTTGTCAGCAATTAGTTAATATAATTATGTTAGTAATTATTCACTATTTGTCAGCAATTAGTCAATACATGGTAGTAGTTACTTACATTTTATCAGCATTTAGTCACTATATGTTAGTAACTGCTCACTATTTGTCAGCAAACATTCAATATATATTAGTAATTACTCACTTTTTGTCAGCAATTAGTCGATATATGTCAGTAATTGCTCACAATTTGTCAGAAATTTGTCAATATATGTCAGTAATTACTCACTCTTTTTCAGCAATTAGTCAATATATGTCAGTAATTATTCACTATTTATCAGAAATAGTCAATATATGTCAGTAATTACTCACTCTTTGTCAGCAATAATTCAGGATATGTCAGTACTTAGTCACTAGATTTCAGAAATTAGTCAACACATGTCAGTATTTACATACAATTTGTCAGCATATTTACTCACTTTTGCCAGCATTCAGTCAATATATGCCAGTACCTCCTCCTATGTCGGTTATAATGCAGTATTTGCAAGCACCTATTCAATATATGTCACTCAGTAATTACTCACTATTTTGTCAGCAATTAGTTAAGGCATAGTTTAGCATAGCATCTAGAACACAGTTGCCCATAAATCATTTTAGGGCAATGCCCTATCCTTAGACATTCTAATATCATGGCAAGGTTATTCCTTCTTCTGTCAGCTTATGAGGACCTCGTTTATCTCAAGGGCTAGTCAATTAGGATCATAGATTTTTTTTCTAAACATAGTGGTTTACTATAGATATGCGCCAGTATATGTCAATGTTATTTTAGTGTCAAAGCTTCCAGGAAAGGATAGTTATAGTTAATCACATATTGATCCTATGGATTGATATCATAAAGTGGCTTTCTTGGTGCAGCTTCTATTGCCGCGTGCCAAACCATGCCAATAGGTATAATGTATTTGTGATCTAATTACTACTAGTTGTTTCAGACCACTATGTCCATGTATTATAAGCTGTTGTTTCAATAAACACTACAGCAAAAGCCTTTCATTAGAACTGACTGTAGCGTTCTCATGTTGGAAACGAATGGACTGCTAGGTGCCTGGGGGAATAGCCAGCCATTCAGTAAATGCTTCCATGACTACGTGGGTAATGTAGATTGCAAAAAAGGTGAAAGCTTTTTTATGACCAGTAACCAGTAACCAAGTGAAAATGAGAGGGTACAGAGAAGCAATATTGAATGTCACGAGTATGAATACGACCTGTTCTTGTGGATTGATATCTGCCATGTCCATTTAACTCCACCCACGTTTTGGTACCGTGCAGAAACAAAGCTGTGCATGCTAATGTCCAATATTCTTTCATTAGCTTCCCATAGCATGTCCCAAGCAGTAACAGAGTGAGAGGAGGTTGCATGCGAGGAGATGATTTTCCCATAGTGTGCTTGTAACATGGTGCAGGGATTCTATAGAGGACTAGCAGGTCAACCACAGCACTATGGTATTAGTGGCTATATATATATATATATATATATATATATATATATATATATATATATATATATATATATATATATATATACCCCTTAGTGCAAAATGGATCCTTACATATATGCTTTCATCCCCAACCTTGCCATATCTAATTCATGATGTGTGGCAGCCAGCAGTGTGGCTAGGACAAGATGGCAGCCCACAAGGGATACATAGGTGTTACACCGTAGGGGTACTACGTGTATGGCTGATCTATTCAACTGTCACATGGCATCTGACTTGGAGTATGTCTTGGTATAAGCTTTGCTTCTCATTTAGCCAGCCCCCACCCACAACATTTATATTTGTTATCCAATGCCGTGTCAAATCTCTTATGCCATACTCCCAGGGCGCCCTACGAATCGGCTGCCCTGCTAGATGCGTACGGCTAGTACTAGATTGGTAATAACCTACCAGGAATTACGATCATAGAGTATAAAAAAAAACAATCGCCGTACCTTGGCGGTAACAGGACCTTTACCCCCTGGACATTTACCCCCAGACATCTACCCCCAAATCATTTACCCCCATGGACATCTACCCCCAAGGTCATCCACCCCCAATGACATCCACCCCTTTGGACATCCACCCTCATGGACATTTACCCCATCATCCCTCTACCCCCTCAGATATTTACCCCTGCCCACTGTATTAGGGTTGGAAAATGCCCCCAGGACATTAATGGTGAGGACGATGCACCCAGGGCACATAAATTGCCTTTAGCAGGATACCAATGACTAAATACAGGTAATCCATGTGACTAAGAATCTAGTCCCCAATGCAATTTTATTGAAAATATAATGAAGTAGTCCTGAAGTATATGTATTGGTCCCCAGGACTACAGCGTAGTCCCCAGGACTACAGCATAGTCCTGAGGACTAGGTGTCTAGTCCCCAGGACTACATTTCTAGTCTCAAGGACTACATGAATATGGAGAGGGTAAATGTCCTAGGCGATAGAAGAGTTAGCGGGTAAAAGTCTGAGGGGGTACATGTCTGAGGGGGTAAATATCCAAGGGGGTGAATGTCATTGGGGGTAAATGGCATGTGGGTAAAGGTCTGGGGGTAAATGTCTTGGGGGTAGAAGTCCTAGAAAAAAATGAATTCTAACCTGTGTTGCTATATTCTGGTCGTCATGAAATTCTGTTCCACTACAATGCAGTTCTTCAGCTCGTGTCTGAGCCACTTTTCAGGCCATTCTTTGGATGGCAATATGTTGTCTATGCCTTGTGGAGGGTGTACACAATGTATACACTTCCTAGTTGCACATATTTGCCCAAAATACATCATTTACTTCACTGTCACTGTCTACTCGCCTTATCCATGTCCCTAAAGGGTGCTTATATCAGAGAAAACATCATAGTTGCCCTTCGTTATATGAACCTCTTTCCACATCATAGACAGTATTTTTATGCCTGATTCCTTTTGTCATATCTGTGGATTCTTCTGCATGGATCATGATAGGTAATATGCCGCCCTTGTGCCAGAGACAGACAAACTCCGTTGGTACGTGTACTAACATGATCCTAATTATCCTGCCATTCCCCTTTCTCTATACAATTCCCCTATTCCTTCTCGTCAGATGACCGATAAAGATATCCCTTATTACTGTGTTAGTCAGTGCTTCACCTTGCAATTTTGACTAAGTGGCCAGGAGAAGAGGTTGTAGCACTGCCGTTACCCAGAAGTTCGGGAGGTGGTAACCATCTACTGCCAAATGACTAAATTATTGGGGAACAATGGGCGAACAGACACACAGCTTAAGATGTGTGCCCCCCCCCCACCAGTGTTAGAGTGGATTCGATAGGAAAAGAAAATATAGTAAATAAAATTATTTGCATCTCTAGCTTATGTTCGACCATCTTCTCTAATCCCTACGCTGTAGGCCGATGCTCAGCTATATTTCATAATACATACTTCCCATTTACAGTCTGATTCATCACACATCTATTAAGTTGTCCCTATTCTTGCAACTAATTTGATTGGTTCCTCATCCCCCAATCATGGCCCATGTCCATATTTGCCAATAGGAATCTGGATGTTCTGGGTTATCAGTCTCAGCTCATGCATTTTATAGATGAAAGTTTCAGCGCAATGTAATCTGGTGGTGATTAGAGTAGGTGGGTGGGTTGGTAAGATCCTAGACGAGCAGGGCCTGAGGCCAGGAGATAGATGAACTGTTGCAGCAGACACGCACTAATAATGTTAAAAGCCTTGTCCGGGGCACGTTAACGCCGTGTTCAATCCAGCACCTTGTTCTTTGATCGGGTGGAGGCGAGTAGTCGCCCACCCTGTTCCTTAGCATCAGACTGCAGCACGCGCCCATTTCACTATACTACTTACAACTCTCTCTGTGCCAGGGCCGGGGTATGCCTTTTTCCTCCAAATGCCCCCAGCTCTTTCACACACACACAAAGGCTTGGTCTTGTACAGATGCTTTATCTCAACAATTGATAGATTAGCATGATTGATTATGACTCCATCAGGAATTGGAATGCCAGCACGTGAGACAGGTACCTGTATGCAAGGGTGCCTCCCTGACCCCCTCGTGCTTCTTACATCCTCTGATACAGCCAGATGAGTGTCAAGACGTAGTGTGCCTTAGTGTATGACAAAACGTAGTTGTCTGGGAAGGACAGCAGCGCATTCCAATACTGGTTTATTTGGTTTCATAAATCAGAATGATTGTTTCATTGGCATCTGGCGCGGCGGTCATTGCACTATTCCGATGTAATTAATCACACCTGACTTTTCGTGCATATACTTTGTTTTTCTCTTTCTCCCTTCATAAAAAAAAATGCAGAGGTCTGTGTACGTGTTGTACACTTCTCCAGTCATATCCCTCACCAACATGATTTAAAATTCCATCGTCGTGCTGACTCAACCAGTGACATTGGTTGCTCCTACTCCTACATTACATATGAAATTGCCCTTAGCTGATAGTTTAGACTACATTACGCACCTATCCATTGGCATTGTATTGTATAATGCAAATCTACCTATTCGTACGATAAAGCGGTACTTTTCCAATACTGTTTCTTTATAAATTCCTATTCCTACCTATCTGGGCAGTGCCGTCACACCCTGACCCACAGAAACTGAATTCACTAGTATAGATCCAATACCTCGCAGACCGTTCACACTGTACCATCAGTATTGACCCTCTTTGTATAGGAAGAGGATATTCCCTACAGACGCCGATAAGGCGTCTCCTTTGGAAGCAGACGACATTTCGTTTTGGTATTTTTTTTTTGAGGCGGGAAACTTTGTATTCAGATCGGTGTGGATGATGCAGCGCTGTAGGCTTATCAGGTGGATGTTTACTTCACCCTCCCACACCCATCACTTTTTATTGGGGCGCCCGTTGCACTACCCTTGCTGTATATGAAAAGCAATGATACATAACATTATGTGTACTACTTGTACTAACCAACTGACTTTCAAGCATTGTATTGTTTCTGAGACCATAGGTAACCGGTGGTAAAAGTACAGATTTTGGCCCTGTTTACGTAACTGACCGAATACTAAAAAGATATTATATGACAGTGCTTGCCTTTAACGACACTGATCTTGCCTACAACGTTTAATTCACAGAGAAATTGCCGTCACTTGTGGTCACTAACGGTATACTACAACACCGTGTAGGCTATGCATGTAGGCTTGTCAGGTGCCTACCTCACCCACACCGCCCCTCGCCGTCCCATCCCACCTTCCCACCTTCCCACCTGCCGATCCCCCTGCTCCTCATCATCAACAGGTCTGGCAAATTGAATCAAGCTGGCCGTGTAAACCGGCGTGATCAAGTTGCGCCCATTGGACTCGGCAAACAGGTAGATGTATTGATGGGCAGACCTTCGCCATCCTCCCAGCGCCACGGGATTGTGCCTATAGAGGTGTGTGGTATAGCCAACAGTTGTCAGCGTCCAAATGTGGACATTCCAAGATAAGGTTGGACCAAATGATTGACTAAATGGCTTGTCCAATTATCAGATTATATTGTTTTTAAGCTTGCCATAATAGTATAATTATGTTAGGATTACAAGGCGGAATATACCTCTTCTGTGGTTATGCCTTCTATTCTATTTTCTAATGAGGCGACTTTGCTCAATTTTTTGCGAATTTTGAAGTGGAATCATTAGTCAAAAAGGGCTTTGATTTACTAGCAAAATCCCTGCTTCTGACTGAATCGAATTACGTAGTCCAAAATCCAATCCTTCTAACACAACATTTTCAGTCTACAGGCACCATTAAAAAGATGTATAGCCTGCATCACTAATTTCGGAGTTCTGATGCCGTTTTATGGACTTGCTTGCATGGTCTTACATTATCGGACCCGTCATGGATTCATTCCCTGGCAGATGGGCAGATTGCTTCTGAAAAAGGAATGGCCAGAGCATGGCCCCAGTCCAATTTCACAATTGGTAAAAGCTTCAGGACCTAGCCCATCTACAAATGTAAATCATTGACCAGTAAGGAGAGATCCAGCCCAACCAGGCTAGATGGGTGGGGTGAAGAAGAGAAACTATACAGCCTTCCCACTTGTGCTATCGCCTACACAATGTAATGGACTTCTTGCACACATGGGTATGTAATGTTTGAATGTGAATATAAAACATCTCTACAACAATAACCGTAAACTTCCTTGAATTCCTCTGTAGGCAAATTGTTTTTTTTCAGCCTATTTATGATTAATTAACCGCCGGTTTCCATGTACCTTTTACTGATAATCTACCATTTTCACTGTTAAGGATTAAGTTGGGATGATCTTTCAGTAGGTAGTTGTGGATAACGTATACCTGTATCACTGCAGAAGAACCGCAAAGCCTATAAATGAAGGAGGATGTGGAAGGGATGGAATGGGGATGGGCTTATCTGCCTAAGGAGATTCGAGCAGCGACCGCGCGACCAAAACACCGACGAGTGATTCAGTATACAAATAGGTACTGAGAGCATCAAGACGCTAAAGGTCATGAGAAAAGGGGATAGGAGGACGCAGATACATATTAGATGTTTGCAAAGAAATTGGACATCAGAAAGGAAGTTGTTTCTTGGAGAGTCGAGTTGCTTTTTCTACTATTAATGAGCATCACAAGTATTATTCTCTATAAGTAGCTTCCTCCTACTGACAGGGCAGCCAATGTGCGTTATTTGGGGTGAAATTGTGTAATACCCAGGGTCAGAGCTCTTTTAGCAAATGTATCGATCATAATGAAGAGGGAACGAAATATCTGAAGGGTACTTTCATTTTACCAATCCTTGACAGCTAGGATTTGTGAGAGTGGTTGCGCAGTTAGGTCCTGTTTCTAATTGCAATTATCATTTTGCAAACCGGCTGATTCACTGTCTCTGAATGTCCTAGGTATTGCATGATTTGACGGTATATGTGAGTCTTCGCTGAAGTACTCCCGGCTATTATTTATAACAGCAATTCACACAGTCTTCATAATCATACCATAATGTTTCTTTAATACCCCATAGATAATACATTGACATAAGAAGACAAACGCACAAACATATTTGCTGGGTTATATTTCGTCATTTTTATAGAGCAATCGTTGTCTCAATTTGCTAGTATATAGCTCTCACTCAAGGCAACTAATAACAGATTGAAAGTCGATATGGCAGGTGTAGTACATGGCTGACAGTGGTATATATATAAGAAATAAGCTGGTGCAGGATGGGAGACTAAGCCCAGTAAAGCAAGCGGCCCTACATATCAGTGATTTTCCCTCCTGCACGAGACCTACCATGTATCCAATGATATGTATCTGACATGTGAGAAAGATCAATGTTAGTGAACAGGCATATGCCTTTACTTTTTTAATAATCTTTAACAATGCTATAAGTAGGATTAATGCACATATCTCAAAAGACAGTAGATGGTTCATTTCCTCTCCTACCCCCTTGTTCTGTGCTACTTATCTGTGAAATTCAATATAAAGCCTCTGGGCACTATGACAGCCATGTCACAGACTTACCGATAAAACAGTTGTAAAAAGCCGCTGTCCTTTAGAAACACGCAGAGGAAATAGGAGAACTCAATAAGGCTAGAGTAACCTGATTTCCACTAAGCTGTCTATTGGACAATTCGAAGTGTTGGCGTCTGGTTCATTATAGGGAGGAGGCACGATGATAGTGTTGCTTCTACAGTCTAATGTGTTCTTTCTCTTTGTTCTGAACTATACTATAGATGTTACCTCGTGGACTCTGCATTATGATCATAACGACCCCCTTTGTCGGGGGTCAGTCTGGAAAGGGGGGTATACACTGTGGTTGTGGCTGATATGAATTTGCAAACTAGTCCTTACGACTTTAGGCACTCAACATTATGGTGCCAAATTGGAAAACATTAAAGTCGTCATTTTGAAGGTGCAAGTTTGCCACCAGTTGGAAAATGTGATCTATATAATTCAAGCCTACCATGGGGAGGGTATGTCCCACTGAAAGTAATTATTTTATTTTGGGTCCTCAAAATGACGACCTAGGGGATTCTCTTTTGATTCTACTTGTTTCATGGGATCGAAATTATTAGTGCCGAACAGCCTGTTGCAGTCAAAACATTCATCGTTGTCAAGCATTGATTTATTGGACAGTAAAATCATGGACCCAACATAAAATAACCTCTTCCTCCGCAAAAGCCTAAGGGCTCTAGCCCATGGCCTCTAAAGAAGGAATTGCCGACCTGATAGACAGCAAACCCGACCCGATAGAACAGAGCCCCCCAAAGGGCCCAGATCCGCTGATTTCATTTTGGTCGATTGGATTTGGGGCCTGGAAAAGTATACAAAGGCTGGACGGTAGCTCCCTCCAGAGGGTGGCATTACTATGGCGTGGTGTAAGGTGAGTGATTGGTTGGAAGGGGATTTGGTGTGTGGGGGGGGGGGGGGTGGGGGGGTGGACCATGTTAGTTCAGGATATTAAGTAAGCTGGATGTATATACTTGGCATTTGTGCATGGCATAGTTTGCTGGCGTTTTGGTGATGTCTTGTTGGAGGTTTCACTTGAAATGAGAGAGAGCTTTCAGTAACTCATCAGACTAAACCAATTTGATTGCTGATGCATTTGAGGTTTTGTGAAAATTAAACGTTATGGACAATTTATGATACTATGATATGGGCAAACTAGTCTATACGATGCCAGGGAACGTATACACGTTTACTAAATACAGATTTACTAAATACAAGTTAGTAGTCCTCCAAGGATGACTTGCATAGTAACATAGCCCCACCACCAGGGATTGTATCATTACAACTCTGTGCCCAGCGTCGATGTCCTCTATGTGATCCTACATGGCATGTTATACTGAAACCCTTTCACAAACTTACATCATCCACTCCAGCATAGAGTACTCATTGCCTCTACTAAGGGAATTGGCACCCTTAAGTGCATGCCTTAGGTGTAAGCCAGTTACACACATAATTCCTAGTTTGCTGGCAGGTGCCTTGTTGTTGTGAATATGTAACTGCATTACCAATCTTCATCATATTGGAACTAATGAACCGGCCGTCTGTGTGACCTTCATGCATTGGTTCTGAAGTCTTTGTTCAAGAAACTTTATAAGACTCTTCTTTAATTTTTCACACTGCAAAGGGAAGAGTGAGAGACAAATAGACAGCGAGGCAGAGAGAGAGAGAGAGAGAGAGAGAGAGAGAGAGAGAGAGAGAGAGATGACGAACGTGTCCACTCATAAAGTAGATAGCTTGACATACAGAACGACAAATAATGAGCTTGACATACAGAACGACAAATAATGCGCACGTATAGCAAAAATAAGGGAGGGTCGGGAAATAGGCACCTGATACAATACTGATACACATTTTGTACAAAATTGCATAACGTGTCAAAATAGGAAATAACACGCCCTTCTACTTACACCAGTGCCTCACTGCCACAACACACATTCAATATGTTTTTGTACTAATGTAATCATAATTATCTAATGGGAAAAACATGACATCTTTTCCTGGAGTGTCCATTGTGTCTAATACATCAAATGGTGAACGAATTGTATTACTGTTGACTGTTATGAGGGCATTGGCATAAGTGATGCTGCCTTGCTAAAAAGTGAGGGTTGGTGTCATAGAACTGGGAATTCAGGCTAGACCAGTGATGTAATATAATTACATAATATGTTGATACCCATTAGTAAATTTAATCTCCAATCCCCTTGGTGAAAATACGCAGAAAAATATCTTTATGTTAGCTGGAATGTGTTTTTTCAATCGCGACATTAGTGGATACATATATGTGGTCCTACGCAAGTTTCGTGGTCAAATTAAGTAGAATATAACTAGTTCTCATACACAGTGCCAGAACTAATTTTTGGACACTTTGCGGGGTCACCTAACACCCAAATATACTCCCAAGCCACCTACCATACAACTTTAACACTTGCAGCAAAGGAAAAGTGAAAACGACTTTTAAGATATCATCATTCTAAATTGTTCAAAGAGTGAATTCCAGTAACTCGAGATGAAGTCTTTTGGTAAAATTTTTAATAGTTTTTTTTATATATAAATAAATAGATAACAGTTAACTACTAGTATTGACCAAAACAATAGGCTGTACCAGAGTGAGGGATTATCCCTAATGCTGGTATCCTTATTGAATCGACTTTACCACTGCAAAACATTGCGATGCTTTCCCGTTAAATATTTCATGTCTCTGCTGCATTTGTAAAGGCACATATCCCTTTGCGGTCAGAAGTGTGCCATGAGAGATACCGTGCGCAGCTGATAACAAAGAAACTGACGTCCCAGGTCACAGCATTCAAAGTACTGGTACAAATCCACTGTGGCCAATGGGCTAAGTGGTCACATTTATATTTCAGAGGACACAAACCAAATCCACATCTCTTATTCTGTCCATTCTCCACATGCCCACTAAACAGCAGCTGTGCCATACCGGATGTCGCACCGTGATGTTGCACTCTTTGCCATCTACTAATGAGAATTTACAGGGAAGACATGTCACATCAATGTTAAACTTATGTATATATAGGGCATCATTACCATGATATACAGATATTGCTTCGCCTACATCTACGCTTTGTATTGTTTATATGAATAATATCATGATTGTATTAACAGTATCACGCCATCCTGCCGAACTTATAGTTTTGTCTCCAGGTTCCCACTTCCAACCCAAAGAGGTCTTTCTAGAATAGAGCACATGGCATCCAAACACCATCATTTGGTCGAGCCAAAATTGGCTCCAGATCACTGATGTATTATTCTCTGAGTGGTAACAGTAGCCACATCCTTAATTACAGTACAAAAACAGTGATTGGCCATTTTAAGACAACGCCCTTTTGCTGATTGGCACTAATTGACCTTGACTGGGCAGGCACCGAGATAATCGTGTTTCCGGTATGTGGTGCGTGGAGGAAAAGGGCATTTTAGGCAGGAGCATGCCCTGAATTGATGAATACCCTTTGCATTGTTTGGCATGTATTAAATCTGCTTACGGAGCTAAGCTGCTAACGTAAATAATGTCAATCTATCTATCCTACTTCAGGTATTGCGACGTAGGACACAACGTGTACGTTGCCCTGCTTAAATCCAGTTCAATCACCATTATGTCCAATGAAAAGAACACAACTGCCTTCTGCTTGCCCCCAATTCCATATACTGCTACATGATATGAATGCAAAGGTCCATTCTTCTAAACTGCAGATATACATACTTATCGAGATGTTAAAATAAAGGATAAACAATAGCAATATCCAGCTCTAGAGATATAGGTCTACAATCGATAATTGATTTCATTACCGTAGAATATTTCTGGTCACGTACAAATGCTCTGATTTGGGTTTTTCTTTGTTTGCATACCAGGTACATGGGATGTGCCTTTCTATTCTATACCGTGACATTGATTAAGGACAGGAGGATTACCCCTTGTTAGCACGCAATCATCAATCGATAACTCACACTTTTTGTGATAATACTCCCAGACCTTTGATATCTAGTAAGACATCTTGCCTGTTAATTTTTAATGGTTGGGCCTGGATGGCATCAGTCATGTCTTCAGATACCTCGGTCTACACTCTTTTTAATATTAAGGTGTTTTTTTTTTATTCGCCATGTAGTGTAATACCCTGGAAGATTCTCACTGAATTAGAAATGATTGTTTGTAGGTTATGACGTTAGGTACCTTGAATCTATAACCAGTCGTCCAAAGGCATTGTGCATTGGTTTGTTTGCACATGGATGATCTCTCACACGTTGGTTGTTTGTACAGTACACAATACCATCTGTTCAAACGTGTCTAGGCAATATGTGAGCATAAGTGTAAATGGGAAAACGATACCGGGGACCATGCTTTATTCTCTAAGCAGTAATGGTTGAACAGAGATCCCCAATATGTTGTTTTATGTGACTTAACGTGATACTGCATTCATGTCTAATTAGATGGGAGGAGACAAACTTACTTAGAGTAGACATGGTTGTTATATGGGAGATCACAAGACATCTGCTCCTATTTATACTGTTATGGTATTGTCATGTTAGTATTTGGATCTACAAGTCGCCCACTGTCTGTATTCCTTGTTAAAATTGCATGCACTATTTGACAAGTGAATGATGCCCATGGCCCTGGTCCAACAGTTAGCAGCTAGCAGCTGTCCATGAACCCGTCTGGCTACAATAATGTCAAGCACATATCATATAAAATTCTCTCCTGCCTGGTGGTGCTTTGTTCCTCCCTGCATCCTTTTCCCTTTATTCCTGTGGCTACACAATACTTATTACGCCATCTGGTTATGTAGTCCTCCTCCATTGTGAATGCATTATGGTGTTCATTGGCGCATCGCCAGTCTTACCTAATATAATCATGTTTCCTTGGAATTGGTTCATCGATGGATAAATGACCTCTACTTTCTCTCCGTCTATGGTTAGTTACTTCATCCTTAGATGTTTATGATCCATATGGTCGGGCCTTTGTCTGTATCATTACTGCTCTTTGCCGTCATGTAATTGGCAATAAAATGCCCCTTATTGCTAGCAAATAGATGATTATAGCAAATTCTTATAGCTAACATGGCACAGTATAAGGAAAGTAAGTTCAGCGCTCCATAAAGAGATGCCAACGAGTCTTATAAAATGTACTTAGATATCATAACAAATAACAATGAATATCACGCAGATACCATGCCAATTCCACCCAAGTATGATATTTAGATGCAGGGGTGGGCAACTGTCGCAATGTCACAAAAAATGTGCAATAGAGACCTTAGAAAATGCGACAGTGACATGTGGGGATGTGGGCTTTCTAAATCTGAAAGAATTTCTTTTCAGATATTCCAATTAGAACCAAAGATAAGCCTTTGATCTTTCCAATAGTCCTCATGATCCTGGATCTCCCAGATTGAGCAATGTCCACTTGCTTTAAAGGTTTCCTTTTTAATTTGCTTGGAGCAAAATCTTAAGAGTGGTCCCATGTATTCTTGGAGAAATGGACCTTAAAACCCATTAATACAAATAGAGATGAAATCTCTACCTTTCCTTGGAGCCATTGTCACCAAGTGCATAAACTACTAATTTATAGTTAGGATCTGAATTTCCTTGGAGCAACCTTTTCTCAACCCCTTAGAATACTCTGCTCGATATAATTTTGCTCTGGGGTCCAAATACTGAAGATTTGCAGTTCCATGAAGCAATATGCTACTTAATTGCTCCCAAATCTTCTAGAAAATACCAATTTGATTTAGATCTTTAACTCCCACCCACCAGCCAGAATGTGCCAGTGTCGAGGTAGAGGCTAAAAATTTGTTGAAGCAATTCGCCAACCCCCTATATATATTCAATACAACACACCTAATGGAGAAGTAGAATTTTAAAATTATCTGAGAACAATTTGCCTCAAAACCCCTGTAACAAACCCATATTTAAGGTAGAAACTGAAAATTTTCTTTGTAATTTGCTTTGTAAATCCTCATGAACATAACCAATTTTAGAAGTACATATTGAACTTTTCTTGGTATCTATGCCTCCCCTAAAGCACCTTTAATAAATATGCAACATAAATTCGGTAGAAATAGATGCTGAAAACCTCTGCTGGCCGAAGTGACTACCCCCAATCCTTGAAAAAACATTGCTACATGAATCTGTAGGTTTGCTCCAGCACTTTGCTTTTTGCCCACCCCTGAGATGTCCTTTCATGTTTCTTATAGTTCTAAACATGTTAAGTGTATGGATTGCTGCAATGTCACTAACGTCGATCATATCATAAGAGAATGCAGTTACATCACAGAGCTACACAGGACCTTGTTTATATGTCTGAACCTACTATAATTATAGACAAATACAAGACGGAATAAATCAACATAATTGAGGCCGAGGATATATATGGTAGCTAGCTGGATGTTGTGAAACTTCATGAATGCTTATTAAGCCAAGACAAAATGAAGTTCCTGGGCCAGATGGTGGCGTTAAGCTGAATTTTGTCCTTAATAATTACCAGTCATTTTGGCTGTTTCCTTGAAGGTTTTTAGTGTTGCCTCCTTTTGTTTTTACCCTACGGCCTGGAGTCAGATTAATGATGCCGGGGAAGATGATGATGGAGACGGTGGGTGATTGGGGGAAAGTATTTAAGTGTGTTTCGTAGTGGCAGATGAGGATTTCTTTAAGTGTCCCTTCAAGAATTACCAGGTGCAACAGAACAGAATAGATAAGACCTCTGTGATCATTGTTAGCCCTTACCATAGGTTTTCAGTTCTAGATATGATTTGGGCTTCCTTAGCCCACTTAAAAGGCTCTATATTTCCTCTTTGCTATCCCCTTGGATGTGTGTGGTGCACATATATGCGCATTTTTAGACATTTATTACTCACTCACTAGATTAGTCTAGATTAGCAACTGTAGCTCATCCACATTACGAAATATCAGGAAAATAGGTAAACGATCCCACTGACACACCCATGTATCAGAATCATTAATTGGCTCCTTGCCAGTTTACATTCATTTTCAAATATGCCTGCATGTTTCCAATATCGCTTCACCACGGTTCCGTCATTCTGTTCCTTGAGAAGCCATTTAGATGAAAAATTATGATTGCAATATCACACGCCAATGGCTTCATAGAACCAAATCAAAAATTATAGTCTTAAATCATGCTTTCGTCAGCAGATGCGTTTATGTTCTTTTACTCTCCACAATAAGGACTGCCTTAGTCACAGTTTGGTCTGAAGTTACTTTATAATGGTCTCCAAAGGAGCCATCTTAACGTCAAAGTTCTAAAAAAGGCTTTAGATTTTATTGCATCAGAGTTCCCTGGCCCACATCAAAGGCTGGACTCCGTGAGCAGCTCCCGAGTAGCTCTTGGAGCTGGTACAGCAGTGGGTAAAGCCTGTCCACACGTACAGCCGTAGGAGATAGAATACAGCCCTAACACCATACTAGCTAGGTGTTGATGGGAGAGGAAAAGAGGAAGAGGGGTGGGAGGGAGAGAAAGTGAGAAAGATAATTATAGAGAAAGGAAGACACGCATGTTTGGTATTCCTTCCCGTGTACTATATTGATTATCAATATCTACATATAGATAAGAGTGTTCTATGTGAAATGTAAGACATCAAAATTTTGTTACATCAATTAGCCTAGATCAACATAACCCCGTGTTGTATTGAAACCTAGTCTTGGACGGACAATGCCAGCCTTCTGACCTTCACTAACCAGGTGATCTAACCCCGGAAGTGGTGATTTTGGGTCGTGCGTCATCCGGGCACCTCGGTTTGGCACCTCCAACATACGTCTGTCCGCCCCAATTCTATCTGCACGACCTCCCCTGTCTCTGCTGTTGACTTTTTATACCTGAGTTTCTCTCTGTAACTATAAATGGTGAAGCTGCCTGAGCAAGTGGTGAGCAGCTCCAACCAGGCTCCTGAGCTGCTCTATTTACTGAGTTGCTCGTCTGGTTGTGTTGCTTTTTCTGGTACCAGGCCCACAGGTTATAGGCTAGTTTGCCGAGCAGCTCCGCCGAGACAAACATCTGTAGAGCAATTAAAACGCTCCAAATGACCTGCTCCGTATGAGCAATCTGATGTTGGATGACCACAGCGCAGGTTTTAATTACCGATGTGATTAATAAAGATGTTGTTATTTGTGCCAAGGGAGCCAAGATTGTGCTGTTTGTGTAATGATGCGTGATTATGGCATAATTTGAAGATTTGGTCCTTAGGTCCTTATTTATGTGAGAAATCGATGCAGAGGGATAAGGATGACAGAGTAGGGGAGACTGTGAAGGTATAGAGTAGTCTTGGCAGTGTTGAGGAGAGACACTAGGAGTTTTGTACTTGTGGGTGTGAATAAGCACAGTTTATTCTGTAGACTACCACATGCCGAGTCTTCATGGGAGACTTGAATCATAGTTTATCATGGCAAGGCCAAGAAAAATAAAAGGTGTGTTTCCAGTAACATAGCTCAAAGAGCTTGTGTCGTTTGGTCGGATTTTTCTTCTTTTTTAAAAAATTCTTTTTACATCTATATAGGAAATATTAGGGCACACATCAATGGATGTATCAAATTCTTTGATTTCATTGTAAAATAATGATGGGAAAATGGCAACTATGAAAGAGGGGAAAAACACGAAAAGGATACAGGAGAAATCCTCCAAAAGTAATGAAAATTTCTTTAAAATATGAAAAAAAATGAGACAAAATTCTTCAAAATCACAAAAAAGGGGGTTTTTTTTACCCCTGTTTTGCTAGGGTCGGTCGGGTTACTGGAGACAAACCTTTTTTTATTTGGCCCAAGCAATTATTATTGTATTTCAAGTCATGAATTAATTGGGAGCTACGAATGAAGGCAGTACGTATCATAATCATCAGTCATGGATATATATATATATATATATATATATATATATATATATATATATATATATATATATGTCATATACAACAATTATGTAAATCAAACAAATGGTGAGTCAAGCCAGAGAGGAAAAGATTTAATTACAGCTAGTACTTAAAGTAGATGGAAAATGAAGGGGGTTTATTGTATGAATAATCTATATTCTATTTGATTCATAAATAAATGAGCCAAAAGCTGCACACTATGGGATTTATTTTGCCGCCTTACACAGATTCAAGGGCATCCAATGTCAAGAAAGGGACAAAGAGGTGGTATTTGTTTTCTTGTACCTGTTTCTGCTTTCTATTGAGTACTTTGTACCAGCTGTGCATATCCTCCCCACCCTTCTGGTGTACCTCCCAGCGGAGTGTTGTACGCTATAGTTAGTGCCCAAATAACTATTGTATCAGGGAGAGATGGTTAGACCTACACATAGATGTTCATTGCAAATTTGAAAAAAAAAATGTTTATGTCTATAGGTTTTAGAGCCATAATACCAAATCGAATGAGAAATTTCAAATAGCCACCATTTTCTCTACAATAATTGCTCTCATGCCATTGTCATTATCTATTGATAATCGGAAATGACTATGGTGGCCACAAGTATGGTCATTGATAACATTACCTGTCTAATGACCAAGATACTGCAGTGAAGCTCATGGAGGAGAGACAGTGTACGTGGCCTTTATCCCACACAAGGCAGGCTTGGTCTGTATGCACTGCACACCCTGGAGGAGGTTAGTTACTGATGACCTAAAGGTGTAACCAATGCTCTTTCCACAGTAGATAGAAACAGCTTTAGGTGTTGTTGCCATGTAGGACTAGTGGTAGTACTCTGAGGGGTGGTGTGTTGTATCAATAATGACAGGTGATAGTGAAAATAATAATGTCGCTGCTGCTGTTTTCTGAGGACTGAGTTGAACTGGGTAAATGCTAACACAGCAATACACTTATCGCATACAAATATGAAACTTTCACAGAGATTTGCAACGCCAAAAAGTGTGGATGCTAACTGTCAAAGCATGACATGACTGACCAAACATAAATCTTGAAGATATGAAGTAATTATAAAGATACAGCTCTTCTGATACAGATAGTGTAAGGTCTTTGAGGGCGAAGGCTGTTTAAAAAAAAGAGAGACTCTTTTTTTTCCAAAATCAGTCTTGAGGAATAAAACGTTTTCCACATCTATCGCTTTACGGAGAAAAGGGTAACAATAGCAGAACTTTATCTTTAATTGGGTGTTCTTTATCATTATATATATAGTCAATTGTAGAAACCTTTTTTTCTCGGGGAGAAAGACAACATGTAACAATATCAGAGAGAAAATAGTCCCACTTCCGTCAGCACCGCCCCCGCATGACTTCATGCGTTATATTTTATTTGGCAGACATATCACTATTAGAGTAAAGTACAAGCTACCGTTCCCTCCATTTTAGTGCAACTCTCATCTGTGTTATCATAAGCCATGGGGCACTTGCATGGCGTACTATATATTAGATGTTATGTGACAGAACCATTTTAGGTGGTGTGGCTCGTCCTTCCTAACCCCAGTATCTCATATCAATTTCCAGTAAGGTAGACTTTTAGATCAAACTACGATTTATATGGCGCGGGAGTGTATCTAGGGACTGATAAAGTGACTATACACGCATATTGAGATTGGATTTATGATGGTAGCACTTCAGGAATGATTACATTTCCATAGCTAATGTATCTGCCCACAGGCGGTGAAGATGTTAAGCCTTTTCTATACTTCATCCACGCTATGATGCCCCTGTAAATTGCTTCTGGCAGCTGCTTCCATAAGCAGACCCTACACATTGATATAATGTAGTTGATAATATCATCTCAACAGCTAGGATACTATGATGAAACATAATATAGCCCTAGTATACAGGCACAGTCCCTGTTGTCTAATCCACGAAGGGCTTTAATATTTCCACTTCATTTTGCCAGCAATTATTACCTGCTACGTTTAGCACACCCTCAATCACTTCTGAATAGACTCTATCCAGCCTTCCCTCGTGCCTCCAGGGTGGAAGGCGATAGAGTATGAGGCCTCCAGGGACTACCAGTTGCTGACTCCAGGGTCTGTGATCGATGGTGGTGTTAGTGATACCCCCAATCACAACATGTCTCATTCCCCATACAAAGTAAACAAAGGGCATTTTTTAATCTAAATTCCAAAGCCAGTCAAATCTATTTGCAACTAAAATGAATCATGAATGATGTGAACATAGCATGTGTTGGGTGTGGTGACTTCAATATAGTTTATTAAAGCCTAACATTACGGGCGCATACCATCCCCTTCTGAATAATGTAGAGTATGCCGTTTATAATTTTGCTCCAAATACACAATATTGCAAATTGTTTCATTTAGATACTTACATTTGTAATACCCATCTAGAATCTGTCACATTCCCTTACCAAACTATGAACTGTTTAATCTCAAATAATTTCTGCTCTGTTTAAACACGATATCAAAGTGTTCTTACTATTTTTATTTTCCATCCGTTTCAGGTGAGTTTCCCTTTACTGCTTCTTGGCCGCTCTATTTCTTATCCTGCAGGGAGAAATGGCAAGACGTTCGGTAAGGTAAGCTAAACGGCACGTCGTCGTATTCAAGATAAGAAGCTAATCGTCCCTGGCAAATACCCTAAATTGTGTTGCCATGGTGACCATCTTACAATTGATCGCTGCCTTGTTGTCAGGCAAGTCACGACGTTACCATGAGAGTGAGCGACGACTAATTTAAGCAGAGACCACTGCTGAGTGGGCTTGGGCAACCTCCCCCGCATGTATTTTAATTAAACTTGGCGTGTCCATGCGGTGTGGAAGCTTTTTAGCTTTATCCTTCTTTTTTTTCAAACCAAGCGCGTTTATCCCAATATGGCGCTATATGTTTATGCACGACATCGCGTATTCAATTCGTGTGTAAACCCTTGGGATATTATCATCTTATTCAAAGACTTCTGTGTGTACATAAAATCGGATTACTCTGCATACATAAATCTGACGTGTAAATCATACACAAAAACCATTGTAACGCAGCAGGGTAAAAATTAATACTATATAATATTTGCTGTCCTGGTCATCAGATCTTATATTACATATGATTATCTAAACGCATTTGGTGAGAGTAGCCATATAGTACACTATAAACAAAGTGAATAGATATCAGAAATCAACATCAGACCATTGTTTTCAATAATAAAGGTGATAAAAAATGAAAACAGTCGCAAAAGCCGAAGATGATAAAAGAGTGTGCTCGCCTTTTTTTAAGTGAGGGAGTTTGCATGGCCTGCGAAGTGATAATTAGAAGTGACGGGAACTGCCTCCCTCATGGGACACGGAGGTGTAAGCTGCCACACAGCTAGGAGAGAACAGTCTGTGAGAGGGTTTGTATGTTGTGTACAATGTTATACCCCATCCACACTTACCTGAACTCCATTTTATTCTTTCAATCTTACTACTTTATTCTTCCTCTTGATGCCTACCTTGATCATGTTATGGGTAGGACCCACGAAACTTTACTTGACTTCAAAATAGACTAATTTCAACAGATTGTTTAAAAACTGTTTTTTCAATTTTAAATAGTCTGAAATAGCTGAAATGAAGCCTTGTTTTTGCGTTGATAGCTCCCCCAAAGGAAGTTATTTCACTCGGGAATTAATCTATAGGATCGGACCAAATTGGGAGGGGTTATTTCTTTTATTTAGTCATAGACATCAAATGTTGAGATGTGGAAGATATATGCCAATAGAATTAAGTTGCATGGAAGTACTGTGTAATCCTCCTAAAACCCCAAATTGAGAAATGATATTTCGGCTTAACAAGGCAGCGTAATATCATCCTTTATCACACTGACATCTACTCCTGGCGAAACCAGCAGCACTTTAGCAGCACGGGCTTGGATATACAGGAACAGTCAGTGCACAGGTACACATTGATAAGCTCTAGTTCATAGTACGTGTATCTGCAGAGCTGACAAGCTATTTCTGCCATTGACACAAGATGGCGCCACCTACCAGGTCTTCATAACGTGGTCCTGAGGTCACCTTTACTATAACTGATACGGTATTGCCTATGCCACCCTCAATGCCAGTACACAGATAACCTTTGCTGTATGATATTAATGATTCAACATGATAATACACCCACAGAGTAGCTCAAATGTTGATAGTAAAATAGGGTTCGTCATAGAAGAAGAGTGAGTAGGTGCACTTCAGGAGGTGCACTGGAGGTTAAATCCATAGAGGAACCCTGTGATCATTGCTTAATCAATATACTACACGTACACTGACTATTATTAAGCTTTGGGGAGGGTAGGTATGGTGTGATTAGTGTTTGATGTGGTCTAGTCACGAGAGGAATATATACCCTGGATGTTGGGAGTGACATAATCCTGTTATAGGCTTTTTGGTATGATCAATTGCCATTGACTGCATAGCAGCCTGTGTGTAATAGTCACGTAACATGATTATTGAGCCATCATGTGATCATTCTGACCAAAGTATGCCAACAAGCTACTATATGAATCTCTGCAGTATATACGTTCAGAGAAATCTTGCATATTCTCGATCTATCACTCTTGAACCAGTTTTACAATATGTGACACTTTGTCTTTTTATTAATTCATCTGTCTCTTTGACTGTTCCTGGGAACTATGATTATTTAAAAAAAAAACAATTTCGATGAATTAAGGACAAACTTTGCAAAGTCTCACACATTTACTCACGTTGTATGTTTTGTCCACTTAACGTGTTAAATGGTCATTGGGAGTGGAAGTAAGGTATAAGAGGGGGTTAGGAGTGGTCTGCTGCTACCCTATCTACTAGGTAAACTGTTCTCTGAAACCCTGTGACGTCAGGGTGGATAAGGGCGTGTCTCGGGTATCCAAGGAAGCGGATGTTGGCGCTCTGGGTTTATTTGCTGTGAAATGAGAGCTCCCCATCCTTTCCCTCTTTTCAACGAACCTAATATTGGCGAAATTGAATAAGGGGATATGAAACTTTATACCATCACTGGCAATAACATTCGGAAGGCTTTGATATCTCCTCAAAAGGCAGTGTTAAAGGGAATCGCATGTCCAGATATGATTACTAAAGGCAGATCACTACAACAAGCGTAACAATTGGGAAATAGGAAAATATGGAATATGCCATCACACATCAAACGTGTAGTTAGTACACTATACATAGCCAAATATGGAAAAGATTGTATAGTCAACACGCAATCATCTATTCATGCAATTATCTAACTTCCAACAAACTCCCAGCACAATTGATCTACTCCACCGTTATGGTGTGTACCTGAGGAAAATGATATCGCAGGTTGCTCAGATAGTACGACCTATGCCACAAAATGCTTATATTATTGAGCAGCCAGCTAAGAAGGGCCTAAAGACAGTTATTTGTGGCTGGGTCTCTGCTAGTATTGATCAGTCGATAGTGCAGTGTCAGCAAAGATCAAAGAGGTGCCCCCTGCTACTAACACTGGGGTATAGCAGGCAGGTGACAGGCAGGGTGCCGCACTGACTGTCACTCTAGACGTCAGACCGGTACACCCCATCCAGAGATGCCTGCTGAATGTTGATATCGTATATTTCATCAGGTACAAACTGCCTGTGTTTTTGTACCACACGAGAACCTCCTCTATGTTGAAAGCTACGAAATTTCTATCGATGGTGATTGGAGTTGGTAGCCCTCTGTCCGTGTGCTCCCCGATTATCAGACTGTACTAGAGAGGGTCATTGGCATAATACAATATAGATCAAGGCCCTCATTAACATTTAGGTTACTGAATACACCCACATGTCATGTAAGTCCTCTGGCAGCGTTCACTGAGTATTGCCTTGCTGGCAGAGCGGAGCCTCTGGCACCAAGAGCAGCCACTGAGCAACTCAGCCCGTGCTGCCATCTGGTGGTACATGTAGGAACCACTAAGAGTGTGTTACTATTTACATCGGTATGTTGCATGTTACCTGGGTGTTCAGAACCAACGCCCATTTCACCTCCCCCCCCCTTAAACAACTTCCTCAGGCTTTGAGAAAACCCTGAGCTACCGGACAGGATTTACTGGGTGTTTTGTAGTACCCACAAACCCTGAGAAGTAAGTTTCATTAATCAAGTCTGTATTGTAGGAACAATCAACCAACCAACATCTGACACACATTCAGTATTTGTACAGTGCAGGTATGGGTCTATTCTCGGTATCATGCACGTTCCTATTTACTGACGCCATGTATTGATCATGTAGCAGTGGTCCAGGTGACTATTCGTACATTGGCCCTATTTACATTTGTGTATCTGCTGATTAGCAAGAATCTATATCTGGCCAATGTCCCTGGCCAATGTCCTATAGGAGATTTATTGTCTAGCTGCATTCCTAGCTTAAAGGTGTCAACATATGCTTCATGCCAGAATAACACATAAGTATGGAGGAGTTACACAATGAGAGATACATGTAGGAGTTATTATGAATCCCATAGGTTAGCCAGGATTTCTTGAGGCTCTACATGGGTGCTCAAAATTTTCAGGATGTCAAGCCGTCACAGGACGGAGCATCACTGCATCACTTTTAATGTATATGTCAATGTATTGGGAACCTTTGAAATTGTTAGTGTTCGTCATTTTCTAAAACCCTTGCATCACGACTATCACTTTTTAAAGCCCCTCTCTCACAAGCATCACGAGCGTCACTTTTTATTAATGTATAGGCACTTTCTTTGCTTTACCTATTTACTAGCTCATCTCGGGGGCGCTGTTAAAATGAATGTATACTTGTATAATAATTGAAATCCTGCATAGACATTACTGGTACCTCCTCCCTGTTTCGTCCCATCTTGGATGAAAAAAAACCTTGGTCTCAGTAACATCTTGTAAACTAGGGTAGCATCTCAAAGTCTACATCTATGTTTACACTGACCTGTCTTTACCAGTATGTTATATGTTGTTGGAGGCTGACCCCTGTACTAACTCTGCCTCGAGCGTAGCTCAGGTCTGAGAAACTGGGCTTTGGGCAGAACTCATATTATACTCAACTCACCTTTGGTCAGCCACTGAAGGTATATCCTATGTTTAACCTGTCTATAGGCATAACATTTGCAACGTTATGCCTTGAGGTTAGATATGGTCATGATGGAAGGTGAGGACATTGTTATCCTCTCAGGGTTCTAGACCAGAATAGGTGAGCACAGTCAGGGATATAATAAAGATATTAGATGTATATGATCTTAGCAATCATTTGCTTGCATGCCGCCCCTTTATTATGAAATATCTAGCTTGCCTGATAGTTTACTCTCAATGACGTAGACACTATTATCTCCCTTACATAATTATATAACATGCAACACTGATGAGTGGTGAGAATTATGCATTCTGTATACCCTAATTTATTGCCAACTAGTATCACAGTATAGGATCCTCTTGTTTTCATAATTGTAGAGAAATTACCTTTTACCTTTTATAAACCATGGGGATGCAAATTATGTCTATCACCATGCCACATGACCCACTCAATCAGCTGCATCTGTTGAATTCAGCCCACCTCCATCCGTACCAGTTAGCCACCGCTCATTAACTTTCCATGGAGAATTTATTAGGAGCCTGGTACTGGCAGGGTGCGGGAGGATGGAGGTCTTGGCAAGTTGACCATCAGCTGCGTTCGTCAATAAAATCCTATTTCCTGACAGGCTGAATTGTGTACCGAGGCAAGCTGGGTAAAGTCGTCAGTAAACCTAGCTCCAGGATTGCCCAGGGTAAACCGACCAGCTGACGTCGGTTGAGGCAAACATGCCTGGCTGGTCCCTCTCTACATATTTAGTGTACATACACAAATGTGCCTCGGCCTATCACAGTCCCATTTCTAACACTAAGCCTTCCAGTATCCCACGTGGAACTGTCCACTGGTCTTCTGACCTCTGTGGTGGATGGGAAATGTGATCCAGTAACCCTAGTTGGTGTATACATACCCATCAGGGAAGCCAGTGGGTGTGCTAGCTGCTATTCTACCATCAGGGTGAGTGGAAAATACGTGAGTGTGTATGGGATGAATATACCCACACATAGGCATTGTACTGCTGTGCCAGCGTACAATTTATATCAATATTGAGGGCTGCTGGCATCCAGTACAGATATAAACCAACATGTTGGTTGTGTTCTGACCTGAGGCACTGTGTGTGAATGGGTACGTTCTAGAGATCCTCAAAGGTTGGGACCTCCGACCCTACGCACTTACTCCACCGGACCCTTCCTACTTCACATCAAGGATGCTCCCCAAGTGCAAATTACTCCTGAGAGATAAGGTCAGATAACAGAGGAGATGAGAGAGAGAGGGCATGCATAAAGGAAGACAGAAGTCCACATGTTGCTGATGGGAGTAAAGGCAGTTCTAGGGAATGTGAAAGGAACCATGGGAGCAGAAGCTAGCAATAGAGAAGTTATGCAGCAGGAAAGTGAGCTAAAGTGAGCAGCTCATCTCTAAGGAGCAAAGAAGGGATCCGGAACCTGCCTTACTAATATGATACTAACAGTAAATGTATAGGAATGATATAGTGGGCATACTAGAACCCACTACAACACTGTTAAGAGTAGAATCAGTAGTGAGTAGTACATGGATGAGTAGATATGTAAGCAGTGTATGCGCCGATAGAAAAGGTTTCACTTGGACCAAGAGGGGGGAGCTGTTCCCTACTGCTCTGGACTGCTCCCCTTAGTGTTCACCATCCTCCCTATTAGTTATTTCTAGGGGGGTTCACAGGCTATAGAGACTAGCTGTGCAGCATGTGTGCTCTGGCTGTTCCCTGTGTTGGTTTGTAACAGTTTATATAGGCCAAGGTGTGGGTGAGCGCTGTTAGCAGTCAGCTGATAGATTTGTAGTGCCTGTATACCATTATAAATAGACCTTGCTGTGCTGCTAGTAGGAAGGTGTGGTGTATTGGAGGGGCATACTAACAACAATTGGATCTTCCATGATATTGTGGCTACCTGAATCTAGAATAGCACATGCTTGCACCGAGCAGCTCAGGATCAACGTATTATAGGATAAGATTGGTTACTAGTCCAACACAATACCATAACAACACCAACCATGAAATTTAATATACCAACTTTGCAGATGTATTGTGGGATAATTCTAATATCTTTAATAGCATACTGATACTTCTCATGTTATACTAAAAGCATATCTATTCTGGAGATATGAACCTGTTGCACCTAGTGTGTGGATAAGAAGAAGGCTACAAGTATCCACGTGTTATCTGTCGGGTAAACTGGAGGACCTGTGATTTCAGTATACTGTTAACACATTGCCGTACCAGCAGTTTGACTCGTAGATTGGCCTTGGAAGAATGTCTACTCCTCAGCACCAGCAGGGAAGTTTGGCAAGCCCTATACTGATGGATAGCCATGTTTTCAGTGCTGCCACTCTTAGTAACTCTTTTAGCACAGTTTGGAAAAAGTTAAGACTCTGCTGAATGGTAATATTTGCCGTGGACGAACTCTACTCACACACGTACCAAACCAGACCGACCGGGCTTAGTGAATCCATAGGAGTTTATATATCTGAGGAAATATAAATCCCTTCTGTCAACTACTGGGGCAGGTCAGGTCGGTGTGTTGTCTTTGATGGCTTTTGTGAGTTGTACTGACTGGCCCCTTCTACCTCACATGTATCCATCTGGACTCTTGATACACAGTTGCAAGACCTGGAGGTCTGTTTGTAACTATAAGGAGGCTACATGGATACCCTGAGCACTGTTGACTGAAATTCAGAGAGGAGTGAGAGGAGTTTGCCCTAATACATATCCAGGGGCTGGTACTTGACATATCATACGCATATCTTTTATGAGGGGCCTTTGTTATTAGCTAAGGACCTGTCTCCATGATTAATAGTGACTTCTCACTGGAACGCTGTTTTTCAACAGCTTGTAAGTGGTTGGCAAAGGACAGGAATCGTTGTCCCAGCGATAAGTACAGGCATACTGTGACAAATAGTGAAACACATCATACACAGGAGGAAGCACTCCCATGTCTGTCCTCCAGTACCCCTATTCATGCAACCAACAAAAATCAATATGGACACATGAATGTGACCCAGCTTGGACTAATGCCTACTGGACAAGGAGACATTAGGTTAGCACCTAGGGACTACCTCTCCGTAGACTCTCACCAACAGGAGAAGCTAGGGATGCTGGATCATCTAGGAGCAGGCAGTCTGCCCCATGGAGGAAGGGCTCGGTCCCCTCATATTCCCATACCCCTGTCAGACCGGGTGGTTGATAGACGTGTGGCCTCCTGCAGGTCACGGTCTAGGAGGGGACACTGGAGAAGGTAGGGATCTCTCATGTGAGATAATGATTAACCTTATCTGTAATGCTGGTCATATGAACCATGATGCATTGATAAAATGCAGAAGGCATTAAAATGTACCTAATGATGAATCCACCCGGATGCCTGATTGTTCATTCGGGACTAACTATGTCTGTGAGTGTGAATGGTTGTTGGGTTAGGGGTGCGTGGTATGATATGTCATATGACCCTGGATATTATCAAAGGTGATTATTAATGTTTGCAACAGTTACAGGAAAGGCATGGGATTAGCGCACCGCGGCGGCACCCTTCATCTGGAGGTGTATGGGGAGGGTAGTGGCAGGGTCGGTGGGGATGGGGATGTCATTTTATGTCCTTGAATGTTCAATGTAACTGTAACATCATCAACATAACTCTGTCCAACGATTTAGTGACAGACTTAAACTGTCGAATTTGAATATCATTCTGAAACGCTCCTGTTTGATATACCATGGGAACATCACCAGGCTCACGTTTAAAAAAGTAATCCTCTTACCATATACTTTAGATATCACAGGATGTGGTTTGTAAATAGCACCTTCCGGTTATAAAACTGTTGTCTGGCAGGGGTAGCCTATATATCTTACTGATAAAGACTGATTATATCTTTCCTGAAAGAAAGTATATAATTGTGCCTGGGAGTTTTTGTCATTGTCAGTCTCCAGAAAAGAAAAAAAAAACATAATCTGTTCTTTTGGTCAGGCACTTACACACACATATATATATATATATATATATATATATATATATATATATATATATATATATATACATACAGGATTGGGAGATAGATACAGGATTAGGAGATACAATAATACAGGTATCTACCGATCACCTACACCTTATCTCATAGATAAGTCTCCATTGATATATAAATGTGGTGTGGACGTTTCACTTAATCTGATAAAGGGACTAGATGTGGTTATGATTATCTTATAATACGGGATGTATAGGCAAAGATAATTTGACCAAGCATGTAAAAGGGGATATTGGGAATAGCAAGGTTTAGCTTTGGTTAGAATCTGAAAATAGACCCGAGTTAACATAACTTTGGAGAGTAGTCTTGTATATTTGCCACAGGAGGTTATACTAAACAGTGGTGCCGCCTGGATAGCTTGGGCAGAACTAGACTATTTTTACAGGTCTTAAGATAACCTGCTATGTAGAGAACCTGCTATAGCGTAAATGTGATCCTGTATGCCTGCCCATATAATATAAAATATATAAAGAATATCTTCCTTCTTTGGAGTATTCAGAACCTAAGATGATACATACAATGCCTAGATCATAGAAGCACTACATGTACTCATTGGGTAGTACATCATCTGGGCATCAAAGACATGGATCTACGATGGGAAAAGGTCAGGGTCGCAGAAGGTTGGGGGAAAGGTGGTTAGGGTCGAAAGTGGGTGGCACTCGCATTTCCCAAATCATAACAGTGCCAACATTATTGAACGACACCAAGTCATTGACGCAGATGTGACGTCGGTTTGACGTCAGAAGAGACAGGTATAAGGAGGGATGGAGATAGGGGTGGTGTGGTGGGATATGGGTGTGTAGGGTGTGGTGAAGGTGACGAACTGCTGTTTTATAACGTCAGTGGTACTATTCATTGTGCAGGAGCACCTGTGATTTCAGGAGAGGGCACACAGCCTTGTGTTCTTGAATAGTGAAATAATATTTTTACATTTTCCTTGATGTAAGAATTATTAGGGAAAATACGAACGTCTGAAGTCATTATGAATTTGGAAAGTGTGCCCATATCGATTAATCCAACCAAAGGCATCGCCAGAATCACCGGGAATAACTTATATTGTATAGAGTAGTAGCTGAAATACAGCTTCCTAACGTAGCCCCCCTAAAAAACAAAAAAAAAACACACACACAAACGCAAAAAAAACTACCATCATAAGAGAGCGAGACTTCATTGATAGGCGATCCTACAAATCAAGCAGGGTCAAGAAGTGTATTGTTATGACTCTTGAATTGTTCAGCAGTTGTCAGACAGTGCTAACCATGGAATGTGAGCTGCCCCCTTTGTCCCTGGCACCATGTTTTGTGTGCCTCCAGTAATACCTGCTGTACAGGTAAGGTGCAGGGGGAACAGGTAATGGAACAGGTAACAATAACAAAGGAGGATGTAAAGCAATGTGTAGTAAGGGTAAGAGGAGATATGAGAGGCTGGAACAGTAGGACACAAGAGGGGGCACAGTTGTCACCTTTGAAGGAACTGTTCGACTAAAAGTGGATGGGTATATCGTTCCTGTTCAAAAAGCTGTGTTTAGGTGTAGCGTAGGAGTAAGCACGTAAGATCAAATATAAACAGGGAGGTTGAAGTAAAAAGAGATTACAATAGAAACACATATGATATATGGGCCTAACTTTGTGCACTTGGTGTGTTCGAGTACTTTAAATACTGAACTAGAGCTACTAGTAGGTGGGGATGTACTCTACAAATACTTATTTGTATGTGAAAGTTCATCCCATCTTTATAGCCAGCTTTGATTTGTACAGAGGTCGTGTACATGTGTATGGGTAGCAGCTCAGAGTAGCTCAATTCAAAGTTTCCATATAACAGGTAAACTGCTCAATTCTTAGTCTCCAAATATTGATTAATTCCATAATGTAGCAGACAGCAGTTACGGATCTGTCAAGCAAGAGGTTGGGGGGAGGGTAGTAAAAAACGGGATTCAGGCTGCCACGGGCCTTTTTTAGTATGATTTTTTTACCTTTTTGAATTTTAGTGAGGCTGGCGAAGTGCTGCTGAGAGACAGGGACAAGGGAGTTCAATATTACGTGTGAGAAGTCGACAATAGCTGTCGTCAAATTGCGTTGATTTCTAGATGGTTTAATTACCCCTCTTGCTTTAAAGAAGCGTGGGGTTCCAGAAAATGATTTGGAAAATATGGAGGAAATCTAGTAGTTTTGGTCGTATCCGAACGAGATACATGACTTATCCAAACAAAGGGACATGGACAAGCTTTTTCAGGCCGAAGTAAGTGGCACTCCTAATGGTGAGACTCACACACTTCTACCCATGTACTGCTCGTGACCTTTGTCTCTTGGTGTAGAGGTGGGGGAGGAGGTGGGAGCATGGAGCGATCTGCCAATAGCTATTACACTTACATTACACTTACCATTGGCACTGGCTCGTGTGTATAGACACCCTAATCTAAACAAACAATGGAAACAATTACCATAACTGCACTTGGGTAGTTTGAAATATGGAACATGAATATTGATCGAATTCACGTCGTGGTCTTCTGTGTTTAGGAACATGTGGTACTCCTTCCTGTTTAGTAGAGCTAATAATGTGCGTGTCATTTTGTAGCTGGGGTAAGATATAGCGGAAATTAGATGTGACGGGGTCCATGGCTGGTAGAAGTCGCAGGAAGTAGTGAAGTATTGATAAAAGAACTTTGCAAAGGGGAGAGAACACGACATTCTAACAGAAGGAGAGACTACTAGTGTGTGTGACACATCCTAGATACTGCTACTAGAGACAGATGTACAGTACAGACTAGAGGAAATGAGAGTGAAATGAAAAATCCTATATAAAAAGATATTGAATAACAATTGAGAAAATGAAATCAAAGAGCGACAGGCCTACTGGTAGTAGAGTATGTATTTGAATTCACATAGCCTATGCAAATCCATGTTTGATACAATTCAAGGCAGGATCCCTTGGATACCAACTTGGATATACTTTAGACCACTTCACCTTTAAGGGCATAGTGCTACACCCTACCAGGTAGCTCAAGGATCAAAGTTGGATTTTATTGATCCCAAACTAAAACATCACCCTCCACAGCTGGAAGGTGTGGGAGGAGGGGGAGGGGTCTCTAGAGACGCAGGTGTCACCACTCTTGTTTCCATGGCAACAAATATGCCACTGGGGAAGGGTTACAGAATACAGGTGGGGTATTCTCATCGGAAGAAAGAAGAAAAGAAGCCCCAAAAAAAATCGAACCTTTAGATTCTACTTGTTGGTGCCTTAAAGACATAGAGACGTATACTGATGTAATGAGTATCAGCGTTCATGTTTGGTTAAGGTCATTGCGTGCAGCTGGTGATGTATGTCCCTCTTATGTCTCCTCACACAAGACTAACCATGTTGATGAATACTTTACAAAAGGACAAAAGGGATAAGAAGTAGAACTACAGTAACACATGTATTACCTGGATGATCAAAGGGTGACTGAAAAGTTGTCAGACAAACAAGTGCACTAACAGACTGATTGTCGGTCAGGGGGCCAGCACCAGCTCCTTAGCCCCGTGCCCTGAATATAAACTAAGCACTCCACATAACTTGCCACAGCGAAATCAAACCTTTGTAAAACCACACACATTTATGAAAATACAAAAAAAAAGTCAAATACACACAACAATCAATTAAAGACTTGGCCGAGTTGAAGAAGTCTAGATGGGATGGTCCCTGCGGCCATTTACCTTGGCCTTAGCCAGGTCATCCACTCACAATGATCCAGTTCTCAAGGTCAAGTGGAGGTCAAATTAATGACTTGCATCTTAATAGTTCGTAATGACCCGGACCCTCAGTACAGGGCAGGGGTATTAGGGGCATCCTTGGGTAGACCACAGTAGGTACTCTCTTACACTGGACACATTTATGGATTATTTCTTACATGCACCTTTATTAACTTGCTTCCCTTTGCTGCAACGGTCTGAAGAGGCATCTGTGGTTATACGACTTATCATTGCATATATCCAGATCACATTCATTGGGAGAAATAGCAAGTGGGGTGCTGGACTATATAATTCAACCCGATCCAACTGTAGAACCTATCATCACGGCTCAGGGCCAGCAGCATACCTAGTTATGTGGAATATGAGATATATATGTACTGCATAACCTACTGTTGGACCACTCACCATATTATGCATGTAAAATGCCCAGACATGATAGGTTCTCCGTCGATGCATCATTCAACTAGACCCTAGGAGGATCCCATGTAAACCTTCTTTTATATATATTATCTACATTTCCATGATGGGCAGTGCCTTGGTTTGTGGACATAACCCCCACCCAAAGCACCTCAAACCCTCATTACTGTTGACTCCTGTGGAGAAGAGGCCTCCACCAGTGAGTGGACGTAGGCGGTCTTCTATAAGGAGCAGTTTAATGGTGGTGGGCTTGGGGGACAGGAGGAGATCAGATGTGAGTAATGGATCGTTACATTTCACCATCTTCCCACACTACTACTATAGGTACAGAAGAATCTCCTCTGTCTGCAGGTAAATAGGTTATTACTCAGTTCGTGCTAGTACAGGAGCAACTGGTGAGATGCTCATTTGTGCTCACTATTTATGAAAAAAAATATGTTGTGCCAACTCCCAGGTATATAGATTAATATTTTCTTTTAAAAAAGCTATTAACCGGTACCCCAGAATAATATCAAAGGTGTCTGTATCATAACGTCCATTGGATAATGAAGAAACGCTGCCAACTTAATCTCAAAGCAATAATGGGATTATGGCGTAGAATCGCACATAAAACCCTCGGCTGATATCTCGTTAAAAACCTTTTTTTTATAATGTATCAAAATTAAGTTGTTCTTCGTCAAGCTTTAAGTATCATTGATTGCCAAAGTCTGCCTGCTAGGGCTCTGCCCAACTACCTGACATTTGGTTAAAGTCTCTTCCGCCATGCAGGGACCATCATTAACACCTTAAAGTTCACAGGTCACACCGTTCCAGGTGCTGGATCCAGGATGTCCCCGATCCCTCACTGTTTTTAGAAGAAAAAAAGAGACATAAGGATCCCCTCTTTTGATTTCAGAACTGGTTGGGTATATCAGATGTAGATACATTTGATCTTGGCATTTGGTTCCAAATAGTGTACCAGCAGATTTTGTTCCAGTGAATACATGTGTGTTTGTCACACGATCTCTGTCGGTGCATCAGTCCTGCCGCCTCTGTCTGCTTCATGGACGCTGATTTAACTTAACAATTTCACCTTGCCCCCTCGGCTGTAAGCCGTTGAGCTGGGATCACAGAATCGTGAGTTGTTTGAGGATAAAGCCATTACCTATCAGCCTAACTTCCGACAATACACGTGTTAAACCAGTGGAAATGGAAAGCTTATTCTGAGGCAATATCGATCATTAAGGTTTCTTATCCTTTTTTTCCAACCGAGACCTTGCAGAAATCACCAGTCAGGTGTGTAGGAAAGGGGGGGACAGGGGGGCCTGGGCTCCCTCAATCATAAAGGCAGAGTATGTCAACTTATAATTTCTACTTCGACCTTGTTTTGCTAGGTAGGGTCTCAACATTCGTTTTGCCCTAGGGAAATTTGATAAGAAATCTAGGATTCCAGCCGCGCCTCTCATGATGGAAAATATCATATTTTGGTTCCCTAGTTTATCATATGATAGTTTGTCTGTGTGCCAATTGAAAGGGGTCACCATAGTTAGAAAGGTAGGGGGTGGGGGCACGTAGGCTCTGTGATAAATAATTGAACTCTATTTGGCCTGGACCCATAGAGGTTGGAGCATGGGATACATGAGGTGGAAAGGCCGTGCTGGTCCCGTAGATAGGCATTACGGACATTAATGAATGTGGATGAGATCTACGTGAAAGTGTTTCCATAAGCAAAATTGGTAAAAAGAGCATTTGGTGAACCTTTCTGCAAAAAAAAATGAAAAGAAACAAATATTAATGGATATTGAAAGATTTAATCACATGCAAAAAAATGACAAATAAAAAAATGGTTTGTTTCCAGTCACCAGTGGTCACCCGACCGACCCTAGTTAAACTGGGCCGACACTACACGCTTTTTTTATTATTTAGAGAATTTCAGAGAATTTTTGAGAGTTATTTCGTTTTTTTCATGTTTATTCATCAGTTTTTCATAAATATAATCTTTAGTTGTCCATTTAAAGATGCAATTTCAACTAAAATGACTTTGTGGGAAGTGATTAATGAATTATGTGATGGTCACTCGTATCTATTCTCCAAACATATGGTGTATACCATTTTTGTCATGCAAACTCCCTGTATGTGTGAATAAGGGAAATCTAGCTTTGGGATACCCCTTCTCTATGGCGGGAAATGTAAAGCAGGTTTCTTAATAGGTCAGGGCAGGTAAGGGCTATAACAGAAGGGGGCACCACCAGCTGGCCCCTACAATGAACAGTTCAACCTGTCCCACTACTTGCCTTTATGTGTTGTCTGTCGTAAATTGTAATGTGTTGCATTCTATGTCATATAATTTCCATTACCTTTTTGGAATAAAAGGACAAACAATGTGTCTGAACTTTTTGTTTCAAATAAAATCTGTCTATGTGCCAAGGGCATGCAGTGCACAACTTAGTCACTAGGTGCCACTAATGGGCCATTAGCATTCCAATCTACACAGGTGATCAGTCATCCATGAAGTACAAAACACTTGTCATGTTATCCAGTGGTTTTAGTGTCGACCTACAGTAAAGATTTTGGCTGAACATGTGCATATTTCTTGGTGAAATACATTACATATTGTTTCAACCCCTTCAGAAGCATTTACAGGAGGTTATATCTCATACAAATGTGGCATAACTGGAAAATGGCAGGATTTTAGTTGGGATACAATCTTTAATACTTCACTAGGCATATTCCTTGCACATTTGTTATACTTCTCTTATGTTTTTCATGTTCCTGCAAACTGGTTTGGACTATCTCAAAGAATCAGATAGATCTGCCCATACATTTCTATACAAAATCAAAAGAAAAGAAAATCCAACCAACCGACCCTAGGTTTTTGAGTCATGTTACTGAAAACACATGGAATTTTTTTATGCTGGTTTATTTTTGAATTATTTTAAAAGAAAGTTGTTACAACTGATTTAAAATGTGTGCATGCCCTTTGTCCTAGACGCGACATGGTTTGACAATGTCATATGTGAAGTTCATACATAATTGACACCCTACAACATGTCGATAGTACAGTGACAATATGACATGTGGAGGTCCTTTGTTGAAAACCATCGGTGTGTGCTAATTTATCATATGACATTACCAGGTAAAACCCTTAATTCGATTCGACCAGATGTTGACACCACTCCATATTATACAAATACTGAGTACCCTCGATAAACAATATTACAGATGGACGATAGAATGGCCCGCCCGATTCTTAAGCACTGAATCAATGAGTGGGGCCCCTCTGCTGAGATGCTGACACATGAGAGCCATACTCAGACTGGTTCATCAGTTTAACACCAGACGACAGTAGGGTGCTGTGCTGTGAGCAGCAGGCAGGTTGTTTCGTTGGTGTGCAACATAGAATATAGAGACTCTCTGTGTGCAATCAGACAATCCAAGTCTTGTAGGCCTACCTACCAGTGGTTGGTCAAAATGCAATGATCTTGTTTCAACTCTCTTGTATATTCTTATCTATGCACACCCAATCACATATCATGCTTCGCAGAGCTATCCTCGTAGTGCTTACCATTTTATTCTGATTGATAATGTTTTTGTTGTTGTTTTTTTAATTGTTTTAACAATCCCTGATATTGCCCCATCCCAAATTAAAAAGGGTTAATAAGACGTTCATCAAAATGAACGATTGACTGGCATTACCTTCCTGGCAAATAAAGCACGAGGTCGCATTTTCAATTGATGCAGGTTTTCTTTTAAACTATATTATGTGACAGTATATCAATTTCGATAAGTCAACTTTGATAAGTCAATTAACATATTAGCATCCAACTTGGCCTCTGACTACGCCGTCGGCACTGCATCATTGTAGAGAAATATTCCACTATAGGCAGGCGTTAGGTGGATTTAGAGCAATGACAGAAATGCTAGTATCTAGATGCATGGATATATATTAGGTAAATTGGCATGAAACATAATTCTCCTTTATACATCTAGAAACATCCAGTGTATTAGTAAATTGGCTCAAGACGTAATATTATGGTAGAGATAACATTAAGTTTAATAACATCATCTCAATAGATGGTAAACCCTGGTTGCATCAATATAGCTATGCCCACTTTGCTCGGTGTACAGGAGAATTGATCCTATTGTTATAGCTGACACATGATGTGTTACCCTCACTTTCTTACCTCTTCAGCATGGCTACACGTCCTCCATGAAATGTGGACGGTTCTGATTTGAGAGAGAGCTCCACCTGAGCCAATGACGTCACTCCCCCAACATGCTGGAGAGCCCTCAGGACCGATTGTGTGTGGGAGAAGGAAAGGGGAACTTCCACCCTGAGGCTAAAGACTCAAATACCAACTTCTTCCGGTTTTGTTTCTGGAATTTGATCTGCTCCTGAAAAGAAAAATGAATTCGGGCAATTTAGGATAACCAATATGATGTCAGGAAAAAACTGAATATGAATGCCTAGATGGGAATACTTACCTGACTACACGTAGGGGAAAGTTGCCTAATTTGGACCCCCTAAGAACTTTTTCCTGTCCAGTGATTATTTCTATGAATTTGAATGTAAAATTTATACACTTTGTGAGGGTGCCTTATAGCTTTCTGGTGATAGCATAGAAATCTAGGAATTTGAATTTCTCTAGTCAGGGTGTGCAATTAAAAATCAAAGCCTAATGGTCCTGGTTGTCTAAATTGGACCAGTTGGTATCCTAAATTTCTTTCAGGGGCAAGGCTTCATATAGTCAAACTTTGCTACGTTTTCACTGGTTATAATGAGAAATGATGGTCTCCTGCATAGAATTTTATGAGATGATGGAAAAATATGAATATAGATATAAACTTTAACAAATCTGATAATTTTTTTTTAAATCTTCAAAAAAAAATCGGAAAAAATTTGAAAAAAAATTGAAAAAAAAACTCTCTAGCTCCTTTGAGCTGAGGCAGGTTGGGTGACCAGAAACCTTTTTTTTCTTTTTGGCCTAAGCTAGGCCGAGGCCCCACTGGGTGGTCCAATTTAGGCAACTAAATTTGACCCAATACTACAACTATGGTCCAATTTAGGCAACTCAAGCTGGTCCAATTTAGGCAACTTTTCATCTTTCTCATTGATAGTCTGTTTTCTGAACCACGACAATGGTTTTTATCAAATTTCACTTTAGTCTAAAAGTCTAATATGACATCTAAAAATCTGAAAGTATTTTGAACAAAACGATGTTGCCTAGCAGCCAGGAGGGCTTAAGTAAACAGTGACTCAAATAAGATTGAGAGGTCCAAAACCCAATTTTCACAGAAAATGTGCATAGAATTACAGAAAAATTACGTTTTTGAAAGTTAGTAGGAACTTTAGTGATATTGACTAAAAAATGGCAGCATTGGAACTTAGTACCTATTACTGCCACTCAGGGAAACAAGGGTGGTCCAATTTAGGAGCCGGTCCAAATTAGGCAACCTTCCCCTACAAGGGCTTATTTGAATTTGTGATAATCATGGTTGTCTATATGTTTGACCCTCAGGGTTCATTGTTGAAAAGGAGTGAAAATGAATTCTTCATTGTTCTTTTAACTTTATCCGCCATTCTATAATGATAACACCCATTTACTAAGCTGCCAACTGCATTCTTCACGTATTTGTCAGCGTTGACACTTTTTTACCTCTCTTTGTTGGATCATGGTAGTAGGCCCTGGGAATATTTCAGTACCAAAACATTTAAGATAATTTCATTAAAAGCATTGAATTTCTTTGCACAAGAACTGGTGATTTGACTTCTTCAGGTAGCCTTTGGTGCGAAACCGATACTTCTCAAATGCCTAAAATTATTTTCTCGAGCTTCCTGTTTTCAGCAGCGGTGTGCATGAGATAATGCGCCATGTGCCGTATCAAACCACACAGACCCAAATGATAACAAACGGTTATCAACTATTACCTGATTACATGACTACAAACAAGGTGATAAGCACTATATCACATAATATAGACCTGGCCAGCAGAGGCCCTGCTCTTCACATCACCCTAGCTGTGAATATTAAGTTCCCAGAGTTTATCTGCCTATCACATGGGTCATTACTATGAACAAACAGGGTGCCCTAGTGCATGGCAGTTCCTGATAATTGATAATGTTTGGTATGGGGAAGGGGTCAGGGGTGGGGGACCTTATATTGACATGTAGTCGGCCTGGTAGCCAACAGCCAACTTAGCCCTTAGGGCATGGAGACTACATGTAGATACATGAAATTGTAGTAAGGATACTGTCGTGTGTTTTGATTACACATTTATAAATGTCTTCCTCTCAATGTATCATACACTCTAAGAAATAACTGCTGAATCTACTAGGGATCCTCATAAAACTGCTGTAGACCTCATTGCATTGCAGTGAACGAGTGTAGTTTCTACAATGACTCAGTACAGTACACACTGTAGCACAAGGAATCTCCATGAAAATAACGATGGATCTCTGGCAACTTTAGTACAAGGATTTTACCATTATTTCAATGGTATCCTTTTTACATTGCATGTACTGAAAAATATCTGAACAGTTATGGAAATACAAGTATTCTGTAAAATAGCGAAATGCTCAGAAATATTCAGCCGTGCCATTGATGATATGAGAGCTAAGAGACAGGCCTGGCTGGCTTGATTGGTGAAGTCATACAGGTCCCTAAGGTCCAGTACAACATGGATCCACAATTAGAGAGCCCCATGGTATCCTCTGATATCTCCTTTGGAGCTGTCTGCTGCTGTAGAGCTCATGGGGAACTGCTGAACAGTAATGTTGAACCTGGATTTCCTCCCGAGGGGATTCCAGATTTCTCCACCAAAGAATAAACTCACATAAAATGGCTGAAGATGGGGGCATGAGTTGTGGTATAACACGATCTAATAATAGGGATTTATAACTTGATTATATTTAGCCTGGGTGAATATGCTTCTTCATGCCATTATATGCCTATACATGGGTAAAAGGTGACGCTTGTGACTTTAGGGGGTTTAAAAAGTGAAGTGATGCAGGGGTTTTAGAAAGTGACGGACAGATACAATTTCAAAAGTTTCCAGTACATTTACATTATACATAAAAGGTGACAGAGTGACGCTCCATCCTTCCTACAAAGTGACGGTGTGACATCCTGAAAATTTTGAACACCCATGTATAAGCACCATTATGTTAATGAGGGATCTAGAAAAGGCTCCATCCAGGTTCTTGGGTAAAATCTGGTTCTGTTCAGGAGCATGTATGCTGCTCATGGCCAAAACTCACCTAATCCTGCAGTCACAACTCGAGCCAATCCAATCAGTGTTACGGCATTTGCTTCTCATCAGCTGTTGATTATGTTTACCCTGTCACTGCTCACTATGCCTCTCCTCCATTCGCCCTTGGGTAACCCATATTACCCCATTCCAGATCACCTCATGCCCGGTAGGTTGGTGGGTATGGTAGTTAATGGGGTATTGTAATGAGACAAATAAATATACCTAGTGCACAGCTGGTGTATATACTGAATGTTGATAAACCAACCGTCCCTTCCTGCAGTTATTATCTTTTCATTTATGGTTCAGACTGTTTCTAGATCCATTTCTCTCCCCATACCTATCTCTCTCTCTCCCTCTCTCTCTCTCTCTCTCTCTCTCTCTCTCTCTCTCTCTCTCTCTCCCTCTCCCTCTGTCTCTGTCTGTCTGTCTCTCTGTCTCTCTCTGTCTCTCTCTATCTCTCTCTCTTTCTCTCTCTCTATCTATCTCTCTCAATATGGAGATATTAGTGTCCAGTGGGGAAGCACCAGATTTGTTAGGCATATCTAAGGTTACGGTCTGTGTACCCAGTCAAACTTTGTATACACAGGTCATGGATAGCACGGGCCAGTGTTGGGCTTATTGACTTGTGGCACTCTGAATAGAGATGGTGTCTGTCTACAGAAATCTTTCTACAAAGACAGTCTGGACACAGCCCTATGGACCCAAACAGGACTACACTACAGAGTTGAAGTTCAATTGGCTTTGATTAACCCTTCTGAACAAATTCCTTTATTTGACGTATCACCCCAGGCAGAGGAGTACTAGTCAGGTGATCTATGTCTTTAGAAAGGAAAAGGTGTACTTGTTAAGAAACCAGGAGGTTGAAAGCCTGCCTTAGGAATACTCTTCTCTTTCTACCTACCCCATCTCCCCTCGCCTCCCTGGAAGGCTCAAAAATATACGTTCCATTCAGACGTATCCCCTTGCCCCACCTCTGATACCCTCCTTTCCTCAATGCCCTTCCTACTTTCCTGTACCATATTCTCCGCCTTTTCTCCTTGCCTACGGCCTCACCCACCAGTTTCAAAGAAACTGCCACTCTCCCCTCAATCTCAGCCTCGGCCACTTCATGCATGTAGGGAACGTTACCTGTTTGACGTGGAGAGTGGAAATCCCTGCTGGCAGGGGGTGTATTATGTATGTCCCGTGCAGTACTATCTGACAAAAACTATGATCTGTATACAATCCTTGAGGGGACTTTATATTTCAAGGAAAATGCTACCCAATTTCCAGTCCCCAAGGTACATGTAGACGGTGGTCTTCAGATTTAAAATCTTTTAAAGGCCTCTGAAGTACTATCTGAATTATGATTAAAAATTAAATCGTTACCTAAGGGTTGAATGACGCCATTGTTGTCATGGCGTGATTCTAGTAGCGGAACAAGAATGGTGGTGAAATTTCAACAAATCCTTGCTCGACCTGTATCACTTTTAAGCCCAACTGCCACGCTACCGTTGCCAGTCATTTCCCTTTGGATGTTCCAAACTTCGCTACCAAGACAGGTAATGTTTGAATGATCGTTGAAAGAATGTAATGTCTACTCATTATCGGATCTTTTAACAATTTGGCCACTATCACAAAACACAATTACTGTACAAAAGACAAGCATTATCATCTTCATACGGCATTCCATATATCATTTGCTGATATGATCCGAATGTTTGACATCCTAGAGCAACTGCTTATCTTATTGGCAATGTATTCCATGAATTCCCAGACACACTATACTTAAGGATATTTAATCTTTCACCAACGGTATTGAGCGATCACAACCCTGTCGGAAAGGGCAGTTACTCCATACATCATCAAGATGTGTGGGTCTACTCAGCAGTCACCCCTTAAGACCCATATCCCTCTTAGAGCCTGGGGGGAATTTATAACTTTCTTCGAGGCTGTCTGTGTTATAAGAGGACATCAAACATGCCATGTTGCTTTTCAACCTAGTCATAATTGAGACTGTATCAGGACACTAATGCAAACTCCATTGTCAGACTGCATATTATACATATTGCATGCTATGACAGGATATCTTGAATATGGGACGAGGAGATGAGCACACACATACAGAGACACCTTCGTTTCTCCTTTCCTGACTACTCAAACAGTAATGCTATGTGTCCTACACAATCAGGAATGACCTTTCCTCCTTTATCAGACACGTGGTATTCAGTCAGATTTAGTGTCACGCAGACGTGAAGAGAGCAGGAGGAAAGAAGACTTTGATTTCTGCCTCCCTACAAGAAGGCCATCTCTCTGCTCTTGGTAGCGTGACTTTTTTTGGCGATGCCCCCACCTCCTTAGGTCCCGTTGGTGGTTGTGTCGATCGGTTCTGATGTCTTAAAAGCAGCTCATATCAATACAAGAGGGATAGGTCTTTCCGTGCTACCGAACAGTCCACTGCCCTTCTCCAGTGCGTGTTCACTAGAAGATGGCGATTTAGTACCTAATCGCAATCTCATTGCATCGACAAAATAGATCTAAGAAAATCTATCAGAGGGCAAGAAAACAAGGCTTGCATGATAGTACTTAGATCCTAAAGTAGAAAGATGGATAAAGGGGCAGCTATTCAAAATATTGTACAAATCAGATTAGATAGTGTGAATTGTGATAGTGAATAAGAGAATAAGACACTCTAAAGTGGATCTGCCTTAAGGAATACTGGAATAAGCTGAAAAGAAGGTAGATCTTACCTCACAGACCAAAGGCCGATTGTTTAGAATTAGTAATAATTTATTGGCATAAACAGATATCAATTCAGAATTTGTAAAACCTAGCTAACAGAAGTTCTGATTCGAATGCATGTGGGTCAGGTCATCAGAAAGATTTTGCCCTTGAAGGCCCTGAGAAACTAATTTTCTAATTACTTTATATAACCTTAACAAAATTGTCAAGGTACATCTCCTCAGCTCAGAAGACAAAAAAATACCGATCTAGGCCATCCGGTTCCATTTTTATTGCTTGTTTTGTGTCATGTAACGTCCGGTACCAAAATAATGAAATATGGAGGTAATTGAAGTTGCTCTCAGTAATATAAAAATGTCCCATTATGCATAACAAACACATGAAATAACAAGGCCAATATGTCTATTATTGACTTCAATTACAGAATGGAACAAAATTTGAGTTATGCATGCACAGTAGACTGCCTCCTACATGATGATAAAAGTATCGGACGTTACGTAACGTCCGGTACTTTTATCAGAATTATTTCACATAAGCTGCTCTCATGTGGAGACAAATGCTGGTAGACACACAATTTCTTCACCAAAGTAGGGGATGATAGGGCCCTTCATATGGGTAATAACAAAGATTTTGAAGCTTCATTTTTTCCATGTTTTATAACCGATTTAGATATAATACAAAAAATAATTTGGGATACTCTATAGTGTTCTTTATTCAATACAGGACACTTGTAAAAAATACAAAAAGTATAAAAAAGGGTGTGGTGTACGGAGTAACAGTGTTTGTGTAGCAGTTACCGCTGGAAGTGAGCCTTCAAATTTTCAAAGTGCCCTTTTATAGTACTTGACATGTGACCTGGATTGACCAATCACGGCCTGTTGTTAGGCACGGATTTTGTTGACACTGGAATGGTTACCGAGGTTGCCTGGTAACCGGGTCAGTGTGACCTCATTATCTAAGTTGATACTAAATAGAGGAACTGGGCGGTTTCACCTGTGGGGATCTTCAGACTGCATTGAAATAAAATTATTCGCATCAGTTTAAACAGTGTTAAAAGGATACAAATAATTTTAGCGGTACCACCAAATTGGGATGGTGGGTGGGGAAAAATTTAAACATGGACAATAGTGTGTACCGGTGTCTATAATTTTTCTATGGATAAAATAAATCTCCCATGGTGGTATAGGCCACTTGGGTATTTAGGAAAATCCATAAATAATTTTTATTTTGAATAAAAATATTATTGGTTTATTCTAAGAGTGGATTTTAGAATATTCCGGGTGGGTCTAAAATTATTCTGAGTGAATAATTGTATAAAAAGTATAAAAAAGAACAAATTTTGCTGTTTTGTCACTACGGCAGGCTATAAGTCCTACAGTTTTTGATGGATGACCACAAATTTACATTATTCTGATAGCCCTAAGTGTTCTCTATCAAATGAGTCTATGTAAGACAAGATTGATTCACAACTTCTTTCTCCAGAGCCATAAAACTCCAAAATGACCCAAAAACACAAAATCTACTGCTTTCTGGCGACCTGACCCATGTGTTATTTACACATATCTCTATGCAGAGAACAGAAGTAATTGCAAAAACAAACAACAGTAGAAGCAAGTTGATTAATGAGATCTATATCTATTTAGAACACGAGTCTGACATCCATGGGGAAAATACGTCGTGTACAGGAAATGAGGTTCTTTATTTATGAAAACTGATCTAGAGGCTATTGTTACCCCTTCATTTCCAAGTACAATATTCAAGGCACACAAACTCATACCCTCGGTCCTTTTCTGGAATTATGTCTGGGAAAGGCAGCATGTGAGAAGGGGACGTCCATAGGGACCAAACAAGCCAAGCTGCACCATCGACTGGCACTAAATCTGAAACCAGCATCTACCACACTCTTACCATGACATTGCCTCTAGGGGCGAACAGAAAAACACCTAGTCAATATGATATTTCACCATGATAAAACCATATTACTTTCCGTTTGTACTTTCCGTTCGCACTCCCATACCATACTATCATCATAACAGCCATCCTGTTCTGTATAGAAAGCAATGGGTTTATTTTTGACAGTAGATATTATGAAGGCATTGACGTAGCATCAATACCCGTAAACCTAATGCCTGTAACCTACGTAGACCATCGATCACTGATATGTATATAGGAAGATATAAAAACAACCCAGTTGAATTGAAAGGAACAGTATTGATCCCCTTGTTTCTACAAATAGACCAGCACATAAATTGTCCTGTGTCGAGATATCAGACAAAAGAGGACATATAAGAGGCCTGTTGGCAGTAAGAAATGATTCCCCAGGTGGGATTGGGACCTGCATTAGTGTAGCCGGGGGAAGTGGGGGTGTCCCAGGTGTTAGGAGGTCATGGGGACCCTTAAACATTGGTCTGCATTAGTCCAGTCCTCAGATGATGGCATGATGTGTCAGGCACCCTCGTTTATACTAAAAGGGGATAAACTCACCTCTAGGGCTTCCTGATCACTACCATACCACAACCACACCAATATACATAGGCCTACACCAGAAGATCCGATCGATGGCTGAAAAGCATCATGCTGTATTGCTTTATAGAAATATCTAAAAGGATCTTTCAATACAATTGTGTGGTTGCATCTGCACGGTGTCCAATGTCAGAATAGTTTAACCAGGATGTAGGAGCTGTGACATTGGAGACATCAATATGCCATGGTAAACATTTCCACATAATGCTAAATCATCACTACTCTAGCAATAATGGGACCCACCTTGTCTATTCAGCTCTTCTGGGGAAGGGCCAACCCAAGTAACAAAATTCAAATATTTACTGGTCCAGTTCTACGCCCTCTAAGAGATGTATTATACAACAACCCCTGCCAAAACCCAACCACTACTAATACTTAGGGGAGTACTCTGGTAGAGATCTTGGGCTAGTGCCTTGTCTATAGTGAGGGTGAATGGACTTGTGGTGGAGAAGAACTTGCAGCTATGAAGCTCTGCCTGTATAGTGGCGGTGGTGGCAGTAGTGTTGGCGGTTGGAGTCACTCAGAGTTATAGGGGAGTAGGAGTCAGCAGCAGCAGGAGTTTACAGCGAGCTGCTCTCGGGGAATGCAGTCAGTTTTACAGTCTGGATGCCCAGTGCTGGAGGAAGCCAGTCACCCAATAGGCAACCTGTGGGGAGCCAGGAGGAAGAGGGCCAGAGCCCAAAGAAACAGAAGGGGAAAGGTATCTTATGTGTAAAAAGTACTTCTGGATTGTAGTTTGGGCCATAGTGCGTAGTGCTGGGGCTGTATGGATTTGGCTTGGAGGACATGAAATTGTAGCAAGTAACTCACAGGAGCAGTATCACACTATCGGCAGAGAAGCCATGCTGCATACAGGATCTGTAGGATAAATGTGTATCGCTATTGTTTCGAAGCGGGAGGACTCCTTGACGAGCAGGAGGAAAGTGGGCCCATACAATGGACCCATACACACCTCTGGAGGAAAATGGGGACGCCAGAGAAGGAACCCCCATCACATTAACCTAACACCTACATCCATCTCTCACTGGCCCCTATTTCTATACACACTTAGACATGCGAGGTGACATGGTGTGCATGGCCCAGGAGGACCTACCAGGACACACGTCACCCATCCTTCATACATGTTGACATAATGGGTCAGTCCCTGGAGTGACCAATGCCCAGCCTTAGAAAGGACACGCTCCAGGGTTGGGCTGCAAGCTCTCTGGTCGTGGCCATAATGTTATTTGGCGTCCATAGCACAGCGCGCCACAGGCATAGGTAAAACTCGATTTTGGACTTGGTTCCCGTTGCCTCCTCCATTACCGCCCGGAAGGTATGTCGGGTAGTATTACCTACGTGGAATAGATTCTGCTGTATGCCCGTAGAGTAGGATTGATGTCACCTGCCTCTCTGATAGCCTACTCACAGCCTTCATTACATGGAACCTACAGGAGGATGTAAACCCAACTATGGCACAACATCGTTCTGCACCCGAGGCAATGTAACCAAGCTGTAATTTATGTTGAGGTAACCAGAAACTTTCAGGGAGGGCCTCAGATTTACGTCAACTAAACTATAAATTAGAACGTACACCTGTACATATGCCTGTATTATTTGTATTTTGATTCGATTAGGACACTGCTTCAAAATTATGTTATGCTATCAGAACTAAGGCAGAAGCATAACGTGTACGTGAATAAATTGGCAATTTATACAGTAATCACTGGCAAGTGTATGAAGAGCTAGTGTATGGCATAATGAAGCGTATGTTGCTTGGTGTATATAAGAGAACACACTGGAAAGAAATTAATGGATTAAGTAGAGATTAACAATATTATACTAGTGGTGATAGCATTTTTTTACTCCCTGCTTCTCCTTGCTGAGATGAGACAGGCTTAGGCAGTCACCGATGGTTTTCTCTTACCACTTGGGTCCATATTTATAGCTCCCATCTGGGTGTTTAGATCTGGACACTAGTTTGTCTCCACTACCTTTAAGCCATACCCAACACCACCCACACATAACCACCAACAGGAGAAATAACACCAGCAGCAGTAGCATCGCAGCTCAGGTAGGACAGGGACAGGAGGGCTCAGAGCTACCAGTGTCACTCACCCAGAAGTCTATTGTCAGGGACTTGCCAGATCCCCTCCTCCAGTACCAGAGCTGCACCTGGAGAAATAAGATCTCCCCCAAACAGTTCCAGCTGCTCCAGGCTGCTGCTAGGATTGAGGAGCTGGTGGTACCTGCTGGAACAACGAGTTTAACAGTAAGGTGCTTGTAGAATAAGAGGATACGATCTGGGGCATATATATTTTATTTGTCGCCTCTGCTACAAACCATGGCTATGTGCTTGAGTGAGTATTCACTGGAATTAATACAAATGTCATTATAACTTCGCTCATCCATGAACTCAGGATGTATGTACCCTTACTGGATAATGGGAGCTGGCGAATACCTCAAACTATAACCTCAAATACCTAGGCTCTAGAATAGAGTATATTGGCGAATAGTGTTTGGTGTCCCATCGAGTTAGTAGAACAGATCAACAAGACGTAGAGGAATGAATCCAAAATGAAAGGAAATTACACAAAACACATTGTTTTTAGTAAACATATTTGAAGCAAGGATTATTGCTGTGAGAAACACTGTATTCAGCAAAGGTACCAGACAGTACCTGGACTCCAGCTTGGATTCCAGAATAGACAAGATGGATGGATACGACTCTACCGATAGCACCCCAACCCCCAGCCCTGTTGGAGTGGCCCCATCCCTGGGGACTCCATCCTCAGACGATAGCGTCTTTTTGGACGTAACGACAGGCATTCCCCACCCATTCAGCACAGGAAGTACGTCACCCATAGTGCTGCCGGGAAGTCTGAACCATAGGCATCAGTTCCGGGTCAAAAGTGCATCGTCAACACCTTCCTTTAACAGAAGTCAGTTCTTCTTCTCCAGGGAGGTAACAGCCTGCAGGGAAGTTCAGGTGGCTAACCCAGGACAGTCAGCTAGGTCCCTCCTGCAGAGACGACGTGTACGTCACGGAGGACTATTCACACCATTTAGGTAGGGCCTGAACACAACCAAATTACAATATTTGCTTCTAGTATTCTCTAATAATTCTACAGAATAAATTATCCACTCACGCAGTGCTTACAACTGCCACAATAGTAAGATAAATGGAAGATAGGTCTACAGGGTTTATGGTTTTATCCCAAGGTCAGTGATCTCAGTTTTATGTCGTGTTTACCATAAAACCATGTATCAAAGCTTTTGAGCTAAGGTGGGGGTTCTCATGTTAGTTCTACCAATAAGCCCCCATGCCCTTTTCCCATGGGCACATTGTGCAGATATCCTTATATTGATAGTGGCTTTGTGTTGAGCATTAAACTTTTTACGAGCACATACCTCATTAACCCTTTAAATCCCTGTGTATCTTATATCCAGTAATATATCCAAAGTAGGGAGTTAAGTGTAGAGGGTTGATAACAGGTTATAAGGCTATTTGATTTTAAACTTCCCTATATTGAATTCACAACTCTGAGTTTGAGATCTGTAATGAACATTGGTACACAGGTGTAGGGCGTTGGTCTAGGGTTCCTACTCCCAATTAACATTGTGTGTAAGGTTACATGTATTCACGGACTGGGTGCCCATGCTCAACTTCCAGTGGTAAAGTGCCATTCTGTGTTCTTGGGTAGGGGGTCATGGCGTTTATTTCTGGAAAAGAAAATGTAGGGGTAGATCTATTTCTTTTATAGGAAAATAGCTGCTTCTCTTCATTTTCAATAGTTACATATTCATGTAAGTAGCTTATTAAGTTCACTCAGATCACGAGAACATGTTAATATTTTCCTTGATTTAACTGTACAATATAATCGTTCTAGTTAGAACCACCTGCTACTTTACAGTCGGTAGTACGGACCGACGTGAGAGCGTTGATAGTGCAATGCATTACACGGAAGGAATTTATCAAAGCCGCACAACGCGAAGGTTGGACTTTCAATAATAACTGAATGCCACGTAAAATTCATCAGTCACCATAGCAGCAGTTACACCTGTGGTAACTACGACCAGTACTTTCCTGTTTTGCTGGTTTTTTAATAGTGTTTCCAGTTAAAACCGAAGTGGGGGTAGAAAGTATTCATTGACAATTTTGAAGCTGCTGCATAGTTTGTAACTAACTCCAGGTTTACGATCCATTCCCTAGCCAGAGCTAAGGTCAGAGCTATTAACCTAGATTGGGCACTGCCCTGGGGGAAGGTAATAGGGTTCGATGAGCACCTGCAGGGTCATGTCACCTCGTGTTAAGGTTTAACTCAATGGATAAGTGTCGTGATGTCGGATCTCGCACAGAACAAGCTAACATGGGTTAAACAGCTTGAATATCAAAATCTAGTACAATGGGACATGTAGTATTCCTACTGATTCGGATGGGGCTAAGGGAGTGATAATTTTTTAACAACAGGGGGGGAGGGGGCTGGTGGGTTTGCACACGGACGGGCGAAAAAAATTACGACCCCCCTCTTGAGGGGGTAAAATTTTTTCGACCTCCCATAAGGGACAAAAATCGCGCGCGTACGTCCCCTTTTAGCCTAAAGTAATGCGCGGGGTTTTCTGCTGAAAACAGGTGAAATTATTTTGACCCCCCCCCCCCATCAGAGGTGTTGAGAAAATTCTAACCCCCCCCCCCGGTCAAGGGGTTGAAAAAATTCTGACCCCCCCTCAAACCCACCAGCCCCCCCCCCTGTTGTTAAAAATTTATCACTCCCTAAGGGCGTGCAGATAAGAGGCTGTCTAGGCTGTCATTTGGTCTCAATTTCTAAGAAGTGTCGCATGAAGCTGTCCTGATTTCTCACTTTTTGCAAAGAGGGTGTCTGTCAGGGGTGATTTTATTCTTATTTCAAAAGTACCATATCAAATTTTGATGTTGGGTAGTATACCTGACCTGTGGTTTAGATAGAAATATAATTTAGACACCTGTATAATGGTGCTAATGGTTATTGCGATCTGTACGAAATACATGTTTTGCTATGACGTGCTATGATAACGAATTAGTCACTCATAAACTCAAGTAAAAGGCATCTTCACTTTGGTCCTGCCTTCCCACGGTCTTGTAGCAGTATTTACATCATTTCAAACATCAGTTCTTACCAGGCGGCGTTTGACTTTTTAACTTGTCCAATTACATTCTGTTAATTTCATTCGTGTTCTGAAGCATTTCGTCATGATATGGGCAATTCGGATCTCGTTAGTCTTAATGGAGTCTGTCTTTTTGAATTAATCCTAGAGATTTAGTTTCATAACAATAATTTTGATGTCACTCCATAATGTGTTGATGACAGATAGAACCTAGTTTAAAGAATAGTGGTCATAATTATACTTCATAACTCTTGTCAGCCCTCAGCAGGCCGGCACTCAATATCATGGAAATGCGATGCATCTGCCAACTCCTCAGTGGAATTTAATTACGGAATTCCCCTCCATATTAGCACATATTAGCCATGCAAAACATCTAATACTCTAATATCTGTGGAATAGCTTGCTGCCTACTCCTGGACCCCATGGGCGTGTTCTACTGCTAACAATGCAGGTGAAATTGAATCAATACAGAAGAACAGAACTTTATGGTTTACAGTTGATTGTCAATCCCCTGTTCTGTTATCTTGTATATCCTCCCATGCATACAAACGTTTAGGGAAGCAATAACCATTGGCCATTGACCCCCCCCCCCTCCTTCTTTACACATGATGGTGTTTTATTTCTTTTATCGAACCAGTATTTTGGAACTGTACAGATAAAACCTCCACTTCAGCACAGCTATGGCTTGTTTTGATGCCTCCGTCATATTGTACTGTGATCCAAATGAAATCTTTATGAACATAATTATTGCTCTTCCCTTACTTGTTCTAAAGACTGGGTTGTGAGCACCGTTGTATGTAAATACATCTGCCCAGAGAGTGTCCACAGGACTAGGTTTAACTTTAGGCCTAACTTTATATTTTTCTTTGACTAATGCCTACAGTGCTGTATGTCAATGGTGCCAGGCGATCAGTATACATAGTGGTGCTGGCATTTGATAGGCTTTGTTTCAACATTCTGCTGACCCCAGTGGCTTTGCGAGTTAGATTTTATGGGAGTGATCTGCATTTCAAACAAATTTCGAAAACAGCAGCCTGACCTCGGCTTAGTTTCTGCTAAGTGTTTTCCCAGTGTGAACTCTGTGCAACATGAGCTACCGCGCAAAACTTGCTTGTGTTATCAAACCCTACCATACAAAACTGATCCAATATAAGGGTCAGAAAGTAGAGGTGCTTAAAGGCAAACTCTAGCTAAACATTCTAATGGAGACCATACAACAATGATCTGCCCTCTGACACTCATACAAAATAATGCCTCCCCTTGACAGGTGTAGTTTATGCCTTTTTTATACTTTGTTTATATTTACCTTTTTTTCTCCAACTTCATCAGCCAGGTTGAAGGTTTTCTGTCATGGTTGCCAAGGGATGCTGATGGGAGGAATATGAGTCTGGCAGCGCTTGGGGGCCTCTGGGTGGATCCATAAACTTGTCTATCAACCAATCCGTTAGTGTCCCAACCAATATACCAGGTGAATAAATGATAGTATACAGGATGCAATGCACAGATTAAATAATGTAGGGGCTAATAAGTAGAAATTGAGAGGCATTATAGAGTAGAAGGGAAAGGATAGAAAGTGTTGAAACTAAATACCTAATTAATAAGGAACGCAATGAGGAAACAGGACAAGGGTCCATATACAAGACTGTACAGTCGGAGAGTAGTCAGAAAGCAATTTACATGTGCCTAGAAACAGAAGGAGGGCGGTCATTATGTTCAATCATGTGACTTCCTAGAATTGGAGCATTACAACACCTCTATAAGAGTCACTACATCCACATCAGAGATAATTGTTCCTGATACATGATTACTTATTCCACCTACATGCATACAGTTATAACACCAACTAAAACACGGCTGTGTTCCACTGAAGCTATTGCTGACAAATTTCCAATACCCTTTTCCCTGCTGAGAACGTCTCATCTATTGATATTAGCTGAAGGTGGCTCAATACGTGTCCATGGAACCAACTTGTTCCTATGGCAACAGGCCTTTCCGCTAGGAGGCCATTGTATATGACCCTAGGAGAGCCACCCCGGCCTTTGGCCAGAATAAAGGGGGGAAGCAGCGCTTGCTGCTATTGCCGAGGTTTCATCAAAGTAGAGTGATGACCAGGAGCCAGGCCCTAAATAATAGTCAGCCAGGCCTATGACGTTTGGGAAGGCTTATTTAGGACATGTCTATTAGAATTTACCTGGAAACTGTTGCATTGTGTTGTACACAATTCCCAATTCCTGTTCCCATTCATATAGCTTGCACGTACTGCGCTATTTGCTGTTGTTTTATTGTTCTGTACATAATTCCCATTCCCACGCAAACCGCTACAAACAGTGTACATGTATAATAACCATATAAATCGGTGCGAGACAAATATCACATTTCCATGAAAATTTCCATCCCCTTCCAGAGATCTCCCTTCTGACCATTACGCAGGTCTCCCCTCGCTATATAATATATGAATTTCACATGATGATATAACAAGACCGGGAACACTTATAGATATGGATAATAACCTGTTGCTAATACAAATTCTGCCTCCTGGTAGCTTGTGGAGGTAGAGGATTACCACAGGACCCGACGTCGACAACGTTAGGTTGATATTTCACACTGACCTAGGGTGGATCCCAGCTGCCTGCATGGGGTGAGTGAGTGAGTAATAGATGTTTAACGCCATTTTCGACAGCTAAGGTCATATTCATGGCGAGAACGACATTACACAAGTTCACAGAGGAATGTGTCAGTGCCCGCGCATATGTGCACGACATACATCCTGAGGGGATAGGAAAGAAGAGATATAGACCCTTTTAAGTGGGCTAGGGAAGCCCCCCCCTACATGGGGTAGAAGGGGATTATGTAGGGGTACTGCATATAGGATGCAGGGCTATTCTACAGCCCAACCTGACTGCAATCGACTCGGGTCGCAGACAGTTTCCCTAAAGCCTCAGTGGATCACGTCCCGAACATGTAATGCCTCGTAGTCCCATCAGCCTGCAAAGAGCCCCACCTCTTATGTCGATTAGCCCATAAAACACTAGCTATTCTGGCTCTCTCGAGCTGCTCTTATTACTGGAGAAGTAGGGCTGGATCCAGGACGTTCTCCAAAGAGGGGGTTAAGAGCGTTTTGGATGAAGGTCTAGAGTGCTGTGGTTATTGCATTTTCTGGGATTTAGATAATATGGTTAAAGATATCACAAGATATCTAGTGTGCCATCGAAGAAGGCTCACCAGAAGGGTGCGGGTAGTAGTTTTAATTCCACTTGCTTATTACAATGTTGGCCTCTTTAGCAGCATAACCTATGGACCTCTGAATATGGTTTCTCTATGTGAGACAATACTGTGTATATTCCTCTATACGATATATCATACGCTAGAAACTAGTACACGACACACAGCTAGTATGATACCAAACTATATTGGATATACTCTACCAGCACAGAAGGAGAATTTACATCATGGCCAGTCACTGGGCTTGATGCCAATGTTAGTCTGTAGTTGTGTATGCAGACCAGTACCCTACTCAGCAGGAGTGTTTTATCATACTGCCTTCGTGGCAGCTAATTGTTTATCAAACCAAGGCTGTGCATGTATACACATTCTGGCGAATGTATGTGTGGACATAGAAACTATATTAGCAGCCTACACTAAGGAGCACTCTCATTTGCTCTGTACATTCAGAAATTAAGACCTCTCCAAGTCAGCTCAATCACTGTGGCAGGGAATGTATCTGCAATGTATTATGGCTGATAACAATGAAGATTTGTTGCTGATATATCTCTCATTGGACATTGTTTTTTTTAAACCTATAACGGATTTTTTAATAGGACATGCCTACCTGTCTCCCCTAACCATAGCCCTTGCACTGTCTGGTGTGCTCTGTACTGTACATTTTACACTGGTGCCCTGCAGGTGGTGTGGTCATATACCCGCAGGCCATACCTAATGGCTTTTTTTCCTAAGATTCTGGGGAGAGGTTCACTTGAATTAAACTAGATGGCGGTTTAAGATCTCTAATCACAGTCTATATATCAAAAACGTGTGCCTTTGGGGTAAAAGGGTGCCCGGTGCCCCCTTGTGAGTAAGTGTGAAAACAGGGGATGATTGACTGGTAGCTTCTTAGACATGGCCTGCCTGTATACATGTCCCCAATATACAGCGAGTAGCCAGCCAATGTACATTTCAGCTCAATGTCCTGTAGTGCTCTCTCACCAGGGAAATATGGAAGAAAGGCTTGCACTCAAAGGGGAGATTATCTCCATAAATATATAAATTGGCATACCTACAAAGTGTCAGCTGGGAACCGATAATGAAATACATGTACCTGTAGACTCCCGCGTATAAGACGCGTCTTATACGCCAAACAAAATGCTGGTGCATCTTATAGCTTACTCTCAAGTTGGGGGTGCGTCTTATACGAGGGGTAATTTTACTATAGAACAGTACTGAATTTACAAAAGTGTGCCCTAAGAGGTGCGTCTTATACGGGAAAATGCCTTTGCTGAGTTTGGGTGCGTCTTATACGCGCAACGCGTCTTCTACGCGGGAGAATACTGGTAGTGCGGATAGTGCATCAGTGTGTACTAAGGCGCCTAGTGGGAGATGGCAGCAATGGTCTAGTCAGAGATGCCACGTTCAAAAGGTGTAGATGTAGACAGAATCCTCTAGTACTGCCAGGAGATGGGCTATCTCACAGGAACAGACATTGGCCATAGCATAAAATGCAGCATTGTGCACAGAGAGGGAGGGGGGGGGGGAGATAGAGACAGAAAGCGGAGAGTGCGAGAGACAGACAAGAGGCAGACAAAGAGACAAAAAGAGACAGACAGACATACAGAGACAAAAACAGACAGACAGAGTATTGTTACTTTATATCGACTAATCTTCTGAAGCAGGTGTTTGCGACATCTCATTCGACCAACCTCCACAAAACTACTGCCAAAATATCACCGCCTACAACTCATTTCCGATGCTTGGCTGATAAACTATGACCTTCATGTTCTGGAGGAGTTGCTGTCCCCCATCAGGAAAGACACTAATCACCATGTGGGTGAGTGGAGAGAGTCTTGTAATATGTGGGACTGTCAGGCACCGTCAGACCTTCCAAATGAAACCTAAGACTCAAAAGAGATTTTTCTGAGCTAAGCCAGTACTGTCTAATGACATAACGCATGTTTATCAAAACTGATCCCAAAATAAAACTCAAAAATAGTCGTATTAAGGTAGATATATTCAGTGTTAGGAGATGACAATCTTGAATTGTGAATGTATAAAATCTTATTCAAAATACAAACTTCTGAGTCCGATGTAACTAGTATACAAAGTTGGCTCTAGCCCACTTATTGCCTTCCATATTGATATGGAATTTTACGTCACCACACATGTACCGCGCAATAGATTAAATACAGTTGTAGGTCCATGTTTTAGTGAAAAATGTGGAGCGCGCTAATCTAGTTCGTAACTCTAACTATTATATACACTATTTTCTATTACTGAATCTCTCAACCCTGATCTATTTAATCCCGAGAGTCAATCCCATTACTTAGGGTTTGCCTTCAGAAGATATTGGAGTCTTACAATAAGGGGTGTTTCTTAGTGGTTCTGGACCTACAAGGACCGCGGCCAAATGGATACACATGGTGCTACAATGGGTCTTGATTATTTTCTCCTTCTCCTGTTACCAATCATCCCCACCTTGAATTCCCGCCTTGCCTATAACGCCTAAATACCCAAAGTCTGTTCTGGTTCTTGTATTCTGCCATGCAGTTGTGGCTGAGGGCTGACAAGGTATTTCATCTTCTCTAATTGCTGTCAGCCAGATGGACTGAGTACTATAGTATATCTTTGAAGTAATGGCTACTTTTGTGGATTATTTCCATAATTATTGATATCCATGCCCGCATCATAGTTATTATATGAAGCATCTTTGATTTCGGCAGAAACGAGCTGTTCTATTTATAGCTAACATATATGTGTTAGTCCCTGTGATAGAATATACTTTGGTTGACCAATAATGGCCTTGGAAATGTAATATAGTGAGCCACCCGTCCTGGCTTCCCCTGCAGAAACAACCTGACGGGCTGGGCAGGGCCAAGCCCGTCAGGTTGTTTTGGCGTAGGGAGGATTTATTGATATCTACAGTAGCAGCTATTCCTGCCAGTATCTGTCTTAGATAATTATGATGTACATGTAAACAGTGTGACAGCTAGCCTCCATGTTCTGCCAGGCTCTGTCTAGATTGTGTGTCTGATCAATGAAGATGGTATTCGGTATCACAGCCAAATGATTTACATGTCCCTCAGATAAAACTGAGTAGGTACTGGGTATTGACACCAATAGGCAGTGGAGACAAGCAGTAGACATAGCGTTTACCATATAATGCACCTGTCACAAAGGTCTCCCTGATTTGAGATCAGATTGACAGCACTTTTCATTTGCATTTTGCTTTTGGGCAATAATCTTTCTTTGGAGGCCAACTTGATTTTTCAAGTTTCATTTTGGGTATTGTATTTCTCAGAATTCAGCAAAATCAGTGTATACATATATCTGCTATCAACATTAGTAGCTATTATGTGTTGTGCGACTAGTATAATGATTTTACCTATAACATGCAAGATGGGATGGCTTTAGGAGCGGCCTTGATATCATACAACAATAGAAATACAGGCAGGTTGGAGGTGAAACCATGCCTTTCCTGCATGTAATATCACCAGACATTTATATACCTAGCATCACACGCATGGAATTTTCATCAACCATAGAAACAGCACATTAGCTGCTACTGTGACAGGGGAAACTAAGCCACCAGGCCCCTCCTCCTCTACTGATCCCCGTAGTGCCTGCTGCAGCACGTGAGAGGCCTATGTAACTTAGTATCTAATGCCACCTTGATTCATGAGTCCTGTCTTCAGCAGAAGTACTTAATATGTTATCTTCATGCTCTACTTCATCTGGGAATGGTAAATATGTACTTAAAGTCGGTCAGTAGGAGGAAAGGAGGAGGGCTGTATATATTATTGTTTACATTGCTCACGGCGGAATTGCGCCACTATGTGAGATTTTTTCTCAGGGAATATTGATGAATATAATGAATGCTTAACCATCTGTGCTAATGTAGCTGATATGTAAGAGGTGTGTATGTACTGAGATTATGACTCTACATATTGCTCACCTCTCATATTGATGATATCCAATATCCAGTTTTACTATCTCGATCTATCCAAATATGGGAAAGTATAGCGAGGTATGTGAAGGTTTAAAAAACCTTACTATCATAAATTGATAAGCCTTACAGTGAACCAGACCTAATAAAACACTGTGTAATTTAGTTAGATCACCACTCTAAAAATCTAAATCGCATTACGCCACCCTGTAAACCAAAAAGCCCCACTCCAGCAATGGTTTGCAGGCTCAATAGGCCATGGCTTCCCACACCCTTTAGCTCCCATGTGTCTGATTTGATCCAGACCCTTTGGCAATAATGGAATTACCAGGCGAAGGGTAAACAGATAGGTGGGCAAATCGTATTGGAAGCAGCGGGAACTGGTCTAATGCGACCAAACCTAATCTGGTTAGACATATGTCACACGGAGGTAGCAAATCTGCTCTGAAAGGCGCTGGTAGGCATTTAGACGTGTGACGTGCAAGCTATATTCATGGTACTGTGATAGACAAAGATATAATATGAGTCAATACATATGACTAGCTTTATGTTTAGCTTTATGTTTAGCTTTATGTTTAGCTTTATTTAAACATGCATTTAGGGTGTATGCTTTCAGTAACTAAACTTTTACACTGTTCAATTGTCTTTACCTAGTACAATTCCAAACGATCTTCTCCTCATTTCTCTTTCCTGTTGAAAATTGGATGCAATTCACTCTTGAATAGCTGCTGTCATTGCTGGGCAGGCCAGACATGATTGATGCATTTTGTTGAATTCCAGTAAATCCATTAAAATTTCCACCAGAGATGCTGCACTTCCCTCCCGGTTACTTCAACAAAGGCCAATAACCTCTGAGCAACTCACATTTTATACAAATCAGGGTGGGTGGGTGGGTGGATGGGTGGGGCTTCTGATTCTTTTCTCTTATTAAAGTAAGCATGGAGGCTTTTGTAGTGACAGGTATTGGCATTACTGTTATCATAGCCTATGCTTATTTTTTGGTGTACTATTATCGCTTCTTAATTTTCAAGCTAAAAGATAAAGGCGATATTCACATCTCTCCATGGAGGTCTATGTCAACATTTAGCGATAATTCAGTTCCAACACCCTAGGTTTGTATTACTGCCGTACAACATGTGTACTGCGGAACTGCCTTTGGTGAGCTATATATTTTTATACTACTTGACACGCCCAGAACATTCCCTTTCCAATGTAGCTATCTTTGAACATGTATATTATATTGATGCTGCGACATCTTGTACTGTGAACATGGAATCCAACCCCCCCCCCCACCCTGCTTACTTCCACTCAATGTGATTAAATAATGGTCACTCCCTTACCAGAAGGCACACAGTACGTTAAATTAAGGCCTAACGAAGCTGCATATTCCTACCGGAGGACAGATCTAAGCCACTGAATCCCCTTGTTGTTAGGGGAAGCCAAATCTCATGGCGTGAGGATGATTCATTACAGTTCGTTCATATTACAGCTTCTTGAATAAAACATCTAGGGGCATCCTATCTCTGTTCCTTAGAGGTTTTACACATCTCGTGCTTACCCCTTACAGTAAACCCAAACAATGTGAGTGAACTTTCAAATCCATTTGCACTGTAAAACCTGGCGAATGGAATCTGTCTGAAGTCACAGAGCGCCTTATAGGGGAGGATTCTAAACTATTAAACAGTACTAAAACTACCAGAATCTTACGGGCTTCCCTAGCCCACTTAAAAGGGTCTATATCTCCTCTTTCCTATCCCCTCAGATGTGTATGGTGCCCATATGCGTGGGCACTGACACATTCCTCTGTGAAATTGTGTAATGTATTTCTCGCCTTGAATATGACCTTAGGTGTCGAAATGGCGTTGAACACCTATTACTCACTCACTCACCAGATTCCTACCCCGAGTGCACCTTATGGGTCTACGCGAGATGTGCATTGTATGTGGGATTTTGCAGTTATTTCAATAGGGATCTTTGACAAAGTTATAGATATCAGCGTGTTATTGTGAAATCATGCGTTCCCCAGAACAATAGAGATTATAAGATACATGCAAACACGTGTATGATTAGAGTGATAGAGCAATACAACCTAACACCCAAGAAAACACACCTTTTCTCGATGTGGTAATTATATCAGATATCTACAGCACATTACCCGACTTATTTGTTCCTATTTCAAGGGCTCTGAGTACTTGACAGGACTGTTGAGGTGGTATCTATATCAGTGTCAGTATCAGACGGATGTCCTTCCTCCACCACACCACCCATTACAGCCCGACTGCAGTTGACAGGGAGACAGTTTGTAATGAAAGGATGCTTAATCCTTTGGTACATTTCTAGTTATGTTAGCGAGATGCACCTGTAATGCTGTTAGACTCAAAGGATTACTGACTAGGTAAACATTATAGAATGGATAACCAAAAGTAATCAGGTGATGTGGCTATGAACGATTACATGTATTAAAATGGTGCCCACCTGATTGCAAGACACTTTGGGTGATGCGTTTAACAGAGTTGCCAAAAAACCCTATCATCGAATATAAATTGTCCATAATATGCTTTCAGTTTCAGCGTTCCTTCCTATCCAATAGATATTACTATTGCCATCAAGTCCTGACATTGTAGCTGTTGTTCTGCCTGTATTATTCTTAACATTGGCAACACCAAATCAAATGTTTTCCCTTTCTCTCTGGACTTGTTGCCAGATGGCACTGTATGCAAGTCCATGGTATGGCATTAATATGTAGAGACTTATGTGAACACATACACAATCTAAAGTGAAGGAGGTATGCCTACAATTCAATGACGTCAGTGCTGTGGAATAATCAATCATAATATCCTCAATCAAACCTATCATGTATCCTTTTTAGTTGTCACTTTCAGCTCTTATCATACGATTTGAACTAATATCAACAAGACATTATAGATGTAGTATTATGGCTAAGGACATGTCTCTGAAAATAATATTTCAATAAATTATAGAGCCTGTAGGTGTGCTATCAAATTTTGATTATTGTGCTTCCACAATAATGTAGATTATAATTGAATTAAGGCTTAAATAGCTTTCAGCACAATCCATGACACTGTTATGTACAGTTTTAATAGGTTGTTGTGTCACTATGTGTGGATGGATATCAATTAGTTGGTGGTGCTAATAATTAGGTCATTAATCACGTTGATAAGAGGCAAATTATGATGGTTAATGTAATAGTGATTGGCAGTGTAATGTGACATCGTAATTGTAAAGGACATGGTAAACGGTTTGTATATTCATGTCCAATGTCCATAAACATTGTAGGTTTTATGGTTAGGTAATAATGTATATTAACATGAGCCTTGAGTCATATTATGAGACGAAATTGGAAATTAATAGAATCAACTTCCACTTCACTAAACCTATCGCTTGTGCCCCTGGATATAGGCCTCCAACACAAGAAATACCAAGTCCAATCATTATTTATCCTAATGAGCAAGCACAAAAGGGTTAGTCAATCATCTTGCTTTAGCCCAGAGGACAATCCTGAGTTACAGATTATTACCAAAAAGAGCCCAAGGCTGTAACTGGGAGGCTTTGAAAATTAAAGTGGGGAGCACAACACCAAGGGTCAGATCCCTTGGTGTGGCTATGATAAAGCTCTAATCTATCCACATTCTATTTTAGCTGTTGTATCATGAAGGTGATTGGCTCTCTTCTCAGTAAATGAAAGAATTTAATAGTCGTTAAATCCATTGACACATGGTCTGGCACCATAATATTATTATGAAACAGGTACTGAAAGATGCGTTTGGGTATCTATGGGCAACAGATAATTAGCTCAGGGGAATTGTAGGAGTGTCCCTGATTAAATTACTGCATGTAGTGTATCTCTGATTTCAAAAGAGCACTGCACCAATGTTAGATTTGATATGCACTATTGTCTCGCGTTGCATTACGCTGGGAACTATCATCACTACCGTCATACCAGCTTAGTACCTCCAGGCAAGATAGGATGGAAAATTTATATTTACATTTGCACTGGCATGATTATTGCCTTTTAACAATGGTTTAACCCTAGTCTGTATAAATTGCACCCAGCAAGACTCTCTGTTAGGGAAATTCCCAAGGGGACCCCCCCCCTCATGTCACAATGTCACCAAAATTCAAAGCTTCAGGTCACGTGTCACTTTTTAGGGAAAATGACATGTCCAAAAATAAAAAAATAAATAAAGGCATGTCTCCAAATACAAGGCTTCAGGTCACATGTCACTTTTTTTAGGAAATGGACATGCCACATGTCACTTTTAAAAGGGTGCAATGTCAGAATGTCACTTCAAAATGGCCAAATGTCGCCATGTCGTTTTTTAGCGCTATGATGATTGCATTTCCCCCATGTGATGAGGTGTCACAATACAGAATTACCAAACTGGCACAAGCTCAAATCTTTATATCCACTGCAACGGCACATGTAAGCAAAGCATGGTGTACTAAAATGAGATACGTCTAAGGACACAATTATAGAGGCATATTATTAATGAAATTGATTTAAACGCCACAAGAAAATGTATTCACCTTGAAACTAAATTCCCTCGTATGCAAGAAATGAGGTTGTGACTGCTTAAAAAATGTCGGGAGGCGTTTTTTACGTGGTCACAACCGCATTTCTTGTTTATCCCTTGGGGGCCAGATATTAGCCATCAGTATGCACTCCCCCGCCTTCCAATTCATATCTTAGCAGAGTAACTCCACACCAGCTTGTAAGCTTTGCAATGGTGACTGTAAGACCGGATCAATTTACTGACCAATAAATCTTTTCCTTTGTGTTTCAGCTTTGACGTGGAGAATGGAGCCTCACCCAACAGGAGCCCCCTGGATGGGGCCAGTCCGTCAGCAGGGCTCGTTCTCCAGAACCTGCCCCAGCGGCGGGAGTCCTTCCTATACCGGTCTGACAGTGACTTTGAATTGTCACCCAAATCACTCTCCAGAAACTCGTCCCTCACCAGTGAACTGTAAGTACTGATTTATTCACATTTTATTCATTTATTCCCCCCTTCTTCTGAAAGCCAGAGAGGGGGCGGCTTACAGCAGTGGCATTTAGAGTTGAACAATTAAGTGTAGAGGCAAGGAGAAAGGGTGCTCCGTGCTAAAAGTCAACTTTAAAATTCAGATTACTAGCTTTTCAGTGATATATTGCAAGAGAAGATACTCCTGTTAGTCTTAGAGGAATGGCTTGCTAAATATGGTTAGTTATGACCATTTCCTGAATGGCAATAAGCTCTACATCTAGTTGGTCATGAGATACATCTAAAATTAGCATAATGTATGTCTATTAGCTAAATTAATAGAGATCATTGATTTTCCTATTTAGAATGAAAATCATGTTTCCATGGCAACAGAAATCAACAAAAATGCCTATTTAGGTCCAAAATCGTTCTTTTTACATGCCTTGTTTGGAACCTTTCCACCCAAAATAGAACATTTTATAAAATACCTTTGAATTCTCCATGAAAAAGTACCCTAAAACAGTTTTAGGCATATTTTTCCTATTCTAGCCCATAGTGATGCCCCCTGGTGGCTAAAATAGGTACTAAATCCCGCAGGAGCCCCCATTTCTGCTTGCTGGCCATAGTCTGTCGGTCTCTATGACTGTAGAGTTTGTGAGAATCATTGTGCGGTCTCTATGACTGTAGAGTTTGTGACAATCATTGCGCGGTCTCTATGACTGTAGAGTTTGTGACAATCATTGTGCAGTCTCTATGACTGTAGAGTTTGTGACAATCATTGTGCAGTCTCTATGACTGTAGAGTTTGTGACAATCATTGTGCGGTCTCTATGACTATAGAGTTTGTTACAATCATTGTGCGGTCTCTATGACTATAGAGTTTGTTACAATCATTGTGCGGTCTCTATGACTGTAGAGTTTGTGACAATCATTGCGCGGTCTCTATGACTGTAGAGTTTGTGACAATCATTGTGCAGTCTCTATGACTGTAGAGTTTGTGACAATCATTGTGCAGCCTCTATGACTGTAGAGTTTGTGACAATCATTGTGCAGTCTCTATGACTGTAGAGTTTGTGACAATCATTGTGCGGTCTCTATGACTATAGAGTTTGTTACAATCATTGCGCAGTCTCTATGACTGTAGAGTTTGTGACAATCATTGTGCGGTCTCTATGACTATAGAGTTTGTTACAATCATTGCGCAGTCTCTATGACTGTAGAGTTTGTTACAATCATTGTGCAGCCTCTATGACTGTAGAGTTTGTGACAATCATTGTGCAGTCTCTATGACTGTAGAGTTTGTGACAATCATTGTGCGGTCTCTATGACTATAGAGTTTGTTACAATCATTGTGCGGTCTCTATGACTATAGAGTTTGTTACAATCATTGCGCAGTCTCTATGACTGTAGAGTTTGTGACAATCATTGTGCAGTCTCTATGACTGTAGAGTTTGTGACAATCATTGTGCAGCCTCTATGACTGTAGAGTTTGTGACAATCATTGTGCAGTCTCTATGACTGTAGAGTTTGTGACAATCATTGTGCGGTCTCTATGACTATAGAGTTTGTTATAATCATTGCGCAGTCTCTATGACTGTAGAGTTTGTGACAATCATTGTGCGGTCTCTATGACTATAGAGTTTGTTACAATCATTGCGCAGTCTCTATGACTGTAGAGTTTGTTACAATCATTGTGCAGCCTCTATGACTGTAGAGTTTGTGACAATCATTGTGCGGTCTCTATGACTATAGAGTTTGTTACAATCATTGTGCGGTCTCTATGACTATAGAGTTTGTTACAATCATTGCGCAGTCTCTATGACTGTAGAGTTTGTGACAATCATTGCGCAGTCTCTATGACTGTAGAGTTTGTGACAATCATTGTGCAGCCTCTATGACTATAGAGTTTGTTACAATCATTGTGCGGTCTCTATGACTGTAGAGTTTGTGACAATCATTGCGCGGTCTCTATGACTGTAGAGTTTGTGACAATCATTGTGCAGTCTCTATGACTGTAGAGTTTGTGACAATCATTGTGCAGCCTCTATGACTGTAGAGTTTGTGACAATCATTGTGCAGTCTCTATGACTGTAGAGTTTGTGACAATCATTGTGCGGTCTCTATGACTATAGAGTTTGTTACAATCATTGCGCAGTCTCTATGACTGTAGAGTTTGTGACAATCATTGTGCGGTCTCTATGACTATAGAGTTTGTTACAATCATTGCGCAGTCTCTATGACTGTAGAGTTTGTTACAATCATTGTGCAGCCTCTATGACTGTAGAGTTTGTGACAATCATTGTGCAGTCTCTATGACTGTAGAGTTTGTGACAATCATTGTGCGGTCTCTATGACTGTAGAGTTTGTTACAATCATTGTGCGGTCTCTATGACTGTAGAGTTTGTTACAATCATTGTGCGGTCTCTATGACTGTAGAGTTTGTGACAATCATTGTGCAGCCTCTATGACTGTAGAGTTTGTTACAATCATTGTGCAGCCTCTATGACTGTAGAGTTTGTGACAATCATTGTGCAGTCTCTATGACTGTGATGTGGGCAAGTAGATAGGTAATTTACAAGATAAGTCAGGTTATAGGTTGATCTAGAAATGTGCCTTCATATGTGCTCGACGTGAGGAAGAAGGTGTACTTAGACATCAGCTGCAGACCATTAAGACACCAATTACAGTATATATATATATATATATATATATATATATATATATATATATATATATATATATATATATTATTTAATAGGAGCTCTTTTTGAAGTAACTATTGGAGGACATCATTAGGGACTTCATTTTTAACCCAATCCTTCAATTGGTCTTCACAAATCCTTGTCCTTTTCATAACCACTAAATTCCTTCTCCGACTTGGATGCATAGATTAACATGGTTATATAAAGAATGCAACTTAATTAAAGCCTAGTTTGATAGACACAAGCTGACGACTTCTGAAATGCTCGCTTTGGATATTAATAGACATAATTAGATATTGATTCCTCCTTCGTTATCCAACACTCCACGCAATATTGGTGAATTCCACGCATGCAATGCCAACGCGAATGTCACTGTGAAAGATAACGCTTGTGTAGATGATAGATCCTACTTTTGTAGCATCACCAGGACCATGTTTATGAAAATTAGTGACACATATACCAGTAATTAATGCAAACTTATTAACAGACCAGAGAACTGATGTATATACATGCTGTACAGTGCATAGTACTGGTCAGTGTGTCTGAAAGTCAATATCGATATTGATATTATATTTCCCTCATAGCGAGGTATTGGCAATACCGAACCTTGTTTCTCCATAATACAAGTCCAATTTATCACGCTGTGTTAGCAGGTATACTACTAGCGGATATAGCCCCCCCCCCCCCCCGCCAATCCTGGTTAATAAAAACATTTCCCGACACCTCAGACATACCTTTCCAACACCTCAGGCAATAACAGAGTCGCCGTATGAGGCCACATTTCTGGGTAAAGAGCTATATATTATATGGTCCATTTTCCTCTGTGCCAGTCGCCATTAACTCGATGCTACATGCATGCCTTGGATTATAGCTTATGCTACTCTACATTGCTCAAGACGATGTGATGCTCTTGAAAGTATCAGCTTGAACCAAAAGTACCTGGCATTGAGTGTTGGATTTTATGCTAAAGGTTAACTATTCACTCTGCAATTTCCCAGAGGATCCACTTTGTGTCTAGCCTTCACGTATGAGAGCCGAGAGAGTTATGACTGAGAAGCCATTAATGGTTGATAGGAGGAGAAAGGGTATTAGTCATATCGGACTGCCTCCTAGAATTATATCTTATATCACTGGTTGGCATGAGATATTACCAGAGACGTGGGATATTGAGGATAAAACTTGGAAATTTGGTAGCTCTGCCAAATTGGAAATTCTCGACTCAGGTTATTGACACATGACTGATGCTGAGCATTAAAAACCACAAAGTGTTCATGACATTTATATCTATATAGGCCCTATATGAGCAACACATGGGATGTGAGGTGGTCGTGACCTCAGTGCTGACTGTTGTCATGGGCATTGTTTACAAACAAGTAGATGAAACCCCTACTCCAAGTCCTCTATGTATACGTATAGTGGCTACGGTAGTCACCATTGGATTAAATATTCAACGCCAAGTTTTCTAGACCATGTGGTCCAAGCAGTAAAATGTGTCAGTCGACAATATACCATGTATATGTCTGGAGGATATGTGGTCTTGTTAGAAGCTAGTCGGCGTCATCCAACAATATGAATTTAAAAGCAGGGAAATTGTATTGTACAAAATCTTCCCTCCCTACTTGGATATGCGTGAGTAACGCTAATGTGAAGAATTCTACATTCAGAATTTATCAAGACGGTTGCTATGTCTGGCACATGATGTTTGGGTGTTGCTAGACAAATAGAGGCCTTGCACATAAGTGGGAACCCCCTTCATCAAGTCTTACAACCCTGGAGCTGGCTGATCTCAGACTGATTCAACCCACTGGAGCAGTAACAAGAGGAGGCGTGTGAGCTGTAATACCTTAAGGATTCAGTATGACATTTACAAGGTGCTTCGTACGCTCACAGAGTAGTAGGGAGGCGAGGAGGTTCATGTTAAGTAACATAGACCCTGCCCTCTCCTACCCTCCAGTTACTTCCCACAGGTGAGCTATGAAGTTTACACGTGTATCACCTATCACCTCTCACCAGGTGGTTCTCCGGTACCCGGTAATGCTAATCCCTTAAGCCTCGTGAGGGCACACACCTTAGGCCAGGATGCTGAATGCCACTATACACATGTAGTTTATAAATTACATTGCACAACTGTACGGCAGTTACAAATAATAATTATATAGATACAACACTAAGCTCTGTTAGGGTACGTCAATGATCATTGTGTCCATAGAATACAAAATATTCTCATCATATCTGTAACAGTTTGAATAGTGATCTGAATGTATCAATATACCTCCAAGTAATTAGCACACAGCAGTAACACCCTAAAGAATTACAATATCAATGTTTCCACTGGATATTCAGAGCATATGTTCGCAAAACACTGAACCTAATGCTCAGTGCTTCTGGCCACTAGGGTAGCATACGTGTAACCGAAGGGCCCTTCTATATAGAGGATATGAACCCGGTGTCATTATCAGAAAGCTTATAGAGTTCTGAATGATATCTCTATTACTTCCAGTCGGGCAGGTAGGCAGTGTATATATAAAGCAGTCATGATGAGTGAGTGGTCATATTATCTTCCCCGCTGCAATACTCTGCCCTTCTGAAAATGCCACACAGTCTGTAAAAAGGAATTGTAATATATTATGCTGGTCTGACAGTTTATGATATCTGCCAGTAGTTCATTCTAATTTGATAACCATGGCCTTTCCGATTTTGTTAGAAAAATACCAACGATTGTTGCAAAGTAACCTGTTTCATTGTAAGATATCAGGATCTGTCGGTTTTAACTTATAATAATTATATTGGTGAATTCTCATGAGGTGAAGACCCATATGTATGAGCTAACCATGCAATAATAGCCAGGAATTTACCTTTGGGAGTATGACTTTCTCAGTCGGAGGGAGAGACTACGTGTCAATAATCCCATCACCGAGACGTGACCAGCATCCTAACCGAGGTATATTAGGCCTTGGGCAGTCTTGTATAATTGCCAAGTGTATTGTTTATAAGACCCCGCTTACAAATTGCTGTTGAATGACAGCGCTAGATCTGGAGGCATGTTCCGTGGTTGGTGAGAAACCCAGACCAGTACATTTAATCCCACGGAGACCAATTATTTCCTCAATAGGTGTTTTTGAATTAAACTAGTGGCTTCGCCACTAGATAGTGGGAGCAACAATCAAGATTCATTGCTGCCCCCTGGTGTCTCACACTAGAGGTGCGTAACATAGTGTCCTGTAACATAGCAACAGTGCGTAACATAGCAAGCCCAAACAATTCTACACTCTTCCAGCAGATACTCTTGGAGGTTTGGATTTAGTGAAATTTTCTGGACCTACTCATCAGAAATTAACATATGACCTATCAAATTAAAGCCCTTGGCAATTTTTGAGGCTATAAAACATTTTACCTAAAAATAGATAACCAAATCTTTACTAGTTAAACATTAGGAATAATCAAGTTGGTGAAATTAAACATTAGGAATAATCAAGTTGGTGAAACACAACAAAGTTTTGAAAATGTTTCTGTTTAATTGCCTATAATTCAGATCGGGTTAGCTGGCACTTTCCTAACTGCTTCACAGTATAAATATGTTGCTTCATCTGGTACCCCAAGGGTACTCTAGGCTGAAGTAGTGACAAATTCGAATTTTTTAACCAGCGATCTAGAAACCCATTTTTATATATACTGTAAAGAGTGTGAATCCATAGTCACAAAAGGGAGGCCCTATGGTACGAATTTTCTTTTCATCTCAGAAGGTTATTTGCATTATGGTATGATTCAGATTATCAATGCCTCCATAGAGTAGACTCTGAGGATGAATACCACTTACTGTTATTACCAGGATGAGCACAGCAGCTGCAACACAACAGCTTGTCACGCCACCTGGTGCTTTCCAGATAAACTATAAGGAGGCTCCACCTTTCATAGAACCACCTTATTGCAGGAATGTAAGAGTATAGCATGCTAAATGCCACTTTGTGAAATACCATTATTCATCATACAGAAAGTTTACATAAACCATGTGTGCAGTTCTTTTTAGAAATGATAATAATTGGAGGTATTAAATTCTAGAATGTGGTATATTTTCAAAGTCTAATACCACGAAGCCATGGCATGCCAGATATGTGGATAGATCATGAATATCAAAATCCAGGAGCAATTGCCTTAAGGCCAAATGAAAAAAAAAAGTTTCTTCCCTGTAACACCCGACCGACTCTAGCAAAACAGGGTCTACCCTAAACTTTTTTTTAACTTTTGAGAATTTTCGAGAATATTTTGCGTATTCTTGAGAATTTTTCATCAATTTTTCATCAACATAATCTTTGGGTGTACAGTTGATAGCTTCATAAGGAACACCTTTTGCATATTTCTCACATTTCATATATATGTTACCATGTTCTTGCCGTGGAATCAAAGAATCAGATAAATCCTCAAAATAGGGGTAAAAATCCGACCTACCGACCCTAGGTCTTTGAGACATGTTACTGACGGAAATACATGAAATTTCTTTTTGGCCTAATCTGGTTTGTTGTCGCGGAAAGCATGTCTTCATCTCTAAGTTGTCTGCCTCCCTGTACCGGCCAAATATCTCTCACAGAAGGAGGCATAAACACCCTAAAATCTCGGCTGTTATGGTATAGGTGAGCTGCTCCTAACCGGCCTGCCACCTAGTGAACGTGCCGGGAACAATGCGAAGTGCTCGAACAAGTCTGACCTCTAGTAGCGAAAGCCTGAACCGTCTATCTGCCCGTGTAGCCGTGGCTGATATTTTGGTAGACTTGTTCTATAGATGCAGTTGATTTACTCTGTTGTCGACTACATTTTATTAAATGGAGCGCAAGCAGTGAACGTGTGCGCAGCGTAGTTGGCAGAAGGGGTCTGGTCAAAAACAATGTGTCCACCGGGCGCACTGTACCTAATAATTATTGGCCAGTGTCAGTAGTATCCGAAAATGGTCATTCGCAGATGGCATGACTGGGGCCTAAATGAGTGACGGCTAACTGTCAGTTGAACTGTCACAACTGGGTTCTCCCTTTACCAATGTTCTACCAGGGTCCTCAATTGACATTGATTTGCGTTATCTTCTGCAATAATCACTACTGGAACATCAATTAAAAGGTCCATGCGATGCTAGTACCTCTGATCAAATTCCTATACGGTGCATTGTCAGAGAAAACTATTCATCCATGAGATTATAAGACTGTCAGAGGTAGGATGTGTAAGGTCGATAAATACTTTGGTATTCGGTCTATGTGTACCTATTATGATATCTCTTTATTTCTATACAATACCATTAGTAATACAAGTGCGAGAATACCACAAAAGATGTAATCACATGCCATGCACCAATTAAATGCCGTTATAGATGTACATATTCCATGACAATGCTATTAGTTCTCCCGGTGTAACATTACAAAATGGAGGTAGCCTGGTGAATTCAGACTGCTTCCATTTGGCTGCTGGTAATCTGGGGCGACCTTGACCTAATTAGATGGCAGGCTTGGGAAGGCGGTAGGTAGGTAGGTGACCATTGGCCTGTATGAAGTAAAAGCAGTGACCTGAATTCCAATAGTCACCTTAAATTATTAGGTCTATCTTTTTGAGCCTGGATGTGTGTTACTAATTGTAAGGCAGGGCAGTAGATCTAGGTATTCATATGAATAGGCCTCTGTGCGTCGATGATACATGTATCATATAGAACTGCCTCTAAGTCTTATAAATATGACTACCTAGATTATACCCATGGTACAGAGCAGAACATTCAATCTCACGTAGTCGCAATTGCTGTTGTGTAATACTAATTGCTATAGTTATGCAGAACATGACTAGTCTAGATATAGCATGCTACTATCTGTGGGTATATGCATGTACACCTGTAGCAACCCCTTTGAATTTAGAAATAATGACGTTTGCAAGATGCATACAATTTCCATTGTTCAAGGCAAATATCAATCTGCATTATAACCAGGGTAATAGCAATAATCTGACAATAGGGGTGTTCTTTCACGGACGTCATCACTGGTAGTCCAAAGTAAAATTGGGTAGATATCTAGGGGGTTGGTGAAGGAGGGTATTGGCTCTAAGGACGAAAGGTCCTGTGCAAGGAAGTAGGTCAGAGCTTGCAGCACACAGAAAGACTGAGTGCACTCCAGTGTTAGATGCAGATGAAGCAGGCAAGGAATCTGCTGCTCGCTCCAGGCCTCCCTATAGTATATCCAGAAACCCATGATGCAGTAAACCCACTGTTGTTATATGTGGGGGCCCTGGATGGAGAAGTGCCCATATCACATGTCGATTTTTGAAAAATGCTTATTTCACTTAGATTCTCATGTCACCTCTGATAAGAACCCATCATGTCTCATGTCGAAGTCCATGGGTAATTTCACTAATCTTTTAGCCTTATGTTACGGAAGCCCTTGTCACGTGTCGATTTTAAGACATGACCCTGTCACCATGTCGAATTTAGTGGTCCAGACCAAATTTTTTTGTATGTACATTCTGTCAATTTGCCTTTCCCTTACCCAAAGCTGCTGCAAGCAATGTATGTATCCCTCCCTCCTGTCCACTATGAAAAGGTTCATAGTGGATTGCATGAACTGATCTTTTGTACAGCATGCACCGTGCATCAATCAGGCAGGTGTCATGCAGGTGTCATGCAACCCTGTCCGTATGAAATCCTGTGACCTCGTCTAATGATCTATGCAAATTATTTTTGTTTTATGCTGCAATGCACATGACGACCCCTGTAACAATATTAGTTAGACTCGTATCTGGAATGAAATAACCTATTGGTATGGGTTTTACAATCTGCACGAGCTGTATAATTATTTCAAACCATCTGAACCCGTGCACAGCACATTCTGCAGATTTATACACATATAGCTAGACAGAAATGTGCCGACCCCCAGCCTCACAACCTCCTTCCACCCAAAGAACTAGAATGGTGAGAAACCAATGCAGAAACTGGTGCTAAGGAATACCCTTGTTGCCCATAACATAGATGTAATGGGCATGGAGCAAAGGTCTGCAGGGGGCAATATCTGTTTCTCATTCCCAAATTTATCAAGGCCATGTAAGCATTTTCTTTGTTTTACATCCCTGGATTACACCCAACCTCGGCATTTCAATTTGACCTCTTTACTTTAGCCAGCAAATATTGAATGGTGTATAAGCAGCACTAACACATGCAGAAGCAGCAGCCACTATAACCCCCACCTTCCCTTTCCTCCAGTACCCTGCAGCTGCAGCAGTAGCAGCAGCTCTGACGTAGGTAGCTGCAGTGGCATGGGCACAAAGTTACGTTCATTGAGGCTGTACTGACGTCAGTACCGACCTGGTTGCTCAGGCCGAGGGTCGGTGCGCGTCACCGCTGACCCAATTGGCGCGCCAGGAGGCCAGAGAACCACGTGTCCTATTGATTTTAATGCGGTCGGCCGTCAGGGTAAGGTCTGTGGGGTGGGAGGAGGGGAAGGGGGGAGGGAAGCGAAGAGCGGGAGTTGTGGCTGATAAGTGGGTAGACGTTGGTGGGGAATGAGGTGGGGGTAGGGGGAGGAAGGTGGCAGACTGACAGAGGGGAATAACCCTAGATAACGTCATGAGGGAAAGCTTAAGGGGGTGGGGGTGGCAAAATGACAGGGCGTGGTGGGGGAAGAACAGGGGTGCCTGCAATATGCATATGGGGGTGAATGCCCTCAGGGCTACAATCTATGCCCGACCTAGTTCTACGAGTAACTCACGAGCCTGAAGGATTCAAGCAGCAGCAGGTCTGACTACCTAATAGAAGTTGGAGCTACTCCTACTACTCCTCCCACTTCCCTACTGTATACTATGGATTAACTCAGGGAGTGAGTTACTCAGGGGTTTGCTTCATACCACCAAGTACCAACTGACTATACATACCGACCCCTACACCAACGCCACAACTACCTACCACCCCTGCCTACTCCTCCAGGGGGGCTGCTGCAGTCAGGCCTTTGCTCCAGTACCCAACATGATCCCAATCACAAAGGATACAGAAGAGAGTTGCTTCTTCCATCGTCGAGATATCTTCACAGCAGTTGACTACCCCCATTCAGACACTCAAGATTTACCTGCTACTGCTTCTTCTGGTGGTTTCTTATGCTCCAGGGTGGTGACTGCTAGTACTACTCCTGCTGCTATTCCCTCTCCCTCTGCAGACCCTCACATGAGACACCATGTTGCAGAAGCCTACCTCTCTTACCTCTGAACTACATCGACCCAAGGCCAGGTATTTTGGCTCCACTTTGAAGCTTAACCTAGACTGGCCCAGTAGTTTCCTTACACCTTTATACCTTACTCCTTCACTTAGTCCCAACCTTATACCTGTAGGCTGTGACCACTATTTTATCACTACCTTGTAGTTCTACCATTGCTTATCACAATCTCAACCCTTGGTTCTTCTGTATTGATGTAGTTAACAGTGTCATTGTTGTAGATATCCGTATATGTCTGATAATGTCCAATGTTTGAACTCCCTTCTAGCGATTCCAAAAAGGTCTCATTTTACATCCTACTTACCTGGATAAGTCCCCCTTAACATTAGTAAAACGACACCAAGTAGTGATGCTGATTAGGTTATGTTGCCATAATCAGAGACTCCTTCCTAGAATGTATTAGGACCTATATACCCTTAGTGTTCCCAAAGCTAAGTTATTTCCCATTGCACTACCCCATAAATATTGTATCCTTCATATGACCGCTAAATACTAACCTCATGATGTGATATATACCTAACCCTATTGCGGAATGAAAATGAATATGGAATATGTCCCCCCCCCTTCCTTTTGGGGGAATGCCCTAAATATTAAGGTATAATTCCTCAATTTATAGCTAGGTATGATTCTTAACTTTACTGAAACAAAATTCTGCCCAAATCTCACAATATAACAACAATATCAAGGTAACAATTCGAAGGTTCTACATGCGGCCCAAAGAACATGAACTATGATTTTTTTTAACTCGTGAGTTAAAATGTAGAATGTGGGGGCACCTGGGGGTATGAATACCCCCAGGTGCCCCCACCCCAGAAAAGAAATTAGATGCCGCCCTTGCTTTGGTGGGGAGGGCAGAGCTTGCACACGCCACTCTTCTCAAGCTCCAATATATTGAGGCAATAACAGAAATGGACCTGATAAACCATCTTGGGACTAAGCGGCGTTATTCATGGTTCTATTTGTAGGTGACTGGGTGATTTACTGGGGAGCACTGATAGTTGTGGACGACCTGACAGTTGATAACAAGAACAAACTCTATTACAGGCTAGCTCAAGTCAAAGCAAACAACTAGATATGTGTGGGGTAATATGTGACAAAACATGCATTAGTAAAAGAAAAAAAAAACTTTTTTATGCATGTGGCATAACATATCATTAGCTTTCGATACTGAAAATGATCGTGAAAATGGTCCTCTGTTCAGAGGACTTTAGATTGCTCCCCGGGGTTAGAACAGGTTCCTAGTATCAGAGAGAATATAATTATTTTCTCTGCTCATATTGAGAACATTAGAACCCTCACTCTTAAGACCTGCAGTCCCCATAATTATTGATTGCCGTTTTTAGGAAGCCAGGCCATCGATATGATGAGCCTGTACCCTCTATTTGATTAATGATTAATTGTTTGTAATTGTTATTCTTTAGAGAACAGTAAATATAATTCACCTTAGATTTACCCCGGAGATTTTCCCATCTCCTCCATAGCTAGGGCTCTATTTGAGGTTTAATTCCTTTGCTATGCCCCATTAGACATACTTCACAGGAGACTTTCTTTTCGGGTTGGCTTTCAATGCAGTGGAAAATAAATTGATATTTGAGGAGCTTATGATTTTGGTAGGGTTATGCAGAGGTCCCCTACGGACACTTTGTTATGTGCTGGAAGCACGCAGCACTGGTGGATTCTTGGCCTTAACGCTATGGGGATTTTCATCACTGTTTCAGCTTGAAGGCCATGATGTAACTGTATATCTATTAGAGCTTAGAGTATGTTATATATATTGGTTCACAATTCATCCCAAATCTTTTAAATTCCATTATCACTGCACACTGGGGGCCGACGCCCAGCCACCATCGCTGCATGTGACATAATGCCCTTATGACCTAATTAGACTTAAAACTAGTCTAGCTATATCACCAGGAGCCTGTATCTGTGCCCTGATGGTCATCATGGCCATCAAGCTGAAACCATGATGAAATTCCCCATAGCATTAAGACCAAGAATCCATTAGTGCTGCGTGCTTCAGGGCCGTGATGTTTGTCCACCAGACTGTGCAGAGGCAGACAGATGGATGTATCATCACACAATTAGATTATTTTTTAGATTCTACATTTCTACATGTGGAATTTCGTAGGGTGCAAATGGGACCCATTCTGACAGCTTTTACAGATAAGCCCTGATACAAAAATGTAATAGCTTGCACAGACCTATCCATGAACCCTTCCTCTCCCAATGCACAAAGTGATGCCCCTCTTTGAGGAAAATTACTTACATCTTTCAAGACCTAGCTCTAGCCTTCATTTCTGCTGATCATCCTTTTACTAAGCATATTATTTACACTGTCTAACACTAGTGGACGGGGGATACAATATGGTTGAGGTGATGTTGGCTAATTAGCAAGCCATGGTTTGCCCTGCTCAGTTTACTAGAGGATCTAGTCCTCGAAATAGATCTGCTCACTGGAGGACGTGTGAGCCGCCCCCATGAGCAGCTCACTTACTAGAGCCTTGTACAGACTTGTAAGTCAAGCTACAGATTGACCCCATGAGCAGCTCGCTCGGGTTTACCTGACACTTATAGGTCAAACTACAGATTGACCACATCAGCCACTAGCGTACCTGAACTAGCTTCAGAACAGTAAGTCAATCCGGTGATTGACCCAATGAGCAGCCCAATTACATGATCCACCTACACGTCTTGTAAGTTTAGACACAGAGTGATAGGACCACCTGAGTGGCTCACAGATCTTCAATTATTCGCCTATACCTGTGTGTAGACGTTGACACTTGTATATACACTTCACTTACTTAAGTTAGGGCATAAACTTGATCCTCTTGGGGCTAAAATCTGTATGCATAACAATTCCCTTTCGTCACCTTGACTTAATCAAACCTTCTAAGGGAAGTTTGAACACTGAACTAAGATTGGTCTATGGCTGCTATATAGGGAACTTAATTGCAAGCCACCCTATCTCTTGTAAACTTATAAGATAGAGAGTCAGTGTGAGTCAGTTCAGTAAAAGTATATAGCGACCTAAAGGAAATAGTTAGGAGAGTTTCGGTTATAAGCTGCAAAGACCCATGATTTATTTTCTATACAGGTTTATTGTCCCTGTCCACTCGAGTAGACAGGGACTTTAAGGAGGGCTGGGAATTTGCAGAGTATGAAATCGCAATGGTATATTGCCTATGAATCAGCCAGTTGTGTGTTGTGATCATCTGTACAGTCTGTATAGATTCCATATGGTTCAGTACATCAGTGGCCGAAAAATGGTATGTCTACCTCATTGCATTGTATGTACCTAATAGCCAGTGCAAGTGGATTGCCTGCACGCAATGCTCCCTACATTAATCCATATGTGTGGCCAAATCTGTGAAAGCATCTGTTGCTCCCTTGCCCCCCCCCCCCCCAAGCCCTCATCAGGTCGTTTCAGGTACATATAGATTGTTATTCTCCAGCCCCTTCAGCATTGGCTGCCTGCGTCTTGCTACCATTTCCTAGTACCTACAAGCTCATGCTAACCCCAACTCCAAATTGACCTAATTCCCTTGCTAGCGTGGTGGAATTGTGGGTAAGGCATGACCTATATCTGACAAGATTTTTATTCCTACGCCATAGTGCTGGGAGTATGGGGAAAGTAGTTCCGGCCATCAATCCCACAGTCCTCCCAAGCTCGTGGGGGGATTAGCAGAATCCAGCCACTGGGGTTAGTGTGCCTACACGCTGTTAACACCTCATAATGATGTATACAATCATCTAGGCGCTGCTCCTACCTGTACAAGCCTCTATCTATACTGCGCTGCCTACAGACTTTTAACAACTCATAATTAAATATTTAACCTATTCGCTATGGTTTTAAGCCATAGGGGTTGCTATGCTATATAAAGCAGGACCTTGCTTGCCTTGGTCATGTATTCATCATAGCCGTTTTGAGTTTTGAGTTTTGAGTCAGCAGTAGGTTACTATTTGTCAGCAATTAGTCAACATACATGTCAATATATGTATATCTTTGTAATATTTCAAGTCATTTGACATAGTGATTAGCAAATTGTCATCGAGGACAGGGACTTAGCACTCAGTGCTACGAATGTGACATTTTGTTAAGCTAGGCACACATTTGTCAGTGTGTCATAGAAGCGACACTAAAACCGTCTGGCCACTGAGTTAAGCTATTTACAAAGTAATTCATGTCAGTGGTACAATTCTGGTTTGGTGCAGAGTAATTCTAGGATTACGGAAGCCGTGGAGGGCTTACTTGAAAAAAATCAACTTAAGAAAACCTATAACTGTTATGTTGACAGTTGACAGCAGTTTTTTTTCTAACTTATCGCTTGACAGGGGAAAATCTCATGTTGACAGTAGACAATAAAACATCAGACTTTTTTTTTAATAAACATGACAATTGACAGGGGAAAATGTCATGTTGACAGCGGAAATATTCATGTTTGACAGCAATTTACCATGGGGGTGATAAGAAAATCATATTGATTTTCAAGTCTATGGCCCTTCACGGCTTCCGTATTACGGTGTCCTGAGAAGGCAAAATAGTGATAGAAAACTTCATGATAAAAGAAACTACATTTGCTATTGATCTGGGTGGGTGTGGAATTTGTCAATGTGTTGATGGACATTGGAGTTAACACATCTGAATTATAGTATTGTGCGTTGTGCTACAGATGGGGGTACCTGCATGTGTCCTGCAAACTGTAGCATTAGCATTGTCTGTCCTTCATATGGTTCTACATTAGTGGGCAGATGAGGGGAAAGGGCCCTCCCTGCGGGATTTTTAGTACTGGATTTGGCCACTAGGGAAGCTAGAAAGACAAAAAAAAAGTGAGAAATAGACCAAAAATAGCTGTTATGTACTTTTTTACACAGAAAAAGGTGGTTTTCTCAAAAACGTTCTATTTCCTGACACTCCCTGTATATTTTAAATGTAAATGGAACGTTTTGAATACAAAACAAGGCCTAAATAAGGGTTTTCAGAGAAATGTGTTGCCATGGCAACCAAAATTATATTCCAAATAGAAAAAAATAATGTCAACTAGTAGAATGATTTATGGAGATTCATTCGTTGAAAAAAAGCATAAAGATACAATTTCTAGATCCAAAGTTATGGCCAAATTTATGGAAAGGGATGGTTATTTTTTAATTGATTATTTAAATCATTATGCTAATTAGATGCCTGATTTAATTAAAACAATGAATGAGAGAGCTTATTGGCTGTTTTGATACAGTCATATCATTCCATTTTCGTGAAGCAATATCTACACGACTAGACGGGCTTCCTACAAGTGTTGTATCTCATTTTAAAGCTGATAACATCAATTTTATATTTCATATTTAACCTCGGAGGACCCTTTCCCCTCACCTGTTCATTTAAATTCATAGGTACATTTTCAGTTTTCGCTTTCTTTTTTTTGAGATTATAAGAGATATATATCGTTGACAAAGGGCCTGATAATGGAATGAGGGGCTGTGTATACCACATGATGGCAATATGAATCAAATATGGTTCATAGTTCGATGTGGAGCACTTGTTTGGTACATTTCAATGGGACCACGAAAAATAGTTTTCACTGCCCTAACTCACATTAGACAGCTGAATATCTCCAGTTTCCCCCAGAAGGGACCCTCTCCCTTTTTCCTAGATCCTTATATCTATTTGCAGAAATAACGTTTCGTCTCTCAAAAAAGGGTCTAATTGCCCCCCCCCCCCCCCCCAGGATCTAGATCTTTTTTTTCTTTTTGTACCATTGCACGATGGTGAAGTAAAGATGTGTGAGGCCCTAGAGAGAATCAGAGCGGAGTGAGTTGACTTGAATCGAAAAGGGCTCTTATTGGCCATAAGTTGAGTTTCTCGGGATGACCAATATTCAAAGAGACAAGAGAAAAGAAGTATACAAGTGAAAGACTGGAGAGCTATACGCCCACTTCCAAGGGTGATAATACAAAAAGAAAAAAAAGTTCATTCTTGGGGAATCCATAGATCAGCATTGTATTTCCCTCCCCAGCCCCGCCCACTGCCTATGGCTTCTTGGAATGATGGGGAGGATAACAAAATACTATATTATTATGTGTTTACCTTTGATAGGAAAGTAATGACGGTGACTGTGAAAATAATTCTTACTCACTTTTGTCTGGATCCAGACTCAAGCAATGTCGCTAAAATGAGGATGATTTGAGACTGATCCTGGGATGATACTCAGGCAGAGTCAGAGTATAACCCATGGATCAGCCTCAGGATCTGCCAGAGTATCCCCCAGGGTCAGGCTGAGTCTAGTCTGGATCCAGACCAAGTGAGTAAGAATTTTTTCCAGTGTATTTCAGCTGGTTCGTGGTTCATCATTAGGTCAATGAGTTGAACAAAACTTCATCAATGATACATGGTGCCTTTTCACAGAGATGTAGCCTGTGTAGACCTGGAAATATATAGTGGAACCATACCAAGTACATGTATTTCAGAATAGGAATTTTGACACCACTCCTACTGATCTTTATGAACATAAACCTAGACTGGTCTCTAATCAATAGACCAAGGACGCAGGCAGTGCAGTCCCCTAATGATGGACAGTGTCTACTCTACATCATACTAAAGAAAAGGTGAATTACTGTAAACACAAGGTGAATTCTCATTGAAAAGGGGGGGTCGCCATAGTTTTTCAATGGAAATTCACCGTATTTTTACCATTGCCATTGCCAGTGATTCACCGTTTTTCTATAGTAATTCTTTTGTGACTGTGTAGTATGACATGTCTTCTTAGCAAACACAAAGGAAAAATTCTTCAACTGCTCAACTCACAGAAATCTATCTCTATATACATAGATCGTAGTCGGGTTGTAGTTCTGTTTTCTTCTAAGTTATGCCAACTCTCATTGTGATATCGGGGGATTTACTTACCCCGCTGTTCGTCTTGATCGCCTCATGATCTTTCAAAGTAGAATAGTTCAATTTCAGTATTAAGCTGCTGATTATCCAAATGATTATTTTATCGCACTATTTAATCATGAAAGTTGAATTGGATAGATCTATTCCGAATTAATCTGGGATTAGAATGGATAGGCCTAAGTTTAGTTTATGTTCATCATTGCCAGAGAAAAGTATACTGATGGCGCCTCATATCTTTAGCCATGAATTATTAGTAGTTTGTCTGCCTTCAATGATATATCTCGGATGGCAGCAATTTAACATTCCCTATATAATATTGGCACACACTATTACTATCCACCAGGCCTTCAATCTTCACTAATTGCCCTGATTACAAGGATAGCAATAGCATTGTTCCCTGGGGTTCAATAGTATGGTTGTTGTTGCAATGTCACTTGAAGTAGATCTATATTGATTAGGATCTATATGTCTATTCCTATCTGTCTGTCGATCTGTCTATTGATTTGTCTAGTAATATTAATTATTCTTTTGCTCTCTGTCTCTCTCATTCCCGCTATCTGTCTGTCTGCCTCTCTCCCCCCCTCTCTCTCTCTCTCTCTCTCTCTCTCTCTCTCTCTCTTTTTCTCTCTTTCTGCCTGTATCTCTGCCTCTGTCTGTCTGTCTCTCTGTCTGTCTGTGTCCCTCTCTGCCACTGTCTGTCTCTGTCTCTGACCCCCCCCCCCCTACACTTCTCTCTCCTTTCTGCATCGTTGTCGCTTTTCTCGTCAGTTTATGAGGAGAAAATATTATCCTGAAACCAAAATGAAAAAAAATTAAATTCTCAATTTACATTATTCTATACCATGCGTGTTTCCATGGTTCTCTGCTCCGAACACGACAGTCAGTGTATGATACCCCATGACATTACCAGGAGTAGTTATCAACAAATTTATACAAAGAATCGCATGTGGCTTCTGGTAGGTGTTTTGCTGAAATCAAGCTATAGTAATGCCACTGTGGTTATCACACTTCGATAGTGACAGTTGCCACAATGCGCATTGATATGAGAGAACTACCACTGCCAGGTCCAATAAAGGTCCACGCAGTTACCCTTTAGGAACTAGAACTCCCATTTACATATTATTCTGGCCACGCACTAAGATTAGGACAAGTAAATGGCAAGATAATTCGCAGAATAGGGGAGGTGAGTGGGTGGCAGTTCTCAGGGGAATCTTGTTCCTAGAAGTAAGGTTTTAGTAGTGAGATTTGAGCCATTGTGTCCCAGTGCTTCACCAGTGCTCTCCTTCCTCCATCTATTGCCGGGAGTGGTGAGGACAGGAGAGCGGCTTGACACTTTCATCAGGAGCTTCCCATGAGCTGCTCAGCACAGTGAGCACCTGCAGGTGAGGGAGGAGCGACTCAGGATAATGCTGCAAATACCACCACCTCCTGTTGTGTCCGCTGTCATGGACTGGTCACCTACGGCGTCCTGTCCTAGCTAAACCACCAGTCCCTTCACAACAAGGCAAGGCTGAGATGGACTGCAGCAGATTGACTACTACATGTACTACCACTGCTTCAAATTCTCGTGGGAAGGCTTACACGAGAGATTCTGGTGTTATTCACTGTGATTGCCCACGGCCTAGTAGCTATGGGAATGTCGCATTTTCAGGTTAATTAAACGTCTTGTAGGTCATTTCTCTGCCTTTGGGTAGAGTTTACTATATGTGATTGTAATATGGTTGTATTGTGATGAATACCTAATACCCCTGACAAGTGATCATCGACTGAATGAAAGCAATACCCTTCAATATGATATGAATGGTTATGGAATCCATGGCATTGAAACGAGGCATTGCAAAGTAAGTGTACTAGCATGCCTAGGTTCTAAGTATGGTATTGGCCTGACAAATACCTTTTGAGAGCATTTAGATATAATTATGATTATAATGTTTTAGTACTATTAGGCGATGACTACTTCATTGGCATAACAGAGGGAATCTTCTGCTAGATGCCGGGCAGGATGGCTTCACCAGATCGGTATTGTCAAATCTATATGTGGACAGAGGGTACTACAAGTAATGAATGGGCTTTTGTGGGACCTGTCTACTTGTCTCTCACTACATGATGTCCGTAAATCCATGTACATTAGACAACTCGTCCCATACACGCTGTCTGTATGGCTGTACTGCTATAAATCAAACTACCCCAGCTGACCATCCATCGGGTTTAGCCAATCATTCAGGGATCACCGGAGCTGTGGCTGTTGTGGCTAAATTGAAATCAATCACCTGGCTGCGTGCGACCAACATGACTGAGCAGAAATGGTAAGCTGAAGCTGACTCCAGCCTCACTGCCTGCCAGGCCTTAATTAAGCGCTGTAGAGGATAACCACCAGGCTGGGCAGTATCTCCTACCCACGTATTACCTACCCACCATGGAGGACGCATGCAGCACCTCCTGCATGGGGTGTTGGCCGATCCTTCCCTCCAGCAGCTCTCACACTACTCTGCCGGCGCGACCTTCTCCCCTCCTATCCCGTTGCCACCTGGCGCCCATAGCCATTAGGCACCGTGGAGTGGCCTTGTTCACGGCCTGCCTGCTTGCCTGTCTGTTTGCCTGTCTGCCTGCCGGCTGGTCGTCATGGATACCTGCAGGAGGCAGAACGGCCCAAGAGGAGTAGATTCCGCAGGTGTGGGCCATAATTTGCCTGAGCTCCCCCCCCCCCCTACCTTTAAGTGTACGCGGCAGGCCAGCCAGAGAGTCATCCACTTAGCCTACCTGCCCATCTAGCTCCCCACCAACCACACAACAGCTGTCAGTTTGCCTACAGGAGGACTGGACCGGCCCTGCGTCTCGACTTGGCTTCCCTAGGTGCTAGGAGACTGGTAATAATGGGAGGTATGTAGTGACATTCTCACCACGACACAGCCTCCACAGCACCTATAGTATTGTGCCTTTCTAACAGGGGGTCCTGCAGATACTCACCAGCCACTGGAGGTTCCTGAGTGCCTAACAGCAATACGACCGCTACCAAGGGGAACCGAAGGTTAAAACCGCAACCTCAGGTTTATTCAGTATTAGTTGAATGCTTTGGAGGAACTCCTTCTATTGTCAGGAGGTGAATACTCCTCCCACACAGAAATACACCTTTGCTTTTCACCTGCTTAATAGCTCTACATCAACAGTACGGTTGGGACCTATCTGTTATAACAACAAGACTGACTCCTACCGCCAGGATGCCAACGTACAACAATCTCTATATAGAGAGTCAGTGCATACATACAGCAATGTACCATCAACACTAGCAGCAGCCTCCTCAGTATAACCACTCAGTGAAACACCAAAGTATTGTAGCGGCATTAATATGGTCTACAAGCAGCTACCGCCTCACTACTTCGATCCCATATCTCTGGTACATATAGACCAGGTAAGCCAAGGCGGAGCAAACAAAGGGAGACCAGTAGGAACCTAGGGAGCCCGGGATATTTTATCGATCCAGTCAGGCACACTTCCCTGTTTGTCCTGTGGCTGTCTACAGGCTACCAGCTGTGGTGTCTTTAAGATAAAATAATTGTGACGATCCACGGCCCAGGCCGGATCCCTTGATAGGGCCTCCCCACTGCCGGGATAGCTACCATAAGGTGGGGGACAGGAAGAGCTGCCTAGGGCAAGGCCGGTCGTTATCCTGGGCCGTTATACTTGTTATATAGAGAGGCCACCTTTTCCTAATGGGGCGAGGGGGATTGACTTATTGTTGTCATGGAGTGGAAATAGCAGGTATTGCTTAGCCATAATTGCTGAGTAAAGGGCTCTATGACCATTTTGCAGGAGGGGATAGACGGAGCAAAGCGCTGGCATAGATCGCCATCCTTTATCAAGGAGACCTTGCTGACTACCTCATCACCTCCTATGGGAACCAGGCAGCTGTGGGGAAAGCTGAAGTAGTGATCTCATCACAGCTGCACCTGGCTGTTTCCACTCTTAATACCTCCATCACAGCAACCACTCTGCCGAAATAGCTCAGAGGAATCCTTGCATTGATGCCGATGAAGATTGACTGAGATCCATGGGCTACTTCGCTAACTGCAACAAGCAGCGCTGGTCAATTGATAGAGTGCCAGGGGTGGTGGCGATCACTTGGAGTTGGCTGGTGTATTGTAGAGAGGAAAATCTAAGGGACATAAATCAACAGCCATTACGTGGCGTTACCTCAGTTACTGGCAGTCAGCAGTTCAAGCCACATCAAAGCCAGCACACATCAGGCTGACCACTCACTTTAAACTACTCAACAGCAAGCAATATTGCAGGCCATTTGCTCGGGAGCAACTCGGGGATGGAGAGTGCTCATTGACTACAGTTCGATTACAGAGAGGTGGGCCCCTGAACAGGTTTCAGTCTTGTTAAGCTCAAATCAAAGAAAGCTGCCCAGCCTGCTGCGTAATGCTGACCTTTCACACCCTATTAATGCAGTTAATGCCGGGAGTTAATGTATTGACATCAGTGGAACGGAATCCAAACATTAAGGACTTCCACCAACTACTCACCTACTCAACTACTCACAGGAAAGAATTGCTGCTCGGTTCAGGTATATAGAGAGAGTGATTGGAGCCTCCATTAAGCAACAGAAAACAGTTAGATCAACAATAATATATTTGGATCATGTTAGCCTGGTCTTGTGTTATGTTGCATGTAGCCACTAGGGTTGCAAGGCTCTCATTACTGACACCTCAGCTGGGCGCTGAAATCCTGATATCCTGCTGTAACCTCTTCACTTGGAACTCTCCCTGACACTGCTAGAAGCTAACTGTATCGGTGCACTTTTGGCGTGTTATCAATATAGGAACCCGACAGGAGCAGGAGCCTTTGTTGCATAGTAGACCTTTTAGCACATTGAAGCGGACAGTGAGGTTTCAGCTGACCTATACCTGCCAACCATCATATAACCACATAGTGGCATCTGTCTAGATATACATGTATTCCGGTAAGCGTGAGATTCTCTCGCCAAGAGAAAGCTACAACCAAAGGGTCAAAAACCCATACATTTCTAAACTGCCAACCATTGACTCAGAAACCGATTCTTGTTAGTTTGGCATTTGACACATGCCCATGTTCATCTGTGAGCTAAGGAAGGTAATTGTATCGTGTCCATCACTCAATTTAATGCACGACCTAGTTTAATACAACCATCCTGAGCTAATAATTATGAGCTCTTCCTACCTTGTGGTTTACTAATTGTATCTATACTGATCAACATTGTGCCTAGAGCTTTACCACAATGGTCTACACGAAAGGCTAATTAAACCTGACTATTTCAAATTGGTTGTAGGAGAATGTCATTTTCAACGATGACTCCAGCCCTGGCATTTCAGCCCAAGAGAGTATTGGATCTTTCCCCTACAGAATTATTATCAGTAGGTTGGCTATTTGGCTGAAGGTTATTGGACAGCAATTTCCCTGTGTTATGTTTTGAACTGCTCTTGTCAGTTCTTGAGCTGCTCACCACATAACAAATATACATCACGTCTTCCATCTTTAAGGCAGAATTGCATAGGAATTATTTGCTAGGACTGATATTTGGCACCCCTTTGCAGGCACCAGGGTGGATTGCTGCACACGAGTGAAGAAAAAGAAAACATCAAGTGCGTCTATAAACTCTATTGGTGACAACACTCTGTCCCATAACCCCTCCATGGAGTTTAGTGCCACATCTGTCCGTGCTATGTGCTGTGAATCTCTTTGAGTTACTCAGGGGGGTATGAGCAGGTCCTTTGTTAGGGGGGCCTACTTTGTCACTTCCTAACCTGTAGGGCATACAGATTGTGTGGGATTAGGCAAGGGGACAGACATTGTCAGACAGCTAGGACCAATGACCGACCTGGGCGTTATCATTAATTCAGTGAGCTGCTCGCAATGTCCATTCCACAACGGGAACATCGGGAGCATTGCATTGTACATGTGACTTGAATATCCTGCTAAATTCTCTCTCTCTCTCTCTCTCTCTCTCTCTCTCTCTCTCTCTCTCTCTCTCTCTCTCTATCTATCTATCTATCTATCTATCTATTGATATTCACTAGTGAGCTGTGGCATTAGCATTTTCGGATGCCTGGACATACATAGAAGATCAATTATTACCCCTGGATTTAGAGACTGCAATGCTGATTAGTGCTAATGAGACAAATGCGACTACATGATGGGCAGTTCTTTCAGGGGCCAGTCCCAGGATCTAATCTGGATCAATACGCCTTGGTGATACCATCCTAGATACAACACCGTAAAGAATATTACGTTCTGAATTTGGGTATAATCAAACATAACTGGATCTTCTATAAAGCCAAAAATGAGTGGCCTACGGAGAGTGATGGTAGGTACTATGTCTGATGCAGACCTGTCTGCTGTGGGAGGGATGCATTCAGGACAGACGGGCCATGGTGGTGATGACATGCCTAGGACATTGAGTACTAGTGCAGTGACCTCCCTCCAGGACATCAGGGAGGTGAGGAACAATCTCCCGAGACAACTCAAGTACTCCTTCTGGCAGCGGTGAGTTAATATAATGGTTCTGAACAAGTAGTGATGAACGCCGCAATAACTATGGTATTCAGTATGGGATAAAAACCTGTTTGGTGTTATTTAAATAAAGCTTGGGACTAGGTGGGTGGTTTTACTGTTGAATGGAGGGTACGTGAGTTCTTGCATTGCGTTTTAAATTGTGGATAGGTCAATAGGGTCCACCTTTTGTGTCATTTAGTCGTCATATACCACTTTTGTTAGCAGTCTGTATTAGATTATCACCATGTCATTACATTACTAATAAATATCAGATTGTGGTATTAATTCATCTATTCACCAAAGGATGATGCCTTCCATAACCTGATAGCAGTGATAGTTAGATTAACATAATCACGATTGCCCAACACGGTTAGCAGAATTACGTAAAAATGAAACTGACTCAAAATAAAGTCAGTTTACTATTGATACAATATGAAAACAATTACCATAGGGAAGTTGTTTTGGGAATAGGTTCACTGCTCCTTGTAATTAAACTTAACGAAGGTGTGCATAATTAACCTTTATCCCCACTGGAGATGAGGACAGGTGAGCACGGGCTCTGGCAGGGGAGGTTTCAATTAGTGCTCCTTCGTGACCACCTTACAAAATGACCTCCACAGCCGTGGACAGTGTACATTAAGATGGAGATAAGGAACTGGTTCTACAACAATAGATTGTTTTAAAATAAGTTGGTCGTGATAGTAGTACAGTACATATCAAAAAGTTGTCCTAGATTATAACTGATCATTCTATTTTTGTTTCGACATATCTTCCTTCATAGTAAGGCTATAGTAATATTGTACATTATAAAGATAACGCCCACAACTTGTGATGTACCGACTTAAAGGGACGTATACATGTACGTATAATCCGATTCAGACTGTATCATAGACATTTGCCCCAGGATCGAGATTGCAAGATAGAATTATATTTTACAGTACTGTAGGCTATAGTTCAGCCCCCAGTCCTGCTAAGTCAATGGGCATTCTCTCCATCGTGAAAATACCAGAATAAAAAAAGCAAACCGATTTATTTAGTAGTCTGAAACCGGTCTTTGGTTTAGGTTGGGTCAGAAGTGTTAAGCTAGCCTTACACAGCCAGCAGTACCACCAACCCGACTCAACTCAACTGGCCTAGTTTTCCTCAGTCGGGAAGAGTTGAGTTGGGGCATCAGAGACCGCCATACATTGCAGGTCTATGACATTGTAATCTTGTCTATCTCAACACTAGGAAGCCTGCTACTCCCTTATAATTATCATACTAGTACGTATTATATTATGAATGGCAGTAAATTTCCTATGTCCTATCAAACATACTTTCCAGGATATCTTTCCAGGATATAATTCAATAAGGCAAAAATATAAATAAAATATAAAAATCAAATGATTAGAAATATTTCACCAGACTCAGCTCTATATATGTGAGGGACTGAATATATATATATTCTTTAAACTTACTTTTGATAGCTAATTGACTGACAATGTATAGAGAGTAGAGCAGTTCCCAACATACAAAAGTATAGGAAATTGACCTATGTACTCCCAACTAAGGAGAGAAATCCACATACACAGCCACTCCTGACCCAACTCAACCCAACTGGACCCTCCAGTCGGGGCCAGATATCAAACATTGCAGAAAACTCCCAACTGGGCCCAACTGACCCAAACTGAGTCGGGGAAGCAGCATGTATGCACTGTACAACTGGCCCCGACTTTCCAGTTGAGATGGGTTGAGTTGGGACGGGTCGTGGCAAATACTGCCTGTGTAAGGTACCCTTTACTAGTACTTGACCTAAATTGTGGCTGCCTGCGTTGTCAACAAACAACATTAATAGAGAAATATGTTAGGCCCTGTAGAGTATGTGTCTTAGATGTTCAAGTGATCTTTCTAGTCACTCACCGATATCACCATGCACATCAATTACCAATCCAAGTGAATAATGATATGACGGTGAATATCACTGAAGACACGGTAATGGTTATAGACTATATGAATGATAGAGTATTAAACTGTTTTAATAATTTTTGTATGAGAATTTGGCGATCTTCAATATAAAATGTTTTAACCATGGCTGATAAGTTTGGTGGAGGAACGCGGCTTGTAATTCCCAACACTACACTCTGAATGACCCAGGTATGTCGTTTTTACCGCCTCTCAGAACTGGGACAGGTCATGTGACTCAACTTGGACAATGTGATTGGTTGATGTTGATTTTCAGGTCAAAGAAAATCCATCAAAAATGTTTCAGAGGCACAAATAGGTTTTATATTTTTTCCCACACTCACTCGAGTAATAAAACATAGAGTACCGGTACACCGATATACCGGTACCTGTTATGTTTTAAATGAAAAAATTGGGCCCTATCTGGATAGAGTAGGAAAAGAAAAATCACATGGCTGATAAGTTTGTCAAACTCACTTGATCTAGGAAATGTCTGTATTAGGATTGGGCTGTGTAGACTTTTTTGATAGGCTGCCTGTGTGACAGGCATCTACAGGCTTTCAAGCCCCCTATAATATAGGGTGCAAAGAGGCTGGGAACAGTCAACTTTCTACACATTCGAGCTGTCATGCTATCACTATTTTCAAAACTAGCATATATTCCCTGATCTATCGTCTTACATCTCTGTCCTATTATCATTCGAGTTATTTTCGATTGCTGGGAATCCAACGTTTATTACCTTATAGCGTGACATTCCATCATTTTTTATGATGGGAAATGTTTAACATAAAACAGCATTTTTAGGATGGTTTTCCATATAAAAGTGTCTAGCTTCTATCTGCCTAGCTTCTGGTTAGCTTGTTGTTGATCGCAAGGGAAGGAACAAACACTCCACTTCTTATTCGTAGCGATCTCACCCAAAGAATCTCTTTAGAGCATTAATGATATTGTGGTGCCCATTTTCAATAACATGTGTTTCTGATAGCGTTAGTCGGAGGACAATTCTTACACGAACAACCAGTTAAACTACAAAAAAGGTAACCTACAAATCCATAATCAGTGGCATTAAGTTTTGATGTATTTGCATCACAGTTGTATACCGTAGTAAAAGTAGGTCTTAAACCCCACCCCTCCATGTCCTACCTTAATCTGCGAATGAAGATTAGTTGATTATTGATCAGTAGTTACAAATCCTCCTCGGGAGTCAAAGCCTGTATGGCATGAGCTCAATCTCTATACTACGGGTGTCTTTTAGTTACTCCTCACTTTTTTTCTGATACCTGTGCACTTGTTATATTATGTATCACCCCCATCAGTCGCTAGATGAAATTAGTTGGGGAGCCAGCTCCCCGGATAGGGACAAGTGCTGGTGTGGAGAGCAGCACGAGATACAAGACCTGGATTAAGGTAATTTGATAGTGCTGATTCCGAATCAGGGGTGCACTTTTGTAAATATCCATATTTGAGCTGTCTGGCTCCCCAGCTAAATTAATCTTAAGAAATAAGATCTGTAAATACTTGTGAGGGCGCCTACCTTTTAGCAGGCAACGAGGATTATTCCTTTCAGTTCCTTAGAGTGAGAGGGATCCCACAGCTGTCAGGCTGAATTGGTAGTGGCAATATATATATATATATATATATATATATATATATATATATATATATATATATATATATATGTGACCTTATGGAGTATACATATATCACAGATTATGGAACATTGGGAAAGGAGGTGGGTTCTTGACGCCATATCCTTTGTCCCCTTCAAACCTACCTCTGCTATACTGTTGTCCCCATTTCCTCCCTCTGTTTTTCCTTACAGAGGGAACATTATCGAAACTATTGGTGGTTGATTACTGGTGTTTGACATCTTGGCAAACACCAGGATATTGCACAATATGCTCCTGTATCTGAGTTAGAAACCTCTAAGTTGTAGCAGCCGGTTGTGCCATTTATTGTTGAAGAGCACCACCCTGTATGACAAGTGCTTAAATGTCAGCATTTTATACGATTTGGTAGAGCTGTCATAGCTCCGCAGATACTAATCTAGGGCTTTTAACGACTGCCCTTCACCTTCACCATGGTGCCATTACAGATCTACACAAGCTGATAGCAGAATTTGGCCAGAAAGCAAAATGGTCTTTATGGAAGCTGATCCCATCTTACGGGTACGAAAGACGTGGGGCATCTTTGGGATTGAAGCAGAAAAGCCTGATGTTACCAACCCTTAAGGATGACACTAGACTGTCAGAAGAGAAATTCATGCCAGCTGCATGGGACTTATTGCACCTGTCCCCATCCACGTACAGCATTCCACATAACGTGACAACTCTATATACCCAAAGAACTATTTGCCCAATGTTTCACACCTATGTCCTTTAATAATAATAATAATATATATATATATATATATATATATATATTATTATTATTATTATTATTATTATTAAAGCCTATTCTGGAGGCCATTTCACCGCATTTATTACAATAAATACGGACGTCCGTATATTAAATACGGACGTCCGTATATTAAATACGGACGTCCGTGTTTCACATTTATGCCCATATCTGAACACCTACTGCCCCTACCCCCCTCCGCATTTGAAATATGCTTCGTATTTCAAATGCGGAGGGGGGTAGGGGCAGTAGGTATTCAAATATTGACATAAACTTGAAACACGGACGTCCGTATTTAATATACGGACGTCCGTATTTAATATACGGACGTCCGTATTTATTGTAATAAATGCGGTGAAATGGCCTCCATAAAGATAAACCAGCGATCATGTGCCTTTTGAAACTTGCGATTATGGGAGTTCACATGCATGTCGCATATGACTCATTTGAGAGACTGAAATGATCATCAAAGAAAGTAGAGCTTTAGGCCAACTGAAGACAAATTATGATACATTCATCTGGCGTAATAACCTAGTCATGGCGAGACCCGTTCGATTCTTTTGTGTGGTGAAACTCAATGAGTTCAAGGCTGGGACTTTGGGAAAAATTTCATGTGTAAATCTATGAATATGGACAACATAATTATGTGCAAACCTGTAATACCAGTGTTGCATAGACACGAGATGAACATTAATTTCCCTACGTAAAACCTTGGTAATGTTCTAATTTATAGGCCACAAAGACTGGCAGGTAGCTCATCATCTCTATTCTCCTGTTGGCTAGTAAGGAAAGTTTTTATCCATCAGGGGCCTGAGGGGTGGTTAGAATCGACGACACCCCCCTCGTAGTTACTGGCCCAGACATTCACACTATGAGCTAGTCTCCCCTAAATACAAGATCCAACTTCTCAAATCCAATTTTCTCAGCTTCTGAATGAGTTAGACAGAAAATTAAAATGATTTGGACTAACGATTACATTTAGAAACTTACATGACAGATGTTTTGAAGTATGGTACAGATTTAAAATCTGCATTCATGTTCCTATCCATATCCAATCACAAAACGTAGATGATTAGACACTCTGGCATAGCACTCTAGCATTATTCTTACCAGCCATGTCCCCTCCATGCCATCCCAATTGAATGGGATCGACTGGGTTTAAAACCTACTAAATATTATAAAGTCTAACTGACATTACTCTGGTTAAAGCTGACAGCAGACATATGCTTGATTGGTTTTAATGGTTCTGAAACAGGGACACCGACGAGTTCGTCCAATAGTGCTTAGCCACATTTTACAATTGATTGATATGGAGAAACCAAATAACCCAGTCCTTAGACTCCACTTCTGACTCTCCCTATCGATAAGTCCCCTTGAGCCATAGGATGCATGCCTGCACTTCTGATAATACTGTACCTCAATGACTGCAGTAGTTGTCAAAGGACCATACTGGAGGACATTATCTCTACAAAGAAAGATCCAGTGTTATCAGTAGCAGAATTCATGTCAATGTACAGGATCAAATGCAATAGGCTTTTCTACACATTGAATCAGCTACTTTACTTCCCGCTTTACTTCCCGACAGTGTGGATATTATTGGGCAATTTAAGGGTTCCCTTATTCAATCAAACACAGGAAAGAGCAAAAGAATTAATGTGTGATAGCTGTGGCTGAAGGCTGCGCAGCTGGCTGGTAGTACTGGGGAATTACAGGGGCGGCGGTACCATTTGAAAGTTGGGGGGGCAAAGGTCAGGTATTGGCCCATGACCCCCCCCCCCCCAAGATTGCCGGGGGTGGGAGGATGTATTGGAACCATAGTTGTGATGATGGAAAGCAGGGGGGGTCTGGGGGGTATCCCCCGAAAATCTTGAAAAGTGAGGTGGCACAAAGGTACATTTTGGTGCATTTTGAGGAGAGAAGACATGGAGAGCAGGGGGGTTTGGGACCCCCCAGAAAATTTTGAAAATTGAGGTGCTACAAAGGTGTGTTTTGGTGCATTTTGACGAGAGAATATGTATTCTCTGGGCCCTGATGAATCCCCCAAATCTATAGACCTAAGAGATAAAAAAAGACTTTTAGAATTTAGATACCATATGATGCATTCTCAAGCAACCTGTAACACAATTTCCCTCTGTCTTACCACAGACCTACATATTATACAGACTTTTCTTAATTATCTTTCTGTCAGGATTATATTGATCTTGGCCTCATATATCCCATATTTGTTATATCCCTCCCACCTTGAAAAAATTTGAAATTTTAGGGTTAAAATGGTGCATTATGGGGATTTCAACAAGCATAGTTGGATGCTGTATTTGATTGAAATTGTAGGCCTTATAAATTGACATTGGTATTGGCCTGAAATGTCACAATTTTCTTAGAAAAGTTGGGGGGGCAAAAACATAGTCTTGCCCCCCCAACAGGAAAGTTGGGGGGGCATGTGCCCCCCCTGCCCCCCCAGTTCCGCCGCCCCTGGGGAATGGGGTGCAGCGCCTGATCACCTGGAGTATTCAGCTTAAGGTGGTATAACCACCCTGCCTGTTTGCTTGCTTGCTTGTCAGACTGAGCCGGGTCTGGTTGGGTTATGCAGCAACGGAGGCTGTGGAGGCAGAGTCGGTAGAGGTATGAGAGAGATGGAACGCTCGTCGCTCTGTTATTAACATATCCAAACAGCCCTACTGCTCTCACCCACCACCACCGCCACCACCACCGCTACCACCACCAGCACTCTCATATCCCTTCTCCACCACCTATTTCTCTCCCTACATTGCTGAGGCTGCGGCCACTGCTACGGGCAGACCAGGCAGGCCCCTAACACAGCAGGCTTTCCAGCTGCATCAGGGCCCTCCGCCGTCACAGCTTCAGTACACAATGGCCTCCTCATGCCTCAGTTAGCACCCTGGTTACTGGAGCGTGAGGGACCGTACATAGAGCAGAGAGCAGGAGTGAGTTACAGAGAGCAGCTCACCATACACCATTAACATGGGGTGTGGTTGGCACCCGACGGCAGCCGGCCCGACGTCGGCCCGGGCCGCCTCCTCCTCCTCCAAGTCGTCTCGCCATCATGGAGGTAGACAGCAGGGACGTCACCATCACCATCAGCAGCATGCTCATGATAGGTAGGTAGGTCCTCCAGTAGGCCCTAGGAGGAATTGTAGTAAACAGGCCTGGCCTTCAAGTGCAGCTGGCCACCAGTGCACCCACCAGGTACATATCAGCATTTGGCCGTTAGCCTGTCTGCAACCCTGGCTGCCAACAGGACAAGGTCTGAATTCAGATCTCAGACCTGCCCTCATCATAACCATTACCTCAGCGAGGGGCTTCTCATAGGTACTTCTCCTGAGCAGTCCAAATTAATACCACTATGCATTTGCAGTCATTTTGGCATTTGCACTTGGCAATTGCTTATCTTTTTGGCTGCATTGTGCACAGGCAGACCATTGGGACCTATATGTCCCCTATGTGGCACTAGGGCTAGGAGGTATCCTACCGGCAGCATAACTCCTCATCTTCTGCTCACATCTGCTGGCATCTGCTGCTCTGACCGCATCACTGAGTTGCTCAGGCATCCATTTAATCAGGACACTATTCTCCCTATCCTTACACTTGTCATTGCCTTCTATCAAGAACTACCCCCACCCCATGTCCGCCCTGGAAACTATGGCTTTCCCAATATACTGTTCATTGATTTGTGCCGATATTGGTTAGGAGATCTTGTGTCCCAGTTGCTCATCTTGTGCCTGAGCTGCTTGCTTGAGTGGTCAGGTGACTATGGCGACTGGTGGGTCGGCAAGAAAATCAAGGGGCAGTGTGTCCACCATGACTAAGGTGGCCTTTGTATTGCATCCTTTGGCACAAGTAAAGGTAGAAATACATTATATTCACATCATCTCTTTTTTTTTTTAAATCATGTAATATCATTTTAGCACTGTTAGTAGTAGGCAGGGTTATTTTACAGCAAAAATCCCTGGCAACTCTGCATGGTTCCAGTACCTTTTGCGGTAAATCTACAGGAAGTGAGTTGCTGTAATCTTACAACATCCCCATGATATCATTTATGTGTGCACTCCATGAATGCACGGATATTGTAAAATAACTATGCATGCCTAATAAAGACAGGAATGTTTCCAATCCCAATGAAGTACCATTATTGAGGCACTGTTGAGGGTGCGAGAAGTAGAGAACCATCTCACCCAAAGCATTTCATGATCATTCAGTTTTAGTACTGAAATAACCGAAAGGGGGGCAGGTAGGCCTGTGTTAGCTTCAACCTCAAGGGTCCAGACACTTGTATGTCAGATTTATGCACAGTTGTGGTGTTATCTATATATATGCATGTTATTGGTTGTTCTGTGTTTCTTCTCAGATAACCTTGTACGTTATCATTTATGCACTGCACAATGCTAGATTGAAACTATTGAGGTGATTATCATAATTCATCAATAAGCTCTGGGGACAATATTAGATTGAGGTGTGCATTCCAAGAATATACATTACTGAACAAATGATATACTGCTGCTCTCCAGTGGGGGAAGTACAAGTATGCCTTAAAGGCTATTTAGGTAAACCCTTATTAGGGTCATTTTATGTACTCCACATGACAATTCTCTGGCAGGGTGCCTGGCTGGCCTACTGTACAAATGTACCTACAGCTGCAAAGCTGTGGCGATACAGTAAGAGTCCCTGCATTTGAGGGTACAGAACTTTCTCCTCTGAATTAACAGGAGACATTTCTTTTATATAACACCATCTCCTAACAGTGTGGGCTCATAAAGCACGATGGAATGTATGGGGGTTGTAGGTTCTATGCTGCAAAATGTAAATGTTATCGCTATGGCTTATAATGCTTAGACGTGAATCCCACAACAGAAATCGATATAAAAAATCCAAGATAGACTTGTAATAGCCATATGTAAACGCCCTCTGTTTCCAGGCAATATCAATTTTTTTTTCCATCGAGCCAGTCATTGAATCTTCACAAGCCTGTCTGTGGACGTTTATCGATAACCTAAGCTTCTCCCGCCCCCACAGAAATGATGATTACAGAAGGGGTCTCAGGTGTCTTGATTGACATCAGGCCCACACCTGGCTGTTAAATCCGCCCTACGGGAAAATGTCCCCTGTCATGGTCTATAGGAGGTATGAGTGGTAGGGGGTGACAGCGACGTCGGCAGAGGACGTCATTAAAGCCATAACCTGATATCACTAATGACCATGCATACTCAAATTGATTTCACACCATAATCAAGACCTTGATGGGTGGTCAGTTTGAGTCAGGCAAATAAAAAGCATAGTAAAGCAGTTCTGAGTATACATCCTTTCATCAACACGTATGTAGGTTCATTTGTATCGCCTATATGGGGGATCTAACAGTAAATACCTGAATAAGTACTTGGAGGAAGGGGGTGATTGTATGACCTTTTCTTATCCTCTATTGATGGATTTACAGTGGTGTGTAGATCCAGTTTTAAGCAGCTTGATCCGGCTATATGCGGCACGGGGGTGGTGTCCTAGTTAAGTCTGAAATAGCATTATGGTTTAGTGTATTTTGATATATAAACAGTATATGTGTGCAGCTAGTGTTTTTTTTTTTTTAAGATTATTCAGTCCCTAGCATTCACTGGGAAGGTATTTTGAATTGAAGACCTACCCGAGGGCGTATTATGGAACCTTCGTGTTTCCATTAATCAATCTTGCGTTTTCATCCAGACTATACCTGGTGCGTTCTTTTAGTAGTTGCTACCAGATGCCACGATCTCAAATCTATTGTTATACACAAAATGTTTATGTTGCTGTAAGGCGCCCCTTTTTATTCTTTATGTAAGTCATTTCAAGGTCTATATTTGATTGTTATTATTTAGGATACTTTAGAAACAAGAAGATACACATCATAAATATTCGTAGGAAGCCAAAGGGCTCAAAGCATCCACGTAATACACGCAATATGCCGAAAATATTGAAAGTATATATTAACCATGACAAACATCCCCTTGATATTCATGGTATAGACACATGTCCAATCTATTTTTAAGAAATCAACTCATTGTGTTTTCTATTTTCCTTGCATAGACATGCGGAGGATCTTATTGTGACGCCGTTTGCCCAGATTCTGGCGAGTCTTCGCAGTGTACGCAATAATTACGTCACCCTCACCAATGTGCCAACAAATAAGTAAGTAGAAAGGGGCAATCTAATTGCCCTACTCATTTGCCTTATTTATGTTTACTGTATTAATTTGCCTTATTTATGTTTACTGTATTAATCTAATAGAGAAGATCACCATAGATAACGGGGTACCTATTCGACAGCTTCATACTATACTTGCCATGGATATATATGCATGTCTATATTATCGAGAGTAACAGCAGGAAAGCTGAGGTTTGAATAAACCTTAGACATATTCGAAAAGGATTCAGCAAACCCTGAAGATGTTTATAATGTATATTGTTTATGCCGGGTGTTTATGATATATAATTGCATTAAATCATTTTGACTAAAGAAAGAATGAGAGAGATTCATCGTTAAACATAATGCTACTTAAATTGCAGATCACGGCGCGGCTCCACACATCGGGACCACCGAGATTCCACCCATAGTAGTCAGTCCAGCTCTAAATTGTCAGGTAACTATTAACTTCTTTGAACACCAGTAAAATACCATTGACATTTTTTTTTCTTTCCTGGTAAAAGTGAAAAGCCTCTAGACAGTGCATTTCTAGGGTGGGAATGGACCATAACCTGTTATAGATTATGAATAATATAGGCCGATCCATGCTGAAGAACTTTATATTATAGAGTTCTTCACCATGGGTCGGCCTCTCCTGGGAGAACTACTTGTAGAAGGGAGAAACTGCAAATGCAAAATGTATACAGCAGCAACAACAGTACCCCGACTTAGATTTAATTCAAACATTAGCAAATCTTCGAAGCATAATTCAGGCTACAGTATCCTGATATCACGGCAGTACATAATTTTGGTATCTGTTTCCCTTCAGACGAGCAATATGCAAAGCTGGCGCTGGAAACACTGGAGGAGCTGGAATGGTGTTTGGACCAACTGGAGACGGTTCAAACCCACCGCTCCGTCAGCGATATGGCCTCCAGCAAGGTGTGTACACTCTTCCCATGCAGCACCCCCCTCATTCTTACCATTCCCTTCCATCCTGACACTCTACTGATAGCAATTGGTAGATGACATAATCATATTATACCCTTTCTTTAGATGCTATCAGGCATTTAAATGGCAACAGTGAGAACAAAATAGTTCTTGGTTCCAAATCTGTTACCGTGGTAGCAGCCATTCGTCTTTCATCGAAACCACTTAATACACAAAATATGTCCAACTTCTACCAATACCATTACGCTTTTTACATATTTATTTCCAGTTCAAACGGATGCTGAACAGAGAACTTAGTCACTTTGCAGAGTCAAGTAAATCAGGGAACCAGATCTCAGAATATATATGTAGTACCTTTTTAGGTGAGTACCTATTTTCTCCCCTAGCCCTGATTTTTCCTCTTTTCAGCCAATTGCTAAACCACTAACTGTAAACATTGACAGTATTGTTGAATTTAGGACAAACAAAACTTATTCGTAATCCATTATCATCTCTAACTGTAGTGCTTTCGGCAATGTGATGTAAAAGTGTAACCCACTTGGAGAAAGTCCATTGTATGTGGTTTGGTTTGCTGCCCGTCCCCACATTAAACGCTGTTGATGTTCGCGTTACACCTCAAATCACTATATCTGATGGTATTTATTCCACGTATGGAGCAAATTCTCCAGTAACAATTAGCACTTAATCCTATAGATTCAACCCCGTGGGGAGATATAGAATTCATAAATCTTCCACGTGGAATAAATCTGGATCCAACCGAGGCAAGAGTCAGGTATTTGTTTCACCTGGAGGTCTGTATGTTCACTGCCTCGAGATCCTCTTCGACAGGCTTTGGAGATGCTCTACAAAAGAGCCTCCTCTCAGGTAGATGGAACTCGCTGACTCCTGCTCGGTTGGATTTGTGTATTTGACCAATGACGTTTAACACTGTCATCTAACGTTTGGAAACTATCCAACGGTATCGTTTCGTGGTGTCCAACTCACCCGTATTTTGGTCCTGTTCTGGTCCGGTTATGTGCTACTGTAACAGGTCTGGGGCCCTCCTACAATACACATGGGTTTGGTGGGACCAATTTTCATTTCTACAGAATATGAAGATAAAGAGAAGGGTACTAGCCAAGGGAAGGATCTAGTTTTGAATGAGTTTCCATGGACACACAGATACTTATCCTTATAGTTATTGATAACTCTAATCGAGCTTCTTTGTTCTGCTTCTTTTTGAGGGAAGCCTATTTGATATTTCTAATAATCTCATATCGACAACTCACCTTGAATTACTTTGACTCTTTTGATAAATGAGGGCAGGGGTAACACACACGCAAGCACACACACAAATAAAGATCATTGAAATGAGCTTCCCATGGGAAGGGGGTGTCCTCATATATGTATACCTTGGCTATACCCCTGTCCAGAGAAATGTGAGTCAGACCCTGGTTTCAAGTAAAGGGACCAAAGGTTGTGCTGTTTGTCAGCAGTGGGTACGAGTTTGGTTTGGTGTGTTTTCAGACAAACAGCAAGAGGTTGATGTACCCCCTCTACGAATAGAAGACACTCCAGCCACCTCTGTCACCAACAAGGGTACCACTACTCTGTCCTCCTCCACCACCTCCTCCTCTTCTTCCTATTCGTGTGCGTTAATGAAAGCTTATATCTGGTGGCAAGAGTCTTTGTTTGGATAAAACTAACATGATTGATATCTAAATATGCTGTCCCGTAACCTAGGCTAGGATGATTGCGGTTTCTATTCCGGATCTCGATTCATGTTGCCGAATACAAATCCAGCTGTTTCCACAGGCGCCGATAAAACCCTTTGACTTGAATTGAGCTTTTTCTTCACGCTTTTCTATTTTCACAAGCATCTTCTATTGTATGGTTTAAGTACTATGCTAAAGCCTAGCTATTAACTGACAACGCTGATTTGTAATGATTCAATAATGGCCTTCCAAATAATGGCACTGTGGAAGCAAAGCTATGTGTCTCTATGTTAATCTATGTACAGTTGATAAAACACGCTTAATGCTTGTTCCCCAGCAGGGTCCCAACATGTTCGGCACTGTTCCTTGTACGTGTCTGATTAGGGTGTCCTTTGGGTTATATTGGGATAACCTACTGTAGGATATAACCACCTGGATGTATAACAATGTCCAACTACCCCCTTCCCCCGTTAGAATCAGTATGTTTAGATGCATGCCTTGCGTCAACTCAATTCGCGATGATCTCAATACCTTTTCCGTGTCGTCCACTCAAGATCTTTTGTGTGTTTTCTTGTGTCAGGTCGAATGTGACACTGCTATGAGTGTCCCAACATTTTTGGGCAAATGACACATTTACTTTTTGACATTCCTAACTGTGTGCACATGTATTTTCATATGAGTAGATTAGTTTTGGATGACCTGGAAAGTATGTCGGTCTGCATGATATGCAGCATAAAATTCCTAAACGAATAGCTGATGATAGTGCACGCTTGCATAACATTTTTTTACCAACTAACAACATCATTTTCATGTCCATATGGTGCAAGGCAGCTTTGTTCTTTGATACAAGTGTTGTATGTCAATATTTTTTTCTATCATCCCTTCCATGAAGAACTGCACCAGTTTGATATTTCAATTTAGAGATAGTTCTTCAGCTCTTTATGTTGTCCAACTGCATTTTTATGAATAATATGATATATATGTAAAAAAAAAAAGTATGATTAGTCCCAGAGTTGCGAACTTCAATCGCTCTATTCAAGGAGGTTATCTATATCAAAATAGGATGTCTCCCCCCCCCCCCCAAACATGCAATATGTTGCCCAACAGGGGAGAACATGCCTCCGGGGGGATTTTTAGTACTTGTTTTGGGCACAAGGGGGCAGTATATGGGTGAAACACTGACAAATATGCTAAAAAAAAAAAAGGTTTAAGACGAATTTTGATAAGGAATCCAGTGGTATGCTTGAAATTATTCCATTTCCACTGAAAATGTTCCATTTTTGGAATGTTGGTTGCCATGGAAACTTAGAAAATTGGTAGATAAGGCAATTTCTGGTTGCCATGGAAACCATTTCCCTACTCCAATCAGGAATTCTTGCTCCTATCTTTCTCAGGAACCCTGAACCGAAAACAGAGCTCAAAAGTTCCCACTAGAACCAATTTTATGACAAAAACATCACATTTTTTGGGGTTATTTTCCCACAAAACTGTATTTTTTTGCATTATTGGTGTTTATGATAAGATTATAATGAATTTAGAGGTTATTTCCCATTTTCAGTTGTACACACCAACCGAGGTTTGACAAGTAATTACAGCAAAACAACGAGGGATATTTTTGCTCAAGATATCTCATTTTAAAGCCAATGACTTAAACCTTAAAAAGCCATTTCCCCCAGAGGACATGTTTTCCCTCACCTAGCCACATATAAAGAGGAAAATATGGATTGCTTATAAATAGATATAAGGCCTTTGGTCATATTAAAGATTCTTTTATTTCCAGGTGGTTTAGGCTATGATAAGGGTGTAGGTGGTGGCTTAATTGCAGTTCAGAAAGATCCCTTAGTGTAAGATTATCCCGGTTATCCCCTATTTGAATCCTATTAAAAATCTGCTTTTGAATATAGACAAACAACAAGAGTTGGATGTGCCTATGCTGAGGGTGGAAGACACGGACTCACAGACTCATGGAAAGAAGAACAAGAAGACGCCTATGTCTCAAATAGTTGGAGTTCGGAAACTCAAACACACCAACAGCTTTACAGGAGTAGTGCCAAAATATGGAGTTGAAGCAACAAATGAAGAAGAATTAACAAATGTAAATCACACCATGTACAATTTGTCCACAACTAGTATATATTGCTATACAGGACTTAAGTTTAGCTGTTTTTCTCATAATCATTTTCCTTAGAATTAACACTGGTATACTATACAAGATCCGATTTGATCATATACCCGTAATTATATGAATATAACATTCCTGCTTAAAATTTATTTTGGTATAGTTGTAATACAATGCGTTATTTGTCATCTCCAGTTGATGAACAACATAGACAAATGGGGAATTGACACATTCAAAATAGTAGAATTTACCAACAATCGTCCTTTAACAGCAGTCACGTTTACGATTCTACAGGTGAGCCAGTTTAAATGTATCATACGAAGATTACTCTGGCTCTTCTGTTTTTACTTATTAGACTGATGCTAACATTGGAAAAGTTCACTTCCTAATGTTTTATCTAAAATATTCTATTACTTGTAAGAAAGTAATGATAGATCTTGTCTTGTTTATAATACAACCACTTACATGTATCCCATTTCCTAATAACAAAAAAAAATGTTAACAACAACAAAGCAATGTGATACCTCAATTATCATGCTCAATTTCTTTCTTCTATAAAATAAGCGATTTTTTTTTTATATAATATTGTAATGATTTGTCCATTAGGAGCGAAACCTGATGACGACGTTCAAGATCCCAGCTAACACACTGGTGACGTATCTACTGCACCTAGAGGAACACTACAGACGTGAGGTGCCCTACCATAATAACGTCCACGCAGCTGACGTCACGCAATCCTCACACGTTCTACTCTCTGTGCCCGCCCTAGAAGTGAGTAGAAGTTTAAAAATCATTTTATTGGAATCAATCAATGTGCTTACTCGTCTTCCATTGATACCTAGAAGTGATCGAGTGGTGATCATAAAGATGGGACAAAGCGTCATTGTGGTGAGGGAGGGGGCGTAATATGGCATTATATCATATACATGTATATGGTAAACTGTCCACCCACTATTTTGGAATTATGTATTCATGTTACTCAGCGTGAAGTAGCTAGTGTGGATTTATTGTGTATTAATCAGACCTTGATTTTAATTGATGCTCGGATGTCGAAATCGTATGTCGGAGTCAGATTTCAAAAGTATCATACTTTTAGCCTGGTAGCAGCATTTGTTGCTTGAATGAACTTTGTAACCAGGAGAGAGGTTAGAATCGGACACTTCTAATTCATTGAATGACAATATGTATGTCATCTACTATTCGCTAAAGCCATTGAAATTATAAGTGGGACCATGAGGACAAATGCTCACACCTGGCTGAAAACAGGATGGTGAATTTTGCATATACGGTGATATTGGATTATGTATATAAACATATGATTCCAACTAATGTATATCCATGACCTTTATAAACAACCAAGAGGTACGTGTGTTCTCTCTGGATCTATTTGCCTTTATATCTCCCATGGGATGTGACACTTGTCAACAATACTTCTACACGCTCCTATTGAATCACCATTGTGGCAATAAAGGGAAAGCACTTGTGCTCTTTAAGACAATGAGCCCAAAATGTCATTGGCTTTTCTTTTGTTCCCACAGAATGTGTTCACAGATCTGGAGGTGTTAGCTGCTATATACGCCTGTGCCATCCACGATGTGGACCATCCGGGTCATACCAACCAATTCCTTATCAACACAAGTGAGTTTTACCTATCCTTTTTATGATTTCATCTTTAGAACAGATTTCAGTGACTTATCGTCACAATGAAAGTCTTCCAAATTTGAAAACCAAACTTGATTAACTATTTTGGAATTTGTGACAATGGAGAGAGCCCTACCCAAAGTGGATTTTCAGTATGATAATGGTGTAAGGTTATTCCCACAGACAGGCTTTAATAGAGCCTACAAAATTTGCATTCTAAATACTATAAGTTCTGACCTCCCATAGCCACATCCATATGACGAGGCCAGATGTAACAAAAAATGTCCCTAACTACTCACTACATCTCTACAATCTCTACAATTTGTGCTCCTCTTTGTTTGTAGGTTCCGAGTTGGCATTGATGTACAATGACGAATCGGTTCTTGAAAACCATCACTTGGCTGTAGCATTCAAGTTATTAACGGAGGAAGGTTGTGATATTTTTGTTAACCTATCTGCAAAACAGAGGCAAACACTGCGGCGAATGGTCATTGATATGGTACGTTTGTTGGTGTTATTAATAGGTGAACTGCTCATAGGCAGTGCTCATAGGCAGTTATGATAGTAATAATGTGATGTATTCATAGCCAATACTTATCACCAATTTGGTTTGATTTATATGCAAGTTATGATAATGATTATGGGATGCGTTTAGATTCTATATTTCCTCTAAATAGAGGGACGTAACCAAAGCACCTTGCATACTTAGTCTTCCAACATTGCTTAAATAATTACATTCTTTTAAAAATTGAATTATATATATATACTTTATTAATTAAGTAGCTTTATGCCATTTTAAACCTTGCTTTGCAATTGGATAACCTTGGTATATAATGCAGTTTTCTCCCATGTGCACAGTTTAGAAGCGTGTGGTGTGCTGTGTGGAATTATTTAAGTATAAGTAAAGAAACAGGTCCAGCCACACTGCTACCCTTCGCCCTCGTGTTGCACTTGCTTGATTATTGATGATGACAGGTTTTGGCTACTGACATGTCGAAACACATGAGCCTGCTGGCAGATCTCAAGACCATGGTGGAAACGAAAAAGGTGGCCGGATCAGGGGTACTACTACTCGACAACTACACCGATAGAATTCAGGTGGGCACGGAACTAGACGCACCATGACCTGTCACCTCTGACCTCTTGTGTTGCTCTCTGATTGCCCCTCTTTCTGAGTGGTGCAGAATGCGCTGTTGATTGTGCTCCCCCAGTGCCCCAGATGTTCTTCTGCCCTTGGGGATGTCTACCATCCTCACCCTTAAATGGTTCATTCCATTCTACTAAAACAGTCCGTTTGTGCACTCTAATTCTCAATAACCTACACCGAGAATGAAATAAACCATACAAGAACATGACAAAAACATCAACACCAGATTTCGTACTATACAGTTCAGAATGTGTACACAAGGGTGGTCGACATTCCAAAGGGTGCCTTTACTTTTTTCCATCTTTTTTTTTAAGTCTTTCAGGTTCTAAATCTGGCACAGGTAGTATGTCAAATGCCAACACATCTTCATACCTGTTGTTTTCTATTTAAACAGATACCTATAACTATAAATCCTAATAAGAAAAAAAAGTATTGGTTTTCATCAAAGTCACCATAAATATATCACATCATGACGCATTTAGATGCCTACCGGCACGCTTGATGTACAAATCCTCTCTCTGCTCTCTCTCTCTCTTCATTTTTTTTTTAATCAAAACAATAAAATCACTTTTAGATTTGAATTAAAGATGGTGGTGAGGCAATTTGGCAACTTACCAGTGTCAGAAACTAGGTGCACACAGACAAGAAAGTGACGCCGCCTGGTGGTCAATTCCAGGATCACCCCTCTTTCTACTGATGCTGATCAAGAAGTTAGTGTGGCCTCTGAGCTGTGTCTAAATGCTATGAGCTAGGTGTCATGGATCTTTGTACATTGTTGTCCTCACGCCTGCAGGTTCTTGCTACTGACATGAGTAAACATATGGACCATTTAGCTGATCTGAAGACTATGGTAGAAACGCGCAAAGTGTCAGGCAACGGCCTGCTTAGATTGGAAAGTTACAGTGAGAGAATACAGGTTTGTGCCTTGCTGCCATCCTATGTAGCCTGAACAAAGTTAAGTCCCACATCAGCACTTTCCTTTGGTTGGTTTCCTCCGTTCTATATACGACAGACATCATTGAAAACACCCATCCTCATACTTACCAGCATATAGATAGGAGTATCTACAAATTGCTTGAGTTTTGGGCTGCTCGCGTGTATGTCCCACTTCTGTGCTTTTCTCCACTCCACTGGCTAACACCACTTGTGCATTCTGTAGATATTTTCTTTTCTCTGCCCTCTGTTTTTGAGCTTTCCCCTGGTTGATTGTGTTTCATGTCTGTTTTTCTTTTTTTTTTCTTTGGTTTACTCGATTATTTGATATTTTGATGGTTGATACAACTAACATTTGGAAAGACCCCTACCCCCATAACGTAACGACATTATCGCTGGGTAAAGACATAGAATCAGAACACTTCAATAATTTGACTCCCTGAGAAAATGGCATGTGTTCAATAGAGTATGAATCCCATTACATGCGACACTACACGGCAACACATGCACGTTCTAGGTTCAAGATTATGATACATGCATGCTCTAGGTTTAAGTAGTCACAATACTTTGAACGCCATTCCAGATGCATTAATGCATTACCTAACCTATACGTGGTTTATGACTAGACCTTATCCCTTAAAACTTGATAGTGTGTTTAAGTCATCTAATAAGACATAACAAGAACCTCTTGAGCGACTACATTAAAGGGTTAACACTCTTTTTCGCACTTAATTTGCACACATTGCCAGATTCCCGTTACAAAGCACATTAATTGGGGCTTATAGCATGGGGAGAACTATTATGAAATGATGAGGATCGTGTTAGGTCTATTGGGAGTGACTGGTAAGGAGACTATGACTTTGTATGAATATGTTGATTGGTGAAGTTTGTGACGGGCTGTGGTGATTAGGATATGCATGCCTGAAGACCTCCACGCAAGATGCCTATGCAATGCTGATATCGCATGCAAATTAATAGGACAAGTGTACACTGCGCATGTGTGGGCGCATGCCCTGTTGACACTGACTGATGTCACACGCTTCCTGTTCCAGTTCCAAGATGAGCGTTCTCTGTACCTAGATGGCATATGCCTTGATTTAGTTACCTTGGTTGTCCTGCTCACAAATGTTTCTAGACTAATGCACATTTCCAGACACTGAACTACGGTAGAACATTTCTCCACATATACTGAGGACTTTCGGTCTCTAAATGAGTCAAACTATTTGTATTTGCCTTTACTTTCACTCTTCATTCAGCGGTTCATTTACATGCTCACTTTATCTACTAGATGTGATAATGCATCTGAAACGTACATCTATCTTAATAGTCGATAGACATATAGACAATATATTTGTCTTGTATTCGAAATATATAGCTGCTCATATTGTAAACATGAAACGTTTTGTTGTTAACATCATCCTGTTAATTCAGGAATATCTCTTTATGAGCATCATTATTCAATGTTATATGTATATGTAATTACATTATAAAATTATCTGTTATGATTTATATGATTAACAACAAACTAGATACTTGACATATACTTTATACCAAACTACTTCATTACACTACTGAAAGTGGTAGTATCTGAAAGCCTAGAAATCATCTCATTCCAATCTTCTTTCTCTCTCCTACCAGGTGCTTCAAAATATGGTTCATTGTGCGGATCTGAGTAATCCGACAAAACCACTAGAGTTATATCGCCAATGGATAGTCCGCATCATGGATGAGTTCCATCGACAGGGTGATCTTGAGAGGGAAAGGGGCATGGACATAAGCCCTATGTGTGACCGCCACACCGCCACCATCGAAAAGTCACAGGTTAACAACATTTCTCAACTAAAACAATTTTAAGCTGTCCGTATTACGGAGCCCTGGAGGTGACATGGTGATCTTTTTTTCTCACCTACTATGCAACACTTTTTCTAACATTTGTTTTCCGGAGTTAACAAATATCCTGAGATATTTGTTATCTCAGAATAATGAATATCTCAAGATAACAAATATCCAGCGATAAACAATATCCCAAGATAAAAAATAATTAGAGAAAGCAGATGGGCAGGGACTGAAGGTAGGACAAACTTTAGAAAAAGTGTTGCAGTAGTTGAGAAAAAAATATGACCACGTCACCTCCAGGGCTCCGCACGAAACAGTTTTTATTTAAGATATATCTTTAAAATGTTATTCTCTGACGTTTCCGGCTTGTTTGATAAATCAATATAATGGCTTCTCAGTCATTTCTTACACTTATTGGAGCCTACCATGCGTTCATGGTGAATCCATCTTATGGCCTTCAGATGAAGCCATTTGAACATTGTGGTAACTATGGCTACCTAGTACAGCCTCAGAATATATCGCTATGCTAAAATCCTGCGCTCCTTAGAGCTTTTATTATTTAGACACACTGTGCCCTATTGCTGCCTTTACGAGAATCAAGTGTACGTTTTCTTATGAATTCTTGAATTAGAAAGTAGAAATTAGAGGAAGCTAGAAATGAACTCTCACGATATTTAGACATCAGTTTTGGTGATAGGTGAATCTACCGGTACTTTATTGTTTTGGGACAAAATATTTCTTTGTAAAAATACTCGTGACTCGTACATTAAATCCCGGTGTTGATGCCGATTGAAATGGTTGCTCATTAGACATCCTCTAACAGCATTTTCCTTCCATATTCACCCAGGTTGGCTTCATAGACTACATCGTCCACCCACTGTGGGAGACGTGGGCGGACTTGGTGCATCCTGACTGCCAGGATATCCTTGACACCCTCGAAGATAACAGGGACTGGTATCAGAGTATGATCCCCATATCCCCATCAGCCTCCTCTGGTGATAACAATGGTAGAGATGACAGGGCAGATGGGGACGAATCTACAGACCCTAGCAAGTTCCAATTTGAGCTGACTCTTGAGGAGGACAGGGAGGGGGAGGCTGCGGCAGAGGAGTCTGCGGCTGCGGCAGCGGCTGCGGCTGCAGCTGCCACAGTAAAGGCAGAGGAAACTGCAGGGGTGGATCATGAGGGTGGGGAGGGAGAGGGAGCAGAACAAGTGAGTCCGAGCCATGTGAGGATCTTGGAACCTCCATCAATTGTACTTGGGGAGGATGAGGAGGACGATGAGGAGGCAGGGGAGGAGGACCCTGCGGTGGTGTGATGCACAGGGCGTGGGCCGCACTGGTGGCAGGGAGCCTACACTTACCTAGCTACAAGAAGTGGTGGGCAGGACACAGAGCAACAACAACAGCAACCTCATCAACAACAGCAACATCATCAGAGAGCTGATTCCAACAGGAGGTGTGTCCTTATTTGATAAAACCCCTAGCCAGATTATACTAGGTTAGTAAAGAGAGGTGCCGGCAAAGTGAGGAATATATTGAGGAGAGAGAAAAAATATCAACGGAAAATCGATACCAAAAATCAAAAGTGAAATGCAAAGTCTGCTTGGTTATACAGATATTACCGAGCATTACACACAAGTATGACTTAAAGCATAGGCCTAGTGGTCTGAGTTTATTTGTAGTGGTAACAAAAGACACCTTTCTGATGCCTCCTGCTACCAGTGTGCGCTACTACGCCCTTATTTTCTGACAATTTTAAAGTAGAAAGCCAGTAATGGTATGTTATATATTATATATACAGATATATATCACTCCAATTTGGCAGTCACTGCTCCCCCTGGTGCTGCATGGACACATTAATACTGTGCCGCCGGACCAGCCGTACATACTGCCTACGGACCGTGGTTTCGTCTACTCAGCTAGTCATCAATCTGGCTATAAATGTATATTAACATACAGATGCTTCCCAAGACAAAGAAGATGATAATAACAAAAGGATTATTATATTATTGTGGTCAATGGATCTGTTATGATACTGAATGATAATAGTAATAAGCAAACCCCATAACTTCACACCAGAGTCCTATTGTTGTTACTGTTATCATTGATATGACAGGATTCCTATATTGGGGTGAGGAAAATAACTGATCATCAAACACTACATATATACATGATTTTAATGTTATACATACATGTCCCTCTCTAGGCCCATGTGATTGGAGGGCATGGGGTATGCCAATAAATAAGAAGAAAGGGCCTCCTCCGAAGAGCCACCATGTGATGTAGATATTGGTAATACTATATATTATACTTAATCATCTACCTACCAGTGACAACTGATATTTTCCTCTTACTTAGTGTGTGTTGATGCTCGTACTGATGGGTCTGGTAAGAGTGTTCAGTTGGGGACCAGTGGCGAACCAGCCCAAGACCGAACCCACCGGGGACAGGTTAACGACACACTTGCATGCCACATTGAGATTCGTATGTAAATAGACCTCCTATAGGACCACTGTCTTAACTTGTCTACTACACACAGCTCCAACACCAATAAGACACCATGTTAGAAGTCATTCAACTGATGGATACCTGCCCTATCAAAGGGATCCCTGCTTTTGTTATAGTCTGGGACACACCGAGAGAAGGGAATAGTTCATTTCCCCAGCCTCCTCTACTAGTGAAGTCTTGCTGTTGCAAATTTTGTCCAAATGTGCGTTGGGATCACTAGTTCTTCTCAAGATAATTGGATACCTCTAACAGGCAGGGAAATAATGCGATCAAATTCTGTGTGGTCATAGGTACTTATTAGTTTATTGTCCAATCTGACTTGTCCGTTCTGAGTTCTTTTCTCCTTTTTTTGTTATCATTTTAGTGTTTAATGATATACAGATTTCTAGTTTACCCTATTAGTGATGTTACAGACTTATAATTGAACCGTTGTGAATCTTGTACAGAGTCACATTGTTAACAGAAAACTGCCAAATCCATTTTAAGGTTGAGCTTTTACTGTGCAAATTACAAGTTATCAGGAAGTCTAACCATGAACCTTATAGGTTTTCCAGAGACGTCCACTCTGATAAGATCACTTGTACGCGTATTATATATTCTTCTAAAGATTAGGTAAAGATGATGTGCAATTAGTCATTCATGGAATTCCATCCATACTTATGTTCAATTTCCTCTCTAATATATCACTTCCTTCCTATAATTCAGAAATCAATTCAAATCTTATTCAGAGTTCAAACCTAGGAACTACCATTGCCTAGCAATAATCATTTATCTGATAAAGCCTCACTTCGCAAAAACTATTTACTAACGGTTGCTTACTTGGCCTTCGCTGTCATATTGTCCGACAGTTTGGTATGTTAAAGAAAATGGCCGTGCATCATTTTGAGGGCTATCTACTGACGATAGATTGGTATTTCTTTCTTTGAAATGTGAATCGCAATAGATTTTCCAAATGCTTCAAAGTATAATGTTATAGTGTAGGTAGATCCCTACCAAAGACACAGCCTAACATTGAAGCTGAGAGGAGAGTTTTCTCTAAACTGTGGTTAATTGTATTTGAATAATCTATTGTCCATGGTGAAAGTGTTTCTGAGTGGAGTGATAGCATAATCATATGCAAGGGAAATCAAACATGCATAATCAAAATATAATAATCATAAGTACCCACGTGTTCTATTATGTTATAATTATAGCTATTTTCATTCATCATGTTCTTCGACCTAGAAATTTCTTCTTATTTACCTGAAATACTCATTGGCATTCACTAAGCTTCTTATATCTATGTTTCCATGTTTTGTAAGACTTATGGAATTCTTGGGTTTTTTTTTGTAGCTAGGTTTGTTGTGGGAAATCATCAAATAATTATATTCTTATAGCCCTGTATGTCATCGGTCTCCAAGCTCATTACACAAACACGCGACTAAGTCTTATTTTGAGTCTGATAATTAAATTTGTTACTATATAATCCAAAGCTTCATTTAAGCATATAGACCACTGATACAAATCCGTTCTTCAGGTACACCCAGTGAGGAAGTCAAATGATCCTCCATATTAACTAGACGATATCTTGATTCTCCTATTTCAACTTTCAAAATGAAATGCCATACCGTTGCATTGCACTTCCAGTAACATGTATAGAATCATTTCCTGTAGTCGTTCAATAGTCCTGGCATTGTTTTTCATTTGATGGTGTATTCTATGAGGCAAGTTCTTAACACTTATTAATAGAATATTGCAAAAGTGGCATTTCCTAGTAGGGGAAATAATGGGCTCAATGTTGAATATTCTATCAATCGCTTGAATCTGTGCAAATTATGCGACCTAGAATGGTTGTCGGTAGTCTCCATCAGTCACAATTATTGAATAAAGTCCATTAGTTTTGATGTTGTGGGCTTTTCCTAAATCAGTGACTTGAGTATATAAGTGTGGTTCAGGTGATATACTCGTCCTGCAGGACCTATATGCTTACCGCAGAGAGGGGTCTGCTAAAACTGTGTGTTGGACGCTGCTACTCTATTCTGCCCTCTTCTACTCCTGCATTTTGGGAATGCTATCCATTTTGATGGTCCTTTAGCGATTCCTCTGGGCCGTGCCACATCATTGACACCGGATCTTTGATAATAACCTCGGTAAATATATTAACTCTAATGACCAATATGAACACAACTTATCGTATACAAGTTTTATCAGCCCAGGAGGAGGAAGTCTCTTAATCTTAAGATCAAGATCTAACAGAACATTCGACCTGAATTCTGGCCATGATTAATCAGATTAAAGAACTTTCAAAGTGCTAGTTGCAAGCTCTCATTAAGACCCATGAATCATGCAACCAATCAAATAAAGATGACACGTTAAGGGCATTATCGGAAATATTTTTACAATCATATCTAACCAATGGTGGTGAATACATTCAATTCTCCTTTCCTCTCTTCTTTCCAGTAATGACCCAGAATGATACATTGATTAAAAGAATTTTGATGAAATTGTTCTATATACCATTGCTGTACCTTATGTCTGTAAGGATCATTGTATGCATGTCAGTACCTAGCCAAAAAGTAGACCAGGGAGTTATATCAAAAGTGAATAAATCTAAGTGGCCATCATTGTCCCACTAGACTGGCTAGGTCATGAGAACAATGGGTGTTATTGCTATGTGTATATTGTAGATAAGAATCGGTTCTATTGCTTCATCTCTATACCATCTTGTTTTACTGAATTCTGTTATTATTAGAAGCAGAGCTGAACTCATTCTATATAATTTGCCATCAATAATGGTAACATAATGAGTTCAGTCCAGCTTGTTGTTATTATTACCAATATTAATATTATTAAAGTCTCACCGAAGTTGCTTCTCAGATCTAGGAAGAAATTCTCTTGTGGTCATTGTATGTGAAGCGAGATTTTGCTAGCCCTGTATATTACTACCGCGTATCATCCTATCAAAATAACTGTAAATACTGTTTTATTGATAATGTGAATACTAATGATAATAATGTGCCCCATGTAAACATCAGGTCCTATGATTGAGTTGTATATTTGATTGCACATTACCAAATGTGATCTCTTTTTTTCCATCTGTTAATGCTAACGATTATTATAGGGTCCTGTCCACCAGCGTCGAAATATTCACAGATGTGCATTGCTCGCCAGTCATTTTTAACAGAACATCTGATATCATTTTGGATACTCACTGTCAGTAATTATTTATTTTGATAGTAGTTAAAGTGTGAAGGATATGTCCTAAAGTTATCTAGCCTTTGGCACGAGGCTTAAGCTCAGTTTACTAATGTGGCAATGCCCCGTGAGGCATAAACGGAGTGAATGTGTAGAGTAAAAAGAGCTTTCAACTTGCTATGCTATATATGACCATGTGTATATTCTCTTGTCATTGAAACAAGAGGTTGCCAACCCACTGTATGATATGGACAAGTATATTTGTACAAAAATGCTATGTATGTGATGCAAGGGTTTAAAAGAGAGGAGATGGAGAAAAGTTGCAAACGTGTTTGTATGGGGGTGGAAGTAGGCAAAACGGATACAAATTGTATTTTATCTATGTTGTACAATAATATGCGATAGAGAAAAGATGCCCAGTAGTTGTACAGAGATATAAAACTGATCTAGGGAGAATGATAATACAGAGACGATGCGTCATTGTATATAGATCGGTAACAATGGAACCAGTTAACCGTTTGTATGAGGTCATGTGTTATGTCTCTCCTCTCCACCTGTATGATGGTGGATAAACCATATGTTTCAAAATGGACTGTTAAAACTATATAATAGTACAATATTATATGTTGAAAGAGACCACAACTGTGTTATGTTTTTGATTCACTGAAGAAAGAATAATTTCATTAGATTTGGGAAAAAGAGATGATACCGCCCTGTCCTTATTTGTAAATTGGGAACATATTACTTTTGAGTGACTATCATTAGCAAGCTACATCTTTGTACAGTCTCAGCCCTCATGAATAGTTATGTGCGATAATTCTAAAATTTACCTCTAAAGTCCAAGAGATTTTCACCTCATTAGTACAAATATTATTGTTTAAAGACCCCGTCCCCTCTCATCTTGTCTTTTTTCTGTTTTGGCTTCTTTTTCTTTTCGCTTGTAAGTAAATTTCCTCCTGTTCAGGGGACATCAAATCATTAACTAGCGATAATGGCCCTCATCCGTCTGCAATGAGTACTTTTATAAAGGCCTATCTTCTCATTTAGAAAGCCACATCACAATTAAGGGAAGCATCAGACGAAGCACACTAAGAAGAAATCAAATATTTGCCAATCATATCATTCCAATTGGAATCAAGAAGAGAATAACAACCATATGATATGCAGCCAGAGAAAAGTTTCCGTTTCTGCCCCGTCCCACAAGATTGCACTCAATGTCTGACCCTCATTTCCCCCCCCCCCTTCTGAGTCGTTTGTCATGACTGGGGTAGCTGAATATAGCACTGGGCCTGTGAGTAGGTAGATTAACGTAATTCTAAAGAATTCACTGAATGCATTGTGACAATTTTGTGGTATAGATGAAATCTAGCTCAATCCATTTATTTTTCCCTTGTTTGGTTGATTTATTACCATTTTTCAAAAAGTATTTCTAGAGTAATCATCCCTGTCGTAAATCCTCAAGTCAAATATAGGCAATGTTGTATTCTTTTGATCAGGGGTAAGGAGGTGCTGACCCCTACTGCATACATATGACATTAATACCCAAGCCAGCTAGCAATGCTATAGTTCTATGGCACCACCAATGTGTCTCATGAATGAAAATATTTTGCAAATACCACTACAAATAAACCCCTCTTCCAAAAATCTGATAATACATATTGCTATGTAGCAGGTCACATGTTGATGATGAGTGGTTGGCCTATCTATTGATGGTGGTTCAAGGGGGGTGCTCTATGGTTCTAGTGTGTGAGGCCCCCAAGACACAAAGCCCCCTGACACAAAGCCCCCTGACTTTAGGTCCCCAAGACATCAGGCCCCCAAGACACAAGGCCCCCAGGACAGATGGCCCCAATATCGGACAGACGGCCCCAATATTGTTTTGCTGATATGTATGTCACACTGTACATTGCACGTACGTCATTGTACATCACAGGCACATCACTCACAGCCATGTAAGTGCGATATACAGCCACGTAAGTGTGATGTGCAGTGATGTACGCGTGATATACAGCGACGTACATGTGAATTACAGGGATGCACGCACAATGTACAGGGATGTACGCATGATGTACAGGGACATACACGTTATGTACAGCGGCATAGTACATAACATGTACATTGCAAGTACGTCACTGTACATCGCGCATACATCACTTTATTTTATGTGAATAACTTCTTCCCGTAGAGATAGCATTGCGCGGTCGATCGCCACACCCCCAGTGGCGTAACGTGTCGATCCACCACAGCGGCAGATCCACCACTGCAGCCTCGTTCTGGGTGCATGTAAACATTCAAAATGGCGGACCGCCGCTCGTACGGGGGACTACGGTAACGGATTTTGCTAATTTTCAGTTAATTAGACACTCTAAAAACATAAAATAAATATAGAACTAAACTCCCCTGGTGTCCTCGGTGGCTGATCCACCCCCTCGTGGTGGATCGGCCACCTCATACACCACGGTCGTTTAGTTCTATCTATGTACATCGTGCGTATGTTGCTGCACATTGCGCATACATCGCTGTACATCATGCAAACGTCATTGTTCATTGTGCCTACATTGCTGTACATAGCATGTATTTCACTGTACATCGTGGTATATAATGAGTACATAACGTGTACATCGCTGTGCATAATGTGTACATTGCTGTACATAACATGTACATCTCTGTACATAATGTGTACATCGCTGTACATAACGTGTACATCGCTGTACATAACATGTACATAATGTGTACATAATGTGTACATAACGTGTACATAACATGTACATAACGTTTGTACACATTATGTACGTCACGTTGTACGTCACATTGTACGTCATGATTTTTTGTGTTCTTTTCCCCCCGGGATGCATTTTTGGGGGGTTATTACTCTCGGCATCCAAAATACCATCAACAAATTACGTTATCTTTTATGTTAGAAGGGTTTATGGGTGGGGAGTCTTGTTCGAACCAAGTCTGTTCCCGGTATGTACAGCAATGTACCCGTTATGTACTGCGTTATGTACAGTGACGTACATGTTATGTACAGAGTTATGTACACGTTATGTACAGCGACGTACACATTATGTACAGCGACGTACACATTATGTACTGCGATGTACATGTTAAGTACAGCGTTATGTACAGCGTTATGTACAGCATTATGTACACGTTATGTACAGTGATGTACACTTTATGTGCAGCGTTATGTACATTGCTGTACATAACGTGTACATCACAGTAAATAACGTGTACGTCACAGTACATAACGTGTACGTCGCTGTACATAACGTGTACGTCGCTGTACATAACGTGTACGACGCTGTACATAATGTGTACATAATGCTGTACATAACGCTGTACATAATGTGTACATCACAGTACATAACATGTACATCGCTGTACATAACATGTATGTCGCTGTACATAACGCTGTACATAACATGTACTTCACAGTACATAACATGTACGTTGCTGTACATAACTAGTACATAGCTGATCATAACGTGTACATAACGCTGTACATAACGTGTACATAACGCTGTACATAATGTTTACATAATGCTGTACATAACTTGTACATAACGTGTACTTCACGTGTACAAAAATAATGAGTTGACAATATGTGAAATGTGCAAATGGGCGAAATGAGGACATTAAAAAGAAGTGAAGAGCGATCCACATGGGCAAAAGAAAACATACAAGCGTGACATACAAGCATGACGTACAAGGCCACAAAACGCTTTTGGGGCCATCTGTCCTGGGGGACTTGTGTCTTGGGGGCCTCGTGTCCTGGGGGGCCTTGTGTCAGGGGGCTATATGGCAGGGGGCTTAATGTCTTAGGGCCTAATGACGGGCGATCGTGCTCTATAATGGTTAGCTAGATACACCTTAATCTTACCAGAAAAACCGTCCCAGGCCACAGGGAAATTCTTAGTGTTAGCAATTTTCCCACTTTGATAATAGCTATATCAATTAAGAGAAACAATTGGAATATCATTTTATCATGAAGATTTAGACCCCTCCTGTACTACTGATATACTATGATACACCATACATCCATTATAGATAGTCCAGGGCATGTTTAATGTTGAATCTTTTAGCACTGTTACACATATGGTGGCGAGAGTTGGCCAAACGGCTGGCCTCTCTACTGTGAGAGAACCGAACCCAAGACCTCTCTCGGACATATTGCTGGTATTTTGTGACTCCATTTAGCATCTGGTAATTGATAGATGTACAATATCTAACTATAGAATGTACATATAGCCTACACACAGGTAATTAAATCGAAGGAACATATGTAAATGAAATAATAATCATAAAGGATCAACTGGGCAAAAAAGCTTCATAAAGCCTACAATGCCATCTGTTGGTTGTTGGAAATTCAGAGTTTTGCTAACATTAGACCAACATTCCTGTTGATGCAAGGACTAATATTGGCACAATATTAATTTATCAACAACACCCCAACATTGGCAATCCTATGTTGGGCCAATGTTGGACTTTTGTTCGCGAAAGTGGCAAACATTGCAGATATTTGCACATTATATCCTTCAAGTGGGGAAGACATCAACGCAATTGAAATGGCTTTCGGAAGCCAAGACCGCATACTCTTAGATTATTCTATTTGTAATTGAGCAGCAAGTATTTCATTTTTCCCTTTAAAACAATCATTTTGTATCCTGCGTCAATCAGGGTAGTGGTTGCTGAGATACCAGGTACTGAATGTTAAAACATTCAGTGGAGCTCACTTACAGCCAAAAGGACAGTCCCACGACGTACAAGCAGCAGTGAACACTTTAAAAAGTTCCTCACCCGCAATACCAATGTAAAGATTGATAAAGCAAATAGGCCTCGTATTGTTTAAGATGTCATAATAATTATGAGCTCAACATATCGTAATAAAAAAGTTTAAAAGTCATTCCTCTTGCTTCTTCTTCCTGGCATTAAGACTTAGTTTGCACACTGAAACCCCTCCAGATCTTTAAACTCGTCAGATTGAGGACCTATGGTCATCAGAAGAGGTACAGAGAGAGGGCAGCACCTTACAGGGAGTGAAATCGTGAACCCTTTCGGGGAGAAACGGTATGATCGGAAGTGTGTCAGTGGATCCGGTGGGAATGCGAAAGTCTACTGCTGATATTTTACAAGCGAAAATGGCGCCACGTTAGCGCTTCTCCCCAAAAGACGTTACCGAGTGAAATCCCTCAGTCTACATCTCTCCAGTATGAGTCTATGGCATTCTGTTGACAATATGTAACAAATACACAAGGTGGCAGGTATGTGCCACTCCTGTTTCGGAAGATCTGGCAGTCAGACAGGGTGTAAGTTTTATAGCCAAATATGCAAATGAGGAGGTAGCTGGGAGTGGGCAAGCACAGGTAATAAGCTGACACAAGCGCAAATAGCGTGTCCGACACCTATCCACTTGCCTCATGTTTGATGATTAGGCCTTCAGTTTTCAACTGAAGGTCTTCACCCTTGAGGACTCTAGGTGCTCAAATTGACGATACCCAAATCTACAGCTTTGGGTAGTCCTTTTGAGGACCCTAGGTAGTCAGCACCAAGGTTGTCACTCTAACAACATTATGTAATCAGTTTGACTACCTTGGATGAGTGTGTTGACCTAAACCCATCAGGTAGACTACCCTGGGTGCTCAATCTGATGACCTTAGGTTGTAGATTTGGGTATCGTCAGTCTGACGACCTTGGGGCTTTCAGTGCAGACACAGAAGTAGGCCTATGCTTTTAGTAGGAGAAAATGATGCACCATATGCTCGTGCAGCAGCAAATTGTGGACAGAATCCTGAAATAAAAACCTTTCTGTAAACCCAAGTCTACTTTAGATGATTTAAATGCTATTTTGACCCATAGGCTATGATTGTATTGGCTGCCATGCAGGGCCATAATTAGACCTCAAGAACAACATGTAAACACTCATACTTTATGACAACATAAATGATACGCTGGTGAGATGTCTAACCAACAAATTCTAATTTCTACCCTCTCTCCAAGCTTCTGTTCTGAATGACCGGTAATATCTATCGAGGATATTTCGAGCATTTTTTTCGCAAAACAATGCAAGAAACCGAGAGTGCATTAGGATGAATATCGAGCTATCTTTGATTAAACAATTCATTGAGGTGTTAGCCCGTCACTGTACCCGTTCCACAACCTTAAACGTTAATGACCTTCTTCTGTTCTAGCCCTACCTAGGAAAGACATCGTCTGTTTGGAATAATGCTCTTCACTGAAAGCATATTACATGCGTGTGTGTATGAATGATAAACGACAAAGTCCCCAACTCGTCAGACATCATTTAAAGTGAGAAGTAAAACGCACCTGTTTTACGTCTTATGTTGTGATAGGGGCTGTGAGAGCAACGACGTTCAAAACTTTGATGCCATAACACGGGTTGTGATAGCAACGACATTCAAAACTTTGATACCAAAACACATCGGTTGTAATTTTACCCAAGAGCTCCTCGCTTTCAATGCTGATGCTCTACCACTGACCCACAACGGTGGATCCAGGAAGAATGGCGCCGTATCTAAAGGAGATTTTTTTCGTACTAAGTTTTTGGGCGACATTATAATACCTATAGTCCACTGGGCCTCTTCGGCCAACTTTTGTGTAGGGAATGTATGGCCAAAATTGGCCGAAGAGGACCAGTGGACAATAGGTATTAGCAAATTATCCCCATGAATTCTTTCTTAATCTAGGCCTACCATTTGTTATTTGGTTGTTCTGAGACCAATCTGCCTATTATGATCACACGGGCGTTCTCCGATACCCATTCTTTGTACCTTTCTTGTACAATCAGCAGTCCAAACCTTGTCATTGGGTAACCTCCGGAAGCCGCTCCGCAATAATCAAGATATCATCTGATAACATAGCTACAGGCCTACCTTAGCAACCTGCACCATGGCATTATACATGTAGTAGTCGTTCTGGGTCCTATAATTTTTTCGATGCCTCCCCAGCCAATTTTACAAGGATCTTTGTTTTCCTTTTTTTTATAAGCATTTGGTTAAAAAGGCGGCTAATTGAAAATCGCCCCAATGTTGTGATTTTCTTTTCGCCAATAAACAAAATGTTCAATCCCTCTAAGTGCCCATATTCACGGGCGCAACCAAACAGTCATCCCATCACCCTATATTTTCTATCCCCTCTCTCATGTGTCTGATGTCCATATATGGGCACATGTATGTCGTCGTTTGTGAAAGTGGTGTCAAATCTAGTCTTCTCACCATGAACCTAGCTGTAGAAATCTCATTAAACAAAATTATCTCACTCTCTCCTCAATTAACAACGAATAAATCCACCTGTTTCTGAGTTAAAGGGGGAGTATTTGACCTAGCTCATGGGATGACATTTCATCGGCTCCATGCGAAATGGTTGAGTAGACTTTACTGCTCAACTACAAAGGGAATATTCCCCAAACATGTCCCACGAAAGAATCCTAAATCCAGCCTATCTTGTAGCAATAAACACCTTGATACTTTTTAGTATTTCTTTTTCTATTTCTAATGATAGCAATTAGACTGAACATAATTATCGGAATATACCCTCTCAAAGACAAAATTCTAAAGCTAAAATATACCCATTACCCCCTATAGCCCAAGCTCCACTAGGCGGCAATAAAAACTACTGACCCCTGACCAGCGGGTCAGTGTTAGTCTACCCCTGTGGATTTACTGTATTAAAGATATATGTGGTTAGATGAGGGGAAAGGGCCCTCCCTGCTGGATTTTTAGTACTGGATTTGGCCACTAGGGAAGCTACAGAGGCCACAAATGTGAAAAATAGACCAGAAATAGCTCTTATGTACTTTTTTACACAGAAAAGGGTGGTTTTCTCAAAAATGTTCTATTTCCTGGCACTTCCTGTATATTTGGAATGTAAATGGAACGTTTTGAATCCAAAACAAGGCCTAAATGAGGGTTTTCAGAGAAATGTGTTGCCATGGCAACCAAAATTATATTCCCAATAGAAAAAAAAATTGTCAACTGATAGAATGATTCATTGAGATTCATACGCTAAAAAAAGCATAAAGATATCATTTCTAGCTCCAAAGCTATGCCCAAATGTATGGAAAGGGATGGTCATTTTTTAATTGATTATTTAAATCATAATGCTAATTAGATGCCTGATCTAATTAAAACAATGAATGATAGAGCTTATTGGCTGTATTCATACAGTCATGTAATTCCATTCCGTGAAGCAATATCTCCAAGACTAGAAGGGCTATCTACAAATGTTATATCTCATTTTAAAGCTGATAACATCAATTTTGAATTTCATATTCAACCTCGGAGGACCCTTTCCCCTCATCTGTCCACATATATTTCCATATAAATCAACATCTCAATATTTCCCTCATGAGTTCCCACCCAGTAAAGCTCTTCTAGAGCCTCCATTCATATTTCACAGAAATGTGATGGAATGCGAACATATCGGGAATGTCAAATTCGTCATCTTAAAATACCACTACATTAGTCGATTGTTTCGGGCAGAATTTTACAATGCAGAATTCCCATAGCCAGCCTGTGTATAGTGCATTCTATTGAACACTTCCGTGGGTCCGTAGAACTGGACTGCCTACTACTATAAGTGTATTCTTTGCTCTTCCTACATTGGCGTATCCTATGTGCATGGTTTTGTGTATTATGGGAGTCTACCCACCTGTAACCGTGTATAGTTTCTTCCCAAATGGCACACGTGGGCCGGTGATATAACAATCACCGAGATAAATACCATTGCATAACAAAAAAACACATTGCACGTGTCTTCTTTCTCAGATGGCACAACCATATAAAAGGGCGAGCATCTCCACTCATTGGTATCTTTCCACAAACTGGTCAAGATGAACGGACTTCTCGTGGTCGCACTTCTGGCTTTTGCCATCCCTGCCTTCGAGGCCCGCGTTGCCCCCCAGATCATTGGAGGTAAGTACTTCAGGAAGTCATTTCTTAAACTCTACGAGTGGACCATCACCAATTAGTAGTAAAAAACCATACAACTCTATAATGTGTCAATTCATCTTTTATCCTGTTGTATTTATACCTGTGCCCGCTTTCAGGTGTTCATGGCATTCTTCTTTAATATAAACCATCTATTAGTTCCAAGATATAGGCAAAGGTTCACGAGTTGTGGGTCTGAACGAGGGTTACCTCAATCTCACATGTTTTATGATCATTTTAGGTGGTTTTAGTGGTTGTGAGATATGGGGATGGTTATTTCACGGGGTGGGGTGTGAGCTATATACTGAGCTGCAAGTTTAAACCTATGAGGCGTTTGTATCCCACTGTTCCCAACATGAGTTAAATTGTTTTCTTTTGTATCTTTTCTATTCGAATTAAAGACCAGTTTACCTCTAGACAAAAGCCTTGGTCCCCCTGTGGTCATAGGTTACACTTACTATCGTCTTCCCATGTATTACACGATAGGATTTCATGATTCTCTTGAACATAATCAAAAGACATGTTTGTGAGGAGGCAGACAGGGTTTTACGATGAGAAAAGATGAGATGACTTTCACAGACCCTTCTTTTCATTCATGCTGCAATCTATTAGTAATTTGTGTAATTATCATTATACGTCTGAGACCTCTAACACATTTGTCATCTCACCAGGTCGCGATGCCCAGGTCGGAGAGTTCCCATGGCAGGGATCTCTGCAGCGTCTTGGCAGGAGGATGGCAGTAGAGACCTTCCCCGGCCACACCTGTGGCTGTGTGCTTATCTCTGATACCTGGATTGTAACCGCTGCTCACTGTGTTGGTGCTGGACCGTGAGTTCTTTAAACCTGTGTTTCTAGGCATAATAATTATACTACATCTTTAACAAAGAGTTGTGGAATGTGCTATGGCTGTGGAGAAAACAAGTACATAAAATATTGAATGGACAAACACTCTAAAATGTATCTTTAGACTATGCTTTCGTGCCATGAACCTAAATTATCTTAAAAATGCTTTCATTCAACAGAGGCCTAATCCAAGATAGTGGTTCATTTTGAAAATATTGTATGCTTACAGTTTCGGTCTGTACGTTGTGATGGGTCTCCATATCCGTGGAGATACCTCTGTCGGAGCTCCTGTAGGATACTACATCGAGGAGATTACCTCTGTAAGTATCTTGAATATTTAACAGGCATGACCCAAACAAATTAAGCTTACATAACATCTCAGTCTATTCAAAAACTCATATAAAAGGTAAGGGAAAAAAGGATACACAATCGAAAAAAGTGCCGATTGCCACGATGGTATTCCAAGTATAAATACATTGTAATCTATGGATCAATGGTTTACACTAGTATCTTAATTAATGTATGTGCTATGATATTCGCTCAGAACCCCAACTGGAACAGGCGTACCCTGGATGGAGACATTGCCCTGATCAAGCTGATCAGCCCTGTTGAGATGAACCAGTATGTGAGGACCATTGAGATGCATTCTGCTGGAACCAACCTTGATGGTGCTAGCTGCACCATCTCTGGATGGGGAGTCACCACTGTTGGTAAGACATAAGTTTTAAAGCTGCCAAAGTGCTATGAACTATAATTTAGATATTTCCATCTCTTTATTCTTTCAACAGAAGTAGTCATTGAAATAATCAAAACCTAACAAAATAAAAACAAATGGAGGACATAATTGATGTTCCTTGTGCCTAAATGTAATGCTCAAAAAGACAAGACATCTCATATAGTGGTAGATACAGCTAGAATCTATAATGATCACAATCTCTTCTTGAAATCTGTATATAGGAGGAGGATCCAGTGCCATCATCCTGCAGGCTGCTGATGTTAAGGCTATCTCCGTCGCTGAGTGCCAGGGATACTGGAGCAACACTGGAGAGGGCCACATCTGTGTCTGGGAGGAGGGAAGCAAGGGTGCCTGCAACGTAAGTACTTTAATGCCAATATGCAAAGATACACGTAATAGGATAAGTGGCTAACTAAATTGCATCAATACATACTGCAAATGATTAACTGAATAATGGAAACAGGCTACAATATACAGTAAATCTTTATTTGAAACATCATAGATTGTCATGATATTGTTTCTATGTCCTGGTCCAAAGCCATAAAAATGACTCTGTTCTTCAGAGAAATTGTCACAGATGCATCTTGGTATTGAAGCTGGGAACTTGGACTGATAAGTAAGAAGTACAGAGATTTGCATCATTTGGGAGTGACTGATATACATGAACATGATTTTCTATTGCAGGGTGACTCTGGTGGCCCATGTGTGTGCAACGGCAAGCTTGCTGGTGTCACCTCCTTCGGACAGCGTGGGTGCTACCCCAACACACCCTCTGCCTACACTAGGATCTCCTTCTACCGTGACTGGATCAGGGCCACATCTGGTGTATAAGAAGGCAATATCTGCAGGAATGTATCTAATGAGATCATTCATTCAGAAATAAACATGTATAACAATGCCAATAAGTGTGTCACTGTTCATAATTCCACAGGTTGCTTGCACAGAAAAAAATAATGTTCAGAATCTTAGTCAGATGTTAGTCAAAAAGGCTAACTTTCCAACAATACCTAGTCAAAAGCACCTGCCTAAGGGTCCAAGTTTTTCTTTTTACTTAAATACAACTAACCATTAGTCAAAGTGCCCAACTTGCCTTGGCTTGCCTGATTTTGACTAAGATTCCTTGGTGGCTTTCACTAAGTATGCAATCTAATACCTTTTGGTTTAATTCAAATGGTGAGTGTAAGCTCTATATAGGGTCCACATCCCACAAATCATTGTCTCATCATTTAGAAATCATATGATGTGAAATGCTCATGTCATTTTTATTAGAACCCCTGAGTCAAGCTACTCTGGGGTTCCCACAAAGAAGCAGATACACCTGTGTATATTTTACTTATCGAGACTCCCACAGAAAAGGTGTTACTATCTGTCTACCTAATTTATTTAACAAATCATCAACCTATTTGATATATTTTGGCCAAGTTTGATGTTATATTGAATTGTAAAAGCCTTAAATATATACAGTGCTTGAAAATCACCATCATTTTGACATCCATTGAACAATTTATGGTACGAAGCCACCCGGAAATCCTGTTTCAAACCATGGTGCCACCTGGTGTGTAAAGGTAACACTTTGCCAATATACCTCAGTCAAAGTGACTAAGGTATATTAGTCAAAGTGACTAAGATCCTTTAGTGACAGTGGCTAAGATAAGTTAGCTTGCCTGAAACTCCCAGCAGATACCTTGTTCAAGATTGTGCTTGGAGAGAGAAAATGATTTGGGTAGTCAATGCGACTAACATAAGCTAGATATTGTTAGTCACACATTAGTCATATGTACTAAGATTATTTGGCCGTTTTGACTAAGTTAAGTTAGACCGACTAACTTGGATTTTTTTCTGTGTGCAATAAATACTGGATTCCTTATAAATGACAATAGGGGGGAACTGTACAGATTCCCTCTAAAATCCATAAGTAAGAACGTTGGAGAACATGAGATAGAATAATAACTCTTCACATCAATAGGCATTAGGCCTTATTGACTGTGCAACAGCCAATGTTTGTCAGTGTTTTAGTTTAATACCCGGCCTGGGCCATGCACGCATTAATTTCATATGAATAATCTATGCACCAGGGCAACACTGCAATGGCATCACACATACTGTCAAACCATCGATTAAACATGTTATAGATCTCTTGATGTCGCCTTTATCTTTTTAGTTGTTTGTATCATGCCATGATGAAAAGCCACTATGCTTGTATAATCTTTCCATATACTACTTCACCAAGCGCCTAGGTGATTAATCTATCCTGGTTGTCACCCTTCACTACTAGTAGACAATCGCTCTTCATAGATCACAACACAAGCTCCTGGGTCCAACAGCTGGGGAAAACCTCCAGGGAATGAGACATGTGTTTGCTTTAGTGCAACTAATCTCCATCCTTCTAGTGAAGCCTATACCTGCGTAACATGGGATAGATAAACATGTAGTAGATCTATACATGAAAGCCGATAAGGCAGTATAAGGTTTCCTTTCATTGACCGTGGACCATGGGAATGAGAAGGCAAATGGGTGCTGCCACTTATAATAAGGAAAGCACATTTTATACTTTGTCATTTAGATACGCAATGTATCGAGTACGAAAATGATTTTCATTGGGTTTTCTTGAAAAAGAAATCCTGTTCAAATTACCACTATAGATAATTTTAAGGTAAGTGTGTATAATAATATGCATATATGATGTTGCCAATCACTTTTACCACTACAATATCCCATCCCCATGAGATTATAAAATGTATTGTCCCTGTGAGCAAAGATTATATTAAGTACAACCTCCAAGTACCCTCCAAGTATACATTCTTGTGATTGATGGATATGCCGGGACAAGGGACAGTCATGCATCTCCTGAAATCGCTGTTATTTCTAATGGCTAATTTTCGATTTGGATACTTGATGGACATTCCACAATTTTCTTCCATCTGCGGTAGAGCATTGGGGGATATCAATCTGGCAGTCATGATAGATCTGACAGTTCCATATTCAGAAACTTTGTGCCGGAACTCTGCCAAGAATGGATACTGGTCGGCTTATGTTGTGCAGTTGGAAGCTTTTGCCTATAAGCTCAGGGAATTCAACCAGCGGCAAGACATCCTTCCTAATATCACTGTAGGATTCGTAGCTCTGGACACCTGCTTCAGTCCCTTGGCCGCTGTGGCCCAGTTCACCAATCTAATAACAGATCCAACTATAGTAGATAACAATACAACCAGTGAATCAGTCCCATGTGAGCAGCTCTCTCTGGTGTCTGATCGTATCGTTGGAATCTTTGGTCCAAGCACCAGTGATCAGGGCATCCACATAGCAAGTCATTCAGGTGTCTTCAAATTACCTGTCCTCTCAAGTTTAGCTTCTACGTATGAACTCAGCGATAAGGGGCGTTATCAGTACTTCTCTAGACTCTTATCTCCCAATCCCTTCCAGGTTGAAGCCACCCTTGATTTCCTCCAGCTCCACAATTGGACCTATGTGTCCTTTGTCTACCTGGAGGGGAACTATGGTGAAGGTGCAGCCAAGACCATGTTGCGGTCCTCCAGGGCCAGGGGTGTATGTCTTGCTGTATATGAGATGTACCCATCTGGTGCCACTGATGCTGATGTCCAGGAGATAGCTAGGAAACTTGCAGCCCGCCCTTCAGCTAGGGTGGTTGTATTATATGTATACATGGACCACATAGAGAACCTTTTCTCAGCTTTGAAGGCATACCCCGACTTCTCTCCGATCTGGTTCGGCTCAAGTGCTGTTTCAGGTATGGTAATTATTTTTTGTTGCCAAAGGTAAAGATATGTTTGTACGGCTCGTTATATTATTTAGTCTCAGTTGGTATACATAATTACATTTTTTGCTGAAAGTCAATACAGCATAGATAATATGATACCACATGTTCGCGACCTCATTACAACAGTCGCGCCTGTAAACCTGAATAATGAAATTTGAGTCTCAAATTTCAGGACTCACTTTATAGAAAATATGCTACAACTGGCACCCCATTAAGTTCATTTGATGCATTGCTACGATTGCTCTATCAAACCCTATGAATTATGATGCGCCCCCCCCCTAACAGTCTGTCATACAGATCGGTGCGTCACATTGCTATGATTTTCATATTGTTGCCGCCCTATTTAAGACCTCGGGTTTTCTGTATCCGTGCATATCCGATCGCATTTAACTTCAAATGCATATATTCTATCCCAAGTTTTTTTGCATTTTCCTATAGCTCAGGATTTGGGACCTGAGTGGAATGGAGCGTTCACTATAAACGCCATGCTTAATCCTGCCCCCGACTTTGAGCAATACATGAAGAACTCAACTCCAAGCGCTGATGGACGCGGGAACATATGGCTGCCTAATCTTTGGGAGGAACTCCTGAGTTGCTCATGGGATCCACAAGATAACCAGACGGCAGACTGCTTCCAGTATGAGAATACTACTGTATCTAACATACCGTATAGCCCATACTCCGGTAAATACATCGAGGGTGCCCAGACCTTTGCATTTGCACTAAATGCTCTAATCGAAGAAAACTGCCCTGAAGTATATGGAGGTAACAACCGCACTTCTGATATTTATGACTGTGTCAGAAACCACGCCCTTCTTGATTACTTGAGAGCAGTTGATTTTGAGGGGCTGAATGGACCACTTGCATTTGATAAGAATGGTGACAGATACTCAGATTCCAGCATAAACCAGTACATTTATGACAATGGGGTTGGAACCTATACCATAATTGGGGAGTACAATGGCCGCAATGCCTCCCTAACAGTGCACCCAGAAAAATTAAATTGGACAGTGTATGATTCCAATATCGCAGCAGATGGCGTTGAGGTTGTTGTTGCCGAGTCCGTGTGCAGCAAACCTTGCAAACCAAAAGAGTATGCAGTGTTGACAGATGAACTATGTTGCTGGGAATGCAGGAGATGTCGCGACAATGAGAGACTCAATGGAAATAGGACCGACTGTGAAAGTTGCCCTACCCTCACCTGGCCCGATGCTGAAACTTCTACCATCTGTGAACCCATCCCAGAGACCTATACAAACTTCTCAGATCCTCTAGGTACTGCTATCCTTGCACTTACCATCATTGGTATCATTCTTGGGTTGATAACCACTGCGTGGTACATCAAGAACAGACAGGAGAAATTGATCAAAGCATCCAGTAGGGAACTCAGTGCATTCATTTTGCTTGGTGTTGTCCTAGCCTACGTTAGCGCACTCCTGTTCTTAGTTCGTCCTTCTAGTGCAGTCTGCCACCTTAGGATGTCTGGGTTCCAAGTGTCAGTGTCACTGATCTTTGGCCCCCTCTTTGTCAAGACAAATCGAATCTACAGGATATTCTCCGCGGGCAAAAGAGGAACAAAGAGTCCAGGATTCATCGGTAACAAGATCCAGGTGATGTTTGCAGTCGTCCTCCTACTGATCCAGGTAAGGGTAATCCATATCTCAGCATGATAACAAAGATAGGGCTATAGGAACACATCCAATGAATAGGTGAAGTATTTCTATATTAAAAGGCTGGAATACATATATACTGTATTAGATTTTATTTCTACAAAGAGCGTTTGTTTTACCACATACAGATCCTATATCTGAAAGGCTTACCCACTGTAGTGCTTCATTTAAAAAAAGTATAGTTTGTCGATTTCAGTGCCTTTATCGTTCCTTGAACCTTACATTCATCCAAATCCCTGTACACTGGTATTGGATAAGGATGATATGAAAGTCATTGTATTCCAGATCTTCATAACAATCATTGTTGAAGCTACCGTGCAGTCCAAACCTGTATTGCGGATGCCAGTCCCTTCAATGCCTTTTGTGGAGCTGAATTGCAGTGTTCCCTTTGGCGTCCTCCTCCCTGGCCTCATCTTCAATCTCCTGATGATCACCATGTGTGCTGTCTATGGATTCCTCACCAGGAAGCTGCCAGCAAACTTCAATGAATCTTGGTACATATTTGTGTCTGTGACTACAACATTGTTTCTGTGGATGGTCTTCATCCCTGCCTACTTCACTGCCTTCTATGCCTCCAACCAGGTGGTACTCCTGTGCTGCTGTCTATTCTTCAATGCTACTGTCACTTTAATCTGTCTTTTCTGGCCAAAGATCTATGCTCTTGTGGCAAAGGCTGAACAGGATCTGAATGTGACGAACACAACTGCAACTGGATCCACAATAGTCGCCAAATAGGTCAATCTATAGCCTGATGGGTCTATTTCTGCTCAGGGATGCCACTCACTGATCACCAAAAAATCGGAAATCCTCCCAATTTTCTCAATTTACACTATGAAATACCTATAGGAATGAAAGCCTGAGGAATTCCTAGACTTAGGAAAAGTGGCATCTCTGTCTGCTGAAGCTGAAAATTACTTTACCCTATTTTCTAAAGATGGAGATGTGTAGTCCTTTGCCAACGTATTTTTTATCTTTTACTACATCGTATGACAAAGAATCCTGCCTCTCAATCGTGGGGTTGAAAGTTGAACTCTCTTTAAGTTCCTATTAAAGCTACCAGTACTCTCTAACTTCAATGTACAAATATATACGGGACTAGCACATTGCTAGTGATAAGAAATCAGCCAGGTGGCTCATGTAGTCGGGGCCTAATCCTAAAGTTAGCCTCTTTGTATAGTTTACTTTGATGGTCTAATCCTCAGGTACTATCTGCAGATATTCTATAAAATTCATATCTATGTATAGCAAAAACCTTCAACTTTTACTAGATGAGCATAGTATAAATCTAATAATTTAAATACAAGAGAAATACCACTTTAAGATTTCAATAAGAGACTACATGTCAGCCACATTGAGCATATCCAAGCCATTATCTCATTATCAAGCTAATCCTCGCCCCTCACACCTGAAACAATTGGGAGGTACTTGGGATAATCGCGGATAACTAGGGGTTTCTCCTGTAGGTTGGCCAATGCATTCCCGCCTATCCTTGAGTGGGGAAGGAACTAGGCATGTTCATTGGGTTCTTCTAATGGATGAATGACCCTTTCAATGACACTTTCAGAGATGCCACTCACTGATCCCCAAAAAATCGGATACTTCTCAATTTACAATAGGAAATACATATAGGAATGAAAATGAAAAATTCGGAATTCCCAAAGTTAGAAAAAGTGACATCTCTGCCCTTTTATAATCTTTTTCAATTGTTGTGAGAATTGGAAATGTCATCTTATTACGCAAAAATATAGAGCTACCCCATCGAAACTAAAATGTATCACCTGGGCCAGGTGACTAGTTCCCTAGCAGTTATTTTTGGATATCTCGATGTTGTAGACGTACTCTTTTAATGTTTAAGAGGCGCAAGTTTCCTGTGATATGCTTTCATGCATGTGATGTCTTATCTGCATACCTACAATATCCACAGATCTTAATGTCTCTTTTCTTCAATTATTGAAAAATAAAAAACTCAATTTTGAACGTCTGAACCAGCGTTTTCAAACACCCTCCCCCTTCTAACAGATGATAGAATGGCATATCATTGAATCTGGGCGATACAGGATTGGCCCTGTTGGGTATGAATTTGACAAAGCAGAGGAGTTTGCAGGCATGCTCAGATTTTTTTTCAACAGTGTAATTCATAATCATTTGACGGTATACCCAAGTCATTGGCCATCTGAGGAAAGAGGCTTGCATGCCATACTTGCCTCTGCCACTGTTACGGGAGGAACACATATTTAGATATAGCTAAGCATGTATTCCTGTGTCCATGGTGAATGGAGACACCATTGTTCTACATGTATACTATGAAGTACTAAGTATGTACCGCTAACAAATTAGATAAATTCAGATGTAGCCCCAATTTCAGAAATGTAACGTATACTGAATTGTGCATTAGCGCTGCTATGATTCCATGATTAGGAAATGATACCATCTTAGAGAGGGCACGAACTGTTAAAAGAAATATATGTAATATTTTCTATTCTTGAGCTGCTAACTTTGAAATAATTCATATCGAATATAGCACCAGATTCATATTGGATCGATCGCCATGTACATTGAATGGTGAAGTGATATAAAACATGGATACCGTATACATGTCCATAACACTGTGAAAGAGAAAGAACAAGGCACTGCGTATAATAAACATACTTTATTCCCCATCCAAATGTTAAAGTTGCATTGTTGTAGATACAGTATGATATGAATAACATATTCTAATAGATTCTGCACCTTGATGATAATTACTTTTAGTTCCTATCCGACTGTGTCTTATCAGAAGCCTTTTGATAAAGCTAGTTGTATTAATTGGTTGGACAAGTCATCGACTGTGCAGTTTACTGCTCGTACCCGATTGTTGGCACCTGTTGCAAGAGAAGAAAAGTTCATTATGGTCGCAAATAAGATTGGATAACACACAGCTACAAATATTAAAAAAGAGAGACCCTCAAATTGTTTTAAGACCCAATCCCCCATATCAACGTGGTGCAATCTCGTCGCATTTGGGGTCTGAGTGAACCATACGTTGACCCACTCAGATGAAAATACTGACATCATTGAGGAGCTTGCATGTATGAATTAACAAATGGTGTAACGGCCCAGACCCATATAGGCTAATGCCGTCAATGCCTTAATAAAATAATGATCGCTCCCTTTTAATACATATATCCAGGTCTCCTTAAGGACAGTCGACACTGTAAATGACATAATGGTACTTGCTCCTTTTCTATATGACAGGTTAATTAACTGCATTAGTAAAATGTGTGTCCTTGTCATACATATACTCACTTTACCCATCAGTTCTACAATGTTTGATGAAGGCAACAATTTTTAACAGAACCAGTACTTGGTAAAAGGTAAGCGCGGATGGTAAGATTGCAAATAAATGAGACTGATAGGAAAATGTCTTAAAGGGGCCCTGGCATGGTAATGCATGCCCGCATTAAAAAAGTCACATGATCACCCCTTGACCAATCAGGGCATCGCGATTTTTCCGCTGGTTCCCGCGATTTTATGATCGCTGTTTGAATTGGTACCCATGTTGTTAATTTTCCATGCCAGCCCCCCTTTAATGCTGGGTTACGAGATTTTCAATTTATCTTGTATAATTCAAGTAGATTGGCTGAGTTTTCTTTTCCTTTTGTATATTCCCATTAAAAATGTTCCAATAAAAAAAATTTCTACCTCCACCCACCGGATCTTTCTATGGATTTGTGAACATTTGTGGGCCAACAGGCAAAAACGCGCCTTCGGGGGGGATTTTTAGTACTGGCTTTGGCCACCAGGGGGTAGTATATGGGTGAAACACTGAAAACTATTCCAGAAAATGCTTTATACCAATTTTTAATGGGGAATCCAGTGGTAAGCATAGAATTATTTCATCTCCATTGAAAACGGTCTATTTTTGGAATGCAAAAGGAATGTTTGTTGCCATGGCAACAGAAAATTCCCATATATGGCAATTTATGGTTGTCATGGAAACCACCCCATTATTCCAAATGGGATATTTGCCACAATGGAAATCCGTTCAGGAACTCAGAAATGAACAGAGAGCTCAAAATTCCCTCTAGAACCAATTTTACGATAAAAACATCACATTTCTGTTTATTTTTCCACAAAACTGTATTTTTTGCATTATGAGTATTTATGATAGGATATAACGCACTTAGAGCTTATTTGCCATTTTAAGTTGCAGACTGCAACCTATGTTTGACAAGCAATTACAGAACTAGACAGCAATTAAAAGATAGAGGAGAAGAATATGTAACAAAGTAGTACTTTTATGGGGGACCGTACATGAAATTCACTAACACAGGGGCGTAGGAAAAGGGGGGGGGGCAGGGGGGCCTGGGCCCCCCCAATCATGAAGGAGGTGGGGCCTGAGTATGTCTGGGCCCCCCCAATATTTTCCAAGAACAATGGAAAAGAAGCTAAAACTTTACATCTCAAATTAGATTATTATGGTGATGTCATAGGGAAAATGGGGGTCTGAGCCTAAAGTCAGATCCAAAATTTACCAAAAATTACTTTTCTATATGAATTCTATATACGCATTATATAGACGCCATCACACATCAGCCGACAATTCAAGGTGGTCGCGATGGTGCCCTCACCGGGCCGCCCCCCCCCCAATGAAGAATTGCTTCCTACGCCTCTGTAACATTTTAAGGGCTGCTAAAGCAGAATTGCATCATGCCCATTGGTCGTCATGATGCACCAATGAAGTGCTGGTGAGACTGTTCGCCAGCACTAAATATCATGCATGATGCATGAATGCAGAATTGCATCATGCCCATTGGTCGTCATGATGCACCAATGAAGTGCTGGTGAGACTGTTCGCCAGCACTAAATTATCATGCATGAATGCAGAATTGCAACATGCCCATTGGTCGTCATGATGCACCAATGAAGTGCTGGTGAGACTGTTCGCCAGCACTAAATATCATGCATGATGCATGAATGCAGAATTGCAACATGCCCATTGGTCGTCATGATGCACCAATGAAGTGCTGGTGAGACTGTTCGCCAGCACTAAATATCATGCATGATGCATGAATGCAGAATTGCATCATGCCCATTGGTCATCATGATGCACCAATGAAGTGCTGGTGAGACTTCGCCAGCACTAAATATCATGCATGATGCATAAATGCAGCCCTGACGAGATGTAGCACTATGCAGCCCCTAGAGAGCTAATCAATGGCCATGATCAGCAAATTCAGCGCTCTACTTGTGCATCATAATGACATATAGCACTATGCAGCCCTTAGAGAGCTAATCAATGGCCATGATCAGCAAACACAGGGCTCTACTGGTGCATCAAGACGACCTATAGCTCTATGCAGCCCCTAGAGAGCTAATCAATGGCCATGATCAGCAAACTCAGCGCTCTACTTGTGCATCATAATGACATATAGCACTATGCAGCCCTTAGAGAGCTAATCAATGGCCATGATCAGCAAACTCAGCGCTCTACTTGTGCATCATAATGACATATAGCACTATGCAGCCCTTAGAGAGCTAATCAATGGCCATGATCAGCAAACTCAGGGCTCTACTGATGCATCAAGACGACCTATAGCACTATGCAGCCCTTAGAGAGCTACTCAATGGCCATGATCAGCAAACTCATGGCTCTACTGGTGCATCAAGACGACATATAGCACTATGCAGCCCCTAGAGAGCTACTCAATGGCCATGATCAGCAAACTCAGGGCTCTACTGGTGCATCAAGACGACCTATAGCACTATGCATCACTTAGAGAGCTACTCAATGGTCATGATCAGCAAACTCAGGGCTCTACTGGTGCATCATGACAACCTATAGCACTATGCATCACTTAGAGAGCTACTCAATGGCCATGATCAGCAAAACCCAGGGCTCTACTGGTGCATCAAGACGACATATAGCACTATGCAGCCCTTAGAGAGCTACTCAATGGCCATGATCAGCAAACTCAGGGCTCTACTGGTGCATCAAGACGACCTATAGCACTATGCATCACTTAGAGAGCTACTCAATGGTCATGATCAGCAAACTCAGGGCTCTACTGGTGCATCATGACAACCTATAGCACTATGCATCACTTAGAGAGCTACTCAATGGCCATGATCAGCAAAACCCAGGGCTCTACTGGTGCATCAAGACGACATATAGCACTATGCAGCCCTTAGAGAGCTACTCAATAGCCATGATCAGCAAACTCAGGGCTCTACTGGTGCATCATAATGACATCTAGCACTATGCAGCCCTTAGAGAGCTACTCAATGGCCATGATCAGCAAACTCAGGGCTCTACTGGTGCATCAAGACGACATATAGCACTATGCAGCCCTTAGAGAGCTACTCAATAGCCATGATCAGCAAACTCAGGGCTCTACTGGTGCATCAAGACGACATATAGCACTATGCAGCCCTTAGAGAGCTAATCAATGGCCATGATCAGCAAACTCAGGGCTCTACTGGTGCATCATAATGACATCTAGCACTATGCAGCCCTTAGAGAGCTGATGCAATGTCTTTGCCACTATTGACAACTCATCATGACCAATAGTCTGGGTTTGATAGGCATGTCTAGACCAATCATAACAGCCTGCGGTTGGCTGTACAGTCCTGATTGCAATGTCTTCACTGTGACCACTGCCTGCCTTGCTATCTGTTAGACATAATTGTGGATCAACAAGGTAAAACATACCTTCGCGCACCCCCGCATGAAGGTACGTTTTACCTTGTTGATCCACAATATTTGCATTACATATGGCAAAAGATCTATGTTCTAACCATAGGATTTTGCTCATATTCTCGGTTTTTACTTCTTTGTCAGCTTCCTACTGCTATACAAACTTACAGTTAAAAAGATTCATTAGTTTTGGAGATAATTATACTTTAGAAGTTTATGGGAGAAACACAAACTTCTACTTCCCCTCTCCACTACCCAAAATTGAGCCACAGGATTTACCTCAAAAATAAACATAATTAGACAACACTTCTGTACACTCCATTAAATTTTAATAAACTCCTATCGACCAGTTTTGTCACAAATGCCATCTGAGTGATTACTCCTTTTTCTTGCCAACCCCCTCTCCCGTCATTATGCTATCTAAAGATGCAGCGTTACATTAATGGCCCCCCATAAAAACTACCGGGATATTCTAACTCAAGATATCTCATTTTAAAGCCTGTGACTTAAACCTTAAAAAACGATCCCCCCCGAGGCATGTTTTTCCCTCATCTGGCCACATTTCCTTACATTATCTATGGCCAAAGGTCTAGACTGCACCAGTTTGCAAATATGTCTCCTGTCGGGAGATGATGTCGGGAGATGATGCTCTCCACCCGCCTAGACTAGGGCTGGAATAATGACCTTTCAAGGATTCCCCAGTATCAGTAGTATATGGAATGTGGCCCTTTAGCACGGGGAACTCAACAGGCACCAAGGATATTAACTGAGGGAGATGATGCTCTCAACCTGCCTAACCAGGGCTGGAATGGTCTCTTTAAAAGCCCCAGTATCAGTAGTATATGGAAAGTGGCCCTTTAGCATGGTGAACTCACCAGGTACTGACAGAAACTAAGGGAAATGATGCTCTCCACCCACCTGACCTAGGGCTGGAATGGTCTCTTTACAAGGAGCATTGAAATAATGCTTTCTCAGAATATGTATCTGCTATTGGTGATGAAACATTAATTTAATTACTCCTTTCAATATTTAAACAATTTTGTGGAACACTAAAAACATGTATGTACACAGAGGTACTTACACTGTGCTTCCCCTCTACAGAGAGGTGGAGTGATCTGGCCGGTTTGCAGACCACTGGCCCGTGACGAGGTACAGACTATTACAAGGTGATTGGCAGTTGGGAGTGTGGGGGGGGGGGAGGCAGAGCAGGCTTCTGGCAATATGAGACAGTGTACACTCATAATGACACACCTATGGCATTGGACATTGAATAAGACAGGTACCTGTGACAGCTGAGTGAGGTGCATGCAGAATGGACAGTCTACAGGCTATTAGTACTTAGCTGCAGTGGGTAGTTTGGGTTGAATTTGTGCTATATACTACCAAAAGCCCAGATGATAGTATGCCCTATTTATCAGTCTCACCAACTGAAACTAGACACAACATTACAAGTTGCCGCGCCATGTCTCACAGGACTATTCTCTACTATTGTATTAAAATCTACAACACTATGGTTTTATTTAAGCTAGTATCTGCCATTGTTTGTTCAAAAAATGGTGCAGGCGCAATCCATAGATAAAATCATTTAAAAAAAATTGTATTTCTGAAAATATGATGCGGGAAATCCATAAACCAACTATTTAATTTAGTGTGGCCTTAGCATGAACTCACCAGGCACTGAGGATAATTGAGGGAGATGATGCTCTCCACCCGCCAGACTCAGGGCTGGAATGGTCTCTTTACAAGGATCTCCCAGCATGAGTAGTATATGGAAAGTAGCCCTTTAGCATGGCGACTCACCAGGTACTGAGGATAATTGAGGGAGATGATGCTCTCCACCCGCCAGACTCAGGGCTGGAATGGTCTGTTTACAAGGATCCCCAGTATGAGTAGTATATGGAAAGTAGCCCTTTAGCATGGTGAACTCGACAGGTACTGAGGGAAATTATGCTCTCCATCGGCCTGACTCAGGGCCGAAATGGTTTCTTTACAACAATCCCCCAACATGAGTAGTATATGGAAAGTGGCCCTTTAGCATGGTGAACTCACCAGCATTACTTGTACAGGGCCTAATTCAAGCCTTAGGTCAGGTGGATGGAGAGCATAATCTCCCTCAGCTATCCTCAGAGCCTGGTGAGTTGACCATGCTGAAGCGCCCCCACTGAAATGGTGTCTTAGTCTTTACAAGGATCCGTCAGCATGAGTCAGTAATATATGTAAAGTGACAAACTCACCAGGTACTGAGGATAAAACCCCTATTAGGACCCATTTAAAGGGTTTTTTACGGGAATGGATAAGGTCTTAGAAGAACATGAATAACCTAAATCAGGGAAACCCCTGGAGATGTTCACCCCTCATCTCCCTACATGTAACTATTTATGGGGCCCTTTACTCTCTCACATAAATTGGTGTACTCTCCCGGACCAGAAGGCAGTATCTACTTCTCCTATCAGTAGCTACTGAGAATATGCTGATCAACAACTGCATTTTGCAGTAGGTACTGCTGAAATACTTCCAAAACAGCTGACTCTACACTGCATTTTCAGTATAGACTCAGTAGTGTACTGACTATCAACTGAGTATGCACTGCATTTTCAGGCTAGAATTAGTAGTCTACTGACTCTCAACTGAATCTTAATAGATACCAAAAATGTCACACTCTGTGTAGCAGCATAGATGCAGTAGTCTACTGACTATCTACTGGTATCACTCTGTCCATTCATCGATTATTTATTGGGCTACTGACCTGATGCTTCTGAGACAGTCCATAGTGTAAATGTCAGTATGGTTGTGAACAGTAATCAAAATATTCAGTTATGAAATTCTGAAACTATCCAGTGTTTGTTAAGAAAAGCATAATTATACCTTTGCATATGATTGTTATTGAGTGCCAGTAATGGATACACATGGATGTTGGGGTGTGTGAAAGCGAGGAATTAGTCACTGACTTTATGTAGGGCATAAATGTACTGAATCATCAAGTATTATTTTGGTCACCATCATGCCACTTTTTTTTTTTTTTTTTTTTTACATAGTATACATGTATCATAGATAATTGCAAAGCTGCTGTCTTATCACCTTAACATCAATAAAATGCAAGCATTCTACTATAGCGTTACTTTATCAGACATGCCTAATCTTACCTTCTTGCTATGATAGAAGTTACCCAGTACTACTGAATCAATACTGCCCCCCTCCTATATGAGTTGCATGCACTACTAGGGAGTAATGACCGCTCCACATATCTGATGGGGTGGTGGCTCAGGGGGCTAATGCGTTGGTACAGTAATTAGAAGATCCCAAGTTCAAATCCAGCAGGGACCACCTAGAAAGGCATTGGTAGTGCCAGTACTAAAGCAGCGGCTGCTCCTTTTATGCTTCTACCTGCCCCCAGCAGTAGTTTTCAGTATGATCTACTGCTCACCTACTGCTATAGCAGCAGTCATGCAGTAGTGCTGATTGAACACTGCCCCAACCCCATATATGGTCATGCAGCATTAAATAAATAGATACTGTTTAAATGCTGCCATCTCATTTACATAATTGGGACAACTGATCCAATACTGCTTGCATGCTGCTTATACTACTGTTCTGCTACTGAACCACTGCTGCCATGTTCTGTGTGCTGAGCAGTAGAATGCCAGTAGATGCTGATATAGTACTGTTTCTGATGCTGCTTTCACACTGAATGACTACTGTCACACCACACTGTTTTTCTACTGTTTAAATACTGATTTTCTACTGCATTTTGGTCCGGGCTCTGGTGCCCAGGGTAAAACGCCGCTTTCTATACACTACTTACACTATATACTACTTACACAATACCACTTACACCTATACAGATTACATTACCCTTCTCTTTATTATCTCTTGTATAGATAAAAAGATATGTCTTTCAAATTCATAAGAAAGATAGCTGTATTCATTGGTCGATGCAGCATTTGGAAAAGGGGACAAAGTGCAATAGTAGGGGGCGGACCCCCTATTTTTGAGCAATTCTGGGACCAAAATAACTCTTCAGTACTGACAGAGGAGGGGGCAAAGCCCCCCCCCCTCCCATCCCCATCCCCCGTTTAAATCCGCCACAGGTATCTCCGTATGGATACATGTATAACTTAGTATCAACTCACCTTTTACTTAGCCGTACAAAGGGCATATGGATAATGAAAATAACTATAGCATCACTGACAGTGATAGCGCCCCTCGGTGCACTCACCTGGCCAGGGATTATAACGTTCTGATGGTTGTTTTGAGTCACCCCTCCAAGTTTGTATAGGACTACATGTATTTGTTAGTATGGTGTATGTGGCAGGTATATCATATTACATATAAGTTCGGTATACTCCAATCTATTTAGCTTCAGGGGTTTCATTGGGCGTCCTTTTGCTCTGGACTTGTTTCTCGTCGGGCCTGTTTCTCAATTTTCACTTCTTACTAATTTACCCCGGTCAAATACAAATGTTTCTTCCTCTGTAAATGTATACTTTGCGCCTGGATGCCTTATAGCTATAGAGATGGCTCATGCAAAGAGTTCTACCAATCCTATGTTGTACGAATTACTAAGTTCATGCACCAATAAATGTATCCCGACTGTAGGGGATGCACTTTATTTTATGTGAATAACTTCTTCCCATAGAGATAGCATTGCAGGGCCGATCCGCACACCCCCAGTGGCGTAACGTGTGCCGATCCACCACAGCGGCCGATCCACCACTGCAGCCTCGTTCTGGGTGCATGTAAACATTCAAAATGGCGGACCGGCGCTCGTACGGGGAACTACGGTACCGGATTTTGATAATTTTTCCTTATTTAAACCCTCTAAAAACATAAAATAAATATAGAACTAAACTCCCCTGGTGTCCTCAGTGGCCGATCCACCCCTCGTGGTGGATCGGCCACCTCGTACACCACGGTCGTTTAGTTCTATCTATGAGTGTTGCGAGTTTCTCTGTAACACTTCTTACGGGTAAACGCCCATATACGGTACGATGTTAACCCTTGTATGTACAGAAGCAAGTAACTGTGACACCCCAGATTTAGCCAAGTCCTTTCAAAGATTTTTGCGGATGCACAAAGAAATTTAAACACTCGCTTCTCAGAACTGCCAACCTGGGCCAGGTCCAGATCGTAATTACTATTTTTCTTGGAATTAAAACATCTGTTACAATTTATGCAAAAAAAAAAAAAACGTAACAGAAAACTAATTTGGAATGGATATGCCAAAAGAAGTTGTTAGTTTTCTTCTCAGAAAGGGAATGCCAGCCTTAAAGTTTAATTTCTAAAATAAATTTATTCCAAGGAAAAAGATAATCAACAAACATCTTCCATGTTTGTTATCATTTGCGAAATTGTTTGAGATGAACAGTAGCTATTCCAAGTTAACTTACCATTGAAATATAATTCAATGGTAAGCACTCTTGGAATATTTGAAATATCATATTTCAAATTATCATATTTCAAATATATCTTTAGAGAAGTATTTATTTTACTACTAAGGCAATTTCCCACACCCCTTTAGGAAGCTGTTAGGAATGTCCAAAAGACCGTGGTGGTGGTATTGGGTGGGGATCGTAACAATTACGAAAAAAATCGTAACAACTGGCATCTCTTATTTAATCACTTACTTAAAATATCTTTTTAACTGATCTTTAAAGAAAGATGGTTTGACTGACTTTAACTGACAAGTAGGTTAGGTGACATGCTCGATTAGAACCTCTAAAACATGGGGGTTTCACCAGAATTTATAGGTCTTTGGAACTTGAAAACCCTTGAAACACTGAAGACGTCCATCCCTGGCATAGCTCACACACATAGTTTTTAACAGTCTGCTTCGAGTTGTTTTTAATCATCAAACAGGCAACACACTTAGTGATGAAAACCGCCACTGAATTTCACCTTTAAGGTATAAAGGAAATTCCGGAATATGTCTTATGTCAACGGAATGTCCTTTAAAATAATACTATGATGCTTGTTATAGCCATTAAACAGGTATTTTATTCCTAACAATAGCCACCTTTGTGGACGCTGAGGGCCAATTTGGCATGATTTTTTTTCTGCAATGAACAAATTCAAATTCACAATCTATGATATCTTTAATCAGAATAGAACACATTAAGGTTATGAGAATTTCAACAATCACCGAAATATGTCATCTACATCGTGCCACATCTCTTTAAAAGGAAAAGGAAGAAATATAACACTTCTTCAGGTGTCAGGTACATTTATTAACCGTTGATACTATCATGCTTTAAAGCTAACAAAGTGCTTTATGAGCGATAAGGGTGACAACCTACTTTGCTATAACAGATTTCCATAGTGAAGTTTTCATCAATGGGTCTTTTATCTAATCAAACTATGGTACCAGGGACCTATTTATGGAGACAATATTGACTGTCAACAAAACTTTCTGTCCAGTAATGCAAGCAATGTCCACTGCCTTTACTCCCATCGACGGGAGAAAAGACGGTAAATCCAATATGCAGCGTGCATATATACTACTGTGGGAAGGCGACTATCTTTATATTCATGCTTGTGTAATATCCCTCTGTTATACAATCAGATGCCACTCTCAATTAGATAAATGTATGGCATTTGACCATTTGAGTGTCAAATTTGTGCACATACATGTGCTTTTCAAAGAAATTCCATCAAAGAAATTTCTTTAAAATAAGAAAAAAGTGACATCTCTGTCAATAATAGAGAACCGGCCACATCTGTGATTTCTGCTCCAATAGAGTCCGACCCGATTGATATGCTGGTAATTGGCTCGAGTTATAAATACCAAACTTTTCGGGTCGGACTAAAGTGGGGTTAGGAGCGGTTTGGACAAAACATGTCGGAGCAGAAATGAATGCATGGCCGGTTCTTCACAGGAAATCATTTGTAGTACACCACATCACATATACATGTATGAGGAATCACTGTGATATATATTCCCAGAATATGCTTATCTTTCGTTTAATAAGAATTTTATTAACCGAACCTATCGGTATTCATTTTAAAGTTTTATGTTTTCATTTAGTTACATCAGTTAGTTAGCCTTAATAGAAGAATAGGACTCCTATGTCAAAGAACTTATAATTCTCTTGGCATGATAACGTTTCTAACGAATGCTGCCTTAATAGAAAAAGAGAAGTGGCCACAAAGCGAGAGATCATTTGGGACATTTACCTTTCTGAAGTTGAGTGAGACCTAGGTAGGCGACTCGCTCAGTGTGTGTAAGCAACGTACCAAATATCTCTATAATAGCATGTGTGCAATGCGCAATGTTTGTCAAATTGACCCTCAGTGCCACATGGGTTGCCCATAGAAATCTGTCCTGTCTCCATATCCATAGCCGTACATGCCTGACATGCCAGCGTTATTTCCATTGTGTGGCCACGCACCTGGCATATTATGTCCCCATGAAGGCTGTGGAGGGGGTGGTGGGGGTGGGGCCGACTGTGATGGCATAGTCTGTAAAAGAGAAAGACGTGTTAGAATTACAAGTCTGAGTTATCATGGAATTTGCATAGTCCAAGTAAAATAGCATCGTGTTTCGCAAAAACAACAAAACATGTGAAATAATGCATGTATTAAGACATCATTTTGCATCAGTAAAATGGAGGAACACTTAAAATTTCGTAAGCAGGTGATATAAAAGTATGGTATACATATTTTATATTCATAACCATTTCGACACCAAAAGTGCCTGACATCAGGTATCTGTCCGTCACAAAGTACCTACCTGTTTAATGGAACCTCCTTGGGTGTAAAATGACTGTACGGCGCCATCGATATCTTTAGCAGTCTTCCTGTGGTACTTGTCCAAGGATGTCGACAGTGCATCTTTTATCTGTACAATCAGACTTGCTTCGCTCTCTGATCGAATCTCATAATCTTTCTGAAAGTGCGTAATATTCTAGAGTGAATATATTTACATGTCTGTATCACTCAGAGAATGACACCTTTAGCGTTATACACTACAACATACACCATATACCGAGGTAGCGGATTGTCCCATGGGCGTGGCCATTGATGAATCATGTTACCACCGGTTAGCACTGATTACAATTATCAGATGAGTACCACCTGCCCCCCGAGAGTCCGGCAGTGAATAGTTGGGATAATTTCATTAGCTGATAATTAATCCTGCTACCGTAATCTCCCGCGTATAAGGCGCGTCTTATACGCGAATCAGATCGTGGCTGGGTCTTATACGTGGGAGGGTAATTGCCTTGAGTTGGGGGTGCGCCTTATACGCGGGGTACCTCCACTTTCCACCTGGTGTTGTATGAGCTGTATGTCATTCTCTATTCTCTACATTACAAACTACTGGTATCACAGCATGCCATGTCTCTAGAAGAGGGGCCTATTTCCCTGTTATAACAGTGTGGGCCTAGATAATCAGTGGGAGGGTATGATATGAACAAATAACAAATTTGGTTTGAACCTGTCTTATCTATAACTTGTTAACAAATAATGCAAATCAGAGGATTATTTCTTTCAACAAGAAATGCCGTTGTGACTGCGTAAAAAAACGCCTCCCACTGTTATTTTGTATTGTGAGACCTCATCACATTGGGCAAATGAAATCATCATAGCGCACTCCCGTACCGCTTCGCGGTATCGCCGCTAAGCGGCGTGGGAGGCGCTAAAAAAATAAACAGTATTGTACCTTTCAAAATAATGCCAAATAACATCAGTTGTGGGCCATTTGAAGACAATTGGCATCAATAGTAGTTAATGAGTTAAATGATTCCTAGAATAACACCAGGTGGCACACACACTATGGCAGGATTATTGATTATAATGCTGCATGAATTCTCTTGATTAAAAGGTCAATAGTGTAATTAACAAAGCTCTCAGTGAGTGGGGTGTACACACATTTCCTAACACTTTTATGGTGAGCAGAATGGCATGTTTCATTCAGCAGTTTAAGGGTATTTAGAGCACCATGGTATAGACTACACCTTTTCTTTGGTTAAAGAAAATACATGACCAGTTGGGGTATTGATAGTTGCAAGCAATATTTGAAATGCCCCTTTGGGTTGGGTCCTTTTGGTGGACCATGCTCCTTGAGTTAGGGGTGCGCCTTATACGCACCCCAAATATTAGACTCAGGAGCAGCAGATGTGCCTTCTATGCCGATCTGCCTTCCCTGAGTTGGGGGTGCGCCTTCTACGCGAGAGATTACGGTAAGTCAGTATACATCAATACTTCTTTACTTACCAAGGCACCGAGCAGTTTCGTGAGGGAAGCTTCTCCAACTTTTGCTGCTGCTGCCACACTACCCTGAAACAAGTTTTATCATATCATCAATGTTTTCAATACATCAAATGGAGTTTAAGTAAACTCTCAATTCAGTGAAAATACATTCTGGTACCGATACTCATGGTAAAGCTATTGAATAAAGACATCCAGGTGTTGAAGATACATGTGATGTGGTATATATCTAAACACAATAAAAAGTCGACATATCACATGGTGGATAACACTTACTGTGGTAGGTATAACCTTTGCGCCACTAGAACTGCTTGGTCCTACAAAGACAAAACCCTTTATATTGAATACTTTTAGTACTTAAATTTTCTACACGCAAATGTGTGCCTAGGTGAACATTGGTGAACATAAATATTCGGCATGAGATGAATTCAAGTCACGTACTATTGCAAGGTCTACAGATCTACCATTGCATCTACAGGTAAGACATATTGGGCAGAAAATATTCCCTAGAATTCAGAGACAATTTGTCACTATTGAAGTATAAGACTTGTAAAACAAAATTACCATATATGATTATTGGCACTGCTATTTTCATGTCTGTACATCCTACAATGAGATCTAAAATTATCAACTATTTTACTCGTGATAGAAGCGTTTTTAAAGGGCAGGTGATTATTAATGTCAAACATATTTCCATACCTCCTAATCCTTCCAGTGCTTGTCGTTTGGCTGAAATGATGCACAGTTATCATTCAGTATAAAAGGAAAACATGTGTACAATATAAAAGCACTTCACAGCCCTTGTAATAATTCTATCTTTATGACATTACTATATTGTAGCATCCATAGTAGGGTACTAGCATACCTATAGCTTGTATTAAAGGGAGGCATGGGATTGGGGTTTGATGAAATATCCAAGATGGTATCCTGTCCTTTTCCCGGGTTAGTATTTGAGATGGGATAAAATCCTGAAAAGGTTTAAGACCTACCCCCTTTATTAATGTGAAATTATTTTCTCATTGGATCTGTATGTATCACAAGGATGACCAACTCAGCCTTCAAATATCCAAGATTTCGGATATATCCTGAAGAATCCCATGCCTGTAAAGATGACTCTTATTGCAATCGTGGAAACAAATTCGTATCAAATGATTTCTGTTAAAGAATACCTTCAGGCAGGTTCTGGTTAAGACTGGCTGGTCGTTTTATGGGAGCTGCACCAGTGTACACGTCAGGCTTCTCCCCTGTGCCGTCCCATTCGTAGACGGCGACTGGTGAGCGTCCCTCAGCCGCTGCAACGATGGCTATCTGTTTCACTAAGAATGGCTTCCACTCGGGTGTCTTTGGACCAGTAGCAATGGTGCCTGTTGGGTCTAACCATCGTATCCTATCTGCGTAGTGTATTTTCTGAAGAAAATGTGGATTGTGAAATTGAACTCAAGGCTTACCTGGGTAAGGTGAAGTTTAAGTAGAACTTTGCCGAGGGTAACACGTAGTGTTGCTGGGAAACACATACAATACAACCAGTGCTTGTGATTTACCAGTAATCACAGTATACAACTTACACATGCAACATATATCAAAGCAGATTATCCTCAAATTCTGGGTATGGTGTATGTGCATGTTTTTCTTTGATATAACTGATTTAATTTGATTGAAAGCAAGACCCAGGCGCAGCTAATAGTATTAGCTCAAACTCAAAGTCAGGATCTGCATTACCGTTTCTGTGAAACAAAGGGGCACAAACACACCTTATACATGAGGTCCAACGTTAAATCGACATCGACATCTAAATCAACATCGTAGGGTGGATTTCTCTTACCATTATGTGCATCTAAAATGGTTTTAACACTAGGGTAAAATGTCTTTATTGTAGATATAGCATTGACTAGCTGGCGGCTCTGGTAACATTGCAGTAATGTGGGATTTTGCTAGGCATGTTCAGCTTGAAAGCAAGAATACTAGTTCAGCAGTTTGCCAGGAGATAGCAGTTTTGCAGTAACTGTCTCCTCATTGACCCAGGTCTTTGTGACAATATGGCACTTTAGTTCAATGTATGTTCGCTGTTGTTCATAATACGGCTTTTAAATTCGCTCTTTCCACTATATCTCAACATCTGGGTATAATTACTAAAACTATTGAACAGAAGTCACAATAACTATTTATTCAATAATGAAGACATTAGTACTTACAAGATATGTGTGTTTGTGTTTGAAGCCTGTGAGGTGTGAGAGAACATTGCGGACGTCCATCCTCGCAAAGCATAAGAAGCACTCATAAGTTGGATCCTTATTTTTGTCTGTAGGGTGTTTCCATTCCACTAGATACTGCAGACCTATGAAATAGGGGGAAACGGACCAGAAATACACATAGGTATGTAGCTCAAACACAAAACTTTTAAGGCAGTCTTTGCTTCATTCACTGCATTTTGTAAGTTGTGAAGGATGATAAAGATAAAGACAGAGGTACAAACCAACTTTAAATGAATGCAAAGGTAAAGAAGACATGTAAGTTGCCGCATGTGAGGATCGGGGCTAATACATATCATATTCAGAGATGTAAGTCGGGTATTGAGAAATTCACTGAAAAGCTGCTGTTGCGACAATTAACCCCCCTTCAAAAATTGATATTTTTCAATGTGTTCTATTTGTTTTAGAGGCTCTATCTGAAGAATCAGTTTCATTTCCATGTTGGTTATTGGCTGAAAATGAAATACTCAAAGATTTTGAGTACATGCCTGACATATTCAATGCATTTTGGAGGGGCATCAGTAGATGTACAGTGTGCATACTCTGTCCCCTTTGTGTCAGCCTATGGGCCAGTGTGTGTGGTGTGGAGTTTGAAACATCGGCAGTGTATAGTTGTAGTGTTTCCAGGGAGTGGGGTGGGTTTCATATGACCCCTCTAAAGGGGATTTCCCAGATCAGAACACTCAGATAAGATTACCAATGGCAAGTCACCATGTGGGGACACTGTATTCTACAGTCTTCTGACTAAGCATTTTAGGCCAATCAGAGAGCAGAAATCCATTCACTTTTCACTGAGCCGGTTCACCCCTGTGGTCCCCTGCCCAAAGCTTACCCCTGGCCTACCCCTGGGCAGGTAAGTCCCTATGCTTACACCAGGGGACCTGCCATCTCTTTAGTGTAGTCACTGGCTGAAGCAGACAACTGCCTGTGTGAAGTAGAGAATTAGGGAAAGAACACAAGCTTCATTTAATTTGTATTATGTAAACATGAATACTCACATCGTCTATTACCCTGAGGGCTCATGATATCCCTGTTTTGACTAAATTTAAAGATTTTTGAAATCCCTATTTTCAGGGAAATCCCTGACAACTTACATCTCTGCGTATTAAACTCAGGGGAACTAGAATCAAACCAGCCTCTAACTTTTCAGAGCTTTTAGACACTTTAATAAAGCCTGTAACACAACGCAGTGTCCTTGGTATTGGCTGGAAGCGGGTCTGGAGCTGGTTCTGGTGACATGCACTGATAATATGGGACCGGCATGTCCCTGGAAGTGGGCGTTACCCAGGGACAAGGTACCCATCATGGTACGTCTTATCAGTGGGGTTTACCTCAACCAGCAAAATTCAAAATGGTTGACCCACAGGACGCCCATACTAAGCCCTATAAGCAGGCTATAGTAGAAGTGTGGAACCTTTGAGAAAGGACATTACCATAATATTTTGTGTATAAAGCACACCTCTCTTATAATGCACACCCTGATTTAACGGACATTTCATAAGGTACATTTGAGGGTAAATTTCTGTGTTTTCTCCTGATTTATAGCATAATAATCCCGCCTTATATGCCAGGTATCAAACTAATACATGTACTTACCGACAAGCTCTGAATGGATAGCGTCAAGAGCTGCTTGTATTGTAACTATTCCTGGTTGATATCGTATCTGTTTGACCTTCTTCTCTTCAACAGGCATTCCTATTGGAATGGAGACAGTGAAAAAGGACTCAGTAATACGAGTGAAGTGTATATTTTGTAGTAGAATGCCATAGCAAGTTAATACTATAAACTGTTTTTATTTTTGCAATTTGTATTTTTAACCACACAAAAGCACCTCGGCCACCGCGGTATACACTGTATTCAGATGAATACGTCTTATAACTTTATTAAGCAGAGATGCCACTCACTGGCCATTAAAAACCAGGAAAACCGGAATTTAAGACACATTTTCCCAGGAATTTAACATAATTTGATACAGAAATCTTGGAATCAAAACCAGGAATTCCTGGTAAACCAGGAAAAGTGGCATCTCTGATTAAGTCATTTCTCACATTTGATTATTAATATGGTACTAAATAAATTCTACTGTGGATGTAGTTGGATTATTCCTTTCTCATTAAAATTATAAATTTCTTTCTCTTACCTTTATCAGCTAGCATCTGTATGAAAATAAAAAGCCTACTTTATTAATCTGATATTTTGCAAGTTTAAGATTTTTTTTAAGATATCATAAATTTGAAAGAAACTGAATTCAAACACCCCTTCTCTTTCAGTAAACTTCAATGTCGATAAGAGGAGAAACTAGTTTATCACATTATACAGGGATGTAAGTCAGGAATAGGCAAAAATCAGGAACCATAAGTTCACTTTATATAAAAGCCTTCTATTTTTCACAAACAGCCCTCCTTACCACTCATGTAAGGAAAATAAATGTCAATCAAAAATTTCAGAAATCAGGAAATCCTGATAAATCCTGAAGACTTACATCCCTGATTATAATGTGACGATATGTCACAAAAAAATTAAATTGACCAAGCAGTGGCACTTAGGGAGTGATCATTTTATAACAACAGGGGGGGGGGGGCTGGTGGGTTTGATGGGGGGGGTCAGAATTTTTTCAACCCCTTGACCAGGGGGGGGGTCAGAATTTTTTTGCCCCCTTGACTAGGGAGGCTCAAAATAATTTCACCTGTTTTCAGTGAAAAAGCCCGCGTGTTACTATAGGTTTAAAGGGCGCGTCCGCACGCGATTTTCGCCTCCTGAGGGGGCGGTCGAAAAAATTTTGACCCGTCGAGAGGGGGGGGGGCCGAAATTTTTTTCGCGCGTCCGCGCGCAAACCCACCAGCCCCCCTTGTTAAAAAAATGATCACTCCCTTGAGTGCACTGTTTTAGAAATACATAATATATTCAACACAAGATTTATGATTTTTCTGTGGAAAATCAAATGCACACTACTATCACTTTTTCTCCCACTGAGATGACAGTGTGTACATACCTTTTGGTGTTTAGCCCCTAATAAATGCTGTTGGTAGCTTTCTGGCCCACTCATCACCAATTGGCAAATCTGAAAATAAAACCAAAAGGTCATAAGTAATATCTATAAGGTGCTTCACACTACTTGGGTTATGGGTATAAATACTCTTCAGCAAGAGGACGCTGTAACAGGTGTTCCCTTGGAAACCCTGCATCCATCCCAAAATTATTTGCTTATCATTGCCATGAGAGAGAGAGCTAGATAGCAGAAAGAGGGAGCAATTGAGTTTTAACACTAACGTGGTAGAGTAATAATTAGTAATTTTTTTTAGGATCTTTATGTCTGCTATCTTATATTTTGTGGACTATTTCTGGTACACAGTAATGCAGTGTTTAGTGGAGGGTATGCGGTCCATTTTGGTAATATGTATGTGTATTTGGTAAATAATATAGGATTTAGCAGACACTTACTTCACATCTTTTCCTGGTATCTTCTGATTCTGTTGACTTTCTTCCAGCTGCTGCTTTGGTACCCGATGTACCACCACTGCGTGGACTCAGGCCTGATGTACCGCCACCACGACCACCTCGTCCTGGCGTACTTGTGTTGAAGTTCCCTCTGCCCCTTCCTGAATGACCCATGCCTGAGTCACCGCATCCTCTTCCTGAGAACCCCATGCCTGAGTCACCGCATCCTCTTCCTGAGAACCCCATGCCTGAGTCACCTCGTCCTCTTCCTGAGAATCCCATGCCTGAGTCACCTCGTCCTCTAGCTGAGAACCCCATGCCTGAGTCACCTCGTCCTCTTCCTGAGAATCCCATGCCTGGATCACCTCGCCCCCTTCCTGAGAACCCCATGCCCGAATCACCTCGTCCCCGTCCAGAGCCCATAATAAAAGACTGATGAAGAGGAGGAGGAGCTGACTGCTGCATACCACCCCGACCATAAGGAGCGTTACCGCCACGGGAAGCTTGTCCACCACCAGCACCACCCCTATTGGATACACGAGGTTTTTCTATGACATGGGGAACGCTCTCTTGGACTGGTGCTGCTAGACAAAAGATGTTAGAAAGGAACTATTAACACAACTAGATTCAACAAGACCAGTAAGATGTTTTCTCTTTTTTTTTCTTTATAACCAGTGTTTAAGCGATTGATATTGCAGGTAACTCGGAAAGCTTTGGTCTGGCCATTTTGACACTATATTGACAGCAATGCGAAAGACTAACAGGTCTATTGCGCGCCCGCCATGTTGGATTTTGCCGTCAACCGGCTATGTCGAATTAATTGTTATATTTTTAATGTGCATACAGAGAGAAATGTCCAACCTTTTTGACACTATAGTGACAGCAAAGAAGAAACATAATCCATATGTATTGCGCGTCCGCCATTTTGGATTTTGCCATCAATCGGCAGGCTATGGCGTCCTACCGCGGCAAATGTTCTCAACCGCCATGTTTGTATCGAAGTGAGACGCAATCAGAATGTTGTAAAAGTTGAGCCGCTCGGACGATTTTTGGCAAAACATGTGGAGACGAACATGAATCATATAACCGAGGATTATAGCACCAGATTGAATTAATTGTTATATTTTTAAAGCATATACAGAGAGAAATGTCCAAAAGAACCATAGAAACAAGATTAACATGCACTATATCATTTTCCATTAAATTCTTATCACGTATGTGACACCCAACCCGCCCAGACCTGACGCCAAAAATGACACCTCCATAGAAAAGCATTGAGTGCACCAAGTGTCTAAGTTGGACTTCAGGTGACCTACTTTTTTTCAAACCTCAAAATCAGAGAAATAAGACAGATATAACAGGTAACAATTACACCTCTAAATTCTTGAACATGTGTACTATTTCATTATATGTTTCATTTTCTCTCATATTTCTCCCTTTTCATGTTATTTGAGGTTGAATTGAACACTACCAGGTCAAAAATGCTGATTTTGCGGTCTTAAAAATTTCCAGTGCCCCTTCCCGTCTCTTAAAACTCGGCTTTCTGAGTTAAAAATCGTGTATGCATGTACCCATAAAAGATACTTGCACTTTTGAAAGTAAGATGGAGGCATGGATACAAATTCGAGTTAGAGTTCATAATGCAACAGTTTTATATTAAACATTAAATTTACTTTGAATTCATACTTTTAGGGGGGCCACTGTTCTGCCTGCTCTCAGCTATCTTCTTGTGTAGTTCGGTGGTGATATGGGCAGCATATTTCTGTCGAAAATAAAATGCATAATCCAGTAGTTAGACGAACATGTACACGTATAATCAGGGGAATCTGAAGATTCATATGAAAAAAAATATTTTGGCAAATTACTCGTACCGACGAATTTGCAAGATTTGCAAACGGGGGGGATCAGTAAGAGTATTTCTATTTGGAAATAAGGGCTAAATATACTTTTTTTAACAAGTCCTTTATAAATGAACAAAAAACTACGCTAAGTAAATGCTGTACCTACCTCTGGTGTCCGACAGTTAAGTTTGCATATTTGGCAGAACGTTGTCTCTTCCCCTCCCTCCATTTTCTGAAATTCAAATAGAAGACATGATTCAGGCACATCTGGGGACCATTAAACATCAATTAAAGCTGGTATGAAATCCAGTATAGCCTTTTCTTATATGTATTTCATAGAACTGTATACCCCTCCCTATGTGCCATTAATTCTGGTAATAGCTGGCCCATCATATGCACAATACAGGACATCAGTTTGGCCCTTTGGTGGGGAGGGAAACCACTTGGTAATTTGATAATGGTAACAACCTCCTGGTGACAGCACTGGGTGGCCTGCTCCCCTGCCACATATCCAAATCAAAGTCACCACCAATATGGAATCCAACTTTGCTTTATGGCTTCAGATGGTACCACTGTGCTGGTGAAATCAAGACTGGATAAAATGCTGGAAGCATTTTATTTTCATACAAATATATGCTTAAATTTAGCATGGCCCAGGGTGTTGATGCGACTTCCGGTGTGTGTAAGACAGACCCCAGGGGTCTGCGGTCTGCGGCAGCGTCAACATTTGTCTCGTGCTTCCTGCACCACAGGCAGTAACTCAGAACTAATGCATTACGTTGATAGGTGTCGTTAGGTATATGAACGTAGGGGCTGCTATGAGCGCGGACCTTGTCATAGAAAATTGTGCCACTGTGGGAGGGGTTGTGCAGGGATAGCTCTCTGTTATGGCATTTTAAAGACAACTAATATTGGTTGGACAACGCATCTTATAATTTTCATATTAAGTATACAAGATTTCCTTTCATTATGTTTTTTAATTTTAATTGGTTAATTAATTACCTGCGTTATTAGATCAATGTCTAATTAAGACCTGATTATTTATATGAAGGAATGTTTCAAGTGACTCAAAAACTATTTAAAGACATAGAAAATCCCCTAAACATTAACTATACCAAATTTTAAACAAATCTATCGATGCGAACATAGGTTTCTAGGATGCGGAAATTAAAGTAATTAATTAATTATAATGGTTTTCCTAGCTTTTTATTTTCATAAATTCATATCTCTGACACAAGTGGTCATATCAGCTTCATTTAAACTGCATTGTATTTGTAATGTCATCAGCTTTCAGGAAATATATGGTTTACTGAGTTGTATCTCTTTTCAAATTTTGGCAAAATGTAGCTAAAGGTCACAGACATTCCTTCTGTGTAACCGGGTATAGTCTATTTCATGACGGAAATTGGCCCAACCTTCCCTCATAAAAACCTCAATAACCCACCCAAAAATGACCCTAAAAAATCCGACGATGTGCTTTGGTACGCACAAAGGGCTCAGGGCTGGTGCTGCCACCTATCATATTAAAATGTAACGAAGAAGATATCGAGCAGCTCATGCGCGATGTTAACAAACAGGTCTACTCTAGGTACACTACTCTTACTAGTCTTAGTATATGATGCCGGCCAATGAAAATTATTCTTTATGTACTTAGAGTATACCTAGGGGGTAGGCAAAGATGCTACCTGATAATGAACATTGTGGAGCTAATGACTTTTCGCGCGTTTTTTGAAAGGGGTCCAAACCGTCTCACTTATAGACGCTGTTTTCGAAACAAATAGAAACAAAGAGAGAAAAGTCTGGCCTGGAGGTAAACCTATGGAGAAGTGGATTGGTGAAAAAGAAAAAGTCAGGACTGTTTTTATTTATAAAAAATCACTATAAAATAGCAACTACATTTTTAAATGTGGTATTTGCATACATAGGAAGACAAATATGTAAACTATCAAACATAGCAATTTTATTGATGTGTCACTATTATTTCTTACAGAAAATTTAAAATGCAAAATGTAACATGAATGACTTTTATCATACACCACCTACCCGGCAGTATAGACTCAGGTTGGTCCCTGAGCCAATTACAATTCAAAAGGCATAAAACCTCTCACATACTTGCCGAAAGGACTGAGCTAAAAACCAAGAGATCTCAATTTTCATACATTTGAACTTTTTTTAGTCACATAGACTAGAGGAGTGGAGGGTATTTTCGGCCAAGAGGTATTTTCGGCCACCCTGCCATAATTTCTGGTACCGTAGATCTATAGCAATGTACATATTTGAAGTGGCATCATATGCCTAGGCCTAGGGACCGGTTGGCAGGTCTATAGACTACTAGTAGTAGTACTATTACTAGACTCTAGAGTAGTCAATTTACATCGACTGTACCTAATGTGTATGGTACAGTCGATAACAGTGTCCCATACAATCACTAGGGGCTAGGGAAGTCACTGAGTTTGAGGCATAAACATCCTAGTCTTGACCAGTAAGGTGGGCTGATATGTAAAGTAATGCCTTATTTTGTTTGGGTGTACCTCTCATAGTTTCATTTACTTAACTATATAATTGTTGTAGCCTCAAAGGTGTCCCAGTTATCATAATCCTGGATCCAGGTTGGCCATCTTTAGACTGTGTGGTGTGCTGTGGTACATATTTGTTTGCATTTCTCACCACTTTGGCCAGATGGATTGATTGATTGATTGATTTGTGTTTTACAGCACTTTAGCGGCACTAAGTGGCTATCCCGTGCTTCACAGGTTGATAATTTAACAGAGGAATGTGTCAGTGCCCGCGCATATGTGCACCACACACATCCTGAGGGGATAGGAAAGAGGAGATATAGACCCTTTTAAGTGGGCTAGGGAAGCCCGTTGGCCAGATGGAGACACCTGATTCACACTAGTAGTGACCTCTAGGTATGGGAGTTGAACTTGTTTGCCCACTGCTAACCACCCTATCTCACGGTCAGTGAAGTGTGAAGGCAGTACTAGACCAGTCTGAGGCAGCACTACCTCCCTCTGTAGGGAAAGGGCTAAGGCTAGCTAGATTACAGCTCCACAGAGTGAAACCACAACAAAGTGACAGAGGATAGGTTGTGACCAGGGAACATTTTACAAATGGATATGTAACAGAGTTTCATTCAAGTTTCAACTGACAGGCAACAATGTAAGTGAATTTACAAAGTAAAGTGTCTATACTTGAACATAGGACATTACTTAAACCTCCTAGTTCCTCATACTGCCTAAAACGATGACTTGTTTTTCAACCCCACTGAATTGAGTGGGATCTGTTACCAGCCAAGTCATACCCACTAGACTTGGCTGGCCTGCTAGCTAACTCTAGATAGCGAAGTCAGGCAAATCACAGGTCGCGTGAATTGTATCTGTCACTATGATAAACATGTACTTTTAAAATGAAGATTTCTAAGCTCCTAATGATCAGAATTTTACATGAGTGGTATGGTTTAAAAGGGAAAAGTCTGATCTACACAATGGTGGGTAAATATCTAAGTTATTCTTTTATTCCATTATGTTTACAGCTTTGGATGTTTGGGTAACATTTAGATTCTGTCATCTTTCCCTGCACGAGTAACTAGACAGCCTAAGTCTCTCTTGCAGAAATCCATTGATAAAGCTATATCTCAGTATAGATAGAAATAATGCAATATAATATCCAATTGACCAACATGTAGAGCTACATTTTGAGGGGATTTTGATAAATATTGAATGATTATTAATAGCAGGGCTGTCTTTTAAACTTGCACACCTTTGGATCAATTTTCCTAAATAAATATTTGCTACAGAAGCTAACAGAACCTACAGGGCTAATCCACAACATGTTATTCACCAGAATATTGTCAGTTTGTACAGCTACAAGGCTGCGATTTTCTGCGATTTTGAATCGCTTGCATGTGTCATACCAGAAAATTCATGAAAATATTATTATAAGTTCAGATTTCAACTCGAAATTAGAAATACTTATACAGCTAGAAATTGATTCATACACAGATATGTTAATCTCCCAACATTCAGCATTATAAAGGTACAAATGGTTAGTAAATTGGACTATGCAATTAAAATTTATAAGTAATTATGTACAGTGGTGTCCAAATCCCATGCGCCCAATGCATGTTTAATATTCGGGCTTATCTAAATATCTGAGCAAATATACAGGGCGAGGAATGGCAGAATGTTACATAATTTATTTCATATTTCCAAAATATAAAGCTGTATAAAAATACTTCTAATGGGCGTATCAACTTGATTTAACATGCTATGAATTGTAATTTTCAAGCTTTTTCATTTGATATATAACCCATGCATTTCTGTTTAAGTAGGGAAAACATGCCAAACTTTTATTTTGGATATAGATCTACCCGGATAATTTTATATCACCGGGAAGCTGGCAACTTGAGTAATTTAATGGTGTTTAAATTGTCTTCATAGTGTTATTTATCCAAAATAAAAGTTTGGCATGTTTTCCCTATATTAAGGGAGTGGTCATTATTTATCAACAGGGGGGGAGGGTGGGTTTGAGGGGGGGGGCGTAAAATTTTCAGACCCCTCCCGAGGTGGGGGGGTAAAAAAATTTTGACCCCTCTTGAGGGGGGGCTAAAAAAATTCATCCTCTTTTTAGCAAAAAAGCCCGCATGCTACTATAGATCAAAGAGGGGCTGAAAACTCTCCGCGCCTCCGGCGCGGGGAGAGGCGCAAAAAATTTTGACTGCCGTCGAGGGGGGGCGTAAAAAATTTCCGCGCATCCGCGCGAAAACCCACCACCCCCCCTGTTGATAAATAATGACCACTCCCTAAATCAATGACTGGATCTAGAGTAAAATGACCCACAAATTCTGATTCCTTGGACCTGGTTATTTTTACCCTTTAATAGTATATGAAAATAGTTAATCTTAATGTTGACAGTGGAAAAGAGCCCTAGAATAGAAAATCATATTGATTGATTTACTAAAGTGACAGATAGGGACTCGCGGGAGTGGGTGCAGGGGTGTTATTCCTAGTTTAGGTCCAAATTTTTGGCTGACTTCGCTACTCTAGACTAGAGTAACCAGGCAGGAGGCAGACAGTGTCGCTTCGCCTGGCCCAGTCACGGGCTTCTGTGGTGCCACCAACACATGACATTTGTATAAAAGGGGCGTTTACCTTGTCTACAATGCGCTAGACTGTTGTCCTTCCAACGATCACCATGTAGCCTTCAAGAATTTGGTTTCTTTTGAGGAAATTTCCAGACAGAATTTTTGCATGCACGTACCGGTTGGCACTTCCGGAAAACCTAGGTAATGACGAAAAAGTCAACCGGCTGAAACAAAGACTGGTAGTTCTGGTATTTGCCGGAAGATGACAGCTTCGCTTCGTCGTAGGGGCCTTCCATTAATTATGTACGCATCAAGGAGGGGAGGGGCGGGAGTAAAGTCAAATGTGTGAAGTTTCAACTCAACGGAAGGAAGTGGGGTGGTGGGTTTGAGGGGGGCGTAAGAATTTCAGACCCCTCCTGGGGGCATGCATTTTTTTTTTACCGCTCTTTAGGTAGTGCATGGTTCTGCTGCAGTGGAGGTGTGAAACTGTGATAAAGCTGAAACTGGGGAGTGCTAAACTCTCCTTTTTTTGCAAGCTCATTGTGTAGCTATTTATTTATTGGAGGATGTTAACAAACATGGGCTCATTTTAAAGGGATTGATTAGGGGTTTAATAAGAATCTATTTGATTCAGATAAACATCCCATTCTCCCCAAGTGAAGTTACCCCATAACTTTGAAATCATTTTTTGGTATAAAGGCCAAATCTCACATAAAAGAGAATAGTTCTCACACTTTCTACAGAAAAAAATGGTTTAGAAACTGTCTAGGTTTTTTCATTTCATAGGGGAACAGGATGTTTGCCAGACCCCAACAAAATTTTAGCGTGCCATTCGCTATCACCCTTCCACCAGCTTCTCCATGTTAGGTCCTTGTCTGTTTGCTAGAATCCAATCCTATGTATATCATTTATATAGCAATGGATAGAGCTGATAAAAATAAGTGGATTTCCTTTTTAAATGAAGTCTTTACATCAATTTAAAGGGAAATTCTGACCGATTAAAGATCTCATATCAACTCCATAATTTTGCGCCAATTCTGTGAGATCGCTAAACAGCAGATGATATTAGGTCAAGATAAAATCCCTTTAAATTGTTAAATTTTGATATGATACATTGATTTTCAACCTTTTATGGGGAACTCTTCCATACATGAAAAGAAAATAGTCCAAAATAATGATTTAAGAGATGTAGCCACTCCTGTATCAGATATGCTTGATCACAAATCTGGGCCCTATTTAAACTCCTAACAGTGGCAGAATTTTGGGTTCGATTTGGGGTCTTTGATCATTCATAACTTCCCTTATACTTGGCATAAAGACTTCATTTAAAGAGCAAATCCATTTCTTTTAATGAGATCTATCCATCGCTTAAAAGACTAATTGCATGGGACAAAGTCTTGAAAACTAGGTAAGTGCCTACTTTAGGGAGTGGTCATTATTTATCAACAGGGGGGGGTAGGTGGGTTTTCATGCGGATGCGCGAAAATTTTTTACGCCCCCCCTCGACGGCTGTAAAAAACTTTTGTGCCCCCCCGCACCGGAAGCGCAGAGAGTTTTCGCGCCCCCTCTTTGATCTATAGTAGCGCGCGGGCTTTTTTGCTAAAAAGAGGGTAAATTTTTTTTAGCCCCCCCCTCGAGAGGGTTCAGAATTTTTTACGCCCCCCCTCAAACCCACCACCCCCTGTTGATAATCAATGAAAATTTACCCTCTTTTTAGGGAGTGGTCATTATTTATCAACAGGGGGCGGGTGGTGGGTTTCTGCGCGGATGCGTGAAATTTTTTTTCGCCCACCCCCCTCGACGACAGTCAAAACATTTTGCGCCCCCCCCCCAAACCGGAGGCGTGGAAAATTCTCCGCGCCCCTCTTTGAGCTATAGTACGGTAGCGCGCAGGCTTTTTTGCTCAAAACATGGTAAATTTTGTTAGCCCCCCGGGCCCCTCAAGAGGGGTCAAAATTTTGTTAGCCCCCCAAATTTCTTTTCGATTTGGGGTCGTCCATAAATTACGTCACACCTTTTTTGGACATTTTCAACATCCCCCCCCACCCCCCTGTCACACATCAGCCACCTACCCCATCTAAAATTACGTCACACTTGGCTACCCCCCCCCCCCCCAACATACTATCGACTCAGCTCAGCTTCCAATAATGATATCTTATCTGAATCTTATTAGAATTTTACCTGAGTACCGGTACCGGGGATTTGGGGTGAAATAGAATCTTACTTGACTATGGGCAGGGGGTTGGGGGGCACAGCCCCCACATTTCGCCACTACCGGGTACCATTACAGTGCTGACCTTCTGTAGTTCCCTTCTAGCTAAAATATCTAGCTTGCTTCATATGATGTCTGTAATATAGGTCTTAAAGGCGCTCTGAATCAAGGACCTACATCCGCCGACGTTAGCACTGTGGCAGACATAGCCAATTCAGAGCTCCTTTAAAATTACTATTTAGAAAATGTGACGTTACACAATCCTTCACACCCCCCACCCCCTTGTCACACTTTGTCACAAACGGAAAATACCTCCCCCCCTCCTTTGTCACATAGTTTATGGACGGCCCCTTTTAAGAAATGGCCATGTCCTTGTGTCGATTTTAAGGAAAAGGGGGCCTAAGTCTCGCGATAAACTATGTTGTAAAAAAATTTCTGATTTGCTGACCCTATAGGCCATGTCTCATCTCACTAACCTTAAAAAAAAACGCTCATTTGACTGCCTTCGAGAGGGGGGGGGCATACTGTACACAAAACCTCCCCCTCCCCTGTTGATAAATAATGACCACTCCCTAATGTATACATAAGTATTACAGAAATAGCCATGTAAAGAATACCAGCATTGGCGAAAAATTATATAATTCCACAACACTAGCCAGTTTTGCAATAGACGGCATTTAAAAATTATATACTGCAGAGCTCTCAAGTTTTGATGAGGCCAAAGATTGAGACTTTGCCCGGGCGCTCAGAAATTTCTAAACATTACGGGAAATGTCACAAATAAACTAAAACTAGGGGGTTTGGGAGGTCATGCCCCCAAAGAAAATTTTGAAAAAAGGAGACAAATTGGCTGAGTTTTCTACACCAAACAGTGACGAAAAGTCCAAGTTCACTCTACAAGCCTATACTGATTTTTTTAAGCCTAAAATGTGTGAGAAAGAGCCTGATCTGCATAAGAGAGTGAGATAGGCCCAAAATGAGTGAGACTCATGCCAGATGCGTGAGGGTTGAGAGGTCTGATACTGTATTGTCTTTCCCATCTCCTTGCATAAATGGTCCCCATGAAGTACAAATTTAAATTATATCATTTGTTCAGCTTAGATTATTTGTTCAACTGGGGTACCCGGTAAGCCTTACCCGTAGGGCGTGCCCTCCCCCCATTATTTTTTAGGGTGCGCATTATTAGTGAGGTTGCCTGATCACACACATGTGAAAGTTCATAAAGGGTATCATTTTGGCATAAATGTTGGCGTAAGATACTGTAGCAATACGGGGTGTGCTTTTCTAAGTACCAGGTATATATCCACCATCTTCTTTGCAGTAAGCTTATTAGGTGCCACCACTGTCCGTACGTTCATGCATAGAAACTAGGGCCACCTACTGTGATACAATTTGACCTAGACCAGAGATTCATGCCTTCACCATTACACCCAACATATTCAATCAGCAGCCTAGTACAGTGTATTCTATGTTGTGTCAGTCTGTGCTCTGATGCGAAGGGGGAAATATGACAAAATGATCTTCTATCATACCGGTATCCTTTATTAACACAGTCATGATTGTGACATGTCTTATATAACAACACTGATATGTTCACTGCAACAACATATCATTCACTCATATATATGGGCACATTTCTCAAGTTAAATAATCAATCATGCAAGAGTACAGCTGAAATAAGTGAGGAAACTGAAGAAATTTATGTTTAAGGCCCAAATACCATAAAACTCTGAATACGCCGCACCCTGACGTTTGGGAGAATGCTATAAGCTGTAGCTGGGGGTCTGAAATGGTTGCCATTCCTTAGTACAGGCCACGCATAATTAAAACCCCAGGGGCGGATCCCGAAGGGGTGGTCTAGGGCTGGGACAGCCAAGAAAATTTGGTCGGGGGGGGGGGCACAGCCAGGGTTCGGCACCACATTTCCTATATAGGCATAGGTCAGTCGTATCTGAAACCTCCCCGGTGGGAGGGTTGATGTGAGCAGAGGCAGTGGGGCTCTAAACCTCTGGGAAAATTCTCTCCCATTTTCTATTACCCATGGTGCGAGTGAGCGAGCGATTTTTTTCTCCTCTTTTTTTAAAGAATTTTTTGACATCCAATGGATTCCTTGCTGGAAAAGTGAGGCGAGCGAATATTTTAAAATAAAAAATTTTGCCAAGCAAACATCACAAAGAGAAAACTTGTAGAAAGAGAAGCGAGCGAAATCCGTAGACGAGATTTTTTTCAAAGAAAAAAAAAAATTCTATTTCCGAAAACATGGAGAAGGAAATCTGTAAACCAACTTATTTTTTTTGGTGTGGCCTTAGTAATAGAAATTACCTCTTTAAGAATAAACAGAGAGATTTGTAAACCGGGGGCCAGAAGTAGAAGGCATCAATTGAACCTTTATCTTATCTCTTATCTCCGATCTTCTCAAAACTACTCCCGACTGACCACCAACTGTATAGTTAAAAGTTTAACCAGGCCCCAGTTTCCAGGGGTCTAGGGGGGGGGGACTTGACCCCCAGGCCACCCCCTGGATCCGCTACTGAGTGAACCCCTCATCGCACCCAGAGTTTGGGATGATCCTGTATGGCGGCAAGGGTCTGAAATGGTCTATAAGCGGCAGCGTATATGCAGGGTTTTACGGTACTGGTACACAAGCATAGATTTGGGCTCCGTAACAAACAGTGTAGAAGACAGTTTCTTCGTCAAAAGTTTAAGATGGATCATAACTTGTTGGGAACAATCCCTCCATATATAGCAGTTTATACATCATATTGCATGATAACTAGTGGTAAGAGCGTCTGAAAATGTACACATAGCCTGTTACGGTACGTGCATTAGTTAAAATTCTTAACAATACACTGCCTATCACCTCTATTAGGCTTACACAAAATACCCTCTTTAGTGCGTCAACAATAAATTTGTGCATTCTTGAACCTTCAAGTATTATTTGCTACAATACCATATTTGATGCGACAGAAAAACAAATGACTCCAAATAAAAATATGAAGGTACGAACACAATGGCTTTCATAAACCAATATTTTGTAGACCTTTACATAATACGTGAAAAAAGGCACAAGAGTACCATGTTTGTAAAGGAATCTTAAACCATTGCCGCTACCCCTAAGTAATGTAATATATACAAAAAGAAAATAACTCTCTACAAGCGAAAGTGAGATCTTTAAAACCCAAACTATTCTGTATATGGCTATTTGATATAGAAGTGACCTACCTGGGTAGTTACAGTTTGCTTTTGTCATACGTCACGAGAACACAGATAGTATGTTGGTAAGGCCACACCAAATAAAAAAATTGGTCTATGGATTTTCATTTTGAGAATATGGTGCGGGAGGGCGAATTTTTTATTTTTATTTTCTAGAAATTAATTATTGTCAATGGATTCTGAACATCATAAATATGGAGAGGGCGATTTTTTTTTTTTTTTTTTTTTTTTGCCATTGCATATTTATGCATTTCCGATGCCATTCCTGTACCTTTATTATTAATCATATATTTATTGCTTAATAAAAAATAAATAAATAAATCCATAGACCAATCTTTTAATTTGGTGTGGCCTAATGATTGTTTGTTCAAACATTATGGCAAAAAAAAAAAAAAAAAAAAAAAATCAGATTTTTGCAGAAAATGGTGCGGGCGCAATCCATAGACAAAATATTTAAAAAAAAAAAAAAAAAATTTGTAGTTCTGAAAATATGATGCGGGAAATCCATAGACCAACTATTTAATTTGGTGTGGCCTAAGTATGTGTTACTGTGGGTATTATAGAATCCATATGAAGTGTGTACTAACTCAGTGAAATTCAACAGATTTTAAGAGCTTAGATAACATAGATATTGCATGTACTTATTCCTTCACCCACGCTACACTAACAAAGGTTTACAGAATAAAGGTAAAACAGCGCAGGACGTACATTCATATCTACATTATGTATGTGAAAAAAACATCTCTACATAAAGACAATGGCAAATTCACTTTATTCCTGCACTGACTTTTCATCAATTCATAGCGTTTTCATTTTTCAAAAGGCTCGGGCAAGTTCTGTGGCGGACGATACAGCTCAATGCGAGCAAGAAATACTGCCGGTATTTTCAAGAATTTCAGCAAGTTTCAGGTTTCCCTAATTTTTTAAAGTCATATGTCAAATTTTGAACTGAAAAAAAAGAAAACGACTTCATCTTTACTTTGGCAGTAGGGTACTTGAATATCATTCTCTTTTACGCATTATGTAGCCGGAGGGTAGAATAGGATAAATACCAGCAGCTAATTTGCCAATTTTAAGGTTACACAATGAGCTCAACCATCACAACCATACTTTATGTATTCAAAATTCAACACTGCTGTATTAGCTCCAAAGTAGCACCAAATGGGTAAAATTCTAAGCACATCCCACGTGCTTATGAACACGGACTTTTGTTGACTTTGATCATAACAAAGAGAGAAGGAAAATCAATTGACAACATGGCAGATGAGAAAAAAAAACATGTGCCGGGTCGCATACTTATAGACATAATATCTACCGGTTATCGACATAATATCTCCCATCAATTTGATTGAAATACTTATTTTCTTGAATGGCCTGTTACAAGCCTCCTATGATCTCCCTATATCAAATCATAATTCTCATGAATAAACTTACATGCTCTTAGCTTTCATGGCACATTATCTAATTGACAGACTTTTAGCGTACATATTTTGGGCTAACTAGGTATCATCTTTGGTATACTGATATTTTAAGTTTCCAGCTGTATACTGACATCTGAACCTACGGTTATATAAACAGTACAAGTTGCGACCTCCATATGAATTGTGATACGTCATATATATCACAGTCCAAGCTCTCTGTTGCTAATATAAATCTCTCTTAGCTCTCTAAACGAGAAAGAATGACATACGAACGTATCTTAGCTGCACAATCAAAATATTACTACCCATAACTATATGCATATATCATACATATACCTAGCAAACTACACGATCTCAGAACATCAAAGATCAAACTTCAGTCAACTCTACACCCAGTGGGACTAGCAAAGGCTATACTAAAATGTATGCGGTATAGAAAGTAACGCCTATTTCCAACTCTAGGAATCTAAATAGAGCGTATACTAATAAATTACAAGTATCAGAGATGCCACTCACTGACCAACAAAAACCAGGAAAACTGGACTTTGGACACATTTGCCCAGGAATTTAACATTATCTAATACAGAAATCTTAGAATCAAAAACCAGGAATTCCTGGTACACCAGGAAAAGTGGCATCTCTGAAGTATACTGGACAAGAATGAATAATTTATGTATATGTGGCCCAACGGGGGAGAACGTGCCTCCAGGGGGGATTTCTAGTACTGGTTTGGCCACCAGGGGGTAGTATATGGGTAAAACACTGACAAATATGCTAAAAATAGCTTTAGACCAATTTTTTATAAGGAATCCAGTTGTATGCTTAAAATCATTCCATCTCCACTGAAAATGTTCCATTTTTGGAATGTTGGTTGCCATGGAAACATAGGAAATTGGTAGATAAGGCTATTTCTGGTTGCCATGGAAACCAATCCCCTATTCCAATTAGGAACTTTTGCCCAAATTTGTTTTTTTAAATCCCTCACGAACCCAGAACCGAAAACAGAGCTAAAAAAGTCCCTCTAGAACCAATTTTATGACAAAAACATCACATTCCTTTGGTTATTTTTTCACAAAACTGTATTTTTTGCATTATTAGTGTTTATGTTAGGATATAATGCATTTAGAGCTTATTTCCAATTTTCAGTTGTACACACCAACCTATGTTTGACAAACAATTACAGCAAAACTACTGGGGATATTTTACCTCAATATATCTCATTTTAAAGCCCATGGCGTAAACCTTAAAAAGCTATTTCCCCCCAGGAGGCATGTTTTCCCTCACCTGGCCACATATGATGTCCTTTAAAAAGTACATTTCATCCATGAGGGATATAGCTGTGTAGCGAATTCAAATATTAATTCAGAATTCATAACATAAGTGAGACATACGCAGAAGAACCCATATCAAGAAACTCACAACAGTAAAGTAGAGTATTCAAACACAGTTGATGATGACTGATTCAGAATGGAAATTTGGTTTAGCCTCAAACTCTATTGGCCATATCACTTAATTCATAAGCTTTATCTTTTCATTTTGTTGACAGGGTTTGGAAACACAGGTCCTTCTTTCCTTGAGATTCTCTGCATATAATACTGATTCTGGAATAATAGTGTAGTGATGCCAATGCCATTCTAGCCGCCAAGGCCTATGCACAGACAGCAATCAATCCAAGAGCCTGTTTAATTTCATAAAAGAAGGCCACAGAAAAACTTGTGCAAATATCCCCTTGTAATTGGTTGCTTTCAGCAATAAGCAGAGTCAACAACAATACCGTCCAGTGGCAACTCTCATCTCAGCTGATATTTTCCAGAGCTTTTGAGAACTGAAGTGAAGTGACAAGGTCTAGTTTGAGATGTCGCTCCAGACTGTGGTAGAAGTATTCTGGTGCGGAGTCCATCATCTTCTTATACTGCAGCAGTAACTCGCCATTAAAAGCTTCGAGACTGAAACAAGGGGAGAAAATATTGTTAGATCTATGTGTATGTGTATAAAGATACATGGGAAATCGGGGTGGGGGTGGGGACTAAGTTAGGCGGTGACTAAGTTAATTATGCGAATTGCACTGTTAAGTTTATTACTGTAAACCTCCCGTGTAAGGAGCAGCTCATATGTGAGGGTAAGCCTAGAATCTAGATGCACATTATGAACAGGACACTCCTATCTATAATTCATGGTATACCTTAGGAAAGGATTGATCTAGATTAGATGAGTAGCACATTTCCCAAAATTAATGCCAAGCTGTGTCTTATAGAAGTCTTTCACTTCAGGGTGCGTATACTCAAGATGCACCTTATACGAGAGAGTTTATGGTATTTACAAAACTAACGATCTTACCGGTCAGATATGTTGCCGAGCTGGTTACTAGTCAACCATTGTCGTACATGTTGTTGAGTCCATGTCTTGGCAGCTGGGATGCGAACATAGGAGTGGAGGGAAGATGTGGACGAGAAGGAAGAAGACAGAGAATCCGAACCTGAAGGGAGTCCATTGCGAAATTGTTATTATCATAAGAATAACTGTTTACTAAATGGTGTATTGCTAAGGGTTCAGAAGGTATAGGGGATTTTAGGGTCTATTAAGTGACCTTAGATCTAAGAGAATACATACATACACCTAGACACAACAGACTAGGATGCCAGACTTTGAGGATTTGTACAGCATTGCTGCAAAGACCACTGAATCAAGGATGTTCAATATGTGTGTCCTCCGTGGTCTGCCACTACGTCTGCTGTCGTCTGTATAGGAGAGTTGTGGGCCCGCTGCACTATCCTCAATCTTCCCATACACCAGCGCCAGTTGTTTATGGGCAGAACACGCCACACTGTTCTGCTGGATGACCGATATGCAGACACCAATCTGACTGCTTCATTACAGAGTGGCGGGGAGACCGGACGGAATGTGAATAGCCTCTTAAACAACTGGCGCCGGGTGTATAGAAAGATTGAGGACAGTGCACCAGTCCCACAACGCTCCTATACAGAACACAGCAGATGTAGAGGCACACCACGGAGTGTATATGGGTCTAGAAATAGCATCAACCTGTCTGGCCCATACTGTAGACCATA